>JAOTQP010000001.1:34861969-34907241 GCA_026413545.1 Cichladusa arquata | reverse complement strand
GGGGGTCCCGGGGGTCCCGACGTGGCGATTTTGGGGTTCTGGGGGGGTCCCGGGGGGGTCCCCACTTTGCTCCATCACGGCCCCGGAGCCCTGGGCGGGCGCGGCGCTGGCCTGAGAACCGAAGGGGGTCCCGAAGGCGGCTACGGAGCTTAAACTCTGGTCCCAGCTTTTAACAGCAGAGACGAATGCTCAGATGCTCAAGTACCGCTGCCCTCTCTTAAGCCAGGCACTCCCTTTCATCTCTTTTCCAACATTCAACGCACCAAGACACCTAATAATGCTGCCCATGGCAGTCTTGCTTTTTCTTCAGTCAGAGGAAAAGAGGTTTGGGGTTTTGACACTTGTGCTGAGCTGTGTTGAGGGGCATGTTTGAAAAATACGCTGGCCCCAAATCTTGGTTTTTCAATTGCCAGGTATGCACTGGTTATTATGCACTGGCATAATAAATAGTATAGTGACACACACGGTGTGATTTAGAAGGTAGCTGGTTATGTGCAGCTGACTTGAATTTAATAGTCATAGATCTATACATTCCTCAGAGAGGTCCATACCTGTTATTTAGCATTTGTAGGACCTTTCCAGCTGGAAAAGTGGAATGTCAAATCATTGTAACCATTTCATAAATTGTTGTTTTTTTTTTTTTGGTTTGTTTTTTTTTTTTTTTTTTTTTTGACATTGCCTAATCAAGTAATTTTTATATTTATTCCAAGCCATAAGAGTTTAACTATACTTATAAAAACACTTAAAATGATGCTGTGTTTTAAATTAAAGGTAAGCCTTTTCATTAAAATATCTGAGTTTTGCAGTAGTATTCAAGTCAACATTATGTAGTGGTTAGCAGCTCCCATTTTTGTCAGACTTCAAGCCTAGAAGGTAAGATTGAATATGTGCACATGCATTGTATAATCCATCTGTGTGGATCTTGCCATTAATGCTATGTGCACATACACAGGAAATTATTAATGTTGCTCAAAGGATATCCTTTAACAGTGTTTATGGTTGTTATTAAGAATCACCTAAGAAGTTGATCCCTTGCCAAAAAGAAAATGAATTGGTACTCCTTAGACTACTGCACACTTCTTTAAACACATACCAAAACATACCTCCCACCCAAGAACTGCAGAGTTAACAGAGAAAACCTAGTTATCTCACCGATATTACCATTTCAGAGCAAGGCCCCGTAGCTTCCTGTTGCCAAAATTACTCTTCATCAAAACTGCCTTCTCAGGTGAAATAACAGCAACTTCCTGTTAGAACAGACATGAAATAACTGCACCTTGTACTAGAGCTTGTGTTTTCCTCTTGGTTCAATCCTTGAGGCAGGGGCACAACAACCTGGCACTAGCCACTTTATGGCTAATATATTTTCCAGATTTATAAATAACTGGTAATTTTTTTTTCAATCTTACTAGCCTTATGATCTGAAAATTTCACCGATATTTTGTGAAAATTAGGTTTTTGATTTGTTGTTACCACCTCTTCTTTATATTGGCTTGATTAGAAAAAAAATACAGGCTTTGTTGTTTCACACATAAAGCCTACTCATCTGTAAAAAATCAAAACCATTTAGTAGTAAGGTTGGTTTTCCTACTGTGTGTGTAATAGTTGTAATCTGAGACTCACTTCTTCCAATGTCCAAAGCACCTATCTTTGTCTTGCCCAGCCTGCAATGGTTGTCCCAGCAGGTCTTTTACTCTCTCTGTACTGTCCATAGCCTCTACCAGGAAGCCTCTGCAGATAGTGTGGGCATGAAGATGCCGTGGTAGGAGAAAAGGTTGCCTTATGGCTTATTTCTAAAGAACAGGAACTTTAAAAGACATGCATGGTCTGTGGTTCGACCTGAAGAAAAATATGACTTACAGAGCATCACAACGAAGGCTGGAAGTTGTAAATCTGGGTGAAACTGTTCAAACTTGAATAAAATCTGTTGTGTGCACAACTGAAGAGCTGTCTCTGAGCTATGAAGATAAATGTTCTTTCTTCTCAGTTTCCCCCAATTCCTCTTCTGAAATAAGATCCTTGTAGCTCTTTTACTGCCTCACCCTAATTTTTTCCCCCTTTTACCTATGAGTTTTCAACCTTGCCAGAACCCTCATAGCTCTCCAGATGTTCCAAAGAAGCAAAGACAAATAGATCTGTTATTTGCTAAAAACCAGATCTTCGTGATGCAGTTAAAACCTTACTGCTCTGTCACCCAGGGACACCCTTGGGAATCAGAGGGCCACAGCCACTGTCCATGGATGGTGAAGCAGATGGACAATGACAGCACCATGGAAAAAAAAAAAGAAGACGGGCAGGATTGGCAAACTATGCTTTGATTCATTCTTGTGTTCAGTTACTGCTACAAAATTGGTATGAGAAAATAATCCTAAAAATTATGTTGTCTTTTTTGCTTTTACAATTCACCAGAATAGTCTGTAAAGACTCTATTTCAGGTGCAATGTTTCTGAGGCTAAGAACACACATTCAAGGAGTGTGTTTGGGTGTGTTGATGCCTGGCTCCATCTGACAGCATGTATTAGAAGAGTATCTGCCAAAAATGTCTCATGATTTTCACTCATTTGGAAATCAAACTGAAGGGCAGGGTTTCATCTCTGATTTCTGTCATGGCATCTACTGAAGTATGAGCTCTGATATTTAGGCTTCTTCTCGCTGCGAGGATATAGATGTTTATATTTGTATGTACTTTTAACTTAAAGGCAAATATGTAACACCTTATTTTCTCTGAATGTTTTCATCTTGAGATGTAAGAAGGGGTTAGTTCCACCACCAAAGTTTCCTGTAATATTTTATCAACAAGTGAAGTTTTAGGGCTACAAACAATCTGATATGGTATGGTCAGTCAATACGATCATAATTTTTTCTAAAAAGGATTAAGTACAAAGAACTTGTTAAAAACATAGTCACACCCTATTTGATCTTTGGTCACAAATTATAAAAATTGTATCAGTTTTGTTTGGGTTTTGTTTGGTTAGGTTTTGGGGTTTTTAAAAAATGTGACAGTAACATTCCGAATTCTAAAGATATATTCAGAATAGGCAGGAGTCCAAAGAGGCCCCAGAATCTCTCCTGGCTCCCCCTTGGATACTATTTTCCGATGCTGTCTGCCTTGCAGAGGAGAGACATTAAGATACTGCAGCCTAAGTGTTTCTTCCCAAGGAAGCAAATAAGATTCCTCTAAAACCATCTGATAACAAATAGTGCTTCAGGAAGGAGTTTCTGCAGGTGATTCTGAACAACTTCTGCAAATTGCCTGATCTTTGCCACTCTGAGCTTTTCCTGCCGTAAATGTCCTCTTTCTGTTGGTACCTCTTGTTCCCTCCAGTAGCAGCAATAATTGCAATGTGCTTACATGACTTTCAGCAGTGGCTTTCATAGTTTGGCAAGGTCTATGGCAACTGAGAGCCCATCTTCTTTAAAGCTCAGCCCATTTCTCTCACTATAAATACCAGCTAGGTATTATTTTCTTTTCAGATTCTCCTTACATATTTTTGTACTTTGTTTTCTTGTTTTTTTTTTCTTTCAGTAACTATCTAAATTTCTTTTCTATGTACAAAGTCTATTACACCTTTTTTTGTAACAGTTCATAAAAGGAAATATTATTTTTTAGATAATTTTTCTGCATACTGATCTGCATTTGAAGAGACATTATGCAAAAAGTTGTTTATAAAGTAACTGTTACTTTATGACACGGATGCCACCAAAGATTAGTCCCATAAGAGAAAATGCAGTTTATTGATTAATGAAATATTGTATATCTCTTAAAAGGATTTTCTTAGTAATATTGTATTTTATCTGAAACAGAGAGATATTGTTTTTCATGCATCCCTTAAAAAAAAAAAAATCCTTTGGCAACAAGCCCTTAGCTCGTTTTTTTTCTTTAACTCCTGTTTTGTTAGACAATAGTATCTTCACTGAATTCTAGTAAGTTGAGCTTTTTGGTGTCTGGAAACACATTTATAGCAGTTTTTCTTCATAAAGTATGAGCTAGAAATATCAAGTCTAGTATAAATGCTGAAAGCAGTCTAGTTGTAGCAGTAGGTGGTGTAGACCTCTACACAGGCTTATAAATTATAGTGAAAGTATTGTTTTGGGGTTTTTTTAAAGATAAAGCCTTTTAAGGCACCTGCCTTATGGTGTAAAGTTTTCCAATGAAAGTAAAGTAGGTTTCTTGCTGATAGGAGGTCTTGATTCCTCTAATAATGTTTCAATTTTATGTTAATTGTGTAAACTTGTCTTTGTGTTAAACTGCTGACATTCAGGTTTTATGGTTCACTACACATACTTTGAAACCTGTTTCCTCTATCTTTTCATTTTACCACAAAATTTTGTTTTGAGTATTTTAAGTAATTTTTATTTAATGTAAATATTTGACTTACTGAAAAGACTATCTGGAATACCTTTCCTCTCTTTTTGGCAAAGTAACATTTTTAATAGTGAAATGTTTGCTCCTTTTGAAAAACCTCAGAAGTCCAATCTTTTCTTTCTTTTTGTTCCAAGAACATAATAATTAAACTTTAGGATGATAACTTTATGCTGTTTTTGTGTGTTATTTCTCCTGATACTAAGTTCTGCTTCTCTCTGTTGTTCAGAGAGAAAGAAAAGAGAAAACTGACTGTGGCAGTTCTTAAACAGGTAAGTGCCACATTCAGTTTATACTGATTGAGCTGCATCCTTCCAAGTGTAAGTGAACGTGATTTTTGCACTCCTGATATATATTAGAGGTCTTTTATTCTATAAAAGAGGAGCATGTGAGTATATGTTTCAGTTGTTCAAGTACTGCTGCCATTTGCCATATTATCTAAACATTTCCTATGTAAGGCTTTTGTTTCCATTTGCATTTTCTCCTCAAAGGGAAAATTGTCATAAACTGTTACATTCACAAGAAGTAAAATAGAGTTGGAATACCTTCATACTCAGTAGCAGAGCAATGTTTGTGGTATTCCCATTACTGACATTGTGGAGACAATAAAAAAAAGGGAGAAGGTTTTTTCTTTATTCTTGAAAAATCTTCCTTTCAAGCTCAAGTCTGCATGTCTCATTGTTTCAGAATCAGGTTTCCTGAAACATTTTTCCTGTAAGAATGGAAGGAAGCAGGCATGCATGTCACTCCCTGTGTTCCACTCCTCCTTGTCTCAGGGATGCAGCACTGTGTAACCAGGGTTTGTTAGGGCTTTCTTTCCTGCACGGCCTCTGATCCATGCAGCTGAAGCCTCCTGCAGTGTGGCCCACAAGGTCACCTGCACCAGGGACATGAGCTGGACCAGTGGCCTTTGAGGGGCTTTTAGTTTGATACAAACTGCATGAACTCTAAGATGACCAGGATTCAGGAATTTCCAATGAGATAATCCCAGGTTATGTGCTGTGCTGATGGCTCAGGTTAAAAAACTGATCTAGAACAGGGAAGAACACTAAGGCTTAATGAACGCTAATTATTCTTCTACAGTTTGTTGTCTTCTGTATCTCCACCTCTGTTATGTAGGATGAGTTATGTGACTGCTCAGTTTCGTATACACAGTGAGGGTGTAGCTGGATTCTTGAAAGAGAATCTGACAAACATGGCAAGAATTTAGCAGCGATTTGTGACGGCATTTTGTTCATAATGACTTTTGTATATGCACACAAGATGCATCTCATCAGGGCAAAATCTTTTAAGCTCCACTGATAAAACAAACCTATCTCTGTATTCCTTGCTTAGATCTCCTTCATTAAGATGCTGTGGCAAATGCTGTTGGCAACTTCAGCCATCTACAGCCTGACAGGAATAAACTATTTTTGTCTTGTGTTGCAGCTGCTCCAGTATGTTATGAAGTGTACAATGGTTGCCCCTAGCCTTAAAGGGGCTATAGAAAGAGAGGGAGGGACTCTTTATCAGGGTGTGTAGTGAGAGGACAAGGGGTAGTCTAGACAACCTGATCTAGCAGAAGTTGTCTCTGACAATGGCAAGAGGCTAGAACTGGATGATCTTTAAGATTTGTTCCCATATAAACCATTCTCTGATTAAAGCTTTTAAATTTATGCTTCAAGCCGTAGTACAGTTGGAAAGACAGTGGTCTTTGTCAGTCCATAGCCTGGCTATGGACCCTGTGACCGAAAGAAACTCAAGTCATGTATGTGTTGGGAAAGATGCTCAATTTGGTGCCTGTTCATGAAGGAAGGCACTGTTCTAGAAAGGACATAAACATGAATGCAAAAACATGGCTGTGAGAAACCTGCAGTGCTTTAAATATGGGAATACCCAGAATCTGTCTGAAGACACACACTAGAGAACTAAACACATTTCTAGTCATGGATGGTCTGAGGAACAAATGAATCCAAATAGTCAAATGTCCCCCTAATGGGATGGGTGTTTGAAAAGATGGCTAGGAAATCTTAGTTCTTATTTCCCTTTGAAAACTTTAAAATTCTCCTTTAAAAATTATTTTCAGCATTAGAGTGTATTTCCTGCTTTAGGATCTTTCTTGTAGTTTATCTCATCATCTGTTTAGGAGCAGATGACACTCTGTCTTTGTGCTCCATGATGCCATTCAGCCAGCTCACAAGGTTGCCTTCTCAGCCCAGAGTGCTTGTTTTCAGAACATGGCACAGAAATACATGGCTGTTCATGTGCACTTTGTTGGTGAAAATAAGCTGGTTTCCTGAATTTGGCTCCCAGAGGAGGACTGTTATTATCATTTCTCTTGCAGTCGCTATCACAGTGGTGGAAAGAAAGGTGTAATGATGGAGAAGTCTAGATATTTGTCTGCGTGGGGAAAGCAGAGAGTTGAGGAGTTGCTGATGTTGATATTGTGGTCCAGCTGAGGAGTAATCAAAAGCAGTTAAAATTATTACATTATTCAATTTGCACGGAGCGATAATAAATTTCACAAATTAATCAGTTGATTCATATCTGGACTTTTTTTAACTAGTTATTTAAATTTCGTTGAAGGTCAAGAGTAAAACTATAGGTTGGGGTTTTTCTTCATACTACAGAAGGCAATATTTTTTTCCTCCAATTCTCTACTAATTATTTGCTTTCTTTTCACTTCTGCTTTTCTCCCTTTGAATGCAAAATAAAAGCACATATAACAGAAAGGCACTTAGTAAGAATAAACAATTCAAGTTCTCTTTTATTTTTCCCTTAAAGGATATCTTATGAATAAAAATATACATATTGTTATGTGATTTTGTTGCTAGTGCTGGAATCAGGGGAGGCAGATCTATACTTTAATTCTTATCAAGAGCATTCACAACTGTATTTCTATAATATTTTCCTCTTATTATCTAAAGAAAAAACAGGAAGTGCAACTTTCTAAAGTAAAATTATAATTTTCTTGATTGTCTAAATTTCACTGCATTGCAAAATTAAAAAAAAAAAAAGATAAATACAAGGCAAAATGGGAAACTGGCATACATGTGAAATACAAACCACACAGCTGGAACACCCCCTTTTCCTGCCTGTGTAATTTAAGGAAAGCTGTTAAGTCAAACAATACAGCATTTTCCATTTGAAGGCATAAAATTTTAGTTCAAAAAACAAGCTAGCATAACTCTTCTTGTCTAGGGAACACTAGCTGTGAATAACTTCTCCACAGAATATAAAAAATGTGGAAAGCAAGCATCACTTGAGAAAAATAGCTTATGCATTTGTCATTCCCACATCCATTTTTGTGACTCATTTATTTTTATGCTGCTGTTTTCCTAAGTGCCCAGAGTGCTATCAGAAAGCTTAAACAAATGACAGCAAATCCTCTAGCCTTTTTTTTTTCCAGGAGTGGAGTGGGGAATTGAAGTGACATCTTATTTGTCCTGATAGAGCCAAATTTTCACTTATGGGGCTTGTTATTGCCAGGTTTAAAAATCTCAGTTATTATTCCTTGCTGTTCTTATCATTGCTTTACCTTCTTTTCCCCAGATACTGTTCCATTTTGTTGCCTTGTCTCTTTCTTCTGCATCTGGGTAATAGGAAAAGTCAATTAGACTTGCCCTTGCTGTCAGCTGAAAGCACTAGACAGGAGCCAGCAAAGGAATTCACCATAGCTTTAATGTTAAGCACCCCCAGCTATGTCTGGTGCTATGAAGTCAGAGAGGAGAACATGTTGAGAGAGAGATTAACTGCAGACCCTTCCCCTGCAGCCTTCTAATGTAAAATCTGAAGCTGTATGCTTGCCAAGATTTAAAAGAAGCAAAAACTACACAGTGATATCAGATGTGGAGGAGGGATCAAAAGCACGAATATGTATTGATGAGGTCTTGCATTGCTACTGACTATGTTGCATCTCATTTATTGCTAAACCCTAATGACTGGGATGGTCTGTTATGCTTCAGCCTGCACTGTGTTAAGTGCAGTGACAGACTTTCAGTACTTCAAAACCAGATAGGAAAGTGGAACACATCAGTTGATCATATCTTGTATCTCAGTAAAGGTTATAGATCTGTAAAAGGGCATTTCTACCATAATTATATATTTTATTATAGATGGTCCCCAGTTCTAGTTAGCATCTGCGGATATATGTGCCAGGGAGAATCCTTTAAAAGGTACAAAATACTACAGAAGTCTATAATTACTTTCTTCCTGCTTATTAGTAAGAACTAATTGTGTGTTCACATCTGTGCTTTGTGTGCCAAACATATATTTTTACCCTTCCCTCCATGTGCATCCTGTTAGCATGGGTTCCTATAGGAGACTACCATGTAATGGCACACTGGGGACAGCTGTGGCCTGTGGTTTAGATGAGCATTGCAGAAAGGTAGAGAAAGGTGCCCTTAGCCTCTCTCTGTGAATATTCTGTGAGGCAATGTGATTATGGGGAACAAACTGTCTTTTTATAATCAAAGTAGCCCAGTTCTACAGACCTCCAGTGCTATTTTAGAGCACAGAATGGACAAAATTATTGTTGGTTTGCATAAAGGTTCAAAGAGGACTTTACGCACTTTGAGCAAAGGCAGTGATTGTTTAGTGATGCAAGTAGAGAGATTACAACTGAGATTTCTATTTCTATTCCTGGTTCATGATCTTGAAACACCAGAATCTCTGCTTCTAATTTCTTTCCAAAGCTCTATATGTGGACTGATACCCTTGAAGCTCCAAAATTTAGCTCTGATTTTTTTAACAAGATAAAATATGCTGTCCTTGGATACACCCAGTGCAGATGTACTGGATGACTTGAACAAACCACAGGTGGCATAAACATAATTTCTGTCTTCCTGGATACAGAACCAGGAAGGATACATTTCAGCCTGCGCAGCTGAAATTAGCACAGCCGAAAAACTGACCAGGGCTTTATTGCAACATCTTTGCAGAGGCTGTGTGAGCAGGAGCATGCAGCAGACTGAGCCTCAGCTGTGTTACATGCTGCTGCTGGGGAGACTTGGCATCGTGGAACTGATACCGCCAGAAAAAGCAGATGTTTACTGTGCTTTGTTTCTCTGACATAGCATCAACAACTCATTGATTTCCAGAGGCTTGACTTTGTCCAAAGGTCTCCTCCCTGCTCTGCCAGCCTTTTTCTGCAATAGCTTCCTGGCCCACTTTCTGAAGACAGCACTGAGAAGGAGGTAGAAGAATCTCTTCTTTACTGCCTTATGCACAGCTGAAAATATTTTGAAACACCTTCAGGTTTCACAGCATTTTTCTCTGCTGCATTAACTCTACTCACTTTAGTCTTCACATCTTAAAACTGGCTAATGAGAAGGAAAATCAAGATTTGCTTATCTGTTTGTCTTATAGTAATGAATTTTCTGCTTCAGAGGTAATTCTGGGTAGAAGAGGATGCATGAAGAGGGTGAAGTGATGGACAAACATGCATCTGATCCGACAAGTTCTGTTCTCACCCAGTACTTTTGCACTGAACTTTTTAAACTCAACACAATGGGATTTAAGAAAAACATCAGCTCAGCACACCAGTTTTGGCAACAGTTGAATGTCAATTTTATGCTGCTCTTGCACATGCCTCCTCGCCTTTATTTACAAATAATAATTTATATAACTTGGAATTTTTTTTATACAACTCTTTAAGTTTCCTGTGAGTTTCCAAGTATGTTTAATTACCAGTGTAATTCACAGTATAATATATATTGTCTTCTCCCCTGCACTCAGCATTTCTTCACTGAAACATTTGTAGAATGATATAAAGGATTTTAAAGTTTAAAAGATGAGAGTGATACATACAATTAATTTGCTATATAAGCAAAATCCAATACTGTTTAATTAGATTAGGTTTGCATCACTTAAATTTTTACATCCATTTTCAAGTGTTCTAGTTTATCGTATGGGAAGGTAAAAATCAACACTTGATCAAATTCTCAGGCATATGGCTTGCAGACCATTATTTCAACAGCATTCATTTTGTGTGGAGCTATTTTAGAGCTCAGAAAAATTCCTTTGTAGAGAATGGAAGAGTGGAAGAAAATAATTAACTATACATCCTCAGAAGTATGTTCCTTCAGAAGCTTAAGTTGGACTCCTATTTTTTTTTTTTTTTTTTTTTTGCACTGAGAGGAGGATGCATTTTTATGTTGCCATGAGTGCTTTACTGTTTGTGTTTTTGAGCTTGTTTTCAAGAAGAAAAGATCATTTGTTTATGCTGCCATCCTCCATCCTCAAACACTGTTTGGGGAACGTCTGAAAAATACTTGCTCTTGCTAGAAAAGTCAAGAGGAGTAGCCATGAACTGATACCTGATCTCCTTCAAACTGTGCAGGAAAGGTTGCTGCTCTTTTTCCATAGAAAGGGGCTTTCTGCAAACAAAAATCCACCACAATTTATTTACCAACCACAGTCACTGTATTGGTGATCTGATAAGGCAACCCTGATGCTAGATTTAGTTACTTTCTTTGCTAGATACAGCTGCTTTACAACACCTTATGTTAAAATGCAAGCAACCAAGGGCCTGGTCAGTTATTTCCATTTCTTTACAAAGACTGGGAAAAGAGGAACTGGGAGTTCCAGCAGGCACAATGAATGAGCAATACAAGCTATAGGAAGCACAACTCTGTAGTTCACGTTAAAGGATTTCCTGCTTGAGATTTTTTTAGCTAATTTCAGCTGCAGCAGAATGTGGTAAAGGAAAATGGTCTTTTGGGTAGGGCACAGCACTCTGCCAGAGAGAACTTACACACAAGTTGAAACTTTATACAAAGCACATTCTCCACCCTCAGATAGAGGAAACAGTCAGCAAAGTGCACAGAACAAAGATGCTTATGACTCATGAAACAGATGAATGGGGTTTTACTGGCATGCCTAGTTTGAGTTGAATATGAAGAATAAAAAATGCCTCAGACCATCCCTGGTGAATTAAGCAAATGCTGGATTCAGCTGTGATTATGCTTGCTGCTCGTATTTGGAAGTTGATTTCTGTTGGAATTTGTCATATCTGTTGTTTTTCTTCATAAAATCTTCTTTTGTGTAGCCAGTAACCGTGGGTCAAAAAGAAGGCATGCACACATACAAAAGCTGTGGGTTGTATTTTAATAGGGATCCCTACTGCTTATCATTGCTGGTTTATGTAATTGTCTGGAAAAGGTCAGCAGAGTTTGTGCTGTGAGCAACTGAAGCTGAAAATTTTTGTGCTTCTTTTTTTTGGTTTTTTTTTGTGTTGTTGTTTTCTTCCCCTGCACTGGACTTGTAATCTTTTGACTAAATGCAGTATGAAAAAGGAACTGTAAGGAAAAAAACTACTGAATTCCAGCCTCAGGCTATTGCACCTTTCTTCTTAAATTGTTGTGAATCTTACTAAAAAAGCTGGTCCCAAATAACAGTTAGTCACAAAATATTTAGTTTAAGGACCAAACATTTTCAGATCTTTAGCTTGAAGGCAAGTCCCACAGTGCCTGGCTGGATTGTTTCTGTATCTCTATTATAAATTCTGTGCTAGAATATCTATAATTTTGATTTTGTCTTCTCTAGTACATACTCAAACAGTCATATTCAGTGTGATTTTTTATGTTGATTATACTCTCTAATTATCTCTATAGGCTTCTGATATCATTTAAAATATTTTCTTTGCTTTTAATGTGTTGTTCAAAGTAGCTGACTGCTTAAATACGTCTCAGATGAGACTAGGGCTGAGGGAGTGTTCCTCCTATTGGCTGAGCAAAGTTAGCCTCTGCTGTCAAGGGGAAAATCAGGAAGAAGAATTCAATGTCAGTTTTTATTTGGACTTCAGAGCACTCTAGAAGAAAGCTCTGAGAGATTTAGGCATGGTGCTTGGTCCTTGAGGTTCTGGGGAAGGAAGCCAGCCCTCGTGTTGTATTGAGAGGAAAAGATGGCATGTCACCTGCAAAGCCAAGGCAACCTTTTGTTCTTCTTTAGAAATGGGGAACCGGAAGAGATCGCTGGCAGTGGTGCTATATTATGGAGCTGCAATCTGAGAAAACTTAGAGCAAAGACAACAGGATGAAACTGAAAACAGTCCAGGGAAGACACTGGCAGAGAATACTGGGGTTCTTCAGCATATTTTTCCCTTACTGTTAAATATGTAATGGATGGAGTGCAAAAGATTTTATTCCATTGTTCCTGAAAAAAAAGAAGTATTGATTTCTTCAAAAGGCTATATGTTGTTATTCCTGCTGTCTTTCTTTGGGAAAGCAGGAAGAAGAGATATGCATAACAGAAAGATAGTTGAATTGTCATGAAAACATGCACTTCCTTCTCAAACAGATGAAAAAATTCCATCAACTGTTGCACAAGCTGTGTTTCTACCAGGGGAACCTGACAGTGATTCCCACTCCTTGGCTTCAGATGTACTTCTTTGCATCATTTCTGTATTGACTAAGGTGAAGACCCAGATATACATCTCTTCTGAAAAGTTAAGCATGAGAGATAGTTGCAGGATTTTTCAG
This sequence comes from Cichladusa arquata, assembly GCA_026413545.1. Taxonomy (NCBI): domain Eukaryota; kingdom Metazoa; phylum Chordata; class Aves; order Passeriformes; family Muscicapidae; genus Cichladusa; species Cichladusa arquata. Next base: position 34,894,419 of record JAOTQP010000001.1, on the reverse strand, counting down.
GAGATCCCATAATCATCGTGACTGGGAATCATAATATGTTATGGTCCTGCTGTGGAGTATGCCTGTCCTTTGGGGTAAATATAGTACAGATGCTCAGAAATTGAAGGCATGTTTATTACATAAGGAGTTCATCTACCCAAGTAAAGAGCAAATAGTATCTAGGAGTCTTGATTTGTAATTGCAGAAGCAGTCATAAGGAGGGCCTTTTGACACACCTGATGTCGCTTTCATAAAATATTTAAAGAAACATAGGAGTAATGAGCTGTAACCAAAATAACTTTTCCTTATGAAAGCAGTACTCTGTGAGTGAAGAAATATGCCAAATTTACTAAGAGCAGCAGAAGCTGCAAGCCAGCTGTTCCATCAGTATTATACTAGAAATGAAGTCTTTGTTTCAGTAGGGTCTATGTACTTGTTTGTCTTTTATTTCCTCTTTGTAGCCTTGTTTTGCCCCAAATTTGACACAATAAAGAAGGTTAATTATTCATATTTGAATTTTCTTCCACAATGAGTATGACTTCCTGGGAACAGGACTCCTGTGTGTACATTAATTTCATTTAGAGAATAAATAAACCTATAAATAGGGCAGGCAATCGTACTTTCCCTTTACCTCCTCTTAGATTTTTCTTACCAGTATCATGTATGAGGCTGCAGAGCTGCAAAGGCCAGATAAAATTCTGTAGCAACCCCTGCTGCACTTGTGAAGGGGAATATGCTCCAGCAGATGTTAGTCAGGACTGCTGTAGATAACAGAGCTGCACCTGACATAGGTGTTGCTTCTCCTACAAAGCCAGAACATGAAAGAAAACACAGAAAGCTAAATTCTCAGTGTGGGCAGGCGAGTGCAATCTAGAGTTTGTCCTAGCAGAACATTGTTCTTGGGAAAGGGGGAAAGAAAGAGGACCATTGACCTAGAGTGCAGTTATAGGAAGAAGGTTGGCTCCTGTAGCCCTACATTGCCAGGGACAGTCACACAATGAAATGCAAAGGATTCCTGCAGGGTAGGTAGCCAGAGCTGTTGGTGATGCCTTTCTATTACCTCCTGAGCTTGTCTGAATAAGTTTGTGTCCCAGAGGAGAAACCAGAAGCAAATGTAGGCATGGAATTTAATTCTCTGTGCATGAGGGAACAAGGCTGAAATCTGCATAAGAAACAGGGAGGATCCGAAATTAGTCATGACACAAAAAGGCTTTTGTGTGATATAACCAGCTCATCTGTGATTGCTTAGACAACATTTCAGCTGTCCTAAAACTGCCTGCTGGGGACCAAACGCTGACTTTTGTCAAAAGATCAAATACTAAATAACAAAAATCAACATGTCAGATGCATTACCCTCTGGAAGTGATTGAGAGTATGGCAAGACAAAATATCAGAAAAGGGCAGTTTTGTCTAAGTCGAACTGGGAGTAATGCAAGGGTGTGAGTGGCAAGTGTTAGTCATTGGTATTCTCCTGCTGCGCTGGCAGATCCCAGCTGCCTGCTTAGGCCAGATGCAGCTGTGCAGGGCAGTGTAGAGCTCCCAGCTGCATCTGTGGAGGGGTCTGAACTTTCTAGCTGAACAAAGATTGGACTTTCTTCCCTTCCTCCAGAGAGCTTCATTCAATAGAGCAGCTGTGGAGTATATGTTCTACTGACAGGGTGGAGAGCCTCACTTCTCACAGGAATTCCACATGCTCTGTGTTTCATAAGATACTTCAGAGCAAAACCTCAAAGCCTCAGTCAACAGTGACTGTTTTCTGAGTCCTAGCTGCTACTGACTAAATGTCTGCTGAATGTCACCACACCAAGCACTACAGTTTATCTTATCATCCCCTCAAAAGGAGATTTGCTCCGTTGTGAAACTATGAGACTTTAAATTTCTATCAGTCAAGTCTTTGAGAGCCTTTTAACCAGCAGAAAACTGGAGTACTACACTGGTTGACTGGATTCTGACTTATCAACAAGTTGATAAGAGAAAACACTGCTAATCTTTCCATTGGTTGTGATTTATTTATTCATCGAGGCTGAAAAAACATTACAGGAATTCATGGGCCATCCATTTAAGACTGCATACTCAGCAAACTCCAAATAAATAAGCCTAGTCCAGAAAGTTTGCCAAGGTGCAAGTACTATTGTTTTCTCTTCTGCAGTATTTATGTATGGCAAAATTCTAACTCCTGCAGCACCTATGGTTTGTGAAGAATCTTTACTATTTAAATCTCTAGCCCTGCTGCAATAGATGATTTCTGAAGAGAGCTGAAGATCAGCACAGCTGCAGTCTAGAGGCATCCTATTTTAAATGTTCACAGACATCAACCAGATAACAAAAGGAATTTATTACCACCTGATGACACAGAAAAATCGTAGGTATTTTGGCATTGTTGTTTGGGATTTTTCATCTTAGATATTTGGTTTAGAAGAAAATCTTAAAACATCTGTGTGTAGGTGTGGACTTGCAAAGAGAGAAAGGGGATCTGTTACCCAGTGGACTTTTTATTGGATGCTCCAGCCTTTCTTCTCTCAAACTGGAGCTAATCTAGTATTATGTTTCTGGGAGGAGCATGCAGCACACTGAGCAGAGCACAAAAATACTGCTCTTAGATAATAGGATATTAAGTAATAGGATATTAAGCCTAGGTTCTTGGGAGCATTTGCAAGCCAAAAACTTGCAGCTTGGGGCAGGGTTTGGCAAGTAGCAAGTGATTTCCACTGCAGTTGAACTGGTCAGATTCTCTCAGCTCATGGAAAATCATAACATTTAAACCTTATTCCTGGGTCTCCAGCTCTTCTATGCATGTATGGCTTTCTGGTGGGTACTTTCTTCTTGGTACTGTTGAGGCTAGTGAAATACAGTACTAAAAATAGATTTTAAAGCTACAGTGACAGACAGGGTTTTAGCAGATTTTTAGCACTAACAGCACTGAGTCCAGGCTTTTCTAGTCCCCTTTTCAATGTAAATGGAGTCCTAAACACGGACCTGTTTAAATCTCTGGCTTTATCTGGTCCTAGCCTCTGGAATTGTGAAATATTTGACTGTTACAGTTGAACAAATAGGGCAAATCCAAGTCAAACATCCTAGGACCTGTTATTCTTTTCACCTCATATCAATGTAATTAAGGAAAAAGCTAAGAGAATAGTTACACTGAATTATAGAAAACTTCTGCCAAGTAAGCATGCCCATCTGTCTTCTGTTTGCATGCTATGACTCACAGATGTCTGAGAATCATCCCACTTCCTGCCTGCCCTGAAAGAGGTTTTTACAATTAGAATGGAGCTACCTTATTTTAGAGCTAATTTTGATTCCTGTACAGAAAACTCAATCTAGAGAAAATAAAATTATGTCATTTGCTAACTGGTTAAGGAAGAAAGCAAAGTCAAAAAGTATATTTATTTACTTATCTTTTATCTTTTTCTGTATGTTGCTTCTGTGATGCTTTCAAAATCATTCCGGGGTAGTAAGAAATGATATATCTGCTGTTCCTCATTGTCTGTGTGGTCACCACCTGGATACAGGATACTGAGAGAGCTGGTGCAAGAGCTCACTGAGCCACTTTTCATGATTTACCAGCAGTCCTGACACACCAGGGAGGTCCCAGTTGACTGGACCTTAGCAAGTGTGACCCCCATCTACAAGAAGGGTCAGAAGGAGGACTCAGGAAACTACAGATCTATCAGCCAGACCTTGATGCTGGGAAAGGTCATGGAGCAGATCAGTTTGAGTGCATTGTGAGCACACATAGGACAACCAGAGGTCAGGCCCAACCAGAATGGGTTTAGGGATGGCACCTGTTTGACTAACCTGATCTCCTGCTATGACAGAGTGACTCAGTGGATGAAGGAAATGCTGTAGATGTTGTCTGCCTGGAATTTAGTAAAATTTTCACTTAATTTCCCACGGGAAACTAGTAGTCCATGGCTTGGACATGTGCACTGTTCATTTCATAAAAACTGGCTGGATGGTTGAGCCCAGAGAGTGGTGGTGACTGGAGTTCCATCCATCTGGTGGATGGTCACCAGCGCTGTTCCCCAGGGCTCAGTACTGGGGCCAGTCCTGTTTCATATCTTCATCACTGATCTGAATGAGGCATCAAGTGTGCCCTCAGTCAGTTTACAGATGACACCAAGCTGGGCTGGAGGGTTGAATCTGCAGGAGTGTATGAAGGCTCTGCAGAGGGATCTGGGTTGATTGGCCAAGGCCAGTGGTGTGAGGTTCAACCAGGCAGAGTGCTAGCTCCTTCACCTGGGTCACAACAAGCACAGGCAGTGCTACAGGCTGAGGGCAGAGTGGCTGGAAAACTGCCCAGCAGAAAAGGAGCTCTGTGTGTATGCTGACAGCTGGCTGGACATGAGCCAATAGCATGTCTAGATGACCAAGAAGGCCCATGACATCCTTCCTGGCTTGTGTCAGCAATTAGAGTGTGCTCCCAAAACACAACAGAAAGTATTTTGTAAATATTTACTACAAGTGCATTGTTAGTGCTTGATTAATATGACAGAACAAGAGACAAACGTCATTCTGTTTAATGTTGTGGTCCTTGTTCATTTATGCTTTGTTTTCTGAAGGCAAAAGGATGCTTAAAAAGACTTTAATCAGTTTAGAGAACAAGGTTATCCTTGCAGCTAGAATAACTGCTCTGTTTTTCAGTAGAATGATAATGCATAAACACTTCCACTAGATGAGGGGGAAATTAGGAAGATGTCATTGTGCAAAACTTTCCATACAGCTAGCTTAAATGTGTCAAGTAAAACAACCTACTGTTTGATAGATGATGGTTTTCAAGGAGATCACTGCATTCACCTTGCTGGATTTGTGTTTGAAGAGCCAGATGAAGTTGATGCTGTTCTACATGCTAAATATGAAAATTGTATTGGAAGGCTCAGACAAGTAGCATTTCCAGCCACAGACTTGCTACTGAGGTACCAGCTAAGTCAGTTTTGTATATTCTCCATGTTGAAGCTCAGCAATGCACAGTATAATACATCAAGGAAATGTTAGTCTTGATGTCCCAGATACACATTCATTTGCAAACTAAGCTAAGGACTGTTTTGTTTAGTCGTAGACATATGGCTTTTGTGGCCAACTTCAATAAGCATTTAAGCTAACACAGCAAGGACATGAGTAATTACTAGTGCAAGCAGCTGCATGAAACAGTTTGGGTAGCTTTTCAGATAAAGAGAACTGCTAGTGAATATACTGACAGATACTGACTTTTGTTCTCAGATTGTGACCTTTCCTTCTGTGGTGTTATTTAGTTGAACTTGAGAATTTGAAATAACATCCTTCATTTCGAATGAGAGAAGGGGTAAAATACATCCATTAAAGATGACCAGCAAGTGCAAAATAATCTTCACAGCTTCATGACTACTGCTTCCCCCTCCCTGCAAGGAGGTTTGTGGGTCTAGCAGTGATGATTCATTAGTATGCCCTTGACACTCAGTTGTTTTACAAATAGGACTAGTTTTGTAATAGCCTAGGATTGCCATAACAAGAGGGTGAAAATAACTTCAATTAATGTATTCTATTCTCTCACAATATTGTGTAGGAACTTTTTTGGCTTTTGGTATGATACCTACGGATTCTGAATTCCAAGTCTTTGATAACTGGATTTATTGTTCTCTCTCCTGCAAGATTTCTTTGTTGTGCAATGAGTATATTGAACATATTGTAACACCTTTTAATGAAAGAAAATTTTCCGAAAAAATTGTCTGTGAATAGAATTTCTTTTCCACTGTCCTCCAAAAGTACATTACAGTCTCAAGTGTGCTTCATGAAGGTATTTGCATTCAAAACTATTCTCCACACTTTTATCTTAAAAAAAAAAAAAATTGATTCTTTCTGGTAAAATACATTAAGTCTGACTAAGAAAAGGCAAGTAGACTACTCTCCTTAGTCCTGCAGTGCTCAGAGCAGAAAGTAAATGCTGGAAACAGCTCCCATAAAACTAGTTGTACATCTTGGACTGTTGTTTACAGTTTCACTAGAGCTCTGAAGGCATTCAGGAACTTAATAGACCCCATGAAAGATATCTTTCGAAAAAAATGGCAAGGTGATTGCTTACCTTAATGCAAGTAGTAGTCTATGATTTATCTTTTCCATAGAACAAAAGTGCAATTGATTCTACTGAGATCTTACTGTGTTTCAGGCTCTCAATGCTCAGTCTCTGTAGGTGAGGAACTCAAGACATGTTCATGCATGGCTGCTTGGGAATGGGGCCAGTGTGTGCCAGTGTCCCAAGAGTATTCTGAAATACTGAAGCTCTCACACATCCACAGACTGGCACGATAACTGTGGGAGATGGGGGGCTGCATATGAAGGCTTATTTGTCAGATCTCCCTAACTCCTTTGTGACATATCAGAGGTTCATAAAAAATGCTTTTAAAAGAATTATGACATTGGCACATTCATACTTTTCACTGACTTAAAACAATTAATGAAATGTCACCTTCATATTGGCTCAAATTATCATTCTGACGCAGGTATTTAAAAGAAATTCCAGTTCTACTTTTTGTCATACCCAAGTCATTACTCATATAGACTAGAGATAAGAGCAAGGACCGCCTGTTTTTGTGTTTTTGTGTGAGAGTATTGCACTCACATACTACTACAGGGAGAAACATTTGGGGAATGACTGGCACATAGCAACAGAAAAAAACCCCAGGAAACAATAAGTATTTTTTGCTGTTTATAAGATGAACCCCCTTACAATCATAATGAAGAGTATGACATTGCAAATACAGAATCACAGAATCATTGGAGTCAGAAGGCATCTATTGAAATCATCTAGTCAAACCCCATCTGAAGCAAGGTCAGCCAGAGCGAGCTACTCAGGACAAGCCTTACACTGATCAGCAAATTATAACAGATTATTAAAAAGCTACAGTAGGTGATTAAAATCACATGTACTTTGTCTTACCAGATTCTGTGCTTAACATTCACAGTTCCTGTTTGTGACTATTTCTCTGAAACCATGACAATGAAGAGTTGTGGTTGAAAAAACAAAAAGATCTGTTCTTAGTCACATGATTCCAAAAGCCGAAATTTTTGATTAAAAAAAAACTACAGAGATTTTTGAATTATGCAAACAGCACGTCACATCAGTTCTAGACTCCACACAAAGCTGTAAAGAATCTAGAACAAAAAGCCAGCCCTTGAGCAGAGCAGTGGTTATGAATTAACTCCTTGTACTGTGAAAATAATATATTTTATAATCAAGAACTTCCTCCTGCTTTGCTCATCTCAGGGATGAAAACTAGCAACTGTTTTAGGAAGAAGCCACAGCTGGTCTCAGCTACTATCATGACTTTTTAATGAAGGGGCCACTTCACTTGTTCTTGGCAAGGACTGAAAGCTTCAAAGACAGCAGAGGAGAGGGAAATGTTGATAAATGACTTGAAAGTATGCAAATAGTAATAAGCATTCTTTGCTTCCCTCTTCTGGAAGATTCAAATTCTTTTCATGCCATCTGCATTTCCATCACATGACTTTCAGTGATTCATCCCCATCTCCTGTTTGTCATAACTCTGCTTTCACCCTCCTTGTTTACATCTACATCACTCTGAGGTTGTTTATTTGTTTTTAAAATAACATGTAATATGGAATACCAACATGAGTAGTTACTCATGTAAGTACTCCATAAAGATCCTGGAGAGAGGAGACTTTTTCCTAATCATGTGAGTAATGTCAAAGGCGTGATATATGTAGGATTTTCAAAGGATCCAAACAGGTTGGTTTCTTAAAATTAATGAACAGGTAGAGCCAGAAGATTCGTTGGCTGGTTGGAGGTTGGGTTTTTTTCAAAGATCCTCTGATGGGCTTGGTTTGGCTGCAGGGGTAATTGATTTAGGGGTTTGCTCCTCTAACTTTTCTACAAGCACACTATGTCATTTCTGAGAAAAATGACGCTGTTTTAAAATTTCCCATGGGTACTATGAATTCCTTCATCTCACACCATATTGCCAACTACCAGTAAGCATCAATCAAGAGTCCTATTCAACAAGATGCCATTGACCTTGAAAACAGCTTTTTATGCCTTATTAAAGTAAACCTGATCTGACTTTATGAGATGATCTAGAGGAGTTTTTTACCAAGAATGGGTTTACTTCTGGTAGGTTATTTTCTATTCCTATTTATTTTCAGATACAGGGCATCTTATCTTGGGCTTTGTTCAGAGCAATATATCTTCTTCTAAAAGCTTCGTCTTTTAAGACCTGATTTTCTATGTGTTTTCTTCTGACTTCATTTTTTTCAAATAGAACCCTTGCAGATTAACACTGCTCTAATGCAACAACTAACTAATAGTCTAACTCTGCAATACTGACAGGAGAGAGAGAGTTGTGAGAGATCTGCTAATATTCTAACTTTCTCTGTAGCTCTGTTACAGGAACTGCACTGATACTGGCAGCTCTCCCACCCACAACTGTGCTGTAGAGCTACATAACCTCAAGAGGCTTCTAGGCTGAGCAAAAGCACATGGGGCGAGGGTACAGAGTCCAGATGAAAATGAGAATAGTGGCCACCAAGTAGCTAATATTACATGGTGATCAGGATTGCTGAGATTAATTTGGATTTGGTTTTGGAGTGTTTAGTTTTGTATGAAAAGTATTTGTTGAAATGTTTACCTTATTATTTTTCCATGAAAATAACCATATTAAAGCAAATCGATAAAACTGAACTTTGCAAGTAGAAGTTGATTAGCTGCTAGAAAGTGGATATTGACCAAAAGACACAGCCATGACAGAGTTGAATGAACAGGGGAAAATTAGAAGTTATAATCAATAAACACTCACCAAATCAAAAAAGAAATTGCCAATTTTAATAGACAAATTTTATAATAAAGTTCATAATCTGTCAAGTGAAATTAAAAGACAACCTCTCATGTTTCTGAAGAAATCATGATACTTCAAATCACAAAACAGGCATCCTGAATTTGGCTGGGACAAAATTAATTTAAGTTACAGTGCTGTGTTTTGGATTTTTCTTGCTCAGTAGTGCTTAGTCTAAGTCAAGGACTTTCCAGGCTCCCACATTCCCTACCACTGTGTAGATATAGAAGCAGCAAAGGGGGAACATGGCAAGGACAGCTGATCCAAACTGACCAAAGGGATATTACATACCATAGAATATCAGTATATAAACTGGGGGAGTTGGGCAAGAGAGGATGATCACTTCTTGGAGATGTGCTGGGCATCAGCCAGCGCGTGCTGAGCAATTGTATTGTGCATCACTTGTCTTTCTTTGCTTTTATTCCTCCCTCTCTCCTTTTCCCTCCATTACAACTACTATGATGATGATGATTATTAGTTCTATTTTACTTAAATTACTAATCTGTTCTTATTTAAACTGATGGGTTTAATCTTTTTCTGATGCTCCTGCCCATCCTGCTGAGTGTGGGGTACTTTGTTAGTGACTGTGGTTACACCATGACAGCAGTGAAGTAGAAAACATAGACTGGACTTCCTGGCTTTAAGGAAGAAACCACACCTATATGTTGATTGATACCTTCACTCAGATCCTTTTCCATTGTTTATTGCAGGAAGCTGGAATGTACAACCTAATTCCTGAGTGAGTCCTTCACTTTTCCTGTTAAGAACAACTTGTCCGATAGATGTAGATCTTGAGGAAGGCTTCAAGAACCTCTCAGAAAGGAGAAAGAAAACTAAGCCAAGTTCCTTTTCTTCATTTTCCCTGTTCCAGGGCTGCTTCCATAATTTTTTCTCTGGGCAGTGCTCCTGCCCTGCTTCTCTTTTCAATACCACTTGAGTCTTCCAGTTTCATCTTGTTTCCATCTGACCTGAAGGAACACAATGGATGCAGAAGCCTGAGAGAAAGATTAGTGAGCTGCTCATGTCCTATTCTCTCATCAGACAATTTGCTGTTGGATATAGTTGATGCATTGAACCCATCTTGTCCTTTACAAACCTGAAAACAGTGACAGATCTTGGTTACAAACCAGAAAAATCCATGCTGAAAATTGCAGCTGTTCAGGAGCTGACCCACCAGCACTTCAGATCTCTGCTGTAGCAATGGAAAGACAGCTGGCTATGGCACAATATCCTGTCCCAAGCAAAGTGACCCTCACATGAGAGCCACCTGCATACAAACCACTCACTGATGTCCCTTTTAAATGAATGCACAGCTGCTGGGTCTCGTGGGGGAAGGAAGGGGCCTCTGGTCACTATAGGGGCTGGTATTTGTGGAGCCATGTGATGTGTCTGAGCTAGAGGTGAAGATGCAGATGGTGATTTTGACATAGCTGTGGGGCATGGTGAGTCACTGACAGGAGGAATGGCTTCAGTTTCCAGCACACCTTTTCTCAGAGAGCAGCAGTGGAGGGGCAGAGTAGGAGACTACTTCTCACTCCTTCTCTCCCACATCTCCTCAGGGGACATCTCGAAGAGCCCCTAACTGTGGTCACACTATGTACTTATGGCTGCCTCTGACCTCTAACTTGACGAGATCACCACTAGCAGATTTTTAATCATAGTATATTAATGTTTATTAATATATGTTAATATATATTAATGAAAGGTGCTGCCAAAAGCAGTACAGACCTGAATTTTATTAGTAAGCTGGCTACATAAAGTGTGCATGTGACCTGTTCAGTGACCCCAGAGCATGCTGAGGTTATCAGGAAGATACAGCTGGCAATGTTAGATCTCTAATCAGGAAACCCTCTTAAGAATGTTGAAGATAATAGAAACATTCTGATGGGGAAAAAAGCAACCAGCTATTGTACAGAGGTCACATTACCCAACCATTTACAGAGTCAACCTAAACAGGCAGAGACTGAGTATTTAAGAACCTGATGAAAACCACTAGTTGTGCACACACTTTTGCTTCAGCACTGGGTGTGCAGAAATGTTCACTTGTTACCTTGTATTATTTATACATAAGTGTTAGAACATCATGAGGGGGAACAAATAACCCGTGTTTATGCTTCCCAAGGCTCTGTTGTGCTTCAGCTACAATTGCCTGTCTTATGGATAAAATGAAAAATCCCTGTATTTCCAGCCAGGTAATTTTTTCCTTGAGCTTAAGAGGTTAATGGGCCTCAAAATTAGCTGATGACTTCATTATCTTTGCATTTGTCATCACTGGTGATTGTAGGGCCTACATGATAAACACTGATGGCTTGTATGATGAATGAGTATGCATTGAAAAATAATCATGATTCATTTGCTTTTTTATTACAGAAAGTTACTTCATGCAACAGCCACGAGGGGAAAGTCACAGGAAGGGAACAGCTGCTAATAAGCCTTTAACAAATCACTGTAGTGGCCTTTTAGGTGAGACTTAGGAAGAGTGATGGAGGGAGGAAACTAGTTAGAATTTTGTGCAGCAAAATCTTGTTATGAGAGAACTCCAGGACAAGATAATTTGTTTTTTCTTTTATGAATACAAAAATTATGACTTTACTAGCATGCATCACAAGGCCAGTGCTTAATAAGACATGCAGTCTCATCTCAGATGCAGAGTACAACCTGTAATAAAAGACTAGCTGCTGAGCTAGCTGGGATGTTGTGTTAACATTAATCCCAGCTCCTTGGAGAACAAGTAAAGAGCAAAAGGACACACAGTCAGAGTGCTCTGCAATCACTGTAATGAATTAATATTCCCAAGGAAAACATTACTGGGTTTTTTTTATATGGGGTTTTTTTTATAAGAGGTTTTTTACTATGCAGCTGTAGCAGAGATGTAGCAAGACCAAGCTTAACAGAGGTGAATGCCTCTGTTGGTTGGGGAAACAAAAGATCTGCTCTAGTAACATTTGCTTTGGATGAGCTCAACTTGCAATTATACAAATTCTTCTGTATTCAGCCTTTGAATCTGGCATTTTCATCTAATTGGCTTTATAAACAAAACTTGGCTCTAGGTAGCAGTTGATACTCAACAACTTCACAAATTTTTAGATAAGCCAACCGTAAGGAAATCACAGAAGCAATTGGCATTTCTAACAATAAGGAGAGTCAAAAATATCTCTTTGGAGAACTGAAGTTAAAAGGAATAGATCTATAAAGAAATGAATACAAGCAAATAGCTTTTGCTCATAACATTTACCTTTCTCCTTCTTCCCCTACCCCAGTTTTTCAAGCAGTAGTAGCATTAGCTTCTGGTTATCATGTTGTTGAATCTTCCTCTTCATTAATTCCTGGCTCATCTTCTTCTGAATCATGCCAAAATTTAACGCAGTGTGAAATTTTATGATGAGGTTGCAAAGCAGAGACTTAGCAGGGGAAGCTGATGTCAACATTCAAAGGAGTGTTCGTCTTTTAAGAGAGATTTTTGAGTGGTAGCTCTTCTGATCCAGTTCTACACATTGGAGATGAAATTAAGAACAAAACAAACAATCAAACAAACAAATGAAACCCCCAAAAGCCAAACAAAAAACCAAACAAGAAAACCCCAAACACGAGCCAAAACCAGCAGAAAAAACACTTCCTCAATAATTCAACCTCTGCTTTCCAAACTGTAACTGGCTTCAAGCCAAAGACTCACAGTTCTTTCTTCCAAAATTAACTTTTCCAGTATTACAAACCTCGTCTGCTTCCAACTGGAATACTGGTGAATTTTTAAAAATTATTTTATTTAGAGAAGAAAGAAGAAAGTATACCTAGGCCAGTGCAGACAGTAAACTTAATATTCTAAGTGTCACATCAGCAGTGCTTTCTTTCTCTATTCCTTCTTTGTCATTGTTAAGAATACACTATGGTACCTCTCTCCCTGGCCTTACAGTTTATATTCCATATAAATAAAACCTCCCTTTTCCTGAGTATGTCTTTGGACTACCAGTAAGTTGAACAAACTGACAAGTTTATTAATAATGTTTTGAAATAAAATTTCCAGAAATACAACCCTGCCAGCTCTCCAAACTTCCTGTATCTTCATTCTTTTCTTCACACTTTTCAGCTAATGATGTCCCAAGACAGTGTTTTACATGGAGAAGCTGAGGCATGGTAAATCTGCAGATGTTTGATGAGATCAGACATAGATCCAGAACTGAAATAGAAAAGTTCTTCTGGCCTTTCAGCATATGCTGGGAAAGGAAAGAAAGTATGGGTCAAAAAAAAAAAAAAAAAAAAGGAAAAATAAATAAATGCTTTCTACCACAAATGGAGTATTTGTCATATGATGAAAACCTGACAAGAAAAAACACTGCTATTAATTCCTTCTTTAACTTTACATATGAGGGAGTCTAAGGAAGACCAAAGGAAGCTGAACCAACACTTAAAACCTGCATTGCAAAACTCTCATCAGTGTGCAGGAGGCTATCTTTTCATAGTAACACTCTCACTGCCATCTTTCAAATTTTGGTGTGGGCTTTTACCTCATCTAAAATGATTTAAGTTCCTTGTCTTCAGAAAAGAGAGCATGCCTCCTGCAGATGCAGTGTGCAGCCTTCTGCATTGCTCTATCTCTGATTCTTCATTTTATCCAGTGAAATTTAAAATAAACTTTAGCAAAAGAGTTTTAGAGGATGTCACAGGAGCATATCTCACAGGCCATAAGGTATTCCTGGGACGTGAATGCTGTGAGGAGGACATTTGGACTTGAACTCTCTCAAGTAAGTGACTTGGTTTAGAAGACATGAAGAAAGGGTGTCACCTTATACTTCTTTGAAAGACAAGTAAAGCCTTTCTAGCTAAAGCAAAACAATATCTGCAGATTCCACACACAGTTAGGAAGTTGCCTGCATCTCCCTGTAGACAAAGCTCATTTTATGTTTGTACTTTGAGCACTGGCATCTGTGGCACCACAAAGCACCTTATTCTCTCTGAAGCTTGTTGGCACTTGTTGGGAGAGCTGCACAGGCAGCACTGAGCATTATGCTAAGTTCTCCATGTGAATGTTTCCCTCCCTACTGTTCAATAGAGCCATTTAACAGAGCCATTTGTAAGAATATGGAAGCAGGATACTCCTTTGCATAATGTTAGTCAGCAAAAGCAATAAAGAAACTTGTGTGCTTCTGAGTCCCTTGTCAATGAAAACATGATGAAGGGCTTCAGGATCTCTGTCACAATCAACAGGACAGAGCTGTATATGACACACGTCTCCTGATGCAGTGATACCCACAGCTGAGGTTCTTTTTTCTTTGTGAAATGTAATTAACATTGGTCCTTGCTACAAGACAAAGAAGAGACACTTAGTCACTCACTGTGGGAAAGCACGTGATAAAGGTTGGGAGCTGGCTAAATAAATTTTCCGTGTGTTTATCAAATTTTCCTTTAGAAGTATTCCAAGTCTTCATAACCTTATACTGATAGAGCAGCACAAGACAGTGCTCAGCTTTTCCAGTGCAAAGCTGTGAGCATCTTTCCAATGGGAAAATGCACAGTTTTGGACTTGCAGGGTAAACACAGATGAAAAGTTCATTTTAATCAGGGTGACCTTTGTAGAAGACTCCAATTTTTACTTTTCCAAGGTTGGGCGAACAGAAGTTTTCAGTAACCTTAATCAAATTGCTAATGGTACTTTGGCAAGATTTCAAAATTACTGTCTCAAAAGTAAAGATATACTGGGGGATGCACATTTTGCAGCTGCTAAATGCTGTCTTGCTCCATTTGGGAATCTGTAGTGTGATGTAAGTCTTAAAAAGATTGGGGTTTTTCCCAGTGGTCCTGGTTTATCACTCTGTGTCCGGGGGGAAGGAATCATTCCCTGAGCAGCCATTTCCTTTGTCAGCATGCTGCTCTGTGGGAAGCCTCTTGCCTTGTTCACTGGTCATTATTTCAGCCCAGCTTGTGGAATGTATCTGTTCTCCATGACTCTTTCTGTTTTCCACGATCTAGCTGCTTCAAGAAACTGAATGAATTCACCATCACATTGTTCCCATGGGACAGGGGGATTGTACCCTTCACATTTAAGCAAGAAGCAACTGCGATGCAGAGGAACCCAGGGAAAATCTTCCCACTGTTTTGGAAAGTCCAGCCTGAATCCTCTGCAGCCTGATTTTTTGAGAGCACTTTTTGGAGCTCTTTTTGAGAGCACCTGGGTTTAAGCTGCAGTTTTCAAGAAGCAGGGTGCTAGTACTCACAAATTTTAATGATAATATAATTAGAGACATACACAATTTCAGACTCTCTGAGAATATTTCTTTAAAAAAGCACTGTAACAGTGTGCTGATACTTCAGTGACTGAGTTGGCTCCACTAGAGCATAAAACAGGCATTATATGGAGAACAAATTGCACCCTTTCTACCACATATTTATAGAAATTTGTTCTTATGCTAGCACAGATAATACGAGATTCCAAACTAGCAATCAGAATGCCGTCATGAGGCTCCACGACTCGTATGTGTCACTTTATCACTCTGATGATAGCTATTTATCTTAGATAGCAGCTCTCCTAGACACAGCCTAAATTATTTGCCTCTCAAGAGACAGCAGGTCAGGCTTTCTGCAAGTGATAAACAGGAAAAATATGCTGGTCAAGTGCAATGCACACGCTGCTTTTAAACACATCACTGCACTAGTCTTTGTTTTCAGTGGCTTGATCTTGAGGGCCTGTTTACTGACTTAAGCAGCTGAGGGCAAACCTTTGTATCTGGGAGGGATTACAGAATGACAGTATTATCATTTTTTTATTATTATTTATTTGACTTCAAGGGCCTTGCTTGTGTAACTGTATGTGCCTTAAACCCTATTGTCTTTTGTTGTATTCCTTCCCCATTTTGGCAAAAGCCTTTGATGATTCCTAGTGGTTCTAAGTGTCAGGAGCTCCAAGTGGAAAATTTTTTAAAAGATATTTAGCAATTCCTCGAGAAATTGGAAGGACTTTCATTTGTACAAAGAGTGTAGCCAGCAGGACTAAGGAAGGGATCATCCCCCTATACTCAGCACTGGTGAAGCCACACCTTGAATACTGCATTCAGTTCTGGGCCTCTCACTGTAAAGAAGGATATTGAGGTGATGGAGCATGTCCAGCAAAGGGCAGCAAAGCTCATGACAGGACTAGAGAATATTCACAGTCTGTTCTACTGTACCTGCAGTGAGAGGAGCAGAGGAAATGGCACTGGGCTGAGACAGGCATTGGAATAGTCTGCCCAGTCAGGTCGTGCAGTCACCATCCCTGGAGGTGTTCAAGAGGTGCCTGGATCTGGTGCTAGGGGTGGTTTAGTGGTTTAGGTGCTGCACTGGTAGTGCTAGGTTGATGGCTGGACTTGATGATCCTAAAGGTCTCTTCCAGCATTGATGATTCTGTGACTCTATATTGCTGCTGTCTCTTCTGTCATGTTTCTTTCTAGTTCACAGCATGGCATTGGGTGAAAGTTATTTGCAAATTAGGATTTGTTTAGATTTTTCCCAGAAATTGTAGCTCTGTTCCCTTCCTTTTCTCATCTACTGCTGTGTCCTATTTTGAATAAAAGATAAAGCAGCCACTGGACATAACCATTCATTTTTGTTTTCACAGAACATGCTAATGAAAGTAAGCCTAGAAATTTTACATGCAGTGTCTGCCTACAAACTTTCAGGCATGAGCAAGCTGTGTTTTAAAAGCTATGAAAGGATTTTGCAGACTACACTTTTATGAGCAAGGGCTTTGAGGGCAGCACGTGATCTTGCAGCCCACCTGCCCCCCAATATCCAGCACATTCAGGGTATGTACTCAGGCACCAGGAGGCACAGCCAAGGAGGCATGAGGATGCATCTGCACACATATTCCTCTAGATTATGCTCAAAATTCAGGCTAAACACAGAAATACACTTCCTCTTTTAATCCTTTAGGCTGGAAGTATGCTGCTCTGGCATGTCACTTGCAAGCTAGGCATTCAAAGGATGGTAGAAAAATGAGAAAGAGGAGATTTTTAGAAATCTAGCACCTCCACTACCAATGCAAAAATCCCTCCTGGAGCTGGTGAAGTGTCAGAAACAAGAAATCAAGCATCCCTCTTTGTTAATATTATCATTCCAAGCAAAAGAAGACACACAATAGCGGCATGAAATTTCTGTTAGTGAGTTGTTTTCTTCCAGCCTGTGAGATGCAAAAAACAGAGCCATACATGTTGTAGTTATGCCAGTGGCAAGATACTATACAGAAGGGATCACCTGTAAATAAACAAAGATCAAAAAAAGAATGAGTGACTATGTGATTATGATCTTAGAAGCAGAGCTTTCCAACTCCATTTGGTGTGTAAAGCACTTTGAATATTACTTTTCCCCCCTTGGCTTTTTCTCTTATCACTTCTGAAGATGGAAATTGTATTTTCACCCTCATTTTACAATGATTTTGGAGTAACTGGTTTGCAAAATACATAAAGCAGAGGTGGAGAAAGATTTACTGCAGCAGTTTTAGCTGTATCCATACAGAGTGCCATCTAAAGGAGCTCAGTAAAACCTCATCCAAGATTGATAACCTCATCTGTCCTTAAAAATACAACTGGAAAATTCTTCCCCTGTAGAATAATGCTCCAGGATTTTGCTACAGCTGCTCAGCACACTGCTTGGAGTGCATAGGGTGACATTAAATTATAGGAAAGTAAATTGACAAGAGTTTATGACAGGATACAAATTAACTAGGTTCATAAAATCAACAATACCTTGCTCAGCTTGTGAGAAAAATTATGGGCTTTAAAATCCTAACTTGTAAATGCAGTAATTAAATCAATTAAGAAAATTAATTTTCTTTCTTTCTTTCTCTGATAGGACAGAAAGGAAATCTTTAACTCTTACAAATATATAAGGAAATTAGCAAATTTTTGTTTCATTTTGCTGGCCTGGTTTGATCTCCTGTTCTAACTTTATATATTTTTAATCAATATATATTTGAAGTAATATGATCAAGTCCATAATTGCACTTCTGCCTAACATTTCCTCTGCTCAGCATTGCTTGAGTCAGCCTAGAGAAGTCTGTTTTTTCTCCTATCTTCCTGGAAATTGTGATAGGCAAGCAAATAAATTCTGAAGGTCTCAAGGAAGCTAATTATGCTGAGCTACTTTGATGACGCTTGAATTTCTATCATTATTTAATCTTCCAAGATAAACTTGCTAAAGAAAATGTGCTTTAGTTTTATTCTTTTGGAAAGACTCACAACATTCTGTAAGAAACACTCAGAATGGTCTGTGCATTTCAGACCAGCTCTTCAGTCTTCAGGCATGGAGCCATATGCACACCAGGTTCCTTTCTCCTGCAGGAAGCAGCACCTCTTCCTTACACCATCCCTGTCTTCTCCAGACTTGCATGTTCCTTTGTCAACTCTTTTTGGCTAACATAGTCAAAATACCGTATTTTACACATACCAGTCTCACAAGGCATTGCTTAAAAAGGTTTATTTGAGTCTAATAGCCTTGCTGTATCTCCTCTACCATATACATTTCCTAAATTCTTTGAACCTTTCAGCTCCTAAGTCACAGTTCAGTCCATGGCTTGGCTCCTCGGTGCTGTTAGAGACACATATCTGGAAGACTTCATTCTGCTTATGCCTCTGACATCATCATTGCATCATGATATCATTTTCTTTTCCTGAGAAGAGCTGTAATACACTGGTGCAGTGTTAAATCAGACAATGATAGAAGCTGTTTTCATTTTTCCTTGAGCTGCACAGTGTTTTTTCTCTACAATATTGACTTAACAATTTATAAATATTTTATATTAACAAGCACCAATGGAAGTAAAAACTGTTTGCAAACATATCAATGTCATTCTGTCATTTTGTTGTCCCTCTCATGAATTCCTAGCACCCCTTTTAGCAGCAATCTCCACTCACACAACTTCAACATGAAGATAACAGTAAGTTCCTTTATCTTTTGTAAGCATGATTTACAGAAGGGGTGATGAAAATCAATTATAATTATGGCTAACACACTTGAGCTGTGATACTTGGAAGCAAATTAATTGGTAGAATTTGTATAAGTGGTTGATAAGTATGTAGTCTGTTCCTGCTCTAACTTTTTTTCACCTTACTAAACTGGAAAACTCAGAGTTAATGGTACCAGGGGAAAAATTCCTCCCACTTTGATCCCCTTCCAAGTCAGTGTCAATATGATTTCTGTAGGTCTCAGGCAGTGGGACAGAGCACATACTTCAGATTTGTGAGTACCTAAGTACACATAATACTGAAGTAGGTACACATATCTCTGAAGCCAGGAAACGGTAAAGGATTTTACTGTGCTATGATTTATTTTTTTCCTTAGTAGCCAGCCCTCTTCTGCAAGCCCTCCTTCCTCCCATTCCCTGCTTTTAGGAGGGAGAAGAGCTGTTATTTAGCAAGTGGCTTTGTCTGCTCTACTTCATGGTAAAATGACAAATGTAGAAGAATCGTAAAAAAACCCCAAAAATTGCAATAACACATTTTTTCCTTTTTTAAAAAATAAATATAATATGGATAAATCATCCATAATGTCATATGATTATCTTTTCAGCATCTACATTATAAGAAGCATAAAAGTACAATAATCTTCAGAAAGGTAAAAAAGATTTTTGCAGTGCTTTTTATTTTGTTGTTCAAGGTATACTACACTATATGGAACGGAATTAATACCTAATAAATGTATAAAATAAAGAAGGGAAGTGTAATTCTTCTTATTGGATATCACTGACAACATTATTTAATTTTATTGGCCAATAAGTTTTTGCTCTGAGTTTTGTTTTTCTCAGAAGCATTCAAGCTTTGACATGCCTATGTTCAATTGCACGACAATCCTCATTCACCTGGCACTAAATTGCAGTAAATCAGAGTTTTAAACTGAATAATCTGTCGTGGGAGAATGCTGCATGTGGTTAAGCCCTTGTCTCCTTGAAGTGTTAAAATGCCAAGATGGGAAATTGTATTAGCCAAACACCTCTCTGTCTGCCAGTATCTGCTTTGAGTGGAAATCAAGTGATGCAAAGAACCTGAACTGGGGCAAATCCCTTCCTGGATGAGGGACTGGAACAGAGACATCTCTGCCCCTTTCTAATTAGCTCCAGCAGTCACTGTGCCCATGATTCAATTAGCACTTTGTAATAGCAATTTCATTCTAACCCTATTTTTGATTTTATATAATGCCTCAAGCTGGCTAAAGTTCTTTTCCTTCTGTCAGAAGGGAGTTACTAGCAGGAACGGCCCTGCCAGTCCTCCCCTGGCAGATGCTGTGCCTGCTATGTGAAAATGTACATTTCACCCTTCAGCTAGATCTAATTTAGAAATCTTTGAGCTCTTAATGATTTCCTATAGTTTGGCCTAATTGAATCTAAGTGCTTTTGCATTAAAACTAGAATGCCCAGCTGGGCTGAAGCTGAAAACCCGTGACCCTGAAACACAGTTCCAGAAACACAGAAACCCTCCTCTGTGTTGGCAGCTGCCATCCAGTGCAGCAAAGGCACAGCCATCTTCCATTTAGACCCAGTGCACAGATCTCAAAAAATAGTTTGGTTAAGATCAGAGTCTTCTGCAGAGCTGGATTACCCCCAACACATGCAGCAGCTGCTCCATGCAGTGATGCTGCAGCAGCTGAGGGGACTCTGCTGCAGGAGCTGCTCTGACCCAAGTGTCCCCTTGGGAGGGAAAGGGGCTCTGTTTCTGCTGGGAAATGTGCTGCCCAGGTCAGCATCACAGTGGGGAGCTGGACTCTGGAGCTCTCCCTTCTCTGTCTGACTTGAGATGCTGCGTGTGATTGACCAGCACCCAAAAATTCTGCCTGCAGCAGGTGCTGGGAGCAGGGAGAGACATGATAGCAGACTCAGGAGCAGCTGCCCGGGCTCCCTCCTCTGTGTCTCCCACCAGGGTTTGCTGTTGGCTTTTCTCCAAATCTATTAAAGCCACTAGTGAAATCTCATTAGTTTCTCTATGAAATTCTCTTCTTGAAGGCTTCTACAGTAGAGGACCATATACTATGCAGGGTTGATCCATTATCAGTGTTTCGTTTAGGATTTTTTTCCCCAAATTCTGCTGTTCTCTTTAATGTTCGGGCAGGAACGAGAAATATTTGCACCATGTCTAATCAGAAACGTCTTCTAAGAACACCACACCACAAGTGCATAGTGCAGAATTTCTTATTGGTCTATTAACAAACATAAAATATTAACAAATAACTTTCAAGCACAAATACAGCATATGAACTCATAATCTTATCCTCAAGCTAAGAATGATTCAAATGATGGTATGAAAAATGTTGAATAATTGTCTAGCTACTAAAATCATATCCCTACAAAACTGGGCAGACTTGGTTTTTTATTTTAAAGACTAAGCTTAAGTAAAAGTATTGCTGGTGTGTCCAGGGAGGTTGGAAGAACTTTGCCAATTGCTGTCATACATTCAAACTAAATCAAACTGTTAGGCTTTAATATTTACATTTCACAATTTATGGCCTACTAAATTATACTTCCAAAGTAAGTATCATTGCAGTATAGCAAATTATTTACTAAAGATGACATAAGGAAAACAACCGCATCATTTCTGTTTTCATTGAGGTGAAAAACACAATCATCTTACTTAACCCTATGCTCCATTAGCAGGAAATTTTCCACTGAAGTCAGCACAGATCTTGGTTTCACAGGAAAATACTGTATTCTGTAGCAGCACCCCACGTTGCTATCAGTGAAGTCAGTGGAAGACATGCTTCTGAAGGTGATGGTAGTAAAGTGAGGTCTTCAGTGGTGTTTCCTAATGTGCTACACTGGCAGGAAAAGAAACATCCATTTCATAGAATCATAGAGGCTCATCTCAAAGAACAGATTTGCCTATGGTTAAGAAATACATGTGAGTCGGTCTGAAATTTAAGAAACTTCAAAGTAACCTGCACTGCAGCATGGAAAGAATGTTAGACCTTATGAATTTTAATAATCCCCAGAAGGACAAATCACCTGATTCATTCAAAGACTTCTGTGTTAATGTCAAGATGCATGCAATATTGCACTTTAAATTGCTGATTATGAAGTTTACTTCTGTTTTTATCAAAACCCCCTTTGTTTCCCTCAGAAATGTCACAGAAACAAATGAAATATTTTCTTCTAAATGAAAGATGCTTCATTTGACCAGACAGATTTTTTTTTTTCCCAACTTCTAATTTGGCAGGAAGCAGGAGATTCCTCAGTTTTATCCATATTTGTTTATTTTTCCGCTGTGGTTTGTTTGCATTTTCTTTCTTTGAACTCTTTTATAGGTGACCTTCTGAAGTGAAATTTAACAGTTAGAGACAGCATATAGCTCCAAAATCACTTCTCCAGTCCTCATGGGATATTGTGCAGGACTCTCCTCTCCCTGCTTTCACATAAAAAAGCCTTTGGACCTCTCCTTAGAGATATTCACAGTGTGCAGTTGAAGAGGGGTGGTGCATAGATCTCACCAATTTGCCTGCATATTTCAAACAGAACAATATTGTCTCTGGATTTTAGCCAGGGAAATAATTTAACTTCTCAGAGCACACAATTTTTGTCTTTGGCACAGTTGAAACTCCCCAAAGAAATAAAAACATCAGCCTATGAGCTATTGACTTAGAAAAAAGAAATTATTTTAAAAGAAGTGAGTTGCTAAAATGTTACTTTTAATGAGTTTAATCACAAAATTTTTCCAATTCTAAGTTTATACAAAAAATACTAATCTGGGCAGATATATAATACCAAACATGCTTCCATATTTATGGAATACATATTTCCATAAATAATTGGCAGAACAATCTACCTGTTGTTCATAGTTTGTTGCAGATATTCCCGTATCTTTATAAATTTCATTACTTCAATAGATTTTTTAAAATTAAAGATTTTATAAAACTGATCACTAAAAAAGAGGTGTTCACATTTTGTTCTTCAGTTTGAGGTGTCATGTTAATAAAGTTTCAATCTTCATAAATCTTGAATTCATGATAACTCATGAGCTGAATGCCAAGATTAATATAGTAACAATAACAGCCACTTTCAGCATTCAGCATGGTTTATACCCAGTTTCATTTTCCCCATGATTGCTTATTGCCAAGCACCCCTTTACCACCCAACTCTGCAGTAGAGTAGGGTGACAGCCACACTAGGCTGGACATCGAGGCCACATGTGGGCTGTTCACACCAAACACACATTGGAAATGTGTTGTTGAACTTCAAAAATGTTTCAGGGTGCAGTTTTAGCCCAGAGAGTTTGCAGGCATGGCTCAGGGGTCAGCACAGGCCATTGAGGGGTCCAAATACACTGTGTGCAAGTGACCATGCTGCTGTTAGTGTCTGCAAGCTCAAAAGGTGCAGGTTTTGGGGTCAGTTGGCCCCAGCCAGAGAACAATCCTCTGCATATTTAACTTAGCAGTGTAGCTGAAGCTTCAGAGGCAGCAGTACAGCTAAACTAATTTTCATGTCAACAGTGGATGAACAATTTTTGCCAAGAAGAAAGAATGAGCCTGATCTTTATAACCCAGTTGACTTCACACTTGTATTAATTTCCTCTTTCTTGAGTAACGTTTGCAGCATTTACTGATTTTAGACCTTTGGCACAAAAAAAAGCAGGAAAAAAGATCAGTGCATCTTATACAATTTTTTATTTGAGATCCATAAAAGCTGTATCTTTGCACTGCTGCTGATTCCCATTTTTCAGATGCTGTCTCTCTGTTGCAGAAGAACCCCAAAAGACACAGCCACCACATAAATAATGCATAGACCAGGCAGTGATACAGTACAGTGGGGCAGGGAAAAGGAGGGAAGCAGGAAATGCATTAAAAGCATGGCATGCTACATAGCAGAAATCAGCTACTTTGAAGAATTAGCTGTGACAGGAATCCCATGAAATGAGTTCTGCACCATCTGACAATTTTAACATATGTCCTATGGGACTTCAGCTGCAGCACTGAATCACATCACACTGCAGCCTACCACACTCATTCCCACAAAAACTTCTCTCCACATTCCACTTCAGGGGAAACCCCAGACAGCTGGCAGGATAAAAGCTTCACAGCATCGTGGGGAACTTGTAGGCCAGGGCAAAAGGATCAGCCTGACCGTGGTGCCTCATGAAGCAGCTGCTGTTGACTGTAGAAGTCATGGGGTTGGGGTGGTGGAACAACTGAGAAGTAAATCTCAGCAAATGTTATTCACCATCCCTTCTTCCCAGACCTCTCACTGTTTTTTTTCCTCCTAAGCAGGGACTACTTTAACCCATGGTTTCTCAGTAATACCCAGATGAAAGTCAGGCACCTGAAACAGTCATGCTGTTCTTCCAAATGTATATGGCAGCCTGGTGTAGGCATCAGGAGCATGATTCATTGGACCAAGGTTGGACATAAATATCTGCATCTGCTGTCTAGACTCCATTTATAATATAATGAAAAAACTGTTTCTACAAAGCTACACACCTCTAAAGTTGTCCCTCCATTGATAGCAAAGGGAGTTCAGGTATGCTTCAGACATGGTCACAAGACTGCAGACACATAAAGTTAATGAGATGAAGCCCAGTCATTGCTGCTATATATAAGGAATGAAATAATCCAGAAATTAGAAATTGGACTATCACAGTCCAAGATGCCTTGTAGCTGAATTAATACAATCAAAAGTTTCATTAAAAAAAATTGCATTTCTCACAGCATGTTTCAGTTTCTATTTGATATAGAAAACATGGTTGAATTAAATATTATTATTTGTAGTATTGCTCTTGAGTGTCCACTTGACAAATCAGGATGTACCACAACTGGAACATGAGATGTTAAATAGACTTTAGGCACAGGATTACTTAAAATTTGTCTATCACTAGTAGCAGGTGTCAGCTTGCTGCTTTCTAGGAATCAGCTATGCCTCCTTGCCAAGAAGAAAGCTAGTAGTACCTGTAGCCTTTTGCTTCCTCACAGATTTTTGGGAGCAGCTTCTCCTAGCTGCAGCCTGAGGCAAGAAGCAGTCATGAGCAGTTCTGGGAGACTCACACACTCTTGTTTTTTCTTCACCACATTAAAAGTGCAAGCATGGCCATATGTGTCATTTCTGAGTTTCTCAGGGCAAAACAAATTTACAGCAACATGTAAGGAAGGCCTTCAGAACAAAGCCTTATTTCTGCACTTATACACAGGTACAAAGCACAGGATTTAATAGGGATGTAGAAATACCCATCTGGACCACCCCAGTGGTCCCTGCAACCATTATTCTGAATTCAGCAGTGACAGCATGATATATTCTGTAAGGCAAGTAAGTGAATGTCACATAAAAGGGGGGTTTCCTTGAACCATTTATGTTTGTTAGGTCTGTGGGAAAGCTGAGACCCTTGTGCCTGCCCAGTGTGCCAGTATCCCGTTACAGGGACTGCACTGATCAGTGTGCTGTACTGGAGGGCAGTTCAGCTGACTTGCTCAGGGACATGCACTGACAATCCGTCAGAGCTGAATACTTTATAAAAATTTAGCAATAGGAGCCAACTCCTGGATCTCCCTACTTTTATCAAGTATGACTGCTAGCACCCTTGAAGGACATACACTAAACAATTTATGGAATAATGCACTTTATCAATAAGCAGCCTGATAACAGAAAATTGTGAAAAGCTAAGTTTAGAAGATTGCATTTGATAGCAAAAATGAAATTTAAAGCAATAGACAAGCTGTAATTACCAATGAAAGCTATTTTGAGATGATCATTCAGCATACATAGATTAAGTTTCTTCTTATCCAGTAGGCATTCCTAAGGAGGAGAAGACAGATTCAGCCTTGTCAGCAGGTCTCAAACGTTAGATGGAGTCTTCCACAACTTCTTCCCATTCTTAACTTTGACATTGTTTCTTTAAATTTTGGGTGGACCTTAAGTGACTCCAGTCATACATACTTTTGTTACTGATTGGTGTAAAATTCCCTTGCTTTGCTCTTAAATCCCAGAATCACAGAATATTCTGAGTTGGAAGTGACCCAGACAGTTCACTGAGTCCAACTCTTACACATACAGAGCTCAAACCCATGGCCTTGGTGTTGTTAGCACCATGCTCTATGGTCAGGAAAATATCCAGCACATGCCCAATGAGGATGGTCATACCTTGGAGGCAGGCACACCTGGGAGATGTGTGTTAATATTACAATTAGGCTATAATGACACAAGTTCATCTGAGGAGGGCAATTTTGCCATGGTTGCTGGCTCAGCAGCAATACATCTGCTCTTGTCTCCCCTGGCTGGCAGGTGCTGTGCACTTCATTGGCCACAGGATACCAGCGAGCTCCCCTCCCTGCAAGGATTACAGCAGAGCCTGGCTGAGATGTCTCCACTGTGCTCTGCCCTCCATTTCATCCCTCTCAACTCGTGCTTAAGGTTGCAGGTTGAACGTGTGAGGAGTCACTGTGGGGTAGGTTTCATGCATGCCAACCACATTCCATCCAGGAAGCAGCAATTGCGTTTCACCCTGTAACTTCTGTACTGTTATAACTTCCATTAGAATTTAAATGCAATTTCCCACTTTTCTCTAATTTCAGCCCAGTCATCTTCCTACAGTGAGTTGCCATTTTCCACAGTCTATTCTCTTTGGTACATCCTCAGAATCAAGTAATTTCATTCATAAGTTGAAATTTGCAATAGTGTGACCTCTTTACCTTTTCTACCAAGTCACACAGGGATTTTATTGGAGTTCTTCTTTCCTTTTTGAATTGAGGCAGTTTACCATGTCTTATAATGCAATATTTGTAACAATATCAATACAATAACAACACTTCAGTATGAGTCCTCGCATACTGATATGGTATTTAAAGCATCACAATTGTCTGGGTATATTTCCCTTTACCTGACCTCCAGCTATTCATTGCAACCTTGCATACAGAGCATCTGACTGAGCTGCTCTCTACACCAGTAGAAACTGCCTCTCTGCTGATGGCCTTTTCTCTCTATTTCCTTAGAGACCTGTCAGCACCCACAGCCCTCATCCTAACGTAGCATCCTTATACTTAGCCTTTGAAGAGTAACATGTTCTTAGTCTGACAGGTATCAGGAAGCCACACTCCTCAACAAACATAATCCTCGTTGCATTTTTAAGGATTCATGTTGCTTTGCTTTTCTTGCTGGCCCTGTTACATCTTCTGTTTGGTTTAACTCTCTGTGCTGAGGCAAAATATCACCTTGTCAGCAATGGGGTTAAGATATTAAAAATATTACACACAACTGTCTTGGATTTTATAGGCTGAAAGTTTGATAATGTTCTGTATCATGTCCCTCAGGTCTTGGGCACTAGAGGATCTTGCTTACTGTGAGGATCTCAGCTTTCACTGCCAAAAGGGGAAATATCTACCCCTCCATATTGCAAAGAAAACCTTGGAAACATTGCAGCAACAATAAAAAAATGAAAAATCTGGAATCAATGTAATATAACAGGTAGGTTCATGATTGTTATGATTATACATGACTTTGGTGAGGACAGAGGGAAGGGACAGTCATTCATTATTTCTGAATATTTGCAGGGGTAATACTGATGGTGGAAATTTCATATTTGGGAATGCTTTGCACCAAAGACTTTAGAGCAGTCACAGTAGCATTCTCTCTTGAGTTTGTGTGAATATGAGTAGTCCTATGGTCTCATTTATTCTCTCTGCATATTCAGACCTTGATCTCGAAAGCTGTTTATTTTGCACCCCTGAAAAATGCTGCAGTGCTATGCAGTAGTGGTATGCACAGGTAAGAAGCTGACTGTGCAACATGACAGATCTTGCAGCCAAGCAAACTGAGTGCAAAAAATTCAGAGACATTTAGTTTATCTATACTAGATTTGCCTTTATAGAAATTGCAGTAAGTTCAAATCACTACTAAAAAAGGAGATTACATAATACAAAATTCCTGTTTGCTAATTGTCCTTTACTCCAAAAGTCAAAGGATGCACCTCCTCCCACACTCCAGCCTGGTGACACGCAAACCAGCATGAAAGTAAAGAGAGGGATTTTACTGAAAAACATGAAAGGTTGATACATTCCTTTCGATTCCATTAGGTGGAGCTCTCAGACAAGAAGAAATGAATGCTAAAAACAACCCAGCAGAGGCACCCTTAGGAATTATTAGTACCGTACTATGCGGGTATTTTTCCCTGCCGAGAGCTCTCTTTTCTTGATAAAATTAATTTGTATCCAACTAGAACTCTTATTACAAGCTTTCAAAACTACTATTACTCAGCAACCTGCCTCTGCAACTAGGTTTTTATTAGTTCAACACATTACTGAGATCAGGCTGCAAACTTTGGAGGTAGCTGAAGGCTGCATCATTGGTCTCAACATAAATAACCAGACCGACAAAGGAATAGCTGTGGAAGAGGGAAGAAGAGCAGATAAAGAATTTAGGAACAATTTATAAAAATCAGAACATTCTGGCAAGTTAATGACCACTAATGATAGAAGTTCACTGACATAAATGGTGCTGGATTCAGCTGCAAACATTGTCATGCAAATGCAAGGGCATAAACCAAACAAAAATTGCAAAGTGTTTGCAATCTGATTTCCCACCACTTTCCCATTCTAGTTTCTACTCTTGTTTTGATCTCATACTTAACATAAACATTCTTGCAAAATTTTGGAGAAGCTCTCCCAATTCCTACACAAGGAGAAGGATAAAAATAATCCTGTGTAAAGCATTGTATGAGCAAAGGACAGAATGCTGGATCCATATTTTCAAGACTATTGGCTCTTATACTACTTGTTTGTTATGTGCAGTAACTTAGAAATGTCAATACTTTTGCCAAATAAATTCCTGCTTTTGAAAAAATTGGAAAAACATAAGCATATTATTTGAATTAACAGAAATTAGCAGAGATTGTCCAGAGATACACGGAAGGAAAGAGTCTGAACTGTTTCCTATTAGATTCTACACCTTAGTTAAGAGAAATGATGAACCTAATTTAATCAATTTAACTGTGATCAAATCTTGCTAGTTTTATGTTTTATTAAGGCAAACATGACACATTTGTATCTGACACTTTCAGTAGAGCTTAGCCTATCTCCTAAATTTATCCTTGATACAAAAATATGGTCATTTAATGACTTCTGAGGTATGATGCTGGAAGGTGTTTTGTATTTTGTGTTTGAATATCAAGTCTGGTTCCAGATTTTGAAACAAAATCTTCTGTAGACCCTTGAACAGTCTGCAAGTCTGTTCCATTTTCAGACTTTTTAAAACCTGTACTCTATTGTACCAAAACCACCTTTTAGCACATTGTGCTAAAATAAAAAATATACAATGCCCATGAGACATGAGAGCTAGCAACTTGGTTTCTGTGTTGAAATCAGTTGGCCTCAATATTTGGCAGGCTTTACTTCTACACATTACTCTAGATTTGCCTCACCAGTTCTTTTTACATTGGCAAAAATTACATATTTACATATTTCATCATTTCTCTTCTCTTAGTATTGCAGACTGCTGCAATGTAGTAAGGGTGTCTTTCCTCAACAATGAAATTTTCTCCTTCACTTCTATATTCTGCTCTGCACAATTCCTCCGAGGAATGTTTTGTGACAAGGAGTATCTTTCAAGCTTTTCGTTTTTCCCATGGGCACCTGCCACTGACATTAGAAAGGGGTCACGGGTCAGATCTGACCTTTCCTTCTTGGCATAGACTACATGGAGCAGGGTTGTTCTGGTCATACTGGGCAACTAACACTGCTTCTGGTGCCCTGTAGCTTCCACAACTTGTTTCAAATGCAGAAGGCACAAAAAGCCAAAGCATTGGGAGCATATAAAATTTTTTATTTCCCCTTGCCTGCCTTCAGGATGGTGACTACATGGGTACACAATTTTCAGGCTCTTGTCTCTGAATCTGTTCCTCTTTCTGATGACAATACATATCTGTGCTTTGATATGTTCCATTCTTGGTCATATATGGCTACTCATAGCCCCTACTGTACTTATCCTGAGACCCTTACCTCTAATGGAGGGAGTTATTATTATCCCTATTTTATGTCTTCAGGCTACTTGATTTCTTTAGCATTATCCCTGGAGCCCAGGGCAGAGTAGGAAACTGAGCCAAATTTGGATGCATTCATGCTCTGCCCATTGAACTACACTTCAAGATAAGGTGGCCTTACACAAAGAGATGAGTGTAGGTCTGATTTACACTTCAGATGTGGGAATGTAGGTTATGGCAGTCTTACCCTGCTTGCCTAGATTCCAGAGAGAAGTAAACAGGAGAAGGGCCAAGATGGTGCAGAACTGAAGCTTTTTGGTGTCCCACAGCCAGCCTCTGATTAAGTCCTGAAGGCAGAAAGCACAGCTGGTAAGATTCATCCGTCTAGGCATGGCAGAACCAACACATTCATTTTCCCAGTTTAAACCAAAATGCTCTTTCCAAATCTGAAATTTTTCCACATAGAGCTTGTTTGTAGGAGATTAATTTTTTTCCCGGGAAATTTTTCCAGCAGAAAATTCTCAACAATCCACTATATGCGCCTTTAATTCCCCTCCTGCTTTCCAGTGTCCATGTCCTTGAAGGGGTGAGAATGTTCGCTTTTCCATGATTCAGTATTTCCCTAAAGTACAGCATGGCTAAAAGACAGAGAGGCAAACTTAACTACCGAGACTTCCATAAAGTTCAATTAAAAATGCCAAGCTATTGTGACTAGCTTTGTCAAAATCTGGGTGATAAGTTCTGCTGTGCAGCAAACCTTGCTTCTTCCACAAAACACTGGTGGGGAATGGCAGGCTGTTATTTCTGAGGAGGCTGCAGGCACACAGACCCTCAGGATGTATTTCCTCAGCTTGCATCTGAGCCATGCACCTGGAGCTGAGCCACCCCTTTGAAAAGGAGAGTCTGAGAAGACAGCCAGTGCACATGCTCTGGGCTCAGAAGGAAACAGTGAGATCTTGATAGGAAAACAGCATTTACACAGCCAAAACCCTCATCTGTTACTGATCATGCTGCACCGTTATCTTTCTTTTCTTCACCCGACAATCAGGCATGGTGCTTTGAAGTGAACATAAATCCACTTTTCTTGACTTCTTTGCCTATCTTTTTAGAAAAGTGCTCAGTGCTCGTACTGTGTATCCCAATATGGTTTCTTTTTGAATATCTGTTTCAGAAAACACACCCCTACTGCAGCACAGTGCAGCCTATAGCAATGAAGAGCAAAAATAATAAAATCCCTCAAGACAGATCTGGCATTCTGAGTGCTATACTTGGGTAAAACCTGAATCTGAAAGGCTTCTTTGGACCACTGAAAAAATATTTTCTTCCAGTCTTACAGTAAGTTACTTGAATGTTAGAAATTTCTGCTAGTGTAAATAAGTGTAAATAAATGAGCTGAACTCATTATACTTCTTAAACCAAACTTTTATTTGCTCTGAATATATTCAGTCTCATTTTTAGTAGCAGTCTCCTCCTCCTCCTAAACTTCATTAAAGCTTCATCCTGTCAGTGGCTGGGCATCTGCTAGTAAACACAGGTGCTTTGAGAGGCTGCTGAGATGCTGTGATAAACAAAGCCGAGTTACATGTTTCACTCAGGACTGATCTGTTCAAAACCTGGTAATCCTGCACATTTGTTTAAACAAGTGGTTCAGTCATGACCAGCCCTGACCTACTTTTCCCAATGCCTTATTTGTTGCACACACGTTTCGGCTTTCCGCTGACTACGCTCCAAACACAGGCTGCCTTTTTCTGTCTCTTAGAAAAAATGCTCAAAGCAGTGTGGGCCCTGATGAGGGGACACCAACACTACTCTGCTACACAGAGAAGAGAGTACAACATACTGCCAGCACCCATCAAAACAGAAGTATTAACCTGCTCCTCAAGCAAGCTTGGGATTCATTTCTCTTAGCTGGCCAGTTTGTCTTCTTATGCCACGGAAACAGAGGAGAAAGTTGAACATAAACATGTGATTCCTAAAGAAAAATCTCTAGGAGAAATACAAATGCCATTAAAGGATAACAGCATTTAACTGTGACCACGTCTAACCCCTCTTTGCTACTATCAAGAGACAGACAGAAGACAAAACCAGTTCACTCCCTGCAGAACACCTTGTTCCTCATCTTTCAAGCAGACACAGGATAGAGCCTTTTGCTAGGCATATTGATCTCTTTCATACTGCACATGGGCTATAATTTTTTTTCAGGACATCTTTCTGCTCTTTAAATGACAGCTTGATTGTTGGAGCCAATCTCCATCACAGCAAAACTGTGTATCTAGTGGTTGGGTGAGTGGAGCTATTAGTCCTAAAGTACAGTTCTGTGGTCTCTGGCTAGAGAAAATGATTTAAAGTTGGAAGGATTCTGTTTTGATATCCAATATCCAAATCTTTAACTCATTGGGGATTCTCTAAAAGTGCATGCAAAAACAAAAGAAAGCTTCTCCACCAGCTTGTTCACTTGAACTCAGTATGATGTTGGGAAACTCCTAGATGTTTTCTAAATAGCTCACCTTGGGTTTGGTTTTCAGTAGAGATTTTTCATTCAAAATGTATGATATAAAAGGACCGATTTTATTTCTGTGCAGATAAAAAATCTATAACCTAAGGTATTTGGAAAATGTTCATGTAGGAATGTACAGGAAGAGCTAAGGGGAAAGGAAGTTTCAGGGAAGTTCCAGGGAAGTTTCAGGGAAGTTTCAGGGAAGGGAAGTTTCAGGGAAGGGAAGTTTCAGGGAAGTTTCAGGGAAGGGAA
>JAOTQP010000001.1:34811404-34853868 GCA_026413545.1 Cichladusa arquata | reverse complement strand
GGCGCCAGCCGCCGCTGCCCGCCGGGTCGCTGGCGGCGGCGGCGGGGGGGGCGGCGGCGGGGCCGCGGCTTCCGTCCGCGCTCGCTGCCCCCGTGTAGTTCTCGAGTCGTCTGTCCTCGGCGGCGCTCCGCGGGTGACATGCAGTCCCTCATCTCTCCGGTGACCAAGGCTATCCTGGTGGCTTTGTTCATCTTCGCCATCCTGCTGATCCTCTACGTGATTCTGTGGTACATCTGCCGCGATGTGGATTGCGACCATGGGATCTGAGCGGCGCCGCGGGGCCAGGGCTTAGGAGCCGGGATTCACCCCGCGGGGCCGGGAGCGGCAGCGGGAGCCCCTCCGGGCGGCAGCCGCCGCCACCGCGGCCGAGCAGGGGAAGAGAAGGGGAAGGAAAGAAAAGAGGACAAAAAAAAAAAAAAAAAAAGCGAGCGGAGGACCGAGCCGAAAGAGCCCGGAGGACGACTGCGATCAAGAAACCAACCTGAGCTTGACCTTCAGAGACCAGGGTGACCCGGTGAGTCTCCGCTCTCCGCGGCGGGGGGGCTGGGCGGGTGCGGCGGGGTTGGCTCCCTGCCTCCCTCCCTCCCTCCCTCCCTCCTTCCCGCTCCCCTCCGCTCCGCTGCCCTCCCCTCGCACACGCACACACAAACACACACTCGCACACGCACGCACATGGATGTGGCACAGGCGCCCCATTCACACGCCGCGTACACACAACCGTGGATGTGCGTGCCTGAGCGCCTGCTGCACGCAGGCATGCGTGTCCCTTGGGGACGAGCAGGACCCGTCCTGCTGGCTGGGATAAGCTGTGCCTGCCCCCGTCCCCGTGTCCCCCTGCTTTAAATGTTCCGAGGTGGCACGGCGCCGGAGGCAGCGCGCCCGCGGGAGCGGCCGGGCCGGTGCGGGTGCCGGAGCGCGGCCGCCGCGCTGCCTTTGCGGCCCCACATTGGTATGCAGGCGGTGGATGCGCCGCCAGGCAGACCTAAAAGGTGAGCCCAGGGGATGGGGAAAGTCAGTGCTTCTTCAGCCCAGGGCCAAATCGGGAAGTTACAAAAAATGAAGGGAAGATGTCAGGTATCCGGCCAGTGCCAGCAGCCAGACTTTGGGTAGGGGGTGTGAAGCAGGATGAGTTTCTCCTTTCTAGGGCCAGGTTGATTGAAGGAAGTGGGGGAGATGTCAGAAAAATGTGCATGGGAAGTTCTGGATGGTAGCGCTCCGTGTCTGGTCTCACTGGCACTGCATTTCCTACGTGCTACTCTTTCTAAAAGGGTTAAAACTCAGCGGTTTATCACATGCTCAAGCTGGGCAGTTTCAGAAAATGTTGATAAAAAGTACACGATTGATGAACATGTACGTGCTGACTGAGTTGGGACACAAGAGGGGATGTATCCTGCCCATCCGTTTTCCCACCTGAGAGAATTTGTTGTTGGCGATTTCTGCTCTTACTGTGCGGTTGTACTGAATACCCTGTGCTGAAGCGGAGAGACAGCAACACATTGTGTTCAAAGTGGAAAAGACCTGCTGAAAGAAAAATTGTCCTAAACACTTGGGCTGTAGCTGTTTCTGTCCTTGACAGACAAGCTGTCAGGAAGAGGAGCAAACTCCAGCTGCGTGCGTTATCCCTGGCGGGATGTATTCGGATGCCGCAGGGTGTGGGTGCGAGTACACAGTGGGGAGGAGGGCAAAAATCAAATCCCCGTTTCAAGCGGGGGAACAGGGACCTTGCCAGCTGTGAAGTGTAATCGTGTGGTTCGGGGTGACTTGACATTGAGTATTGGTGACCGAAAGCTCAGCTTTGCAACAGGGGTCTGGACGTGGAGGAAACTGTTCGGAAGGCGATTCTCTTGCCATTTTGTGCTTCTGTTCAGTCTGTATTTTGAAGGGCTTTTGACCTGATTAGTTGATCAAACATGACATTACCGTTAACACACGCTACTAATGTGATTATAACAGCAGTGACATCAATGTTTTCTTGCCCTGCAACTACAGTAGCAATGCATTTGTTTACTTCCCCGATGCACGCTCTGAAATGTCTGTTACCCAACAGCGCTGAACAGCAAGGGAAGAGGCAGGAGGAGGGAGAAACTCTTACAGACATTTAAAAATGGCTATAGCTCTGTTTCCCTTATGCATATAATGGTGTGGAAATAAAACAGCCTCCAAGTCCTCTTCATCTTTTTTTTTTCTTTTTTTTTTTTTCCCCAGTCAGTACACTTGTTTTTTACCTAAGTGGCAAAAACCTCTTCACACTTTGACATGTCAGGTTGTGTCACATGTTCCCTTTCGGATTAACAGCAGTGCACACCTTCTGCCCCTCTCCCAGCTGGCAGGAACTAGCGGGTGAGACAGTTATAGAGGCTTTGCCATTTCGTGTTAATTATTTCACAGTAAACCAAACTGTTATTTATAGAACTGGGTGAAATGTGGCAAATTAATGTGGTTTTCAAAAAACTTTCAATGTCAAGAGATATGTGTGCAGGTGATTAAATATCTGAAGTGTTGATATGACCAAATATATTTTGTACTACCTATCATAACTGATGTTAATCAACTTAATAATTGTAGAAACCATGAAACAGTGCCTTCAGTTACTGTCTGATCGTTAGTGTTTCCAGCTGGCTCATTAATATTTTAAGCATATTGTTTTTAGGAGACAAGATGTAGAATTTTTTTTAATACCTAGTTTTATTCTAAATAAGGTGAATATATATGTGTTTATATATAAATATAGATATAAGATTTATAAACAGTCAAATGAGTATTTTCCAGCCTGGCAGAACTGAAAAATAAGCAGAGCAATGATTAGCAGTATTGAATTTGATTTGTAGTTGTAGTCACAGATGTGTTGGCTTTGGTTCGATACTGTGTGTGTTCATTATCGTGTATTAGCAAACATAAATCCCTAAAGATCTGAAACACACCTTTTCTATTGCTGTGATGCCTCGTAGAAGGGTATGATATCCTGGCCTTGCTCAGCTGTGTTGGAATTTTGCAGTTGGTTTTGACGGAGTCAGAAATATATTGGCAGATGAGCACGTGAATTTGTAACAGCATGATGTTACTAAACTTGAGAGAGCTATTAAAACAGTAAAAAGGGTAGAGCTGATTACCCTGGAATACCTAGAGACCTTATTTTTGTAATTATTTACTTGATTGCTCAGAAGTTTGGTGATGATTATATTTCTATTTGGTGTTTGTGCTCGTGCCCCAACTCAACAATCGTCACCATCTTGCTATCTCTTAGTATATGGTAGTGTTTGAAAGCTGAAATATCACCTGTGACTGAGATGCAGTGCATCAGGTAGATACAGATCACATGTAACTATTTTATGCAATAAGACAGGTTGTAACATCATGAATAGTATTTTTGTTTATGGCAAAGACAACTTCTTATCGTGTTTCTACTTGAGCCTAGATAGATTTTTTACCATATTGCCAAAATTGGTAATTTCATGGTATGAAAGTATGGTTTTCGTCCAGAAGCTATTTAATAGGCTGCTCAAACATTGTGTTAAATGATATTTCAAATCTTTGCCTTTTTTTGTGTGTGGAAAAGGACTGTGAAGTTAGCACTGCTTCATCAGCAGAAGTGTAATGAATTTTATAGATTAATTCCTGCTGCAAGGTAGCATGCTATAGCATGGCCGTAGGATTCTTGTCACATCAGACTTAAACACGCAGTATGTTTCTGGGTAAGTCATTCTTTACTCAATTCCTGGTCAGGCAAATTCCCTGCAGATTTTTTAAATATTTTCTCTAAGTGGCATGTAGGAAGAGTAACTGGGCAATAAAAATCACAGATTTGCTTATTTTCTATTTTCTTCCTTATTACACGGATTAATAAGAAACAGTGTCTTCATGGTGTGCCCTCTGTGCATCTTATGCCATTTCCCTGAAACAGGGTTAAAATGAGCATTGAAGATGATTCCAGTATAGCAGGGTCTCTGCAGAGAGGAAAGGTTAGCCGAGGTCCAAGGATGGACATCTGCATCCTCGAGATGCCCTTGTGTCCTACGAGTGCTCAGCTGTACCTTTTGCCCTCCAGGTGAGTGTAAAGCAGAGAGCCTTCCAGCTGCTGTAATGCAGGGCATGTAGATCTGCCCTATGCAGCTCCAGCCCCATTTGTTGGAGGGCCCAGTCTAGCACTGATTTTCTACTGTCTGTCCTATGCAAGGTGATGGTTTTGTAGCTGTTCCTTGCAGTCTTAAAATCTGTGAGCTTTAGATTATTGGTATGTGACAGCGCTTGGCCCAATTTGTGTGCTTATAAACAGATCAGAGGTGGGAAGGTTGGGATTAATTGTACAATTGATGCTACAATGCTAACACTTGAAACTGGCAGGGCCCCTTAAATGAGAAATTTAGGGGCAGTATTAGGGAATACAGTGTCACTGTAGCAAGCGTATTAAACCTGCAGCGTGAGCAGGCCGTATCTTGCTTCTTGCTTTGCTGGAATAACAGTATTGCATTGGTAATGTTAGTACAAACTCTGTGTGTAAGGAGCTTTTGAAAGGGTGGTGTGAAGGAGTCATGGGAAACAGGCAGGTTTTCTCTTCCCCCGAAGATCCGTCTCTGCTCTGGGCACGATGTGCCGGGCTGCTCGCTGCCTGCTGCACGGCGCCGC
Source organism: Cichladusa arquata (assembly GCA_026413545.1). Taxonomy (NCBI): domain Eukaryota; kingdom Metazoa; phylum Chordata; class Aves; order Passeriformes; family Muscicapidae; genus Cichladusa; species Cichladusa arquata. The sequence goes on along the minus strand of JAOTQP010000001.1, from coordinate 34,849,245 downwards.
GGCAGGGCTGCAGCTGGGCATCCAAACATAGCGAAGGTTCCACTGCCCTTTCTCCATGGATGACTTCTCCCCCAGTTCTTCTTTGATGCATGAGTGTTTTCTCCTTTTCCTCCCAAGCATTAATCCTCTGAACTGTGACTTAGTGCGTAATGCGGTTTGTAGACAAACTGCACGGATTGATTTTCCTGAAGTGGGCTGACCAAATGATGAGTGTATTTTGGAAAGCAGCACACACTTGCTTATTTGTTGTTCTACATTAAGCTAGGGTGTTTTTTTTTTTTTTTAATGAAATATCCTAATATCCATTAAAATAGCTTTAAGCAAATTTACTTCTAATATTCATTGCTGGTATGGTTCATGTAGTTGCATAGCAGCATCTGCTCTTTTTAGAGGTGTTCTGTTAACTTTTAAAATTTTACCCAAGTGAGAAAATGTGAGCTTTAGTTTGGAGGGGCTCATAAGACTGTGTGCTATTGAGAATTACATTCTTATTTTGAATGTTTTGATATATTGCTTTGGAATACTGAAGATATTTACTGGTGTTTTCACAAGTTGTTAAATCATACATAAAGGATACCAATAAGGTGACATTGAGAGTTTCATTGCAGAGCATAGTTTGAATGTGGATTATGGTTGTGAAAAAGATGTGGAAAAAATTGCTTATGGCTGATGAAGAAAGACAAAGGATTGGGAAAAGAAAGGAAAGTGTTATATGAAGGTAGTAGAAATAAGACTCCAGTGTGTTCAAATTTTAAAAAGTGGAGCTAATGTGAAGTTAAATGAGAAGCTCAGAGCACAGAAATTGCCACCTTCCTCTACAGAAACTGTATGTACATAGAAATATGCATGCATACATATGTCTGTGTATATTTATATACATTTGCACAGTCTGTGTGATCAAATTAGAAATTTGCAACTCTAGAGCAAGTTGAGAATCTTTACATGAATGATTTTTTTTCTTTTTTCCTTGAAACCTGACTCTATTAATGCTCAGTAGGAATTTACTTGAGACCCAGATAGTGTTGTAGATGCTTTCTTGAGGGCTCAGTGATCAAACATGAGTGATGTGGAATATTGGGGTTATAAATGAATCATTCTATAAAGAAAATGCTAATGCTCTGTTCGCTTTGGAAGAAAATAATTCAGGTTATGTGGGCTGGAAGAAATGCATTAGTAACAAATAGATTTTATGTCTTGTGTTTTCCATTGACCTCAAAGAGACAAAGTCACTACTTACCAGGGAAAAATCCTATTAAGTAATTAACATATTATCACCAAGATATATATGTGAGAAAAGAGCATCTCAGAGAGAAGATAGCAGAACTGTAATATTTTGGCTCAAACCATTAATAGCCAACATCTTCTTACAAAAGTACAAATGTACAACTCTTTGATGTAATACATCTTTTCTATTCATGTTTTTAGCTGCAAAGGATGAAAGAATCCTCCTGAAGTTAGGAGTGGTAAAACTTATTCACAGTGAAACCTGCTGCAGGATTATGATGCTTTTTGGGTATTATGGTATTTTATGTAACACCTGAGTAAGAAAATGTTTTGGTTTGCATTAAATACAGCAATGTATTACCAAGGGCTAGGAGAAAAAGTGTGTTTTGTATGAATAGCCTCTTCTGTATTTATTGTATATTGAGGTGAAGCTGAACTTAGGAGAATTTTTTTTTTGCTATTCAGTATCCATTTCAGTGGTGAGTTGTGAGTGCTGTGAACCCTATTAAATGAATACCCAGCAAAGTCATCGTGATACCTACAGGAAAAATTAACCAAGGTCTTCATTATGTTGTGCTCTTCATGGACACTCTATGTGACATAGTTAGGTAATCTGCAGTGCGTGTTTCTTATATAGCTCTTATGATTAATGCACTCCTGAACATGTATTATCATCACCTCCCTTGTGAGATATGTGTATACAAATGGGCTTAAAAATGAGCTTACCACCAATATCCATTCTAATGACTTGTTTTTATTTTCTTTTGCAACACCATTCTGACATGCTTAAGAGGGATGATAACTGAGTGGGAGTTTAATGAAGTCTCGGTATCAGTGAAGATAAAAGGAAGACACTGAGCCCACAGAAGGACGTCAGTATATGTTTCTAGTGGCTGATACAGCATAATTCAACTTGGCTGCAGTGACCATGAAATAGTGAAGTTTAAGATCCTTAGGTCAGTGAGGAGGGGGCGCAGCAAGCTCGCTACCCTGCTTGTCAGGGAGCTGACCTTGGGTTCCTCAGGGATCTGCTAGGTAGAGTACTGTGGGATAAAGCGCTGGAGGGAAGAGGGGCCCAAGAAAACTGGTTGATACTCAAGGATTGCCTCTTCCAAGACCAAGAAAAATCTATCCCAAAAAAGAAGTTGGGCAAAAATGCCAGGTGTCACATGTGGATGGACAAGGAGCCCCCAGACAAACTCAGACACAAAAAGGAAGCCTACAGAGGATGGAAGCAAGGATAGACAGCTTGAGAGGAATACAGTGAGACTGTCCAAGCAGCCAGGGATAGGGTTAGGTAAGGTAAAGCCCTGATAGTATTAAATCTGGACGGGGACATCAAGGGCAGCAAAAAAAACCTTCTCTAGGTACGCAGGTTATAAAAGGAAGACTAAGGAAAATGTGTCTCTTCTCCAGAAGGTGGTTTCCCAGGACGGGGAGAAGACTGAGGAACCCTGTAACTTTTTTGTTAGGTACATGAGTTGGCTATGTGTGTGTGTCCTTGCTTCCTCTGAGGGCTTCCTTTTTGTGGTTGAATGTGTTCAGAACCTCCTTCCACTAGACCAGATTGCACAAAGCCCCCTCCAGCCTTGCCTTGAATACTTCAAGGAATGGGGTATCCACAGTTTCTCTGGATGAGCAGTTGCAGTCTTTTCACCATCCTCACAGTGAAGAATTTATTCCTAAAATCCAATGTAAACCTTCCTAAATCTAAATCTCTTTCAGTTTGAAGCCATTTTCCCTTTTCCTATCACTGCATGTGCTTGTAAAAACTCCCTCTCCAGCTTTCTTGTAGCCCCCTTTAGGTACTGGAAAACGGCTATAAACTCTCCCTGGAACCTTCTCTTCTCCAGGCTGAAAAGCCCATCTCTCAGTCTGTTATAGCAGAGGAGATATGCTCCCCATGCCCCTGGTCATTCCTGTGTCCCTCCTCTGGACCTGCTCCAAAAGGTCCATGTCTTTTCTGCACTGAAGCCTCCGGAGCTGGATTTGAGTAGTCTGCATCCTTGGGGATTTTTAAGAACTCTTGAGCAACATGGATTGATCAAAAAACTGGCCCTACTTTCTGAGACCTTGGGAGGTACCTTCCAACTTGAACTATCCTAGGATTGTATGATCCTATCAAGCATGTATTCTTGAGAATCTTCTAAGGGAATGAGCACTGGCTGGCTTGTTGTTATGCACTCTGTCCTTAACTCTCAATATGTGCTAGACAGGTAAACCAAAAGGATAGAGGCACAGAACTGGGACTGGGACTGGGTGGGAATCTGTTCCCAGTAGTCCTAATCATCCTTACATTTTACATGTACAGCTCCTATACAATACTCCTGGATGTGGTGTGGAGCTGAAGGGGGACCTGGCGGTGCACCACTAGAGTAGAATGATCACTGTGCTCATACGTGGAGGACAAAGCCTTCACATAGTGGCCTAAAGGTTGAAGACAAAAATTGCAATATACTTACTTATAACCTGTTTAATTCTTACACCTTTGTGGGGACTCCAGCACATTTCTAGGAACTGGAAATTAATTCAGTTACATTGCTCTGACTATAATATAATCATGCTGGGCATACTCTTGTGTAGTGTAATTTTTTTCTGTAATCTGGTCCAGTTTTTATCTTTATATTTGTCTTCAGCTGTACAAAGCCTGTCACAATAACTGTCATGGCTGTACGGGTAGTTGGTACAGTAGGATTTTCAGGTACTGCCTGGCTTAAATGTGAACTGTGGCTTTGAAGAAAAAAGCAATCTCACGGGAATGGCATGCTTCCACACCAAACCTGTCATCTCATACCTAGGCTACTCACAGCTTTTATTTAGGTGGAAAGCAGATTACTAACTAGGGAAAAAGGCACGTCATGCAAAAGGCCATTGCACCTTTTCTTCCCAGGTAGAAAAAGCCTTTTCCTGAGCTCTTGGAGCTGTGCTGCAGTACCTGCCTGCCTGTCTGGATGGGGGGCAGACTCAGTGACAGCAGGGAAGCTGCACGAGGTGGTAGTGGGTCCCCCTTATTCTGACAATCATTATACACCTGAGTGTAATCCAAATTTACAAGATGGAGCTATCAAGAGTAATTATTTTCAGTGCAAATCCAAGATAAATGAGAGCTGCAGTGCATCTGTTGTCAGGGGTTTAAACAGTGATTCTCTCATACAGGCATACTGCCACCCCCCACCTTATTAAACACATGAAAAGCCACATTTCTATACCTCAGTTTTTTTTTTTTTTACGTGGAAATGTATCAAAAATGATGAAAACATTTTGAGCCTAGGAAAAAAAGGTACATATTTGAATGCATAAACTGCTATTTTTGAGAATTCTGAAGTGACGTTAATTTTTTCTCTCACATGGGCTTACAAGCCTGGAGAGATTTTAAATTAAAAGTGGAAGAGAAAACTTGCTTTTTACTTGAGTTCATGAAAGCTCTCTTAGTTCTTAAACTAAATTATGTATGAAGCAGTAAGGTTCTGTATTGTCTATTAAATTCACATGGCAATTCCCTTTTTAAAATTTTACATAGTATTCAGGTGAATAGATAGTATATGTATATGTAATCTGTTTATTCCAGACTTCTGATAACCTGCCGCTGACTTTAGGAATTAAATGTTTTGACTGTTCCTGTCCCGGAAACAAGACATTGACACAAAATTCATTTAGTTTGAGTCTGCATGTTGGAAGTGCTGTGAATTCCAAGGATAAACATGTGATGGTATTATGAAATAGTATTATCTTTATTATCAGCCAAGGGTTTCTTCTCTTACTTTTGGCCACACAAACAAGGTCAGCCGGAAGGAGGGTAGAGCACAACAGACGAAGCTGGGACTGGCTTGGAAGACACTGCAGCCACTACTGTGAGTCATTCTCTTTTAATCACGAAGGCAAAATCCTATGGGCATGTGGGATGATAGATAAAGGAAGGCAGAATTTTGCTTGCTGTGGAGGAGCTGTTCATTTGTTACAAACATTCAGCTGACTTCAGTGGAGTGGTGCCAATTTCTGATGGCACAGGCGTTGGTTCTGAGGATACATATATGCCTTAATAAACAGTTGGAGTCCTTCTTCAGGCTGCAGAAAGTAGCAACCAAGTAAATGATGCAACTGGGATGACATCCAGCCACCTTTGTCACTCTTCAGCCTGTGTAGCCACGTACCTTTTTTGAGCTGATTTGGCAATGATTGATATAATACACAGAACTTAAAACTAGTAACATCTATTAATGTGTATTGTGTGTTCTATACAAAATGCTGCTAAATTAAAAGGCAACCTGTTATCTTGTGAAATAGAAATGTTCATGATATATGGTTGAAAAATATAGCTATGTAATGTGTGCCTTTGGTTCAGCAGATTTCATGAAAGAAAGTGAAAGAATCAGCACTCCTGAGAACCTCTGTATGAAGCAAAATGGACTCATTCTTGGATAAGCTTATGGATGATATTCTGCTGCTATTTTGTGAATGTCAGCTAGGCAAAATAGACTTCTTATACACACTGTGGTCCTCTGGGTGACTAGAGAAATCAAATGGCTCTTGTGATAACTGTAAAAATAACTTAAATCCCTTAAAATTCAGCAAGGAGAGGGTTCACTGAAAGGCAGCATCCTGCATGGGATGTGCCAGTGGGAGCTGTGCTTTGTGGGGTGGGAAAAGTTTTGCAGGATACCTTGCTAGTAGATGGAAGAAAAGATTAATATACAGTATAGGATGGATGGATGGATGGATGCATGGATGCATGGATGCATGGATGGATGGATGTCAAGGAAATCCTCTGGGGAGTGGCAAATCCCAGGTGTATTCCTCATGTGAGAGGCACATTGAAGACAGAAGAGTTTGCTCTGACAGAGGCTCTCCAGTGTCTGGCAAGGAGGGGAACTGCAGAGCTGTGACGTCAGGACATGCTGTATTGTGGCAGCCACTCTTTGATGCAGTCTTGAAAACAAGCTCAGATGCACAATATGATATTTAGAGTCATGTGTCTTATCAAACAACATGATGTTGTAACCCAGCATGGGCATGTAGCAGTCTGTTTATTGGATATTTAGTGAAATAACATTTTAGTATGTGTAGTAAAATGCATTTCTTAATTTGCCATTTTTGAGATAACTGTTGTTTGAATTAAGCTTGTGAATAACCTTTCTTTTACAGTCCTGTGATTCCTGCAGTGGGACTGTAACTTCATTTCTTTTTGACCTACATTTGTATGAGTAGAGCAGTTGCTTACACTGTGAAATCCATTTATGTTTCTCTTACCATTTCAGTCAGTAGGTAGTTTCAGAGCTCTCATGTTGTAAGAGAGTAATGTTGCTTTCATAACTGGCTGGATGGTGTCTACTGCTTGATTTCAGTTCCAGCACATTCTCTTCATGATTTTTTTATCCTAACATTCAGCCCTATAGCCACCTATCAGCCTCATCCTCCTCCCCCAGAACTGTTCTGCTAGAAACCCATGCTGAATTTCCTTTCTCAGGTGTAGGCAGTTTTGTACCCTGATAGGAGACAGACTGAAAAATGCAAAACTGTCATCACCTCTGAGCATCACAAGAGAGGAGAATAAGCACTTTCAAAGCAGGAAGTGACTACATTTTTTTTCCCTTGCGGTAATAGTAGCAGATGCCACTTGTGGACCACAATAATTTGTCCTTTGAATGATGGCCCTTGCTAAGGAAAGCTTAATTTTTTTTTTTATTCCCATGTGTAAAAAGTTAATTTAAAAAATATTAAACCCCATGTAAATCCTTCTATTTACTTGCATTTTACTGGTTTATTTGTTTGCCAATTATAATGGTTCTGTTTTTCAAAACATTCTGTGTAATATCTGTTACATTAAGGATTTGTTATCAGGAACTTAAAGAGATGTTGTACAAATGCACATATGTGCACACATTTATTACCAGTGATGCTTGAATTGAAGGTGGTCACTCCATTTGCCTATTACCACCAAACTCACCTTGATTTCCTTGTTCTGCTTAACTTTAGGTCACAGTTCAGTACAGTTTGTTACACAGTTTATGAGCTGGGTCAGTGCCCCAGAAGTGAAGTGTGAAACCATTTGGTTTGCAAAAGCAGCTCCTGGAACTCCTGACAGTGTGAAGTTTCTATGGCTTTTCATTACACTTAGGTCAACAGGAGTGAGAATGGAAATAAACTCCTTTGCAAATTAAAGGCCTTCTGAATTAACTTTCTGGATGGGCTTTATCTCTGGTCAAGATGGTGGTCCACTCATGTCTGTCTCCTTTTCTACTCAGCACCTTGGGTAAAGGATTCTCTCTTTCAAGAGAATCCTCAGCTTTGATATGTGGAATGCCCTAATTTTGGTGGTGAAGCACCACAGAAACTCTGTGGTGTTATAACCAACACTGACATTTGAAAAATCACTTGGTTCTCACCTGACCCGGACTTACCCAGCTCTCAGTTTTTTGAATATCTCTCTGCCTATCTATCTATCTATCTATCTATCTATCTTTATATAAGTTTTATAATTTGATCTAAAATGTAAATGATAAAATCTTAATGTATAGTTTTATATTAAAAAGCAATCTAAAGACACATATACAGAAACTATATCAGGAAATCAGGAATAATTAAGGAGAGGAGAAAGGAAGAGTTAATTTTAGATTGCTTGTTAGGTACACCTCTGAAATACAATATTGCTTTCTTAGTTAAGGACAAAATGAATAAATAAAAGTAAAGACTAAGCAATATTTCTTCCATTAAGAAAGGTTTTCTGTCTCAGGGAGTTAACAAAAGCATAAAAGTATTTCTGTAAACATCTCACAAAAAGAAATTGCACTTTTGCATGGTTAGCGCTACTGCAACTTTTCTGTTTATATTTGAGGGTGGTTTATGCCTTTTTGACTGTGCAAGACCAACTGGAAAAAGCCTAGTCAATCGTAGAGAAAAGTATTGATTTTTCTGTACGTTTAAGTGCAGTGGTGTGGAAAGGATGGTCTTACACTTCTAAAATATTTTTCAAATGTAAACAGCAGTCGACTTTGACCAGCCTGCATTTGTGTTTGCTCAAGATCCAGCACCCTGGAGGCAGAAAACTGTAGCAGTAGGAATAATATAACATCCCTGTAAAAATAGAACAAAAACTGTAATAACAGAAATAATATCCAGACTCTATACTGTAAATACAAAAACTACGTACACCATGATGTCCAAACACTTTACAGAAAAGATGGGTGTTAGTCCTCCAGCTTTAAAGGAGAGGAAACTGAGGCTGAGGAGGGTGGGGGCACTTCCTTGAATTTGCTACTTGAACCATGGAAGAACTAAGCTTATAAACTGACTCTCTGTAATCCCAGTCCAGTGAGCTGCCCTTGAAACTGCTATGAAATAAGATAATGATGTTGGTGATTACTGTGTTTTGATCTGACAATGTAGTGGTAATGGTATAATTTCATGTAATTTTCCAAACATTTATAAATAATTCAAACTTCAGGTTGGATGTGGCACATCAAAGTTTATCTTGTCACACCCCCTTGTTTTTTTGCATCAAAGGAACATTGGAGGTAGTGCTGACATGTTACAGCCATTAAATAAAGCGTGAGATTTTGAAATGAATGACATTGAGTACCAGAGTTTGGCTTATAATGGTAAAGTAAGAGATTTGCTAATAAATCTGGTTAGAGCACTGCCATCCCGAGGAGTATATTGACACTGTAAACCTTTGTCATTTCAAAGAAAGACTAAAGGCTGTTTTTGACAAGATGAAAAAGGGTTGTTTGGTAGAGAGGGCAGGGTTCTTTACTGTGACCATTCTTCTTAAATAATATGTCATTACTTTTAACAACATATTATATATGTCAACTTACACTGAAGTGGGCACCGCAGCTTTCAGCAAAAGGAAGCTAAACATCATGCTAAACTCCAATTGGAAAACCAAAGCAACCCTGAACTTCAGATTTGATTATATTACAATGTAAAACTAAAAACAAGATACCTTTGACCTTAGAGCTCTTTTGTTAAATATGGGAACAACAAATGATGTTGCTGAATGTTTTAAGTTGCAAGAACGGACACATTTTGAAATGGATGTGGCACAGACAAAGTCTAGAAATACTTAGGAAGGATTCAGAAGATAGAACTGCCTAATAAATTAAGAAAGAACACAACATAAGCAATGACTGGCCATGGTACATTGGCTAAAACAAGCAGGTTTCCTGTTAGTGATGCAGAAATGGAAACAAAACCCATTCCATGTGATGACACTTAAACTACTGTTGGCTGGTTTAAACTTGGAGAGTTGTGTTACAGGCAGGAATGCAAAATTCCCTGGAGAGCCTGTGAAGGAGGTAACACAAAAGAAACCAACATGGAGAATCCTGTTAGTGGGTGAAAATGCAATACCTCCTGTGACTGGAGATTTGGAAGTAATGAAATTTCAATCAATCGATTACAAAGCTCACTAGGAGAAAAATGCCATTTTCAGTGAAAGCAAAAGAGATGTTCTGTTTAAACTGTCTGGGTGTTATTAATACAACATGATTGCCTTTTTAGGTATTGTAATAATTTTTGCAGCAAAGAAATGTGGAGACAAGATCTGCAGGGATCATTAGTTTAATCTGTTGAAATGCACAGTGCTCCACTGCCCTCTTTTGCCATGTACCTGGAAGAGCAGCAGCTGCAGTAGCAGGTACCACCTTAGGAGTAGGTACCTTTTTCTTCCAGGGCATGTGCCTTTTCAAGGGGCTCACAGACCAGTGACAGCACACAAGTGATCCTTTGGGAATCTTCTCTTCCCTGTTACAAGAGGAAAAATACTTCAAATATGACTTATTCATTTACATGCCTAAGGACCACATAGTCATCCTTCAGTCCTATAGATTTTCCAGTGAAGTCTTAATTGATACTTGGAGTTTGATCCCAAGCAAATTTGTTCAGAAGGTACTGCTAAAGCATCTAACAGGGATGCTGAAGAAATTGAGTTAAAAACTGCATTAGATCTTAACCTCCACATGCATTCTGCTGGGAACCAAATCAATCTGCTTAATATCTCTTTTGTAAAGTATTTTGCAAAGGAGGAAACCACCATAATTGTTTACTATCTGTCTTGCTTAGCACATTTTAAAAAAATCTGTGCTAGCCCTCAAAATCTTTCTGTTAGTTAAGAGGGTGCACTTGTATAATTATGTTTATAGTTGTCTTTCTATTTTTCACAGTTGACAGTACCCTCTAGCAACTTGAAAATTATTTTGGTTTTCCTACCATTTTCTCACTGAAATCTGTGTAGAAAAGGAATAGCCTTGAGCTTATGTTGGTGCCTTACTCTTGTGCCAATATATATATTCTTTTTTGCTTTAGCACAAGGATAACTGACAGTGCAAATACTTACCTTGGACCAGTTTTTATCTGTCAGGCTTCCTGCAAAGTTTGTAAAGAATAATAATGAACAAATTAATCCATCCTAAACTAGCGCTATCTCCTGGCCGAACTTTTCTGTCTGCATTTTTACAGCAAGCACTTCCATTTTTGTATTTTGTGGGGAAATGAGCCTCTTATGCATTCATTATTTGTGCAAAAATATAGGTGGAAACATACAGAAGCATATGACATAGAAAATATTTATGTTTGTACATTGCATGTATTCTCTTACACTAGTTTTTTTTTAATTATTAAACTCTCAGCTGCAAAATCTAGGTTTATAGCATGTAACCAAGGTTTGCTTTTAATGTGAAGAGGTAATAAATATTCTGAGGATTTTTAACTTTTATTTCTGTGCTTGTCTATGACAACTCATTTTTTTGCCATTGAAAATAGCCACTCAAATATTTTCAGTTGATGTGAATTGATGTGAAAAAGTGATACAGTAGCTGCTGTATTAAAGCCTGGGAGCAGGGGAGTTGTATGGAAGAAATGGAGAAGTTGGGGAGGCAAAAGGACATTGCCCAGAGAGAGCTGTTTCAAGGAGGCAGCAAATCTAGAGAGGTTCAGTGTGCACCTTTAGAGCATGCAGGAGTGCTAGGACATAAGGAAAGGGATACGACTGAGCCCCTTTCTCTCCCTGACCAGGTCTGTGTTCGGCCCCAGTGAATTTTGAGATTAGATGGCTTTATCAACATACCTTCCTTCCCCCAGCAGTCTCTGAGGGGACTGAAGAAGGAGCTCTGGCTGCAGCCCAGCTGAGCCCTGGACATGAGCAGGCAGGGCTTGTAACAGGGCTGCCACACAGATCTGTGAAAGTCATCTTGCACTTGGCACTTTGTGATACCAAACGTGTTGAGATAACAAACGTGACAGAATTCACAGCAAGCTATGATATGCTTTCTCTGGCCTTGCCTTGCCTTGCTTTGCCTTCCATTTGCTTGGCTTGGCTTGGCTTGGCTTGCCTTGGCTTGGCTTGCCTTGGCTTGGCTTCACTTCCTTTCTCTTGCCTTCCCCATCTCTGTTTATCTGCAGGTGGCAATTCCCTACTGACACAGTCTTTCTCAAGGTCTGTGAAATGCTTGAGTTCATTTGCAAAGGTTCCTGCTTCGCTTGTTTTAGGAAAAAACCTTCTTTCAAGCCAAAAGCTCAGAAAGCTAAATTGCACTTTCAGGGTACTCATCTGGCCCACTGTCAAGCAATATTTTTCTAAGTTTAATTTTTTTTTTATTTACTGAAGATAAAATGTGTCAAGAACTAGCACCATGACACAGCAACAGCATTGCAAACTTGTAATAGGACTTAACTACCAATCCATGAGATGAATGGAAAGCATCTGCATTAGTGTTTTGACTTGGATCAAGAGCATGTATTTAAAATGAGACTGCTGGTTATTGCCATTTTGCAGACCTTGGATCACATCACACACAAATCTCCCAGAGAATGTGAGGGGCCTTCTCTCTGAGTAGCACAGAGTGCAGTCTAGAAGTTTTCCTGATGTGCTCCAGCTGTCATTTACTGGTGATACTGGTCACACACAGCTGCCAGAAAAATACAGATGTCTTTTGGAAGCTACAGAACTTTCCAGAAACTCCAACTTTAAGTGCTTCAGCCTCTATCCACCTCCGAGCTTACTCCTCAATGTTGGTCAGGTTTGAATCCACAAAAGTGATTTTTCCCATGTTTTGTAGGATTTTCAGCAGTATGAAGCAATCATTGGTGGAGTCCAGAAATTGCATCTGTAAACTCAGTCTCATGACATTTGGGCAGCTTTTGCACCAGCAACTGAAGCTCTCCATCATGGGTATTTCACATTTGATGACCCTTCTTTATCTAGCAACATCCTGTACATTTAGTTCTAGAAGTGTATAGCAATAGCTGTAAAATCTAATTTAATTATGGCTAGTATCAGGAAAATACTAAACTGCTCAAATGTTGTAGTTTTATAATTTGAGAATTTGTGTCATTTTAGATATAGATAATTCTACAGTTCTGTTCTTTATGAGCCTATATCTCTGATCTATCTAAGCAGTTATATACTTGGCCCTCTGGGTTGCTGTTATTCTGGCAAGTGATTACTTTTATATTATAAATGCACAATATTTTGTGGGTGCAGCTGTGAAAAGATGCAAAGGGCAGTAGGTGTTTATGTCCTGTTGAACTTCAATGGAAGCTGATGCCAAAAAATGTTAGGATTTTTTAGACATTCCAAGATATTGGACAGTAAAAGGATAGCAATAAACACCAAATTATTTAGAACTCATGGGATGTTTACAGAGTCTGTCAAAAAGAAGTGGGATAATCATGTACCAACAGAACTGCATACAAATTCTATCAGTTATTAAAAAAATTTATAAAAAATGACCTGCACATGATCCTTAGGTCAGAATAACGGTCTGATCCTCTATAAGGAATTTTGGAAACCTGTAACCAGTTGAGAAACAGCTGAAGAAAAACACCTGTGTAGCTAGCTAAAGAGACAATACATATGTAAACAGACAATAAATGTATAGGGGAGAAAGGATGCAGTTCTTTAAAATATTGAAGCACGGAGTTCCACTGTTGCCATTCAGTAAGTTGCCTGTTTAACTGTGGTTAATTACTGATACAAATGGTAGAAAAGGATGTCTTTGAATATCTGAAGTATGAGTGAATGAGGAGCAGCACACATGAATTTACAAAGATAAAATCGTATCGGATCATGCAGCATCTTTCTGAGGTCAAAAAAATAAAACTACTAGACATTGTAAAATGTCTAGAGGGTAATAAAACATTCTATATTGTGTCTCTCCAAGCACTGTTGAAAAAGAGAAGACTGATTTTGGTACAGTAAACACTTGTACTAACGTTGACAAACAGCTTACTGGAGGACTGCGTTAAGGGTGGCAGGTGTTAGGAGTTAGACAGGAACGTTTGCAGTGAGATAGATGAAAAAAGAATTGCAAGGCATAGTTTATTTCACATCTCATGAGTGGTCTGCTTTGACTACAGATTCCTTTGGCCAGAAGAATCCTTGATCTTGTGTTTCCCTGATAGTAGGCTTCCCCTGGGTTACAGAGTGGTAATAGTAATTGATTCAAAAATCAAGGATGTGTTTTGCAAATTTCACTTCCTGCATTTGCAAGACAAATTTTGCTGTGCAGGATTTAGTCCAGGTTCATTTCCTATAATGTTCAGGGGTCTATTCCACTGGATCTATTTTGTGGGATTCATAGATCATTGTTTTTAGGATGGCCACTCTTCCTTGGATCTTCTGTTTTGAGTGGCAGCAAGAGAAGTCTCCATCATCTAATTTAATTTATTTCTAATTTTCATCCAATTTATTTCTACAGATGGATCACCATCTGTAGAAAGTTCTATCATTCTCCATCACTGGAACACCATTCATTGATTTTTTTTTTTTTAACTCTCCCTTCTCCCTAGAGGAACAACAATGAATGCCAACTTTTCTTCTTAGATCCATAAAGATCCATTGCCTCTTGTGAGGTCGTAATATCTACCCTTTGATGAGAGAATTTGATCCTAAGGTGTGTCCAATTACAGAAGTATCTAAAGAAAGATTAACTTCATAAAGGAGCTTTTCTGGGAGTTACTGGTGAACTGCTGTGATTTTTTTCATCCAGTCACTATTTCATTATTTCTGAAGCCCAGTGGTTTTGCTGCATATGTGACATTCATTAGAAAGCAATGTGCTAATCAGACTGCCCCTGTTTTATGTTAGATTTTCCTTTTTTATTACAGTGCTACTTGACATTTTACTTGACATTTTAGGAAGCTGGATAGAAATTTTTCACTTTCAGTCTTTATCATGCTGAATGCATGTGAGTGCTCTATGGTTTCCATAAAAAAAAAAAAAATTAGGGAGCATGTTGCTGTCCCTGTGATGAGGGAGATCCTGGGGCTCTGAGGAGGTTTACTAGAGTCACTGGATCTCTGTGAAAACTCTAGTTCCATCTTTTCAATTTTCTTAGGATTGTCTTCAAGCTTTTGAAGATTGTGATAATCCAAATGTAGCTTCAGAGCAGCATGAGAAATCTCAGTCTGTATAGATCCCATCAAAGATCCAGTAAAAACAAGAAACTCAAAAAAGTAAAAATGAGACAGTGATATAAAAGTATAATTAAAATGGCTTGAATGACTAACTTCTGTGTTGGTGAAAACACATGGATAATTTAACAGAAAAATTGTTGTAAATACTGTGACAGTGATGGCAACTGTCGTGTTTGTATTTGATTAGATTCTGTTCTTAGAATCGTCAACTTTAGCTTTCTAATTTCATCTGATTCCATTAGCCCACCCATAGTTTTAGAAAAGTGTGTGTCTAATGCTCAGGACTGGAGGAAAAAGTAGCATTTTACCATCCTGAAAGGTTCACAGACTCAGTAACAGATTAGAAAAACAATTCCTAAAGTACTAATTTTACAGAATGCTGTTTTAGTCTGAAGATACTATTTTGAGACAGACTGTTGAAGTGTTATCTGTTAAAGTGCTCTTAGAGAAGCCAGGTTCACCCAGGTCTCACTTGAGATGGTGGTTTGGGGTGGACTCTGCTGCCTGGCTGGGGCTGGTGAGGGAAGCAGGATCTGGGAGAGCCTCCAGAGGGAGATGCTGCCCAGAGAACCTGCCAGCAGGGCGTGGGGAGCGCCTGCTCCATGGCCCTGCCTTGGCTTCCCAGGCTCCTGGGGCTTGGGGGCGAGCCAAGCACTGCTTGAGCTCACAGCCCGGAGCACTTGGCTCTGCAATCCTGGTTTACCAGCACAGGTCCCTGGAGAATTTTATCCCCCATGCTTGTTCTTGCTGCTCCGAGTGCTGCTTGCAAGGAAGTTGACAATTTATTGAGATACTTGGCATTAAAAAGGTTTCTCTGCTGTATCCAAGTGCTTACTTTTATGAAAACCCATCTTTAGTTGGCACTTTGAAGTTGGTGAGTGTCTGGATCAAACTGTAAGGGCCGGGCTAGGACTTCCCACAGGAAGGGCATCTCTGCAGCACCTGAGCAAACATTACACTTTTGGGGTTGCATGGTTTGGAACTTTAGCAATATGTCCTATACCTGTTACTTCACAGCACTTGCTCAGGCACAGGCTGCATGCTGAACTTTGGAAATCAGCAATATCACTGTACTACTCAGCAGTTTGGCAACACACTGAAAATCCCACCATTAGCTTTTCAGTGTGAGCATGTCCCTGCTCACTATATGGGCTCATATAAGCTTGTTAAGTGATGGAGACTGACATTTGCTCCTGGAGAGAGAGGACTTTATTTGGAAAAGTTATCAGATATTAGAATGATTCATCTGCTACTTGAGGCTGTTTAGCTTTCCTTCAAGTCAAATTAAACAGTTGCTGTTGGCATGAAAAACAGGGAAGGCAGGCAGAGTAAGAGAAAGGACAACTTATCATTAAAATCAGGCTTGATCTTTTACCATACTTCTTTATATACATACTTCACCACTGAAGAAAATGGCTGGTTTTACTTCCAAATATTTAGACACTCCAAGCAATATTCATCCACAGCAAGGCAGCTTTAGACTAAGCAAGAGCTAGTATTACAGTAGGAAGATTAGCTAAGTAGTTTTAAATGCTCTTAAATGGCAACATAATCCTTGAAAAAAAATACAGTGTAGGCCTTAAAAATTGACATTGGCATAGTCTAGAAGTGGCAGCTGACCTGCAAGTGTGGTGTTGCTTAGCAATGCTTCACCATCAGGCAAATTGGGAAAGTGGGCTAGAATGATTTGCACCAGGGAAGAGATAAATGCTAATTTTCTCTAGAAGATTCAGGTTACTGTGGTTATTACGAAGGATATTAGATCATAAATACCTCTCCACCTCTCCTTCCAGTTTTTTGGGGTTTTTTTTTAAGGTATTGAAAAGTACTTCTCCTGTGAAGATAGGATGAAAATATTGGAGTTGTTCACCCTGGAGAAGAGAAGCCTCTGGGGGAAACCTTACAGCACCTCCCAATACCTAAAGAAGGGCTACAAAAGAACTGGGAAGGGACTTTCTACAAGGGCTTGTAGTGATAGGACAAGGAGGAATGGATTTAAACTTAAAGAGGGCAAGTTCAGATTAGATTTGGAATAAATTCTTTGCTATAAGGGTAGTAAGGGCACTGAAACAGGTTGTCCAGGGAAGCTATGAATGTCTCATCCCTGGAAGTGTCCAAGGCCACATAGGATGGTGGCCCTGGACAACCTGGTATAGTGAAAGGTGTTCCTAGCCATGGCAGGAGAGTTGGAACTAGATGATCTTTAAGGCCTTTCCAGCTCAAACCATTCTAACATTCTGTGATTCAATGATTTTGAGAAAGATCCTAGATTCAAAAAGCCAGTCTGTGAGAATGCAAGTGCATTTGCTTCCAGAACAGTAATTTCAGAAATGGTTGATACAAACAATACAGTGGGAGGGAAAGAATAACTAATAACACAAAAATTTATTTTAATGCTTCTGTGAACATTTTCATAGGCATTTAGATTTCTGGATCAGTTGCCAGAGTTCTGACCCTGCCAGAGTCCCTGCAGGTGGGATGCTGAACCTGCCTGGAGTTCAGCTGCTGCCAGAGGCTGTGCCAGCCCAGCTGAGCTCACCACAGGACCCAGATATGAATTAGCTGGTGGTCTGGGTTGAGACCAGTGAGGCAGAAAAAAAAGTATTTTTAATTTGGAAACTTGGTTGTAAAGTTTGAGAGATTAATAAAGATAAGAAGCTTCTTTCTCCCTCCTAATGTTTTCATGTGCAATCTACTTTTTATGCATCCATAACAGTAGGTCAGGAAAGGGGAAACATTTTGCTTCATCTTGGTGCCTAATCCAGACAGATCTCTTACTTAGTGTTAAAGTGAAAGCTTTATCTGTCAGACTTTCTTGTTATACTGTAGGAGATGCAGGATGCAGTGATGCCTTCTAGTGTACTGTGTGGCTGACAGGACAGCTTTGCACAATACTTGACAGAAGTGCTGTGCTCCCTCTTGTTTTTCCTAGAAATTTTTCCTGTGTCTTGAAAACCACGAGAAAGACAGATGAAGTTCCATCTACACTGCCTCCTCTTAAAACTGTTGGTTTTACTGCTGGTGGTAGACAGGCAGTTCAATTGCACTTACAGAGCATGGGAGCTATAGATGTGCCAAATCTATTTGTGTAAAGCACATAGATTCTCTTTATACCCTCCCACTATGATCTGCACAAACCCAGACTGAGCTCTCACTTCCAAAGGTTTCTGTATGAAGTTAATGTTGCACCCTAAATGAGCTTGCAGCACCCCAGAAATGCACCCAGCTGAGAGGTGCAGCATGTTTGCAATGTGTAACACAAGAGTTGCTCAGTACAAAGACCTTGGGAACTGAAGCATGGTATAGGTTAGAGTAGATGGTATATTCTGAACTGTAATATGTATATTGTGTGATGGACTGCCATGAGAAGTATAACCACATTATTATGTGGTAGCTGCCCATAGAAAATAAACACAATAGCTTTTCATTTGCTGGCTCTTTTAGTACATGGTCAAAGAGAGAAAAGGATTTCATACTGCTATTGCTTAAGCTGGAACTCTGACGTTTCTATAGTAGATGACAAATGATTTTCTAGGCAATTTCTGAGTTCATCTAAACTGAGAGGTAGCTGTTATCTTTCTGTAATATCAGAATGTTTGTTTGAGAAATAGTTATTCCTCTCCTTAAAGTGACATAAAGTATGTGAAAGCAGGATGCAGAGGGTCAAATACAGACTCTTCTGTGCAAGTCATCACTCCCGAGCCATAACTCATCTCTTTATATAAGTATCGAGAAAGTTTTCAGCATATTTTTGTCTTGACCTTTTAGCACAAATAATAGTACTTCTGCTTGCTAGGCAACTGATTTTTGCCCATCACTTGAGAGGTTAAAATGAAATAGCAGTGATTTTTTACCGCTGTTTCGGAGGACTGCGACTGCAGAAAGAAAAGGTATTTAATAGAATGCATAGCTTCAGGGAAATATTGACTGATACTACAAAAATAACAGAAAATATTTCAGAATCTCCAACCATTACAATTTTTTTTTTTTTGCCAGTGTACCATTTTAATGATAATTTCAGGAGGAGATAAAGCCTGACGACATGTATCCTGACAGAGCAATCAGAGCTGCAATCCAGAGAACAGTTTCAGGCAAGAAGCAGTGGGAGAGTTTCACAGTTCCTTTCAGATAAGAAACGTAAGCAACATACAAATGTGGAAAATAAATTAAAATGCACCATTAGAACTTCTAAGGTAGTGAAGAAAATTCTCCTCAAAATGTATCTAAAACTTGCTGTGGATGTGTTTTCCTGCTGTCATCACTTCAGCTTCCTGTGACTGTGACAATACAAACCAAAACCAGACACTATTAATGATTTAGTAACACTGAATGATGTAACTGTGCATGTTTTACAAATATTTACATTTTGTCTTTATTAATAGAGATTTTGCTAAGCTGACAAATTACTGATTTCAGTAGGTAATGCAGGCTTCTGCTTGACCCTGAAGTAATAGAGAGGAAATTAACCTCCTTACATATAAGTAATAATAAAACACTTTAATTCAAAGTTGATACAAAATCTATCATATTCCCATCTTCATACAGACTTTGCTTTTGCAGGGTACTGTGCAGCTTCACTTTCTGGGATGAACTGTGCAAAACTGCATCAGTGTATCTGCCTAACAAATGCTCCCTGAAGAACTGTGAAGATCCTGAACGTGTTTGGGAGGGCACCCCGTTAGCTTGCACACATCATCCATGCCCTCAGTGCCCAATTCACAGCCAACTCCTGCTTCCTTCTGCTCTCAGCTGAGCTCTGGGCAGGCTGGGTGAGGTTGCAGGAGCAGGCATCTGGCTCTGGGGTTGTGTGCCAGTGTCCCTTCATCAAGACGTCAGCCATCACACACGAGCGCTAACTACCTGCCCTTCTCCAGCCTGGAAGAGGCACCTGGGGAGCAAGTCATGCTCTTGAACTGAAGTGAGAAGATAGACAACAAAGTTTAATGTTCCTGAGTTTGCCAAAAATAGTTTACTTACCAAATGGCACAGCTTTCATGGGCTTGAGAGACATTTAGCAGAGAGGAACTGTGGAGGAGGAAATCCGGGCTCATCTCGCTGTGCATATCAGGCTGTGGCCACAACCAAAGTAGCTGTGCTGACATGTGAAAAGTCATCTGATGAAAGGCCAAACAGGCCCAACTTGGAGGAGGAATAGCCTTAATGCATTATTTTTCTTGGTTTTGGTTCCAGATGATGTCTGTGTCTCATGACTGTAATGATACTCAATCATCATGCTATAATGAAGGGCTTTTCATGTAATCATCTGTAGAACTGATTACTTTGGTCTATACCCTTATCATGCTGAGCTTCCTGGCAAAATTCCCACTGACATCAGTAAGAGAAGGATTGGACCTTTCCTCAGCACTTTACCACTTTTGTTTGACAGTACCACGCTTTTCAGACACTTCACAGTGGAGATTAAACATTTAGACTCTTAATTCCTGAAATATTGAAAAGGCACTGTAGAGACAACACACTCAGTCTCAGAAGTCTAAATTTGTTCTGGTCATTATTGCTTCTAAAGAGTACAGCACCAAAGTAAGGCATGAACAGGTATCAAAAAGATTTATCCAAGATGCTGAAAATGGTAGACTCTCAAGGTGTCAAAAATAGGAAGGAAGATAGGATATTTTATATTGTGGATGATACAGAAACATTTGCTTCCTTTTTCTTACCATAAAAAATAACCAATTAAACAATCCAAAGCACTAAAACTTCAAAAGATAATACACCCACAGATTTATTCATTATTTTTTAAACATGTACTTCATCCTTTTCAGCAAAGTTTTGCTGTTAACTCTGAAAGGACCAGGATGCCCAGGAGATTAGTAGGATCTGAAAAAAGATTGGACATTTATAGGGATAGCCAGAACACACATGATATGAACTCTATAAGCTTGTTTGTAGAGGTTAAGAGCTTGTTTTTCAAAATATTGAATGTATGTAATTCATTTTGACTTGAGTGGGAGTTCAGGGCATGCAGCAGTGCCAGAGGAGAGACCTTAATTTCCTGTCACAAGGGCCAAGTGTCTCTGTATTTGGATATTCTTGCTTTTTATAATCTGCACCGCAGTAGCAATTAAGGGATAACATTACAGGCAACGTTCCCATTGTATAGAAATAACAGTTGTTCATTACTCCAGAGGCCTTCAGCTCTAAAGCCAAGGCAATTATCGGAGACAGTTTATTGAAAGGAAAAGTGAAGAGCAAATCCCAGCAGTGCCCATCTTTAGGCACCAAGTGCAGGTGCCTGGATCTGGGGGCTGCTCTGTGGAAATCCTTTTCTTGTCCAACACACAGACAGGCCACTTGAAGCAGTGGCAGAGATGCCCAAGCGTTGCACAAGGAGGCAGAGCAGCATTCCCTCTGGGAACCATGCAGGTCAGGGCTGGGAGCCAGCCTGTGCAGGACAGGGACAGGATCAGCTGGGCTGTGGAACCGTGGCTCTTGCTGTGGGTGAGACACGCCATCACCAAGCATTATTTTCCCTTACTTTCAGCAAAGCTTTTGATGCAGTTGCCTGTCAGAAGGAGAACATCAGGTTATTGTGTGCTGGAGCTTGGGTTTTCAATGAACTAGGCATTTGTGATGTGTTCAGGAGAGCTGGTCCCCTCCCAGTGCAGCTGATGCATCTACTGTGAGGGTGTCACAGAAGATACCCTGCCTGAGTACCCAGCATGGAGAAGGAGACTAAGCGGCTACAGAGACAGGTCAGAGAGTGCAAGAGAACTTCTCTCCCTTCCAGTGTAAGCATCACCTTCATGGGTAGGTAACAGGTGCACCTGTGGTGTGGTTTGCCATAAGACTTGTATGTTTCCATACATCTTTACCACATTTCTTAAGGATCATGCTTCACAATTACTTTCAAAAGGTCCAATCTGAACTAAGGAGTTGCAGGAATATTCTAAATTTGGTGGATGGCACAAGGAATTTTATGGCTACACCTGCACTAGCTCAGCAGAAGCAGACTGGAGGAAAAGGGATCTGGTGCTCCAGGTGTTTATACTTTGGACCACGTCCATGGCATGGCCTGCACACCTGCACACCCAGGAGTGTCTTGTGAAGGGTCTCTTTAGCCCAGATGCCTCTGGGGTGCAAGGCAGACAGGCTGCTGGGACAGGCAGGAGCTCTGCCTCGAGAGGAGTGTGCCTTGATCTGAACCAACAGACTCCTGCAGGTGCACCACCCACTACCTGCACTCCCACGGGCATCTATTTTGTGGTCAGAAATAGACATAAAATTTGAGGTTATGCACAGCACTTTAGCTGGCCGATCTCTTCTGTGAGCTGATGCACCGAGCTGTTTTTCCAGAAGCATGACATTCTGAATCCCAGTCTAAAACCCAGGGCTATGCTGCTTCTAATCCTAGCTCTGCCCTGAAATGCACACCTCTCTTTGTCCATCATTTTATCTGCTTACTTGCCTTGCTTGGGTTTTATGAGGATTAAATTTTGCACATTAGTCCTAAGATGTGAAGGCTTCTATATAGGCATTGAAAAAAAATTGAAAAAGAAAACTAATATACACTAGTAAAATTGGTTTATCATTATACTATTATAAAGGAGAAAAAAAAAGGAAAGGAAGGAAAGAAACAAGGAAAAAACAGACTTAATGATTAGGATTTTGTGAAAGAGACGTGGTGCTGGAAGTGTCAAAACTTAGCTGGTATGCAGACATTTCCACAGTGCTTAGAATCTCCTCCACAACACTCTTGTTCAACATAAAAATATTCTGTTTTGTGAGTTGAAAGAGTAAAATTTTCCCATTCCTTTCATGTTGACTTTTATATTGGAATAATGAATTAAATGCTATGTTTCTACTAAATGCTGCAGATATTGATATATGTAGGGCAGTGTTTTGACAGTATCTGTGTGGAATACCTAAAAATAATAATTTTTCGGAATTTTTCTCTGAGAAGAATTTGATGTTTTTTATTCTGATTCAGCATGAAAACAAATGTTGAAATATTAATGTTTCCCCAAGCATGGAAATTCTTATTGGTTGTAATTATAATTATCCTAAATACTTTTGTTTCTGAAGGCAAATAGAGCAATAGCAGCTAGAATATGCTGGCCTACATGTTGTAATCTATTGAAATCCATATCCTAGGCTTTTCATTTGAGCAATTTTCCTTAATTTTAATTTTCTTACTATGTATGCAACTTATGCAAGACATATTTATTCTAAAATAACTTTTAGTCATTTAAATATTTTGCTCTATTTTTTCTAACATCAGACATTTTAGCAATGGGATCTTAGCAAAGCATAAAATGTCTCTGACTTTTTATGACAACATTTGTTTGATCTATTCCCTTCTTGGTTAGCTTATGAGATTAGAGAAGAGTAGGCTATTGATAACCAAAGAAAAATATGTGTGGAAAGTTTAAGATTTTTTCCAGTAAACCACTCAAGTATGAGCTCAAATATTTTTTGTATACTAGACTTCTTTTGTTAGGTATTGCCTCTTTTTTTATGATTATGTCTAGAGATATTCATATCCCCAGGTGAGACCTGAGAGGATTTAAGGGGAAGAACAGACCATCTGGAGCATTTTTTCAGTTTATATATTTACAACATGATTTAGCTGTTCCCATCAGCTCTGCAGCTTGGCTTGGGCTGCACAAGTTGACTGCTGTTTTTCTAGCTGCTGTCCCATAGGATTTATGGTTCTGCAGTCCAAATCCACCTTCCAGTTACCTGCAACCCCACTGACAATTCATGACATGAGGTTGTATGAGGTTAGTTGAGGATATCGTTTGCAGTTATGTGGAATCATGTGATGCCTTTTTTTCCCTTATTTTTCTTACTACCTAGGGTCACTTTCTGGAAAAAAATCGTGGCTTAATTACAAGGGCCTTACAGTCAGTAAGTAAATAAATTTGAGACTCAAAGGCAGTATTGCAGTGACTAGTGATAATGCAGGAGAGTCACAGTTTGGATAATAGATTTTCTACAGAATTTACATTTCAGTTATTGCTGTCTTATTTCCACCCTTGGAAAACCTGCTCCAAAAGCAGACCAGCCACACTTAGGACTGAAAAAGCCCCCAGGGATGTAGAAGATGAAGGATTGGCTCCTGGCTTGCTCAAAGAGACTACTGGAGAGAAACAAGGCCTTTTGGTTAGGATTGATGGAGAGAAACATTTCATATTGTAAGGTCATTCTGGCTGCTGTTTTATTTTCTGTTTGTCATCTGCTTTTACAGACCTGAAAAAGTGCTGGATATTTCCAGCCAGCCCTCCCTCCCCATCCTCGTTTCTACAGTATTATTGAATATTCTGTGCAGCTCTGCCCTTTAATTTTGCAGTTGGGTGTCATGTCCAAAGAGAATCAAAGCTTACTGAGATGCAATCCATGGACTTGCTGGGCTTTGATTCTTACCCTTCATGCATTATCAGAGAAAATTCTCAGCCTAAGGAATTTAGATAAGTGTTGAAAAGATACTAACAGCTGCAAATTGGCTTTTTCTGGCCATAGAAACAGAGAATCACATTGAACATTTCCAAGGATCATGACTAGTACTAGGTCTGGAGGTAGTTGGCCACATGGGCCATAAGACCATGCAGCCTCTCTCTCCTTCCTTGAGCTGGACTGTATCCACTGGGCTTTTGTCATTCTGTGACAGAGAAAGTGACAGGTGAAGTTGAAACTTCATTTTAAACCTTTAACTTCTCATGTCAGTTGACTATACCCTTACTGGCTTTGCCTTCCTTCTCTGCTAGGAGATGAAGTGATGCCTGACAGGGATATCCATCTTCATTGCTGATATTTTGATTGGAATGGTGGGCGCTAAAGATGCAGGAGACAGTGACTGTGCCTTTCGAAATATTAGGAGGTGAAGAAATATGCTTGAGGAGCTGGCAGATTATCAGAGGGGGAAAAAGTTTCCAAAAAAAGAAATCTCTGTAAGGAAACCAGTGTTTGTTTGCTGACTCTACTGAGTAGTCAATAGGGGTTTTGTCACGTAATTGTCACTGATCTTAGCACATGTATTTCTAAGCACACAGTAAGTCTTACTTCTTAGTTTGAATATTTTCCATTGGTTTATTCTGTAGGCAAATAAAAAGGGACACTGAAGATAGGCAAAGCCTATGATTTTGCCAATCCATTAAGTATCACAAAGTGCTAGAGGATTTCTTCTGCTTCCAAGACTGCTGGAGCTGGGTGGCAATTGGGAGTGCTTGATATTCTGGTAGTGACCCTCCTCCCTTCACAGCCAGCTTCTCAGAAGAGTCACAACATTGAGATACGAGAGCACGGGTTTGGGTTTCCCTGTAAAAAGGTCAGAGGCAGCAGCCTCAAGCTCCAAGTGCAGGTACAAGGCAACAAAGAAAAATAAACAGAAGCTTTGCAGAGAATGGGCTGAAGCAAGAAAACAATATAATAAATAAATTTATCATTTCCAAACTCTGCCTAGGAGGGCTGGTAAATAAAACCAGTCAATCTGTGGAATGATTCCTAGACAAGAAAAGGAGTTAATGTGCAACAGAGCACAGAGCTGGTGTGCACCATCTTCACCTGCTCGTTTGTCTTCCCCTGACACAAATGTTTCCTATCATCACCAATGATAACTTCTGGAGACACTGGACAGAGGTGATAAAATCACTCCATTCAAATGCATGTGGCTTTTAGTCACCAATAATTTATGTCCAGTTTTTTACTGGTGGCTACAAGTTATCAAGAAATGTATCTTCTGGGTAGTGAAACCTATTCTCCTTTGCTAAATACAGAATAAACCTGAAGTGAATAGTGTGCCACTGATGCATAGTAAACGTAATTGAAGGTAGTATGATTTCTATTTGCAGGCGCAATGCTAATACTGAAAGAAGAGCAAAATTCCCCTTTGTGAATGCACCAAAAATCACCTCCTGAGCGCTCAAAATTATGTACTTCTTGTCCCTCTCTAAAGGTGTGAATTAATTTCATTCAAAGGACAAAAACCAATCACATAAAACCACATCCAGTTGTTTTTCTTTCCTACTGGAATCACTGTAGTTTGTGTAAATGTAATCTGGCTGGTCTGGGAGCAAAAAAACCCCAACCAACAACCAGACTAAACTATGTGTATTAAGTAGGCCCTTCACCCAGTGCAATGATCAGAAAAATGGCCTGAAGTTATTGAGGAAAAATCGTTGAAACTATCAGTCTAATTCATAGTAAAAAGCCCAAAGATAATAGATTGCAGTAGTTTGGTCTGTGTAAGCAAGAAAATAGTAGGGAACACATCTGATTCTTGATATATGGAAAATCACTTTTTTTTTTTCTGGGAAAAAACCTGAAGTGTCTATACATACACTCAACAGATGTGTTTATTTTCACCTATGGTATAGCTAGCAGCTTGTGTATCAATGTGAACATCAAGTGTTTGCTTTTAGAAAATTATATTGATTGGATTTTTTTGTCTTTTTAGAAAATCCATTGCAATACATACTGTGAGCATAGGGAATGACACAGCAAAAACAAGAGAGAAGTAATCAGCATGGTTTCCACCCCCCAGCAGGAATAAATCATTATAACTATAAATCACACAAGTTTATTACAGGGTTCAAACAGCCCCTGAAAATTCCAAGTAGCAGAAGCAGATAATTAGAGGAAAAGTTGAGACCAAGCCTTCTATTTAAACTGTTTCAATAACTCATTGCAAATACTATTCTTTCTTTTCTCACTCTCTTTTTTCTTTTAAGTGGCAAACAAATGTAATTGGAAAAAGAAAGTGCACCCAAAATACTACTTACAAATTGTCCTCAGCAGCATAATGGCCTAACTGGTGAAGGGGTGATGCAGTCCCAGTGTGGAGCATGGCACAGATGGAGAGCAGTTGTGTGTGCTGATGAGAGGGCAGATGCTCTCAAAGGCATTTTGCAGCATTAGATATCCTGGCTCGTCTCCATCGCTGGTACCGATCTCATCACTCAGCATGCGAAGAGATTTCACCCTCTAATGCCAGGGCTGCATGGCTGTAATGAGGTGCACCAGTGCTGGAGACAGCCAAGAGAGCCCAGGAGCAGAATTTCAGGAAAACATCTAGAGCAGTTGTCATCTGTATTTTCAAACGACCTTGCCGTTTAAAATAGGGCAGACTGCAGACTGGCAAGACTAGCTGATTCTGTGCAGGCCTTAACAAGAACATCCCTTGTTGCTGGTTCACTTATTACTCATCCTTTCGTCTCTGCCCAGTTTACACTTGCAGTTTTGCTCTATAAATATATGAAATACTCTTTATATCAACACCTCTTTCAGTGTATAAATCTCAGTTACAGTAATACACTCCATTGTACAGTTTGAACAGGGGGTGTCTAAATAAAAGTTGACAGATTGTGTTGTATCGTGAATTCCCTCTGAAGAGACATAGAAGACCTTTTACAGTAAACAGGAAATGAGTAAGACAAAAAAGCAGTTTATAAAATAAGTTGTTTAAAGATAGACTGAAAATTTTTTTTCCTGCCTTGTACAAAAGTAAAGGGCTATGCAGTGAAATCAGAAGGTGATACATTATAAAATACTAAAATACTTCGTGACATTATATATATAATCATATAAATAAAATACAGCATAGCTACAAGAGACAATAAAATTAAAAATATTTTGGAATATCATGTACATATCAAATACATATAAAGAGACAATTAATGGCAACAGGACAAAAAAAAGGATATAAAATCTTTAGAATCTTAGCATAACAACCATTACTAAATAGCAGTATAATAGGTGGAGAAGATTTTAAACTTCGCTCTGAGGTACCTGATCCTGGTTACTGTAACAGATGTATACAAATCTGTGCTGATTTTCCATCTCATCCAGTGTGGCTCTTCAGTGCCTGATCCTGTCGCTGAACTACTTTATGCATTACATATGCATTTCTGAAGCTGAGTAAATTTTTTTTCATAACATCATGATTCTAACTTTTTGATTAGCAGCATGAACAGTTAATAATTAAATAGAGAAAAAAATTAAATCTGCAGGTAAAAAAAAAGACCCATTTCTTTGGGTCTGATTACAGACAAATTTGTGCACTTTTCTGTAAACAAACTGTATTTTGATGAAGCAGTGAAATTGCCTTTTACTTCATACTCTATTAATTCAACAACAGCAAGAAAGACAGAATCAGATCCTTGATTGCTATTAATGACATACTATAAAAGGTTGCAAGACAATGCAAAGCAAGAGTGTAATTGGTATCATGACAAACAAAAACCAAGGGAAGCCAGAAACGAAGTGTAGTTTTTATCTTGGCTTCTCCTTGAGGAAAAATAAAAAAAAACAAAACCAAAAAAACAACCCAACAAACCAACTTAAAAACAGCGAATTGGCTGTTTATAGTCTCATAATTAAGAAGCAAAACCCCAGTAAAAGGCAGGCTGGCCAGAAGTGAAATGGATGCAAGACCCAACATGTAAGTTGCAGGAAACCCCCTTGTTTTGCAATTAGAAACCCAGCTAGTGAAACTGTGAGCATAAAGCCACTCATCCTTTACATAATGTATGGTTTTGGTAGCTTATTCTTCTTTAATCTGAAACAGAAAGTAAAGGCTTCTGGATTTATACTTTTGATGGATAAAAACTTGTTTGCTAGGGCTTGCAACTTGACTGTGTGGTTACCAGGAGAATTTGGACTCCATTGCTAGTTTTTTGTAGCTAGTGAGTGTTATAACCAACATAACTCCTTTATTCGAAGTAGTAACAATGCTATAGTATGATTTATATACAAAAATCTCTACTCTTTAGAGGAAAGAAGTAACAGTGTAAACTAATAACTTTAAACACTTCTCTATTCACTCCTGGGTACAGGGAATGCCATTCCCCTTCCACAGGCCTAATACAATTTGAAAATGTTACTTTACTCTCTGAACAAATAAACATGCATATATATTTAAATTGTATGTGTATATACTTTCTTTTTTTAATTAGTAAAGTAGTCTAAACTCACTTTAGTAACCTAGATCTTAGATAAATCCACTATGAAGTGAAATCGGGTGATAGGAAAACATCTTCTAGTTGGGATTATGGAATAAAATGTTCTGTATTGCTAAAGCAGCTTATCCTACGCTTATCAATTAACAGTCAGAGTGACAGTTCTGACTGGGTGATGGTATTTTTGCAAGTTTCTAGAAAACAAATAGCCTAGCTTTAAGAAGTAGGTTTAAAGATTGCAAGTCATCTCTTTA
Source organism: Cichladusa arquata (assembly GCA_026413545.1). Taxonomy (NCBI): domain Eukaryota; kingdom Metazoa; phylum Chordata; class Aves; order Passeriformes; family Muscicapidae; genus Cichladusa; species Cichladusa arquata. The sequence goes on along the minus strand of JAOTQP010000001.1, from coordinate 34,820,444 downwards.
ATTGTTGGTTGGTTTGGATTAAGGCCTTTTACTTGATGAAAAATACTTGTTATAAAACTGTTTTAAAAGCTTCTTATGCATGTAAAATACCTATGTCATTTTATAATATCATGCTGGTACTTAAACACATGCTCTTAGACATACAAACACACACAAAAACCCTCAAACTCAGACACTAAGAATTTAACATATCTTTAACAAGCAGCTGAGTCCTTCAGGTTAGGCTTATTTTCATTAAATACTGAATGTAAATGGCTGATATTACTGAAACAGCAGCAGCAGATTAGAAAGTAATACGAAGCCAAGACTAATCCAGAATCTGAAATGCATCATTTCTAACCACTGCATCTCATGGAAATCTGAATTTCATCTATCAGGCTTGAGCAATTTCAGCTCTCAGGGAAGCCAGAGGACTGAGAATTACCCACTTTGTTACATATTTGAGAATATCTAGTGAGAGATTTTTAAAAATGGCCGATGTTTCATTCTGTACTGTCTCAGCAGACTTGGATGTGATGATGATGTTGAATTAAACTGCCATCTTAATAGACTTTAAAATTAAATTATCATAAGTAATGGATTACATATAATCAAAATAGTTTATGACCTCTAAAAAATATGAAGAGTAATATAATATGTAAAATTGGAATCAGACATAGAATCATAGAATATTTCAAGTTGGAAGGGCCTCAAAGGATTATTGATTCTAGCTCTCTGCTCCTCGCAGGACTGCTCAAAAATAAACCATGTGACTAAGAGTGTTGTCCAGATGCTCCCTGAACTCTGGCAGGCTTGGTGCCATGACTACTTCCCTGGGGAGCATTGTCCAGTGATCAATCAAAACTGAAAGTGTGTTCTTAACAGCTGTCAGGATGAGCCCTTGGCTTTTTCCATCCTTTAAATTATTTTTATAAGCAGAACGAATTTTCTTTGATAATTTCTAGGGCATACATTCTAGGGGGTCAAACTATAATTCTGGAACATTTTGCACGTCCTCACAGACTAATATTAGAGAAAGTGTAAGGTGTGAACCCTAGTGAATCTTCTCTGCAATTGTTCTTAAGGCAATTTGGCATTGACCACACTATGATTTGCTTTTACACTGACAAAAATGAGATTAACAATGAAAGTAAAGCTCACTGTTTACAGAGACTTGGATCATCCCGAGGACATGGAATGAGAAATGTCTCCTCAGACATCAGAGGTCTCCTCTTTACCTTGTCTATGCCATATGTGCATTTGTCCTTGAGAACAGCAGGGCTTACTTATTCTTTTGTTTAACTTTTCCCTTTAAATTTAAAATGTTGAGTCTGTTAATTTCTTGGCCATGTGAGCTTTTCCCATAATTCTTTTGTGCTTGGTAAATTAATGCAATGCTATAGAATTGCTGAAGTCCTAACCAGTAGTGCACAAGCTGAACATAAACAAGTTATATAACACTGCAATCATTCATTTATTAAAGTAAGTGGAAAATTCAAGGCATACGTAATCTTTTTGGACAACTGACAGGCAGGTGTGATCAAGAGAACAGAGAATCCAGTGACTGTAGGCAGATAGAGAGACAGGTTTGTCTGGGTGATTAGAAAGTAAAGTGAGATAGAATTGGGAAAAATGGGAGAGAGTATTGGCTGTCCCAGGACAAGGAGAAGTAACAGTGCAGAGATTGCTGAAGGGTTAAGGGGAACAAGCTGCAGCAGTAATAAGTGTCTAGGGAGATTAAGGAGACAGGACCCATTGACAAAGAATAGGGGAAGCATCTGTGCCAGAGAGAAGGGATAAAAAGAAGGGTAAAGTGGGCTTAAAGAACTGCTAGACCATTTCCTACTCTCAATAATCCCCCAGTATATTTGACATAGAAGGGAGAGAGATAACATTGAACCCCAGACATGTCCCAGCTCAGGTCACTATTGCATCTTTCCTGTTTGTGGTCCACCTCTCAGCCTTCTTCCTGGGGTCAGGGAGGGGCAGCTTGCCCCTGCCCCAACACTGCCACAAGATAGATGATTTTACTGCACCAGGCTTTTCAGCTCCACTTGCTCTCAAACATCCTCACCCTACAGACCAGAAGGTTGCCCATCTTCATCCTTCCCACTGTATGACTAGGTTAGCAGTGAGCTGGACCATTTTTTAGCAAAGTTAAAGCAAAGTGAATCAACCTATAGGCTTTCTCACACGTCCTGTCTTCTGTCACCTGCATGTCTTCCTTTGCATTATGTTTTGGCCTGATCTTCCCTCCAGCTTGTTCTACACATCTCTTTACCCATCACTGCATTTGCTCTCTCATATTCCATAGTCTTAGAGATAGGCAGCTGGAAATACCCCAGTCAATCTTTAGAAGCATCAACAAAAATAAGAGATGCTCTTCCCCTGCTTGGGGGAGCACTGAGGTCAGAACCTGCCTCCAATGAGCCAAGTGCAAAAGCAGTGTGGGTCCTAAAGACAACATGTAAGAATCCAATCTAAGAAGTCAACTCCTGAAACAGGAATATATGTGGAAAAGAATCTTCATACTGATGTGAGGCACACTTCAAGCTGTGTGAAAAGCTTACAATCGGTAGGAATTGCACTCTTCTGGCACCAGCAGGTGCCTCCGCTGACTGTCTAAAACATCAGGCTCAGCCCCAACCTCACATGCATCTGCATGGGGCACAATCTTTGCCCCTTTGGCCAATTCTGTCCAACTCTGAAGAGCTTGACATTCAGCTTCCTTGACCTGGTCACCCATCCATCATCAGTGTGAGGACACCCTGCTTGTGGCATGAAGTCACCTGCTCATCTGTAGCTGACATGCCCAAAACCAAGACTCTTATATCCTCAAAGTATTCAATACCACTGCTTCCTGAAGCTGACTGGCCAGCTGCAACAGCAGTGAGCAAAGTCTTCAGGGAAGTGCCCACAAACAGCACAGATGAGACCGGTGCATTCTGCTTCCAGACCTCCAATACCAACAGCAGCAGTGTTGTCATAGTCCCGTTTGGATAAGGGATGGGCAGGATTACATATATGTGAAAGCTGGTCTGCAACATTCTCCCCACAAACCTTGCCTTGTGCAATATTTTATATGGCACTCAAGTATTGTTGGAAGAAGATGCAACAAAAATACAGGTGCAGATCAACTCATGATGCCTGGTTTTTGAGGGGTGATTCTGCTTTATTATTTCCTTCATATTAGAATGGTGCTAGCTACACTTCTGATGAAAGATGTGTTTATCTTACAGTATTGCTAAGGAAGAGATCAAAGACATGTGGAGGACCTGGCTGTCATGGAAAACTCCTGCTTTGGACCATAATAATCTTTCTGTCCTTTTGCTGAACCCTAACAACATACTCTTAGCTATGGGTTGGGCAGTGTTGCATAGGGGATGCCACAGGTGCTTGCAGACATCCCTATTCAAACACTGAAATAATCACATTGCAGTTACTGACACTGGATATTTTTTAACACAAATGAACTAACTGTCAGCAAAGCCATTTCTATAGTGGGCATAATTAATCTTTTTTTATTTAATAGCATTATTTTCTTGGTGTTGGAATATTGCCAGTACACACTGCTTGTTTAAATGTCTGAAATTCCTCTGCTCCTCTCCTGTCCTAACAGAAATAACACCGTGCCATTATAGTGCAACAGCTTTTCCCTTACCCCACCTGAGGCATTAAGGAATGTATTAGCCAGAGTTTGGTGTTCAATGGAACCTTGACACCCTGTTCTTCTTTGGCTGTGATTTTCTGGTCAATATCAATATCAATCCCTTTGTTTCATTCTGTGGGGTTTTGTTTCTCTTCTTCTGTTTCATAAATATGCTCGTTCTTATCCCCTGAATGCTTATCATCTCTTGTGTGCAGGATTTTGTCAAAGGGCTTTTGAAACTTCATGTATGTTAATCAATCAGTTAATCTACTTACAGACATTTTCCAATAAATCCAGGAATTACGTAAGAACTGATTTCCACTGCTGAAATAACAATGGTTACATCTAGAATTTCTATGTGACTTGTTCTTCTTTCAGCCAAGTTGCCATGTTCAGTTTGAAGCCTGTTAATACCCCTGCTCAATTCTAAATATATGCAGTCTTTTAAAGTGTTTTATGATAGAAGATTTTAACAAAAGCTCATGTATATTTGTTAGCAGCTCACCTGCTTTATATTTATGTGTCCGTGCAAGTTTTGTGAGTAAGCCCACGTTTGGGGATTTTTTAAAAATTATTTTTATTTTTGCAATTGCTTTTTTTTCTGTATACCTTCTTCTTACTCTTTGGCCACTGAGTCTTGACTGAGCTGCAGGGGGGATGCTCAGAACTTACCTGATATGGAGAAGGTGTATGAGGGAAGGGGAATGCAAACCCAGACCAAACTGCTCATGCTCCAGGCTTTCCAGACCAGATAGATCCTGAAGGTGTGACATACACTGTATACTTAGATGCACAAGTACAACAGTTGCTGCAGAGATGGTTGATTAAAAAAACCAAACAACTCAGCAGGAACAATAAGCACACTATGCTTCTTGCATAATTGCTGAGTGGTTTGAGCATTTTGTGGAAGAGGGGAAGTTGTCCCTATTCCAAGACTCTATTGCACTTATTGGTCTGCATTTTGTCTTGTTCTTTTCTAGTCTAAAAAGCATAGAGTCTTCAGGGAATATGGATTTGAACACTGTTGCCTCATTCCCATGAACTTAAATGCTAGGCTAAAAAACCCTCAGATTTCTTCTTTACTGTGTTCCTGGGTGCCACCTCCTTACAGCCACACTAGCAAATGTAACTTTTTTTCCCAGTGGGACCATTTTCTTGAAAAGTGAAATAGCTGAAAAAGGCTGAGAGGGACCAAAAGTCATCCCCCTTCATGGGAAAATGCAGTAGCATGGTTCTGTTAGACAGAATGTTGATCTTAGAACAACCTACTATCTTCCCCAGTGTTACTGAAGAGCAGTATGCCCCATCAGGTAACTGCCCACAGCAGAGGAGTCTGCTCTCAGTCCCCAGGACTTTCTACTGTGTAGCTTGCAGACACCTCTCTCTTTGGCAAAGTTTCTTTCCCCTTCTAAGTAACTGACCCTCCCCAAGCTACTAAGAAGGCTGCCTAAGAGCTTACTGCTCTGTATAGTCCTGCTATGCTCAAGTGCCACATATTAGGAGAGATGATGTCTATTTTGAGGGTACCTAAAATTACTCTTCTTGTTACAGAGGGAGAAAAAAAGGCATAGGTCAAAAAAAAAAAAAAAAAAAAAAAAAGAAAAAAATCAGCCTGTCAAAATTGTCTGCAGGTGCAAAAACCCCCCTACCATGAATTCCAGATGCGATCCCAATGGACTGTTCCCAGCACTCCCTATTACTGTGAGCAACTCCCTACTGAACCTGAAAGCTCCTCAGGCATTTAACTGTATTCACCCACACATGTTAAGGAGATCCTGTTCTGGGAAGATAGGCACTTATCTCTTGCCTCAAGTCCCAATACAATCCAGCTTAGGAAGACAGGCGTTTAAATCCCTTTTAGAAGCCTGAAAAATTAGCAGCAGTCAGAATTATGTCTGGCTTTTTCTGACATGGGCCATCAGCTTCCACACAGGTGCATAAGGCTGAGAGCATGACTTGAGCTAAGCACAGGAGTGCAAGTGTACATTTTACCTTTAGAGAGGGACTGATGTGTCACTGACATCTTACAAGACTACCCCAACTATTACACCACGCTTGGGCAGAAAGCATCAACCTCTCCTACTGTGTGTGGATATACAGAATTGTTGGCTCTAGTTCTCATCTCAAGAGAAGAAAAACAAGGTGAGCAAACTCACATGTGGAAAAGAGACATCACAAAGAAGACAAGAAAAACAAAGCATAACCTTGTAACTCTCCACCCTGTGCCAGAGAGCATCTGGACTGCTAGGCCAACCTTGGGTTTGCTTTTGTCTCTGATGTCCCCTGTGCCTCATGCGTTCCAGGCTGCCCAGGCACTCAGATGAACACCTACCATCCACACTACCCAATGGTGGCTGATTATGCCATTCTGCTGGGAAGTTGGAGCTCAGGGCTTAATTAGAGTCTAAAAACATCACCCACTTCCTTTCTTAAAAGTTTTTGCATCTTTATGCAAAATGTGGGTGGAATCACTGTGATCTCATTAATGTCAGTCCTGCAGCAGGGATAGAGGCTGGATCCTGTGTCAGTGGAGTGTTAGGAGTGTTTCAGATGAGTTTCCAAGAGGTATCAGTGGTCTAGCTGCAGGCTGGCTTTGCCCACTGGCACTGTGAGCTCACTTGCAGTCAGTGGAAAGAAGGAGGCACTCTAAAGTGCCTCAAAGAAAGCTGTCATTTTCTGCAGGTCTTCAGAAGTGCCTCTCTCTGTATCCTCTGCCCATACAGCAAAGTTGAGGAATTGGATTGGTCCTTTTGTCCCTTCCTGGGCTAAGACACCTAAAATTTCATTGAGCTAATAATGTCTCAGTAAGGTATCTAAAGTAGATTGATGAGATTTCAGCCTGAATACTTGAGGCAGTAAATGATTGCAAGGAAAAACCAAAGTGTCAATAGGAGGATGTAAGCTATTAAAAACCAAAGCAAATAAAGTTTTGATTAAAATAAAGACGTATTGGAAGACTATTTGAAAGGAATCAAAAACTACAGTCTTTTATAATTATTTTCATTTCTCCCCCATCCCCATTAGTCTTCAGAAAAAAATAATTTAATATATTGTTGGAAAAAATTGTGCTCATCTTTTCTCTGACACTGTACTCATGAATCATGAAGGGCTGAAAATCATTGTAACACACTTAGAAAAAGTAGTGGGTTCAGTAAGACTGTGATGTTAAGACTATAATCTGTTTTCCCTCCCTTAGTCTAATTCCTTGGATAGCATTGTCTGAAAAAAGACAGAAGAGTATTTATTGTAGTAGCTTGAATATGCATCAATTGATTTTATTATACTAGAAAACCTGAGAAAGTATGGTTTATTTATATACAGATTGTGTAAATACACTGTAGGCAAGTTTCACAGTTTAATGTTGAAAGGCCTTTCATTAATGGTGCAGTTCTGAGAAAAGGATGTAAAGCAACATAAAAGAGTAGAGACTTGATTTTTACTGAGATAAGTTGAAAGAATAATTCACCTTCAGTAAATGTGTTTCTTGTCATGTTGTTTTATGTGCTGCTCTTTCTATTACTCCATGCATGGTTGCAAAAAATATACATTAAGAATGAATTCCTCATTGATGTGACTTAATGATGTCTATCATTTATGTTTGCCTAATTATATGTGTTAATAATAAAAAATAGTAATAATCACCAGAGATCCATAAAATTAAATGGTTTGTTTTGTCCTGGAGCAACTACACACTATGCTTTTACTTTATGTGTATTTCTGACAGAAGACATTAAGTCAGTTCTGCTGAGCAATGTAATCTGATACTGAGAAAGTATACTGTTAATTGTACTGTTTTTTAGAAAGTATGGAGTGGCGTTTTCTTAAAGGCTAGGAGACTACATTTCAAATGCACTTCCAGAACTTTGTATGGCTTCCCATCTTTCTCAGAGACAAAAAGTTACCTAAAGATTTGAAACTGAGTATATGGACCAACGTCTCCTATTGTGCAATGGCTGATTTTTGGTTTGTATCAGTTGCTCAGCCGCATTTTTGAAAACCCACCGGTTCTGTGAATGAAAACCACGGCATCAGGACTAGGCGCTCTATTTCCTGTAGCCGAAACCAGCCACCTACCAGAACTGGTAGACAGGACCCGCTTTTCTGTGCCGAGTACTCAGATTAAGTACTCAAATAAGGCTGAGGATTGAAAACTGACAACTTACGAGACACAGCATGCCATATACCAGTTATCACTGTAAAGACGGTATTCGTCAGACAGATGTAAAATTCCGGCTCCTGAGGTAGAAAGGCTCCGTACACTGAGCTACATTTGGAGAAATCGGTACCTGCAACTGAGACCTCGAGAGGAGTGAGCCCGAGGGACGCCCGAGGTGAGAGGGGCCGTGCCCAGACCCAGCGACGAGTGCGAGTCCGCAGCAGCCCCTCACTTGTGCCAGAGCGAAGGGAAATGGTCAGACAAGCCGTGAGCGCTTTCAGCCGCGGGATCCTGGAGCAGCGCCGTGTGCCTCGCTCCGCCTGGGCACCGACTGCCTGTAGCTGTCACAGACCGGGCAGCACGAGTCTCTGCGCCCCAAGCCGGCGGCCTCGCCGGGCGGGCTGTCACGCCGCCACCGTCACCGCCTCCCGCTCGCTGCTGCTGCCGCCCCTCTCCGTCTCCGTCTCCGTCTCCCCCTGCCCAGCTGCCCGGGTGTCCCGGCGGGGGCCGAGCCGCCGCTGCTGCCGCCGCCGAGGCCGGTCCGCCCGCCGCCGCCCCTTCCCTTCCCTTCCCTTCCCCCGCCACCGCACATGCCCAGAAGGGCGGGAGCCGCGGCGAGCCCGGGCGCTGCTGTGACAGCGGCGGCGCTTTCCCTTCCGTGGGTGGGTGGGGGCCGCGCCGCCCCCAGGCCCGGCCCGGCCCGGCGGAAACACTGCGCCGGCCGCCCGCTCACCCGGTGCCTTCCCCGCCGCGCCCCGAGCCCGCTGCCGCCGCGGGGCGGGAGGCGGCCATGTCGCTATTGTCTGCGCTGGTGCCCTTGCTCCGGGTGTACTGCATCGGCCTCCGCGTCATCCTGCACCAGCTGCGCCGCCGCTTCCAGCCGCGCTGCGCCCCGGCCTCAGGTGAGCACCGCAGCCGGCGCCGCGGGGCGGGGCGGGGCGGCTCCGGGCCGGGGGGCGGCAGCCCAAACGCGGAGAGGGGAAAGTTTGCCGCGCCTCCCCCCACCCGCCACGGGCGGGCGGCAGTTCCGGGGCCCCGGGGCCGAGACCGCGCGGCCCAGCTGGGAGCGGCCGGACAGGGAAGGGGAGAACAGAGTAGGCAGCCGCGACCTTGGCTGTAGCGTGGGGCGCCCGGGCCGTGCCGCGCCGCGCCGCATCCCGCGCGGCGGGGAAGGGGCTGAGGCACCGCGGCGGCCCCGGCGCGGGCGCCCCCGCCGGACTCCCTCCCTGCTCCCCGCTGCCGGCCGAGCAGGACCG
>JAOTQP010000001.1:34784790-34811016 GCA_026413545.1 Cichladusa arquata | reverse complement strand
CACCGCCCCGTCCGGCCCCCGGGCCGCGGCCGCCCCGGACGCGGGGCGGGGCGGGGGGCCGGGCCCGGGACGGGCGCCTGGCTGCGCGCCGGCCTGACTTGTGGCCTCGGGAGGCGGCGTAGGGGCTCGGTGGGCCGGGGGTCCCCGCTTCTCCTCCTGCTCTCTTTGGCTCTCTGACAGTGTCTCCCGAGACCTCGGCTCAGAGCCGCGTGGGCGCTCCCTCCCTCAGCCCAGGTAGGTGCTTGGAAGGCGGGTGGCGGCGGGCAGCCTCCCCCGGCCCGGGCGCTCCTGCCGCCGCCCGCTGCGCCCCCAGCCCACCGGGACCGCCGCTTTCGGCCTCCCTGGCGCGGCTGCTCCAGGTGGGGAGCGTACCTGTGCTCCGAAAGCTTCGTGTTTGAAACCGGCTGACACTCGCTGGTGGCCTTTAAACTGACAAGTGAGGGACACATGTAGGTTTTTTCCTAAGGGACTTCAGGTTAGTCGTTCGTTTGAGGAGTTAGGTTTTTGCACTTTCCTGATTTGGATCAACAGCGTGTTAAAAGCTGCCTTAGGGGAAACTTTTTTGTTAGGAAAAAAACGATCTGCTCCCATTACTCTTGAAGACTAAAGTGGTTTTGAGTTTATAAACTTAGAGCAAACTATGAGTTCAGACAGATGTGTAGGTTGTCATCAGAGCTGACCATACAGCTGCCTTGAAGTCCATGCTTTTAACTTTCCTTATCAGCAAGTGAGCCTTTGTGGCTCTGTCGATAGTTTTAACCAGAGGAACAGTAAGAAAAGTAATATTGAGAGGGCCTAGTGTTTCACTAAGGAATTCAGGCAGATGAGGATATTGGTATAAAGAATATCTGAAGTACTGGGAAGGAGATGGAACAAGTACACCACACAATAGGAGCTTATTTTATTTGTTCATCTTATCACAAGTCGCATCCTTGGGTAGTGTTTTGTGTACTTTTTATTCATTCCTGATCCTTCTGCTGGGATTCGCTTTCTCATTCTCAAAAGGCAGCAATGAAACCCTCAAACAAACGAGAGGACCCTGGTGACAAAAAGGGCAGATGTGCATATGGTTTGAAGTCATCTGAGCATTTTTCTAGCATTAGCGTTTCTTGGCAGAGGAGATTTGGGTATTTTGCCTAGGGTGTGTAACACTTTCCGAATCTTTTTTCGAACCACAGAGAAACAGCATAACGAAAATCTGACCCAGTGTTTTGTTGCACTCTGCTCTTTGCTGCTATTGAAAAAAAATGCGTTGAATTTGGAAGTGCCAGAGGAAGGCGATGAAGATCCAACCTAGGAAGTATCACTTGCCTAAGTGAGACCAAGGCAGATTTGACAGATGTGAAAAGTTTTCTTTGAGCCCTAACTTGGGGTGTTTTTTTTCCAAGGACAAGTGCTTTCCTCCTCAGCTAGTTGTTTGTACGCAGTTCCCTCTCGGCGGTTACCTGCTGCCCTGCTTTCACTTGTTGTGTCCAGAAGTGATTCACTTTAACAACTGGAACCTTTTTACCCAGATGAACCTCGTTTCCATAATAACTTCAAAAGAGTGATGTCAGTGCTACAAAAAGCAAAAGTGTTGTTAGAACAAGCTTGGATCAGTAAACTACAGTTCCTGTAAGAAAGCCCCGAGTACCTTTTTCAGACGGTAAGCTAGAAAGGTGTGTATGTTTAAAATTTTCTGTATCTTTTTGAGGGGGTGTCCGTAACTCTCACAAGTACAGGTATTTTACTGTCAGGGTGCCTTCCTGGGGAAAGCTTGGAGTGGCAAAGGGGAGCTGCGAAGGACAGAACAGAGAGGCAGAGATAGCCATTCCTCTGATCCTGGCTTCCTTGGCCCCAGTTTCCGTGTCAGAGTTCCCACTCTGCAGCAGCGCTGTAGATCTCTCTTGGAAGATTTAAAAGAAAGATGTCTGCTATCTTGTCCTTTAGCTCTGTGGATGAATGAAAGGATCTGGTCTCAGTGCAGCCCTTCTGCCTCTGAATTTTCTAAGGAAAGCTTGCATTCTTATCCTTGCTGTGAAGCAATGCTCAGGATTTTAATCCAAGTAAATGAAACTAGTTTCACTTTTATTTTTCCTAACCCTAACTTTAGAGTCGTGTTCTCTTGGCACATATGCTTTTAAAAGTGACCCAATGTGTTCTTTCACATCCTATTGGAGTTCATCTGATTTTTATAGATGAAATTTTAGGCGTTTTTTGGGGGAAACAGTTTGAGCTCTGAAATCTAGGTTCAGTGCAAAACTTGGTAGTTGTTTTCAGTTGCAAACAAAAAAACCAGTAACATTCTCTATTCAAGTCAATACTCCCCACCTCATCACAGAGTAGGGAAGTTGACCTGAAATTCTGATCTTGAAGCTCAGGGAAGGAAAACATAGATCTGAGACTACAAAGAGGGTGTGCAGTCAGCATTTCTTCACTAACTAAAATCAACAGAGGAAAGTGCAGAAATAAAAGGAAACTTGTTAAAAATATTTCTCCAAGTACTAATTGCATAAACAGTATAACTGCTAATATGTAGTTTTAGTGTTCAGTGGTTTAAACTATTAATAGTTTTGTTAGAAATTACTGCTTGGACTTCTTTATAATGTTTAATCTTAATTAATTGGAGGGAGGAAAGAAGCCCTGCATGACTAAAGTTCTTGATTAAAACAGCTTTTTAAAAACACAAATCTAATCAGTGGATTGATAAAAGATAAACTAATATTAATTGTGACACCAGGATATTACCAGTGGAAATGTGATCACCGAAAGTCATCCTACTGATAAGAAAAATGGTTCATAGAATTAAAAGCTTCTCAAGGAGTTTATTTGGCATCTTACTCCTGCATTTTTTCTTCTACTGTACATATTTCATTGAGATTTGGTAGGGGAAACCTAAATCCTGGGTTTTGAAGTCTTTGTAGTTAAATTTGGAACCTGCAATGTGTAGAAAACTGTATCTGAAGAAGGTATGTGGATTATGTTAAGGGGACCTTATAGGTGACTCGTGTTCTTCTTAAAAGTGATTGAGATTTCATATTTTATTTTTTTTAATTTCCTCAATTTTTAGTTACTCAGTATCCTCATTTATACCAAGTTTCTTTGCAGTTAATTGTGAAATGTTGATTTAGGATCATGCATCTCTTAATTTTGAGTCATGTTTTGAGAGCTCTTTATATGACTAAAGCATAGTGAGAACCTGAGCATTTCCTGCTCAAAGCTGTGTGAGCTCCAGGCTGTAAATCATCCAGAGGCGGGTAGAGAAATGACCAGGTAGGAAGGATTGATGGCAGGCAAAAATGCGGTTACACTGAGCAGTTAAGCCCTCTCCCCACGCATGTCCCTAAAAGAGTTATTAAGTTAGTTTCAGAATGAGGAAGCACTTGGTTTATGGTTGCCCCTCTGCTGACTGAGGCAAAGGTTGTGGGACAAGGATACCCAGAGGGTGCCATTGTTGTGCATGCACAGGGAGGCAGAGCTAAGGTTGCAGGGTGTCTGCACACCCCACATTTCCTCACATCCCCGCACTTGGTTTCACAATCCAAGTGACTGTCGTGCGGGTTTTGAACCAATTTTCTTTGCCAGTGGGGATACCGAGCCCTGCCTGCAAGGATAGCACGGCTGCCCTCCACAACACAAGTCATCACTAGCAGCCCAAGGCCTGCCTTGGAGAGGGAAGTCATGGGTTTGTACTAGGAGAATGAGAGGGAGTCTGACAGCTGTGAGGAGACAGCACAGCCTGCCCCAAGAACAGCAGGGATGGGGTGCTAGGGCCAGAAAGTCTGGACTCTTCCTCCTCCTGTGGCAGCAGAGTTCACTGCAAAGCCAGCAGAGGATCCTCTCTGCAGGGTTTGAGAAGCCTCGATCCCGGTACTGGCTGGTGGTGTTGGCTAGCTGCATGGAGGAGGCAAGGAAAGGTAACAGCAGTGCTCTCCTGTGGGTGGGAATTCAGCATTGCTGTTGGTTTTGCCAGGACCAGACTACAAACACTGTTTCACTGAAAGTAGGAAAGTTTACCTCTTCCTGGAGTAAAAGGAGAGGTGTGGGGTTTTGGTTTGTGTTCGTTATGCCAGTTATGCTGTATGACACTCTATGAGATGCAGGGATGATGAGCAGTTTATATTTGAGCTTTTACTAAAGGCTGTGTTACACTGGCATAGCTTTAGCTGTGGCAATGCTGCTCTGGGCCACTATTGCCAAGTGCCTGATACATCACAAAATGAAGGCAAAGCTGTGACATACATAAGAATGAAAAGTGGGGTGAGTCTGTAACACTCCCATACTCTGAAATAACTTCTACTTTGTCAGTTGGTGATGAACTTTTTATGATCCAAGGTGTGTCATACTAATTTTAAATATTAAAGATGCATCAACTCTTTTATTACAGTGCCTTCCTCCTTACTTTCAGGAATTGCCAGGTAGCTGCAGAGGAAACTGTAAGATTTAATTAAATGCCATGAGCCTCTGTGCTTCCTGGAGACACCAAGTCATGGATTGAAACTGAGGAATCTAAAAGCTATGATAATATGTATCGATATGATATGTCAGTGCATATCTGATGGCATGGCAGGGTTACCTCATTACACATTACACCACTTGGTCTTTCAAAATCATCCGTTTTTGTGGGATTGCATACCTTGGTGCTGTTGATATGCACATGTTTGGAATTAGGCAGCATTACCATATTGAATCAATAGTTTATCCTGGCAACTTAAAGGCACTGAATGAATCACAGTAGAAGGCATGCTAGTAGGCAGAACATTGCCCCTCCCTCAGGAAAAAATGCAAAGTGTCTACACCCAGAAGTAAATCTTCAGAACAAATCAAATAAAATGCTTTCCCTGCATTTCTTATTCTGCTTCTAAACCAGCAGCTTAGTTTAGTAGATAAGTATATTTAGTATTGGTTAACCTGATTTTGGTTTTCCATTCAAGACATTCAGGAAATGTTGCAAAATGCCAGTTGGAGTTCAGAGAGAAGACTGTCTTTTCTTGAGAATGTTCACCAACTGCTGTTGCACCCCAGAGAAGCTTTTTTACATACTTCTTTAAATTTAATAATTCCCTTGTAGCCATATGAAAAAGTCAGATTGTGTCTTCCTGCCCTAACCAGCTGGTCTTACCACCTGGGGATTTCTGGGCTTGGGCACAGGTGCAGCTCCAGAGGAGCAGAGAAGTTGCAGTGCTGTTGTTTTCAGTCTGATGCTCCTTACGTTCTTCTCCAGTTCTCTTTCTCTGGATTTTTGTGAAGAAGGCTGCATCCATATCTAATGTGTTCCTTCTCCTTTCCCGATGCTGGCCCTGGAAAAGAGCTTGTTGCTGTCACGGTGGTGTGGAAGAAATAGCAAAGTGTCAGGGTGAAGTTGTGCTGTGCTGTGACTTGGCTTTTTGGTGTAGTGAGATCAGCTCTGGTGAGTGCCAGCTGCCAGCACTGTAGACAGAGGCGCTGTAGGCCTCAAGTAGCACTTGCATGTGACTGCACAAGAAGCGTTTTCCTGTGCAGATATCAAAGTACAGATTGCCAAGTCTTGCCTTATCACCACACTCATCTCTACTGTCATCCCCTCCCAACTTCTGTAGCCTTTTGAAGAAAATGCTGCAAAATTATTTTCCAGCTGATGTGGATAATAACATGTATTAGTGCTTCCCTGTCTGCTTTTCCTGTAATTATAATGTACTGTTATTCCAGGAACCACAACGGTGAACTAGTACTTCAGGAGATGACTTTGATTTCAGAAAGAGAAGGACAGGAAAGGTGTCAGACATGTATTGTTGATCTGCATGTAGGTTACAGCTTCTTTTCCTTTTATTTCAGTCAGAAAACATCTTTATATTTGAGAGAAGCAGTTTATTGCCATAATTTGCATCACAGTTTTTTTTTTTTTTTTAAAGCAAAAGCTGGAACAGTTAGATCAAGCTTACAAAACTTTTTTCAAAATAAACAAACAAGAAAACCTTTGCTCCTTCAGTATCAGGTTTCAATTGAAATAAATGTTAACAGCAAAGTTCAGTAATTCTTGGGCAAGAGAATGTTGGTCTAGTTCTAACTTGAGGCAGGAAAATGATATAGCAGATGACCAATTTTTGTGACAGTAATTTGTCAAGTTTGTGGTGGTAGTTATGCTTTCTCTACCCAGAATTATGAAATTCCAGAAAAAAAGGATTTACTCAGGTCTTGTAGCTCAGTTTCACAGCAGAATGGGACATATTAAAACCTCCTTTAGTTTTTGACAATCCAGTGGGGTTCTTGTCGATCACAGTTGTTGCAAATTTCATCTTTGAATTTGTAAATGTAATTAGTGAATAGGTTTCTTGATACATTCACAGAAACGCTGATTTCACATAGTTGAGTGTGGTCAAACTTGTGCTTTCTCATTGTATCTTTATCTTACTGCCTTTATCAGGTACTCATTAATGAGTGAAGGATCAAAAGGTGGGACGGTGGCCAAGAAGCAATGGAGAATAAAAGTTTAGAAGGTTCCCCATCAGACCTAAAGTTAGTGGCTCACCCGAGAGCAAAGAGTAAAGTGTGGAAGTACTTTGGGTTTGATACCAATGCAGAAGGATGCATATTACAGTGGAAGAAGATCTACTGCCGTATTTGCATGGCACAGATTGCCTATTCAGGAAACACGTCCAACCTTTCCTACCACCTTGAGAAAAATCACCCCGATGAATTCTGTGAGTTTGTGAAAAGTAACACCGAGCAAATGAGGGAAGCCTTTGCCACAGCATTTTCAAAAATCAAGCCGGAGTCATCGCAGCAGGTTGTTCAAGATAGCCTCATCATGAAGACCTACCAGAACTACGAAAACAAAAAACATCAGGAGCTGACATCTGCAGTCATCAGCTTAATTTGCGAGGGCATGTATCCAGCCTCCATTGTGGATGAACCTACCTTCAAGGCCCTCTTGAGAACAGCAGACCCCAGGTATGAACTTCCGAGCCGGAAGTACTTCTGTACAAAAGCGATTCCTGAAAAGTACAGCGCTATTAGAGAAATTGTGCTGAAAGAGCTCACTGAGGTTCTGTGGTGTGGTATATCCACGGACATGTGGAGGAGCGAAAACCAGAACAGGTCGTATGTAACTGTGGCAGTTCACTTTCTCAGCAGCAGTCCTGGCAACTGCCTGGCTGTGAACTCACGGTGTTTGAAAACATTTGAAGTACCAGAGGATAACACTGCAGAGACCATTACACGAGTCCTTTATGAAACATTCATTGAGTGGGGGATCAATACAAAAGTCTTTGGTGCTACAACAGATTACAGTAAAGACATTGTAAAAGCTTGCTCTCTCTTAGATATTCCCGTGCAGATGCCTTGTTTGGGGCACACTTTTAACGCAGGAATACAACAAGCTTTTCAGCTCCCCAAACTCTGCAACCTTCTTGCCAGGTGCCGAAAGCTGGTGGAGTATTTTCAGCAGTCTACGGTCGCGATGTACATGCTGAGCGAAAAGCAGAAGCAGCAGAATATTCTCCACTGCATGCTGGTGAGCGACCGTGTTTCCTGGTGGGGAAGCACGCTCGCCATGCTGCAGCGCCTCAAGGAGCAGCAGTTTGTCATTGCGGCTGTTCTGGTGGAGGACAGCAACAACCACCACCTCATGCTGGAATCCAGTGAGTGGAATACAATCGAAGGGCTGGTGGAGCTGCTCCAGCCTTTCAAGCAGGTTGCAGAGATGATGTCTGCTTCAAAGTACCCGACGATAAGTATGGTGAAGCCACTTCTCCACATGCTTCTGAATACTACTCTGAACATCAAAGAGAATGATTTGAAAGAAATCAGCATGGCAAAGGAGGTGATTGCTAAAGAGTTGTCAACCACCTACCAGCACACACCTGAGATAGACATGTTTCTCAATGTTGCAACTTTCTTGGATCCCCGCTACAAGAAATTGCCTTTTCTTTCAGCCTTTGAGAGGCAGCAGGTGGAAAACAGAGTGGTGGAAGAAGCAAAAAGCCTGCTGGAGAAAGTAAAAGAAAATAGCTTTAGAACTGAGGAGAAATTCTTTGCTGTTTCAGAAGAGCCCCCTATGAAAAAAATCATCATCTCCTCTACTCCTCCTCCTACCAGTGTCATAAACAACATGCTTGCAGAGATCTTTTGCCAGACAGGAGGCGTGGAAGACCAGGAGGAATGGCATGCTCAAATCGTTGAGGAGTTGAGCAACTTCAAGTCACAAAAGGTCCTCGGTTTGAATGAAGACCCCTTGAAGTGGTGGTCTGACAGACTAGCACTGTTTCCAGTTTTACCAAAGGTTCTTCAAAAATACTGGTGTATTCTGGCCACAAGGGTCTTCCCTGAACGCCTTTTTGGCTCTTCTGCTAATGTTGTGAGTGCAAAGAGAAACCGGTTAGCCCCGGCTCACGTGGATGAGCAGATTTTTTTGTATGAAAACAGTCGCAATGGGTCTGAGGCAGAGCCAGAGGACGAAGATGAAGGAGAGTGGGGTTTGGAACAGGAACAGATTTTTAATTTAAATGACTCGGTGAACATAAACAACAATTTCTTTAATATTCGAGACAGTGGGTTTGTTTAACAGGACTGCTGCGGTACATTTAATGACAAAGAAAAAGGTATTTGTCTTAAGTTACCAAAAATTCTTCTGTTTTATGCTATGAATGCTGTAAATATTGAACAGTTGTAACAAACTTGATTTAGCTTCCATTGTCTGTGTTTTTCCCACTGTCTTAAAACATGAATGACTTATGATCAAACAGCACTGAAATGAATGAGGAAATAAATTCTACAAAGACCGTGGTTTCTGACTGTGGCCCAGATTTCAGAAAGCACTTATCCATGTGCTTCCTTTCCACTTATTTCAGTGGGAGACAAACACATGCTTATGTGCTTTCTATCATAAAATTATTTTCCTGAGTTAGGATCTCGAGGAAGTTTTTAAAATTTATGCCTCCGTTTGTAAATCCTGTGTGACTCAGGATGCTAGCTTTAAATTTTGGATTTTAAAACATTTTTAAAATCCATAGATCTGAGCAGTGAATATTTTTAGAATATATTATTGCTATGGAATGAAAAAAGATCTTGAGCCTGATTTTCACTACCTCATGTCTTAGGTCTGGTCTATGCTAGAAAAGTTCAGCTGGTATAATTCTGTTGGTTAGGGGACTGATGTGTTATTATTTTAACTGATACTGTGCTGGCATAGGCTGTAGTGTGGATGCATTTATACCAGGATAATTTATTTTCCTTTCCAGTGCAGTGTAAGTGGTATAAACACTTAAACTGGTATTGCTGTGTCCACATTAGTCCAGTTTTACCATTTAACTGCAGCTAAATGGCAAAATTGTTTTTTTGTTTGTTTTGCTTTGTGTCTAAGCAAGACCTGATTGTAGTCTCTTGTGCTTTTGCTAAGTGGGAACCAAGTGTGGGGTGGAGGCAGTGTTGTGTTACCTTTGCCTTGTGCCAGTGCCATGGCTGATGCCACACGGTGTGTAGCAGGCACAGCATCAGCCCTTTGGTAAGGGAGAGAGGGAAGGAGAGGGCAGGGAGACGTCTACAGGCCACGGGTCTAACGGTTTGTCTGTGTTATAAAATCCTTAACCTCTTCATTTAATGGGGACTTTGCCCAGGGTAGCTAGAAAATGTTGGCAAGAAAAGCAAAATAAAAAGCTTTAATATTATGTAAATATATTTAAAAGAAGGGGACCCCTCTATTTCTTCACACGTATTTAGTGAATCTTTAACATTTTGTTATGCTAGCACTTAAAAACTTTTTTCACCTTCTCTTTTTGATTCAGTTTGTAGAGTGGACTTCAGTCTTGTCCAGTCTAATGTTTGAGTACTGTTTCTGATTAGTTGTGTATTGTAACTACTCCCTTTGTGTCTCCAAGCATAAGTGTTTTAAGCCCTTTTGAGAACTTGACAAACAAGAGAAAAGAAAGGAAACCAACCTGAGACCCCCTCATCTCTTATGAAATACTGCAGGTCATAAACATGATCAGAGTTCACACTAGACACAAAGTAGGATGCACCAGCTTTATTTTCTGAGGTGCAATGGAACTCCTGGCATTTTCCAGTTACAGTCACGGTTTGCTTGGGGTTTTATTTCTGTTACTGATGTCTCACCCCCCCACCTCGGTGTTAGTCTACAACTGTGTTGAGCAATATCTGTCTGTTACTGTTCTGGAGGAAGAAAGTTGGGTTTTTTCATCACGATGGCACCCATGGACGTTGGGTTGTAAAAAGGGCACAGACAGTAGGAACATACAAATATGAGAATGGCAATGGAATTTATCTATTGCCAAACTTCTTGTTTATGGTTTGGTTTAATAGTTTTTGGAGGCCTCTGTGTTCTTTGTAGGTGGTGGGAAGGGATGGGTGAGGGAGAAGAAAGGACAGAGGGTAGGCTGAAGGAACAGAGAAGTAAGTAATTGCAACTACATAAACGAAAATGTTTAAGCCTGGGAAAAATGCAGTTAGCAGGTTCTGTGGCCTGTGTTTGGCTGTTAGGAAGCCTGGGGTTTCACTTTCCAGCCTCCTGAAAACTGAATTGCACTTGTACAAAGTACATGCACTGTGTATCCTGTTGAATGTTGCTACTCTCCATGTCCACTGAAGAGGTGTATATGTTTGCCCAAGGTGCAAAACGCAGGCTTGGCCTAAAATCCCACAAGTATATAGGCTATCTGTGAGGGCAGCAAAATCAAATTATGGAAGGACCGAGGTACCTGAGCTCCTGTGACACCCCAGCAGTCTGCCAGGAAGAGCTCTTGGTTTTTATGGTCATCACTTGCAGCAGCTCTTACCACCACTGCAAGCCCTCCCTCCAGGACCTGCACAAATGCTGGTGTGAGGTGTGTGGATCTTGTCTTACGTGAGTGTAATTTAAAGCTGTGCCCTCACAGGCAAAAGCCCAGAGCACCCTTGGTCCACACTTGGCCTTCCCCTGTTGGCAGCCTTGTATCCATCTTCATCCTTCTGGGGCTGAACATAAACAGTGACATTTATAAGCAGTTTTACTGAGATCAGTGCAATGCACTACTCTCTTCCTTCCAGCTTCTTTTTATTTTTTGGTATCCAAAATAAAATTGTAGTTGGTTCAATTGATGTGTCTCAGCATTCTTTTATAAAAAGGAGAAGAAAAAAGAAAAAAAAACAAGCAAAATCATTGTTAGTCTTACCCATTGTCTGTGAATTTTTTTTATTTAATATTCTAAGCCTGGAATATTGTTAAATAAACCAGAAAAATAAGTTAGTTACTAGATTATTTGTCTGATGTGTGGTCATATCTGCAGCACTTTATGACTATGAACTCTTCCGCAGCAGAGGGAGGTTGTATTCTAAGGATTTAAAGCTATGCATTTATTTTCCTTTTGATCCTGTAAGTTATTTTTTAAAAATGATGTACAAATCTTTTGGATTAAAAAAAACGAGGATGAAAAATGTTGGAAGTTTAGATGGTTTCTCTCACTTAAATATGTGTGGTGTTTTTCATTTATTGACAAGATTTTCTGTTGTTTAGTTGGGTGGAGAAAGAAAATTGCAGAGCTGTTTTAAATATTGCTACAACTTGAGTTAACCCTGGTGTTGCTGCCAAGGGTGGGCCCAGAACACATTTCCTAATAACACTATTAAGTCAACTTTGTGTTTCTGTTTCTTGACAGCTTCTTTGAATCCACAACCTAACGTTTCCTTTTCAGTACGGCTGAGACATCTTTTTGGAGGGGCAATAGAGGAACACACTTCAGCTTTTGAGTACTTTCATGGTGAAAAAGTGAATTTTTGAATAGGCTCTCAAAGTACGTGCTCTGTGTCAAAAGAAGAATTGCCCTTGTCACCAACTAGGTATTGCCAATTCACAATTAAAACTCAGTCGGCTGGGTGAGGTTTCTTGGGGTAACAGTGTAACTAAAGGGAGTTTTGTGTTTCTGACTGACTCTTGCACGAATTTCACCTGCCATCAGGGATTATGTGAAGACAAAGAAAAAAGCCTGAATCATACTGAAGTCGAAAAGGTGAATTTTTCCAGCACACAATGTCTGAAGTGCTTTGGTTTAAAGGAGGGCAATAAAGTTCTGTATTATTTATAGATAGGGTGTACTGTTTTAAGTTTCTATTGCAGCAGTCTATTAGTTTAATTTCAAGCATTTTCTTTAACCAGTGTCATGGTGTCCAGTTAGCTTTACAGGAGCATTTGTAAGCAGGCACAAATACTGAAAGCAAAAGAAACACAAATTGGTTATTTGTAATACTTTATAGCACTGCCGAAAACTTTAAAATGGCATGTAGTTCTAGATTTTTGTCCACCTTAAAAAGAAGGGGTTGCCTGAGGACATCATTTCTGAAGGAGGGGAAGTGCATGGATATGAACACAAAAGTAGTTATTTTACATACTCCATGACAACTGGGTAAAGGAAACTTTACACTGGAAAAATTACATTTTCGTCTCTGCACATCATCCTCCTTTTAGTAGTCTCCATTTCTGAGTGTCCTTCTGAAGCTCTGGTGGTCCTGGTAGTCTAGACTGTCATTTTAGCTCTGCTGAAAGGACTCTCATGGTCTCTTAAGTTTTGTGGTTTTTGCTTTTTTTTTTCTTTTACCTTTGGACCAGTCTATGTGGTCTGTCTTGCCTTATCTCCTCCAAATTAATGTTCTGCTAAATTGAAAACCTTTTTAGGGGACATAGGGAAATTATGGAAATTGGTTTTGCTTTTTTAGTAACATTTGGTGCTGTAGAGAGAATTTAAAGATACAGCTTCATTTTATGTTTGCCTTAAGAGCACATCAGTAAAGCATGACTCGATACTATTTAAAGTGCAATTTCAAAAGAACTCTGCAGTTGTAGTTTATATTGCTGTTGTTTTTAAGTACAAAAGAATTTCCTTTAGATGGAACAATAAAAATCAATCAAATATATTTTTACTGTTGTTGGAGTCCCTTTCAATGCCCCTGCCATTGGGTTAAAATACCACAAGGGAATTGAGTTTAGCATTAAAAAAAAGAAAAACAAACCACTGTCTTTGAGCTTACCTTCTGTTTTAAAAACACAACTGGACTTGCATGTTTTTCAAAATTCAAAGGCTGTTGCAGCAACTACTTTCAAATAAGAGTCCCTCAGAACTTGGAACTGTTAAAATATTAAGATTTTTGAGCATTTCTGCTGGCATTTTCATACTGAGTGCTATTGATTTCTCTTGCTGCCATAGCATCACAAAAGTGATGCTGCCATCTGCAGTGCTTTGAAATGGTGATCAGTTGTAACTTTTTCAGAGTTTTTAAAAGACTATTACCTGCTGTACACGTGTGCTGGTTTCCTTGCATCACAATTGCCTATTTCCAGTGCTTGAGTTTGCCAAATCCTCCATCCTGTCTCCTCTCCCTGGCCCTGCCTGGGCAGAATTCTGGGTGGAAGCAATAGGTACTCCAGCTTCTTTCCTTATAGAGAGACTTATTTGAAAGCACATAAAATTCAGTTTAAAAAGAGTTTAAACTAGGTTCTTACTCCAGTCCACAGAGGCTACAGCACCTGTGCCATGGTGGTTCCTCTCCCCACAGTGTTGTACACTGGGACACGTGGCTCAATCGGACCAAAATTGCCTGTGTAGAGGGAATATGCTGGGGAGTTGAGCTCAGCACATCTGGGAAACTACACTCGGAGTTAAAGGCATAATAAGCATGTCAGGGTAGAAGTAGTATCTGTGCTGCTTGCCTTAGATCGGGGTTTAAGGTAAAGATACTGGTTTGTGCTCTAGGCTGAAGCTGTGCCTGGGAAATGTAGTGATTATTCAAATAGTTACGTGTTTAATACTGACATAGAAAAGAGTGTCCTGTGACATTTAAATAAATATTTTATATAGACAGTAAAACTTCAGTTCCTTTTTTGTTAGATATTTTGGGGGTAACATTTACAGTGGTTATCCTGGGATTAATGCCATGGTTAAAGGTACAGCAGGATTCAGCTATCGGAAGCTGTAGGGCAGTCCTGTTTGTAAGTATAAGAGACAGGAGGGGATACTTTCATTTGAAATTTATGAGAAATGTTTTTATTTTAACAATCTTAGAAGATAAATGCATCTGTAAATTTTGTGATAGCCTCATAATTTAGATATATCTGTAGAGAATTAATCCATTTGTTTTGCTTAGTTCACTGAAAATATGACTGTATTTGTCCGTAGCTGATTATGCATGATGTCATGTTCAACAGTGCTTCCCCAAACAATGCAGAATAAGGTTATTTTTAAAAAGGCAGTTTCTTTGGTTACATACAGTATTCTGTCTGTTCATTGTCCCCAAATACTTGCAATTAGGATTGAAAAATTAATTTTTTATTTCTCCAATGGATACTGCTTTGCTTTTAAATTTGAGACATTTTGTTTATCACCGTGTCTTTACAGACACTGCAGTTGAAAGAGCTTGATTCTCCCTTTCTTTCTTTTTGCTTTTTTTGTTTGCTTTTTTTCTCATGAGTCATCAGTGAGGTTTACAGTGATAGGAATTTGCAGTCATAACAAGGAAGATGTCAAGTCAGCATCAGGAGAGCTCATGCCAGAAATGTCCTATCCCATGTTGTGAGTGCAGTGCTCCAAGGGAAACCTTCATCTTCTCAAACATGACCTTCTGATGTGTGTGTGAGAGAGAAAAATAAATTGCTTTTGCAAGCAGTGCACAGTTCTGTGTTATGAGTGATAGCTCAGTTTGGTGTGAGTTTGTGTTCTGGGATGCACTCAGTGGTTTGGCACCAAATAAAAGTTGATTGAACACACACAGAACTTAGATGAACAGAAGGAATTTAATAACAAATGTGAAAAATGCAATTGCTTTCCTTGTAGGAACAGAGAGGAAGTGGTTCCATTGAGGGAAAATACTGAAATGTTATCAGAAGTCTCCAATTCCTGTCCAAATTCCTGATAGCATTTAAAAATGCTAAATGACTAACCTTCCTGTAGTCTGACATTTTAGAACTCTGTCAAACAGTTGTTTTACACTTTTTGGTGTTCACATGCTGCTGGCAATGAGCTCTGTTAACTTCAAAAGACTCCTCACTCCCAAATGGCCATGGAGGAGGTCTCATTAATGAGGTACTGAAGAAGAAGGGAGATTCAAGCTCTAACTGTGACCTGGCCTCTAGGTCTGTGGGAGAGTGAGCTGAAAGGGACTGTTTCTGGGTGATATTTTGACACACTGATCTACATGGATAAACATTCACATGCTGTCCCAAGATCTTGCCACTGGCTGTAAATCTGGCTGGTCCCAAGGGAGCGAGTGCTGTGGATGTGTGGAGCATGTATCCCTTCTAGTCCCTCATTCTAAGCACCACTTTATTTCCTGTGCAGGCATCAAGTACTTTGGTGCTGCTCTTTGCTGTATAATTTGCTGTGTACCTCTTGTATTCAAAGTGTAGGAATAGGAGAATGTGACCTGCATGTTTCCAAGCCTTGGTGAATATAGGCAGTTACCTGTGCTGCTCATGATTTGGTCCCTGGTTCACATGAGCAGGGGGCTGAGGATAATACGGCGTTTGCCCCGTGGTGTTGCGAATGTGAGGCTGGCATTGCTGCTCAGAGATTCCTGTGTACCTGCTCAGAGAAATCAAGTGAGAAAAGCACAACCTTGTGCATGTTGTATCTGAAGGTATGACTCAATGCCCAAGTGGGCTTAAAGTGCTAACATGAACGAGTTCTGCTGTAGTCTTGCAGACAAACCACCTTGCGCGTGCTCTGCCCACACCACCCCACCTCCCCTTCATCAATACTCGCAAAGATTTCACAGTTCTTTTTGGAGAGATAAATTCAGAGATAATACATGAAACTATTTGTCAGTTGTTAAGACCATTGCAATATGCTTTTTGTGCCTTTTTTGGCAATGCATGCTAGAGCTGATGGAAGATAATATTTTATCCCAGAGACAGCAGTGAGGAGATCAGCTCAGTCCCCAAAGTTATTTTGTTGGCTGCACTTCTGCCTTTTCTCTAGGCTGTTTAGGAAAGTTGCTGTGCTCCACAGAGGGAAAACAGATTCCTCCAGAGTGTTTTCCCTGTGTTTTTGTGTTGCTGGGGCTGCTTTCTGGTCTGCACATGCCTGAAGGAAGGGGGTGGGCCAGGGCTTTTGCCATGATTCTGCTTCTTCCCTGGGCTGATTGGTCACCCCTAGTAGAAGATTGTGCAGAAGGTGACACTGCCGGGTGATAAGCTTGCAAACAACAGGACTACAAAATGATTTGTTCATTTTAGATTTATATTTAGACTAAGATTAAAATGATACAAAATGTGGCCTTAAAAGGAGTCTGCAGAGTCTACGCACTAACTCCTTGACTTAGGTGTCTAAATACAGATTTAGGGACCTTATCACAAAAGCAATCCATTTTGCAACCTCTGCCTTCAGACTCTCTAAAAATACCAGCATCTTATGATGTGTGTCTCTTCTAATATCTTTTAAAGAATGGTATTTTGGAGTGGACTGTGTATGAAATGCAAACCACAACTTTTTATTTTACATGTGTCCATTTTTTCTTCCATCATGCTTCAAGGTTAGTACCCATAGAATTATTCTGTCTAAAAAAGCTATTTGAAAACCTCAGGTCCCAAATGTACGTGAGCTTCAGAAGTAAGAGAAATATTCTCCCCCACACTTCATAAACTGGAAGGCTTAATTATTCTATTGTAGAAAGAGGCAATTGTAGCTGCATTTTGCCCAAATATGAGAGAATGTGAAGTGTAAATATTTACATTTTTAGGTAAAATTCTGAGTAAAAGGCTTAAATGTAAGTACCTCATTTTGTGCCCTTACCTGCATCATAGCAATATGGAATGAGGTATTTCAGTGAGGGTACAAGCAAAAGAACAACCCTCTTTTACTTAGTCATTATTCAGCTTGTGTGATGTTTCAGTTCTGGTGATTTAGTCATAACAAGTATAAAGTCAACAGCTTCAGCAGATGTGAATGAGCTTTTCTATTGCATGGATCTTCCTTGGTAAACAGGAACTTAGGCTCCTTTGTTAATGTAGAACAAAGGAAAGCAGGCAAATGGGGGTACACTATTATAGGTGGAAGGTTGGGAGTTTGCTTTTTGCTCATGCAGCTGAAGCAGTGATGTATTTCAGAGCCAAGTGATGGATTCCATCTGTGCATTTGAGTCTAACGATGGGCAGATGGTATCTTTGCAAAGGATATATGGTCTTTGTCTTCAAGTCAGCACTCTGCCAAGCAATGGCTGGTTGTGCAAATTCAAACTTATGCAGTCTCTTAATCTCTGCAGTTTTGGGGCTGTTTGGCCTAAGATCTTTTTTAGGTGACAGAGAAAACTCTGTTAGCTGTAGTATCTGGTGGTAATGATGAGATGCTGCAACTCAAGAAAATAAGCTAGAAAATGTAATTGTTCCTTTACACCATAAAAATAGTTGTTTAACCAAATTCCTCACAGCCACATTTCAGCTGAAGGCACTGGAGGTTGTAGAAACTCAGTTGAGGAATGTAAGAGCTTCACTGACAGGGCAATTGGGTGGGTTAAATTCTTGAGTCACACAGGACCTTGTGTGGACTCTACCATGAGACTGCCTGTGTAGGACAAGTTACACAACCAGAAGTCCTTTTTGGTTTAGATGTGAGTGCTGAAGCAGCCTCCTAACATTTTGCATGGCCAGAAGGCAGGTAGAAGTAGTCATGGACCCCATGATGTTATTTTTAGAGCTATTTTTATAGTAGCTAAGTAATAAGTTAGTTTTCTGAGACCGTGTAAGTACTGTCCCACCACAAATGCTTTACTTAGAGCTCCCTTGCACAGTGCTGGAGTAGTGTTTAAGTTCCATGGGCAGTGATGTGTGATTCTTGATTCAACTTGGTCGTGGTAAAACTTTTAATTCATTGAACAATGCATTCTTATGAAATACTTTGGTACCTGTGTTGGTAAGATCGTGTGTGCCTTGCCTTACAGACAGGGCAAGGATCAAGATTTGTGCAGTTAAGAGTAAAAATGTTATGTATACACACACACAAAAAGTCCTCTCTTAGTGTTTGCAGAAACTGTCACCTGCCAGTTTCAAGCTTTCTATCCTCAATGTTTCTAAATTACAGATGTCATTACAGACAGTGATTTTGGATTTGTGGCTTTGTCATATTGTATGAATTACTGCATTAAAGCTGCAGATGTGATGGAATAAAGCAAGATTCAAATGGGCATATTGCCAGCAAGAAAAGAAAATATTTGAGAGCTGTGGTTCCCAAAGCAGATAACCAAAAAAGCAGGGAAGTTTTGCTTCACATAGGATTGTTTTTAAGAAAAAAGAAAGTGACATAGTTTTGTAATAATATAATGACATTTGTTTGCATTTCATCACATTTATGCTCTACTAGGAGAGCTTTGATACTTCACAGAATATTCATTGGGCAAGAAAATTACATCCCCCATCCTTCCCAAAACATCCTCTGAGTTGTGTAAAGCTGAGTTAGAGTGCTTGGCTCTGATACACTTCTGCTTTTTGTTGTGTGCCTGTTTTCTGCCAGAGTATGCTTTCTGAGACATGGACATTTTGCTCTCTGAAGGAATGCCTAACCATGATTGCTAACGTTGCTCAAGATTTTAAATTATCCTGGAGAGGTAAAGAAAAAAAGGCAAGTTGGGCCCAAAAAATGCATTGAACTTGTTTCTAAAGGAGGAGTTTGAGGGAACAGTTAAAACCATTTTTTTTTTTTCTTGTTGGCACACTGGTAACACCGGTAACATGGTTGGTATAACTAAACACCTGGTAAGCTCTGCACTGAGTTACCCTCTGATGTGAACTTCACTGTGAGGAAATGAAGCCGCGCCAAACGATAGCAAAGCTCTGCCACCTCCTGACCTCACATCTCATGCTGGTGTTTCTCTTGTGTACAAACCAGGGACTGAAGTTAATGAACCTTATGAGTGTTGAATGGATTTGGGATTAAGCTTTTAATCTGCTATGCTGCGGGGAAGGTTTGATTGCCAGCTCCAGCTGTGCAGGTGTGATGTGCTGCAGCAGGAGGCAGGTGATGCTCCACATCAGCCATTTGTACCAAAACTGCTGATTCGGGCCCCAAGGCCGTGTTCTTTACAAAGCCAACACACAAGGTGTGCTCTGTTCTAGGAGGGTTATTTTAAAACAGAAACAGATAGTTCTGTCCAACAGTATTTTTTAACAAGCATGTCAACCAGTCCTGACTAAGGAAATTACAGAGGAGTTGGAGTCAGACCTCATTCTTTAAAAAAAGTTCAGTGGTACCACTGCAAATGGCTCATAAAGTCTGCACATTGTAAGAATGACACAGAATAAAACTGCTTTGTAAACCAAACATTACTGGCAGTATCATTTCTGCAGATCAGGACTGACACACTGATCACCTTGTAATTTTTTCACTGAATGCATCCCAGTGAACAGAGTGCCTGCAGTTGTCTTTCTGGCAATTGGGTATAACCTCAGTAACTGGAGATGGGACATTTGTGCTAGAAACACTTCTTAGAGCTGAGGTACAAGGACTTCTTGGACATATTTTTTCCAAATAACATCTTGTTAATGAGTAAAGTCATCCAGGTGAATGCAGACATCATCTAGTCTGCTAACTGGAGTGTTTTCATGCTAATTAATACCACTACCTATATATGCTGGTCTGGGTTGTGCATTCCTAACAGGAATCACTGCATTGCACAGTGTATAATTTTAACATTAAATAGTCTGCTGAAAATTAGTAGGAAAAAGGTCAAGAAATGCAAAATCCACGTTCTCTCGATAATGCTGTACTTCCCAATTATATGATACAGATATTTGAAGAGCAACTAATTTGAGTCAGAAGCAAGTGTCAGGAGCTGCAAACGCTGCCATTAGTAGTGCCTAGTAGGTGCTAGCAGAGTTCTTTGCACTTGGTTATAGGCATGTATTCTTCCTGTGGTCCTCATGTGTTCCTTTTTGGAGTCAATCTATTAAGGACATTATGTCTAGTTATCCAGCACTCTGAGGAGGAAAGAGGATATAAAACAACAAAATAGGTGGGCAATGTTGAGGCCTGGACTTCAGCTTGAGCATGGCCCTGTTAGAGTTGTACTACAGTGGCATATGGACTTACTAGTTTATGCTCTAATATAATGACCTTTATTGGGATTTTTGCTATTAACTGTATCTTCTATCCATCTCTTCCACACTGATTTTCAGAGTGATTTTTTTTTCTCAATATTTACTCATTGATACAAGCCATAAAGTATTCTAGTGAGGCACAATTAAAAAAATGATTTTTTTCCCAGTCTTCTAATCCAATTATCAAAGTATTTGTTTTCTTCCCTAAAGAAGAAAAAACATATACATGCCCACATAGGTATACAGAAAATTATTGCAATTTAGCAATGAAGTCCAGTTTTTTCAGTCTAGATTTTTCCAAGCTGCCACTCTGCTGTAAAGAACAGTCATCTTTGCAAGTTTGGTCTGGCTGGCAGTTGGCATGTGGAGGGCTGTGGGGATGGGGACTGAGGCAGGGTGACTCAGTGGGCAGTGTGTGTCTGGCTGTGCTGCCAGCAGCCGCTCTGCAGGTGTGATCTATTCCTTCCAAAGGCACCAGGGTCTGTGTTGAAATGGCTTTGCAGTGTGCTCCTCTGGCCTGGCACTGGCAGCTTGGAGGGGGAGATGCTGAGACCTGCCCTGTTCCTGACACTTGCAACTACAAAAAGGGCTGAGTAAATAAAGGGCTGGCAAAGTGCCTGTGCTCCCTAGAGAAATGCCGCTGCTGTCACAGGAGTGTAGGTGATGTTGTTCTGGTGAGTTATTCTGGATGTCCCTCCTTGCACTGACAGTGCTCCCATGTGCCTCAGGTTTGACTGCAGCTACTGTTTTTTACCTTGAACTTGAAGCTTCTCTCCTCCAGGATAAACCTGCATGGGGCTGGCTGTGCTGGTGTACTGCATGCTGGGCAAAGCACTCCCCTGCAAAGTTACCGTGAAGATCAGCAGGGAAGCACTTGCAGATCAGTTTATTCAGGAAGATAATGTTTTCTGTTTCCCCAGGGAATGCTGGTAGCTGCCTGAAGCAGAGTTTGGGCTTTTGCTGGGCCAGCAGCACTGGTCACAGACTGCATGAGGACACAGACATGTTGGCCAGGTGTCCTAGCATGCCTTGGGAGGGAGGCAGTACTGTGGCCGAAATGAAGGTGGTGTGGCCCTCAGCCCTGCTGGATTTTCTGTATGGATAGTTGCAAAGCTTCAAGTGCAATAACGAGAGAAATGCTGATGTAAGGGCTGCAGTAGCTGCTGCTGCAGCTTGCAGAGTTGGCAAGGGCTGACTTTTCTCTTCTTGCAAGGAACTGTTCACCTTTTACCTTCTGTGTCACTGGGATTTTTTCTGGGAGAGGTGCTAACTGGTGGCAAAACCCCACCAGATAACCAAGTGTCAGTGAACTGGCTGTTTACACTGTATGTTACCAGGGGGCTGATGGAGATGTAAGGCTGGAGTCTGGAATAGAAATTGCATTTTAGGGTCATATCCTTCAAATCACCTAGAAGTCAGTGCACAGTGTACCACATTCGTTTCAAATGCCTTGTATATTTATGGAAAAAGGCCTTGAGAGAAAAGTATTGGAAACATCAGAGAGCTGCCAAACAAGCCAGTGCAAGCTCTTGGGCTTTTATTCCTCAAGCTCTTTTTTTTTTTTCCCTCCCCTTGATACGTTTAAATTGCTATGTTCCTTTATGCTTCTTAAAAAGAAAGCTCCATTCAAATTATTTTAATTATTTAGCACCCAACAGAAATTAAGTGTGAGGTGGAACAAAAGTTCTGCCTATTGGTTTAGAATCATAGGACATTTAGGTCAGAAGAACAAACATAAACCCAGCACTACCATGTTCACCATCAAACCATGTCTCTGAGTGCCACAGCCCCATGTTTTTTGAACACTTCTCTGGGCACCCTGTTCTGATGCCTTCACCATTTGAGTGAAGAAACTGTTCCTAATATGTAATCTAAACCTCCCCTGGCAAGATGTCAGGCCATTTTATCTGGTTCTGCCACTGTTACCTGGCTAGACAAGATCCATCATTTGAGAGGTCGTTCCAGGTATCAGCTTTACTGGAAATTGATTATCAGCTTGGCATGATGAAAATACTGTGAGATCTGTTATAGTAAAACAAGTGTTTATTTTTTTGTTTTGTTTTGGTTGGTTGGTTTTTTTTGTGTTTTTGGTTTTTTTTTTTGTTTGTTTGTTTTTGTTTTTTTATTCTAAGAAAAGAGAAAGGAGTCGTGCCTTGAAAAATATTTCACACCAAATTGGCTATTGCAGAGCCATTATATTTGAGCTAAATCCTCTAGTCAGGTGGAAAAAAAGCAGGCATGAAGCCTGTTTATGCTACCAGTAATGCCTGAGAAGTGCTGATAGTTCTGTCTGATGTCCTGAGAAGGACTGACAGGATGCACTATAATGTATCAGCCTGTTTGAACACTTGGTTGAAGAGTGAGGTTGTAAAGTGGCTCTGCAGAAGTGCCAATATAATTCCTGTAGCTGTCACCTCTCCCTTCTTAGAAGCAGAATGCTTGGAAGGTGTTTGTCAACACAAATGCATATTTCTATATGAAAGGAGCTAATCCCTTAAAATTTTGGCAAGATATTTATAGAAGGTAATTAACTGTAGGAACAAAAATAGGATGTTTGTGTCATACTCCTATTATTATCAATAATGGGTCTTGTTTTGTGAGTAGTTGCACATTTCTTCAAAGGAGCATGTGATGCTCTCTAATTGAAATATTAATAGCAGATAATGACACTGTGGAATGATGGCCTCTTAAATGGAGACACACTTTAACAGTTTTTAATCTGTGTGGTAACTGCATATTAAAAATCTTTGACAATTTCGATGAAGAGCAATTATAGAGCATGTACAGTAGCTGTTCTTCTAAGTTAACTAATTCCCTAAGTCTTATGGATCTTCACTAGATTAATGGGCTACAAAATTTCATTCAAAATTAAGTTTTTCACTGAAGAATAAAAACATCTAATTAAAAAAATCTTTCAAAACAATTGGCTGTCTTTATTGCAAAGTAGTTGTTTTCCCGTGAAAACTTCAGTGCATATTTTATGAGGAATAAGATGAAAATTGAAAGAAAATCCATGAGTATGAGATCACTCCAGCATGTGTTGAGAAAGAGAATTTTGAAAATAAATCATTTTTTTCCTAGTAAAGGAATTAGGAAGGAAGTAAAGGAAAGTAAAGTAAAGGAATGAGAGAAATAGGAAATTTTATATGTAGTATAGTCTAGACCTTTCTGTACTTGCACATTCATACTCAGTTTGAAATCCCTGTCCTGCTTGAAGAAGAGAAAAATGAATTAAATTCCGTATTTGGAACACAAGTGTTGTAGCTCTCTTGAAGACAAAATATGTGCATGCTCTTTGTACTTTCTCATTCCAAGTTAGAACTGATTTTTAAGTAGTTTTGAGTACGAAATTGAGCTCCATCCAGAGGCTCAGAGGGCTTCAGTAAAACTATCTTTAAAAAATATAAACTGGAAAACCAACACAAACACAAACACAAAGTTCTGTTCCATCAGGGATTTTTGCTGCTGGAGGTTGAGTGATGACCAGGGGTGGGTTTGAAGGATGTGGAAGCAAGGCAGAGAGGGAGAGGAAGGGATGCTGAGAATATTTTCCATGTTTTTATTAAGTCAGTGACATCTGAGGTTAATCTCACATTAATATCAATGCTGTAATGACTTCTGATAATTAGTTGCTTCAAAAAATTTTAATAATATGGAAATGTGCTTTTTAACATTTTGTATTTTAATAAGTTGCAGGTATCTCAGGGAGATTTTTAGTACTGATTGGTTTATATGCTATGTGTTTCTTGTTAACTGGATTTTTCCCAATATTCTCTAATCACCTTGTACCTCTCTTCCTGATTCTAATTAGTAGAGCTTTGTATATGATAACAAGCACTTCAGTTCACAAGTGATTGCAGTGTTTTGAAGTGAACTACTCCAGAAACTTTCAATTACCTTTTAAATTCTGTATACCAACTCGTGACTTCTGCTTACTTATTTGATGGAAATACTGTCACCCTGAAGCTGTGGGAAGCAGAGGGGACTGTTTGAGTGGCAGCAGAGCATTTTTGTCAGCTGGAAGAGGCAGATCTGAATGTGACCTTCAGCTGGATGCTCTTAAGCTTGATTGGGATATGGAAATTACATTCTCTGTCTCTGGGAAGAGAGGAGATGCAGTTTAAACTACTCTTAATGATCTTTCCAATGTTTTTTTTTTTTTTCTTCACACACACACCCCCCTCACATTCCCAGAATATAATATAATATAGTAAGGGAATATTTAAAGAATTTACTTTCCCAATGTATTGGTTGCCCAACTGTATCTCTCCATCTGTGCTGTGAGCAAGATGGAATGATTAATTAAATCTTTTAATAGCATGCGGTCAGAGTAAGAGATGTTTGGATTCACAAGCAGTAAAAGTAGAAGCTATAAAGATGATATTGGGGATTGTGATACAATATATCCTGTACTATATAGGAAATATGATGATACTGTCGATATGTCTCGAAAATAAGAATTAAATATTTTGTCTTTTGAAAGGTGTAGTTCATAGTGCAAAGCATAAATTGTTTTCTGTTGTCTTTTTAATTCCTCTGGTGAGATGCTAAAATGCAGGTAGCAATATTTTGCTTTTGGTTTGGATTTCTAGTTTGACCGTAGGCAGCTCAGTCTTTCCAGTTTGACCGTAAGTAACGAGATCACTCTTTGCTTCAGTTTCTGCATATGAAAGTGCTGATGAATCATAGAGTCATTGAATCATTTAGGTTGGAAAATTCCAACAGTTAACCCGCACTGCCAAGTCCATGACCAAACCATGTCCCTGAGTGCCACATCTACATGTTGTTTAAATACCTCCAGGGGTGGTGACTCAACCACTTCCCTGGGCAGCCTGTTCCAATGGCTGATAACCCTTTCAGGGAAGAAAATTTTTCTTACTATCCGATCTAAACCTCCTCTGGCACAGCTTAAGGCCATTTCCTCTTGTCCTGTGACTTATTACATGGGAGAAAAGATCTACCCTCTCCTTGCTAAAAACCTTTCAGGTAGTTAGAGAAAGCAATAAGGTCACCCCTGAGTCTCCATTTCTCCAGGCTAAGCACTCCCAGCCCCCTCAAGTGCTCCTCCAACTTGTGCTCCAGACCCTTCACCAGCTCCATTGTCCTTCTCTGGACACACTCCTGACTCTCAATGTCTTTCTTGTCATGAGGAACCGAGCACAGGATTCAAGCTGTGGCCTCACCAGTGCTGAGCACAGGGGCACAGTCACTGCCCTGGTCCTGCTGGCCACACTATTGCTGATACAGGCCAGGATGCCATTGGCCTTCTTGGCCACCTGGACACACACCAATAGCTCATGTTCAGATGCTGTCAACCAGGACTCCCAGGCCCTTTTCTGCTGGGCAGCTTCCCAGCCACTCTGCCCCCAGCCTGTAGCACTGGATGGGGTTGTTGTGACCCAAAGTCAGGACCTAACAGCTGGCCTTACTGAATCTCATACCCTTTGCCTTGGTCCATCAATCCAGCTGGTCAAGCTCTCCCTGTGTAGAGCTTTTCTGCTCTCCATCAGTTTGGCACTTCCACCCAACCTGGTGTCACCTGAAAACTGGCTGAAGATGCACTTGATCATTTCATCCAGACCATTGATAAAGATGTTAAACAGGACTGATGCCAATACTGAGCCCTGGGGAGCCTCACTTGTTACTGGCTACCAGCAGGATGTAGCTTCATCCACCACCACTCTGGCCATGGCCATCCAGCCAGGATTTTACATAGCAAGCAGTATGCCTGTCCAAGCTATGAGCACCCATTTTCTCCAGAGAATGCCAAGTTTCAGCATTCTTAGTTTCAGCAGATGCTGAATATCTGACTTTCCACATTTTCTGAGCTTTGAACACTTCAAATGTTCTCCAAACTTGAAGGTTTATGATGGAACCTTCCATGGCACCTTCCATGCCATGTATAGGGACTTGCCTGCTTAGGTTTATTGCTACAGTATTTGGGATGGAATCAAGAATAGCGGCTGTTCTTTTCTTCTTCTCCTTCTTCTCCTTCTTTTCCTTCTTTTTCTTCTCTTTCTCCTTCTTCTTCTCCTTCTCCTTTTCTTCTTTTTCTTTTTTTTTCTTCTTTTCCTTCTTTTCCTTCTCCTTTTTCTTTTTCCTTTTCCTTTTTTTCCTATTTAAATTTTTTCTTTTTCCTTTTCCTTTTCCTTTTCCTTTTCCTTTTCCTTTTCCTTTTCCTTTTCCTTTTCCTTTTCCTTTTC
>JAOTQP010000001.1:34765340-34784413 GCA_026413545.1 Cichladusa arquata | reverse complement strand
CTTTTCCTTTTCCTTTTCCTTTTCCTTTTCCTTTTCCTTTTCCTTTTCCTTTTCCTTTTCCTTCTTTCCTTTTTTTTCATTTTTTTTTTCTTTTTTCTTTTCTTAACTCTGTTGTGAAATAACCATCATTTACAGTTTTCGGAAATGAGATTTCTGCTCTGCAGTCAGTTATGATATTTACTCAGTCTGTAATGGAATGACAGCAACATCATGCTTTGCTGATTCATATTTTCTTCAGCATTTCAAACTCACTGCCATTTGGCTCTGGTTTTTGGTCAAAACTATAAGCCAAATGCTAATTTTTCATAGTTAGACATGAAATTTTAAAACCTTAGGAATTCTGTGCCACATTTCATGCAGATAACTATCAAATTTTTTGAGATATATGGGATGCGGTCTTTCCAAGGGAAGACCTTTTCTGAGATTACTCACATTTCATTTTCTTTGTTATTTATGGCTTTTTCACTGGATTTCTCAACATGATTTGGAGAAATGCTACATTTATTTGGGACTTTAGTGAGTGGGAAAAGTTGTCCTTAAATGTCAAATGTTTGGTTAAAATGAAACTTTCTCTGTAGGGAAATTGCACTTGGAAATAGGGAATTGCACTTGGGAAGGCTTTTGTGTGCTCGGGGTATGTCTGAGAGCAAGGGCTTGAAATGGTTTCCTACATCCTGAGGGATGTAAAGCATTGTCAGATGCAGCTGCATCTGCTCTTTGGGAAATCTTGGAGCCTAGACAATCTACAGTTCCTGGTAGAGAATGAAAAAATTATTCTAATGTCTCAAACTTTTGCAGGATGGGAAAATGCACTCTGCAGCCACTAGACTATGCAGAGCTATTTCCATTACATTTAAATCTCCTGGGATAAGCTCCTCTTTTTCATCTCTCATTTCACAACAGGAAAAAAGTATAATTACATGATGACATGACTTGAAGAGCATTGGGAAGTTTTACATAAAATGACATTGCCCAAGGTATTGCAGAATTACATTTGCCCAGAGGGAGGGAGTATGGGAGTAAGCATCAGTAAATCTGTTCAAAAGATAATCAAATGCTTTTTCTTGATTTAAAGATATACCTGTATATAACTTCCCTATCTTTAGTGTGACTGGAGTGAAAGAGAAGAAAGCCAAAGAGTAAGACTTAATAGGTAAATATATAAAAGGAATTAAAGATAAGCAGAGCAGAGAATACAAATGGAAAAGTCTCCTTCTCTGTTCTTGTGATAGTATTTTCCCATGTAAAAAATGATAGGGGTAAATGGAGCCTTTAAATATATACATATGTAGGGAAGACTAGTTTCTTCGTGGAACTAGCATCGTGTTTCTTCTCCTGATATTTTTAACAAATCCAGTAATCTTTCATGTGCAAGCTGTGTCTGTTCAGTATACTGTAAGGAATTAGTGGGATTTCTTCATATTATTGCAACAGCCATTCTGCCTTTATTTCTCAAAACCCAACGCTAATTTTTGTGAAGTGCCTTTTATGACTGAGGCTGGTGCTGCTCACTGGGTCACCGTCACTGAGCTTAGTGCTGTGCCTTGTTGGTGACAGTGCTGTCCCTCTCCTGTCCCAGCAGAGCCCTCCCTTCCCAGCAGAGTTTCATAGCCTCATCCAAGTCCCCAGCTGGCATCTGTCCCAACACAAAATGATTGCACAGTGGAGCAAAACATGCCATGTGTGGTGTAACGCCAGTGGGGAGTCAGGTGCCAGATATTTTTGCACAAGTTCATCAAATGTACTTTCAGCCTTTATCTGAAATAATCCTTAAGCTAGTGTTTCTCCAGAAGAACAAATAAACAAACAAACAAACAAGCAATCACTGGCTTAAGCCAGGAACAGCAAGAATATAGCAAGGACTAGTGTGTGATGGCAGAAGTTGCTTGATGTTTGTTGGGAACTTGCAGAGCCATAATTTCACTAATATAATTTTTACTTGTAGATGTAAGGCAGCTTCTCCAGCTCTTGATTCCTTCTATATCACCCCATGTCCCTCCCAGGGATCAAGTGCTCTCCTTTTCCTACACGTTTTGTTTGGAACTTTACTCCCAAGATCAGATTGTGGGCAAACTTGGATTCCTGATTAATTTTATAGCAGATTTTAATGCTACACTGTGGTGTTTTCCATCTGACTGATTTGTATAATGGTGTGTTCTATCTATCTATTTGGCACTCATAAAAAAAAATTAAAATATCTTATCTTCAGTTGAATTTTGGCAAAAGGAACAAAGTGCTGAGGAATGGCAAACATGGCCAGAAGTGAGATTCAGGACTCGGGTACTGTACCCTCTCATCTACTTTTGCTTTCTTTTACCTTAGGGCAGCTCTGTATTTGTTTGGATCAAATTTCCTAATATCTCTGTTAAAATCAGCCTGAACTTGTATTGTAAAAAGCTCAGATATATGCTTCATCAAAACATTTTTCAATGCAGCCTTATTTCCCATTGTCTGTGAGGAAGGCAATTCAGAAGTGTCAAGAAAAATTCCCAAATGAAAAGTTTTCTCCATTCTCATCCTCCTCTTTCTTGGGGAAGAGGTGGTAACATCCAGCTTTTTTTCTGTGTATGGTCCATGATCCTGATGCAGAAGGTGTGCATAGGGTTTACTGGAGGAAGAGGTTCTTCACAGGCAGAGTGAAGACAGCATAAATCAGTTTGGAAAATTACTGTCTATGTAATTTTTGAAAACTCCAACATCTTTTTCTCCATGCAGCCCTTCTACCAAGTCTAGCAGCATCACAGACTCCAAGACTAACATTACTGAGCATCCTATTTAACAAATAAAGCAAAAGCACTCAGGCTCCAGTCAAAAGATGTGTGAAAATGCACCTTCCCTTGGCTCTTGTAACCAGGCAGAGCTTCTTCACTTGCAAACACACCAGTCATATGCTCTGAAAAACAGGGTGCTGAAAATAAAGGTGCAAGTGGACAGGAAATATTTTTTATTACTTTGGCAATAGCTGTAGTTTACTTTTCTAGCAGTCTGTGTATCAGTGTCTTGATTTACCCCACCAAACCACGCATGATTTGCATCTGTAAGTAGCAGTGCCTGTGTCCTCCCTGGGGTCCTTTTTTTGGCCTTGAGGATGATATCACCATGCAGAGATTTATGATTCAGGTCTATTAAATTGCTTTGAGTTGTATCTCTTTCACCTAAATACCTGGAGGTGGGGGGAATGTGAAGAGAAGGGAAAGGGGAACGAAACACTTGAAAATGACCTCATCTTGTCCGAAAAAACTTTTTCTTGTGTCTGATTTGAAAGTCTAATGCTTCCTTCTGCTTCCCCTTCCACACCCTGCTTTCCACACACTCTTCTCCTTTTATCTGCATTTATGCTGTCTTTCCAAGAATCACTAGAAGAAATGCAGATAGGTGTGTCATGCAAATTAAATTTTTTGTGTATCTTTCCACTCCCCTTCCCACTGTTGTTAGAGAGATCTCTTTCCACAGCTGTTGTATTTTTGAGTGACAAAAACTATTGCTCTGAACAGCTGCCTTATTTAAGGTATTGTTATTTTTCTTTAGTAAAAAATATTTCTTTCAGGATTGTAATGCTGGTATCATAACTTTCATTTTGCTACTGCACCAGTTTATCTTACATTTTTTCTTATATGCAGGGGCTTTTTTACTAGTTAGGTCTTGCTGTGGGTACTCATGCTCCGAACTTGTGATATTGGACTCTAATAATACCTGTTGCTCTCTAATACCCCCAAGGCTCCACAATGTGTTCATGAGTTGAAAAACGAGAGGAAAATGAGCCATTCTGCTCATGTGTAGTATGACTTTCGCATATGTTAAATGAGATATCTAGGAACAAGTCCTGTAAAGGATTTTGGGAGCTTATATCTCAGCCTTCTGTGAAGGGCTTGTCATCTTGCCTGCAAATGTTATCACTTCATCCCTATAAGCAAGCTGACATGCTCATCAAAAAACTAAACAAATGTTACAAATTTAAAGCAGCCTTAAGTTTGGTTGTTTTTTTTTTAAGTTGTTTTCATTGGCAATTTTAAAAAAAATCATTAGTCTGGCTCAGCAGATGTTTGCTGCTAACTCTGAAGAAATGTCACTTGTTCCTGTGTTGACAGTGTCAGGAAGGAATGAGTAAACACATTATCTCTTTAGCTGTCTGAGCACTCTGGTTCTCTAGTTGGTGTATCTGCCAGCTCCTCTGCTTTTGTGCCATTTGCTGCCTTGCTGCACTTTGGCCACTTGTCCAGGCTTTCTGGATGTCTGGTGCCTTGGCTGGAGTTACAGCCCTGGTTGGGTTCCCAGGTGTTGAGGCAGCCCAGACAAATTGCTGCTGCTGTGTGAGATCTCTGCTGTGTTGTGGAAATGTCCACTTCATGGGGCACAGGCTGTATGTGCATTCCCCTGAAATACAGGGATGGAACTTCTGTGAGTTTCCAGAGATGGTGAGTGTGAGCTGTTGTTTGTTGTTTCCTTGGCATGCAGCATTTCAGGCTCTGTGTGTATCTTGTGCATTGGTTAAACAAGAAACTTAGCCTGATGTGTGTCAGGGGTTTTGCTGTGGTTTTGTGAGCCACTGTTACCAGTATTCCCTGTCAGTGGCTGCGTGGGAGCCTTGTTAAATTAGGTCTTCCCCTGGCTGCTGAAATGCTTACAGCCCTCTGACTGCTGCTGTTCCATTAATAGCACCTTGAGATACCTATGAGTTTGTAGGGCAAGGGACACATTTCCATGGTTTGGTTTCTCCTGCTCTTCTGGTTCTTCAACACCTTTCTCTTCCCATGAGCAGCTCCAGGGCCAGCCTCTCTCCGATACCTCCATTTCCTCATGATTCCCAGCAAAAGCTGGGAGGCTTGTCGCCTGTCTGATGCCAAACTCCAGTTGTGTTTGGAAACAGGTGCTATTCCTGGGTGGATAAGCCTCCCTCACACGATGCACCCAGCCATTTGAGGCATGTTGGACCTGTTGGCCGTGTGTCTGTGGATCCTCGTGTGT
This sequence comes from Cichladusa arquata, assembly GCA_026413545.1. NCBI lineage: Eukaryota > Metazoa > Chordata > Aves > Passeriformes > Muscicapidae > Cichladusa > Cichladusa arquata. The sequence continues at coordinate 34,779,448 of JAOTQP010000001.1, read as the reverse complement.
GCATGGCACTCGTTCATCAGCAGAAGGCTCGATGGCCTCAGCTGCTGAAACCAGCAGGACACCTTTGCATAGAAGGACTAGTCAGGCTGGTTGCCACCTGCCTGGTTTCCAGCCTTAAAGGCCTTCAATCTTGATTGCATGTTGATGTTCATTAGGAAAGTGATTGGAAGCAGCAAAGGCAGAAAAGATTTTGGTGTGCAAATTTGGGAAGACAATTTACATTTGAAAAAAATCATCTGCACAAGCTTAGGACAGGCTTGAGGCACACACAGTTTGTCTGGCTTATCTGTCAGGATTTAAGTACCTAAATTGTCTTCTGTTAGGATAGTCCTGGAATGACATTTGAATCCAGACCCTGTTTTCCTGGTTTCTGCCCAACCAGAATTTTACGGAGATGTTTCTGTCAGGCACACAAAACAGGCTATTGCTAAAAGCTGCATGGGTTCCCCAGCAGTTTACTGATTGTCTCTCAGAGTGGAAAATGAATTATTTTTCTACATCTGCCTAATGGCTATAATCTCAACATCACCACAGCATAAATCAGGGAAAAAGAGTCAGAATATTTTGCAATAGGAAAAACTAGTCAATAATTCTGTGGTACACTGAGCTATATGATTTCTTTAATTCATCTAGAAGAATTCAATTGTGCCTTGTCCTGTGGTGTTAGACAAGGACTGGAAATTACAGTTTGCCCTATTTTTGTCACTCAGTGTTGCTGTACCGGAATGGCTCCAAACTTGGATCTTGTTATTCAGTCATGAAACTAAATATTCATTGTTGGTTCTTTTTTTTATTATTTTTTTCCATCTGTGCTTTTGCCAGTTACCTTCAGGCCTAATATTTGCATGTAAATTATTCAGTTATAGGAGGAATGAAAAAAACCCCCCAAAACTGTTGGGATTTGTCTGTAAGGATCTCTCCAGCACAAATACCACCAAAGCTCCTGCACTACGTGGCCAGTTCAGGAGAGTCCCAGCATGGCACCTCACAGGTGGACTTTTTGTATGCCTTCAGCTGTGCTCAAGTCTTACCTGATAAGTACTGGTGACTGATTCAGACAATCTAGATTCTACCTTTGGCCTTCAGTGTCTTAAAAAGAAGTTTAATGAGGAAATTAATATAAAGAAATTATATTTTAATGCCCACATGAGCCATAATATGCCACAATGCAGATGCTGGATTAGTAGGGTAGGAAATGGAATTTTGTAAAAATTTGATGCAATTTTGTTTAAATAAACTTCTAATACTTTTTTCTTCTTTTTCCCTTGGCCTCAAGCACAATGTGCTGTAAAGGTTTCAGAATAGCAAAGCAAGCTACTCTCCAGGGAAGCTCTTCTTCTGATGTTTGCCTTGTCTGTGTTCACATGGCGTATTTCTGCTAAAAAAGATAAAGTTATTGCTTTTATTTTGATTTGGCTACTTCAATGATCCTCATCCCTGCCCCAGAGCTGAGATTTTCCTGGCAGGAACTGATCATTGATATGGAATTGGGCATTGATATGGAATTGGCCATTGATATGGATCTGCAGACTGTCTTATTTTTCTGTGGTCTTGGGATTGCAGGGGCATCCTGACAGCCCTGTGTTAGAGTCCCTTGAAAATTAGTATATATTTTTTTTAAATTACAGAATTACCTTACATTCTTTGTAAGGTAATTGAATTTGTGTGAGGACTCTGTGCATGGAATTTATTTCTGATTAAGCTTAAATATATTTCAAAGGCAAATAATTATTTTTAAATAGCCTCATATTGGGACATAATTATTCTGCCTTATTTTTCTGTTTTAGGGTAATCCACTTGCAAAATAAACTGGCTTTTGTTGTCCAAATACGTTGGAATGCAGGCAGAACCTGCAGTTTGAGAGAAGCTTTTCTCAGACAGTGATATGATAAAGGAGCACCTAAGGACCGCAGGCTGGTTTCTTTGAGCACAATGGGAAATTAGCAGCTGCTGCTTGGTCAGGGGATTTCATTAGCACAGGGCTGTACAGTTCTCATGTCCCAGGAGATATCACTGGCATTGTGCCTCTGAACTTGAGATCAGTATCTACCTCCTTACCAGGAGCAGAGGGAGAGAGAGAACTGGGGTGGTTTAAATGGGATGAAAGAAATGCCAGAGGAACCTCTCTGGGCACTGCAGAGCTGCTGGGTCTCCCCTGCCTCCTGCCTGGGGGCAGTGAGGCTCCAGCTGCACTCAGCTCAACCTCTCACACAAAATACACCAGTATCTGCTGAAAACCAGGCTGAGACCAGGTCTGCTTGGAAAATTGCATGCTGAGTTTCATCATGGAAGTGGTGTTTTAACACTGGAAGTTGGGTGTACTGCAAACTCCAGGTGAGATTGGAGTTCTAGAGGGAACAGGGCACTAATAAACTGCCTTTCACTGGAGTTACTGGAGTTCACTGGCTCACACACAGCCTGTATTTGATTTTGACCGCTTTTCCTGACTTAAATAGTAGCTGTGTCTCATTTAAATGGAGATTCATTTTACATTAAGATATCTGACTTGGTATCTTGACATATTTCTAAAATTAATAACAATTAAGAATTAATTGAATTGAGGAGGTTTTTTCTTCCTGTCCCCCCTTCCCTGTATTTCAGTTTTTCTCTTTGCATTTCCCATTTTGACTCAGTCTATCCACCCATTTGAAGTGAGTGGATTGACTGAGTTTGCCATGAAGTCCTGTGTCTATTCAAAACCATGCTATGGGAAAGCTGTATGCTGTACCTCCTGGAAATAAAACAGATAATGACCACTTATCTGTGTGTCTGCAGCCCTCATTTCTCCCTCTCTGTCTGCTTTCTTAGGTCCTTGGAGCTAGTTGCTACAAGCAGGCCTCTTTTAAACCTCTCTGTAATATAGGATCTCACAAAATGCAGTTTTACAGTGGAGTCTTTAAGTGGCCATTAGGGCCAAAAAATTTCTCTGCAGTCACCATGGACGGGATAAGACTGGACATCTTCTTTCATCTGCTAAATCCTGCCCTCTGCTAAGAACCACTTCATTGCAGTGATACCTGTTATCATTCTGCTCTTCTGATTTTCCATTTTCACTTAATGTCATTGCCCCTTCCCCAGTCCTGACTTCTTTTTCTCCTTTTCTTTCATTAATTTTCTTCTAAGTGAATTTTGCATTAAAATGTCACTTCATTATTCAATAGGTAGTTATAGTGGTGCAGTAATGGAAATGAGTGACAGCACATTTGGATGTGAAATCCAAATGTCAGGTGAGAGGCCAGGAAGCAAGGGAGGCATGGGGAGGCAGAAGAGGAAGAGAAGATATTCAGGCCCAAAAGGATGCATTTTCTTTCGATGAGATTTGGACCTGTGGGCATTTTGTTTTGAGTTTGTGATTAGAATTATTTTTGGTGGAAATTTCAGGGCTGCTTTTAACTAAATTGAAGCCCCTTAAGAGAGCTCCTGGGAAATTTTTATTTAGCTTGAATTATATATGTCAGGACACCTATGTGCATGCATATCACTGTAATTGGGGTTAACCTTCAAAGAACTGCAAACAATTCCTTTTATTCATGGATGGGAAGAACCAAGTTGTTACCTGACAAGAACAGAAATTTGTGTTGAATCATGATGGAAAGAACTGTGTGTTTCAGAAAAGGTGAAATGTGGATCCTTTTTGAAGTTGCTGTGAAGAAATAAGCTTGTATCAGTGCTAGTCCTGTGTTTCATAACTATGTAAAATATGAGTTAGTGTTGTACAACAAAGCAATCCCCTCAAAACCTAGAAATCAAAATAGAAAGTCCTTTGATAGATGAAAGTCGGCATCTTTTTAACATTTGTTATCTATAGCGTTGCCTACAGACACTGCACCACAGCAAAACAAAGTATTCAGTACCACTTTTCCTGTGCAAATACCTCACAGCTTCTACTCCAAAGCAAATTAAAAATTCCCCTTGGTCACCTAAGGACCACATGGTGCTTCACATGAAATATTTTCCACCCCAAAAAATCGTAGTCAATATTGGACCTAATTCATGCCTTTCCCAAACAATTAAATTATAATGCCTTTGCTCTGCTTTGGCTGCAGAACCCCCTCCATGGTGGGGGATGTGCTGTGCAGCCTGCACCCAGTGTGGGAGCTCCCAGCTGGAATGGCAGCTGCTCTGCAAGGGCCATCCCAGGTGCTCCTTGGCTCACATCCTGGGATGCAGGAGACTCAGGCTGTGTCTAAGCCACCCCTCTAGCAGGGGGAGTTTGGGAGCATTCTCTGCCTGCCAGGCTGTGTGTGGGTCAAGGAGCACTTGGAGTGGAGGCAGAGTGAGGCTGACAGTGGGAATTGGGGATGCTGGTTGTAGGTGGGAAAAGCAGGAGGGGGCTTCTGTGCAAGAAAATTGCTTCCTCCTTCCTTTGGGGCTCAGGACCTTGTGATTTTCAGAAGGGAAAATGCTCAGTTATGCAGGGAAATTAGGTCAGCGGGTCTACTTTTGATGGTTCACCTATGGCTGAGGTCTTTCCTCCATGTTACTGACTGAGGCTGCTCTTTTGTCATTCAAGAAATTTTCAGGATTATCATGCTGCCAATTGAATCTTTTTCCTTGTACATGTAGAGTAAGCCATCCCTGAGCTGACGTAACTGCTGCCACATTGCTCACTAACAAAGTTATGGTGGAAATTTTAAAGGTCAGATGACTGCAGGATGATGAAATGCTTGCAAATAGAAATGAGAAAATTTCTGAAGTGGGTGTTTGCCTTTCGTGTCGTCAGCCTCAGTCTTTCATGAGCTGTTAATACTGGAAAATTATAGTGCAGTACATAATGGTCAATATTCCTTAGTTTTTATTTCCTTACAGTTTGCTCCTGAGATTGATTATTGGCCTTCCTTGAGTGGTCTGTTAAGTGTGCACTTTAAAATGCATCTTAACTTCTTAATTGTGTTACTATTGCGAACTAACCTTGTGTTGTTTCTTTTTTCACATATAGTTTTCCCTATACAAAATGGAAAGGTTGCTATAGTGACTGGAGGCACTAAAGGAATTGGTTACCAAACTGTGAAGCATTTGGCAAGACTTGGCATGCATGTGATAATAGGTAAAGTCATTATTTTCTCAATATGCTTTTTGTTCATAAAGTCTTTTTTTTTTTTCTTTTAAGGTGTCTTTTCTTTCCAGCATAAGTAAGGATATGTCAGGGGAATGTAGGAGAATGTTTTGCTAGCATTTAGCCAAATAAAGATTGATTTATGTTTTGTTTTGCAAGATCTTAAAAAAATAGTGAACGGGTTTTTTTCTGTAGAACTTGGAAGAGTTTTGCTACCTTAAATAAGAAACAAACAATAAAATACCTTAAAATATGAGTATTACAAAAATATTTAGTTCTTTGTTACTCGGGATGGATTATGCATCAGTGTTAGGGTGTACATGTTCATTAAGAGGAAAACAAATTTAAGACTTGAAGGAATATTACAGTATTTATGGATTGATCTGTGTTATAAGGGCAGAGGGAGCCCTTATAACTTCATCCATGTAAAAATTCCACATTTTCTTCTCAGTTGGTCACTCTAAGAGGCCTTTGTAGGCAAGACAAGGAAATAAATTCCTAGAGATTGTATCAGTCTGAGATGGACTGGGCAATTCACGTTTTGGAGGTGCCTGTTTCTCTCCATAATAGTTGATAAAGAGGATGTGTTAGAGTGAGACATTTGTAAGTTAGGTGAATTTCTCTACGAACTGAAAAACTCTCTTGTGTGCACCATTTCTTCTTTCTACTGCAGACACTATTTAGGAGACATCCTATTTTTTAAAGCTTTCTCTACTACATATATATATTTATGCACTAATATGTCTACTAAATCAGAATGTAGCATAATGAATATTTACATGTTTAAAATGCTACATTTTCTCACTTTATCTTTCCTTAACTAGATTTTTACCTAAACCACTGTAACTTTTGTTCCATAGAGTCACTGAAGATTGCTGTTTCATTGGACACTATCAAGCTGGTGATGCCATTTTGTTCAAGTTTTATACAGAATTTGCTCTCTCAAAGATTTTGTACACATTTCAAACCCACTCCAAACAATGGATAGAGCATGGTAGCTATGTACTTTTAGTGTAGTGCAGTCAGTAACATTAATGGAGTTGTCCTGCAATCATACAGGTGTAATGTGGAACATCACTTATACATATTTTAATAGATGTGTTAAACCCAAGTGTCTGCAAAATGCAGGTGGATGCTGCTTTATGTAGCTAAATGTTAGATGTTGCTAATGTAGCTAGATGTAGCTAATGATGTCAGCATCAATATTTCACTAAAATTGCTTTTCATCTTTAAGGTGGACTGCAACTGTACTCAGTGGGAAAACAAAAAGGGTAATTTTCTTCTCTTTGCATAGGGTCATGGAAGCACAGAACATTTTTTTTTGAATATTTATTTTCTATCACCTGAAGTTTAGGGTATTCCATGTAACGAAATTCAGTGTAAGAGTTTTGGGAATGGGAAGGTGAGGTTTAGGTGCAGAATCTCTAAATAAGCTGAATTTTTTCAAATCACAGTCACTCCCTCATAAAACTCATTCACTTACATTCTCATAAGAGCCAAGATGTGAGAGCTCAAGTGATCTTGTGAGCATCACCTGAGTACTGGAAAAGGTCATGCCAGCTACTGAGTCCTTATCCTGTCTCTGTGGTTCTTCTTGATCAGAAATGACAGGCTAGTTTATAGTCAGATCTGCCACAGAGGTTGTGCAGTCTCTTTCTCTGGACATACTAACAATTAATCTGACTGCAACCTGTGTTACTTGTTCTAGGTGAAACTGTGTTAGCAGAGGGATTGGACAGAGCTCCTTCCAACCACAACCATTCTGTGATCTTTTATATTGCTCAGCAGCTCTCAGTACATTTTTCCTTGTCTGCAATATATAGGCTCTGTTTATACCCTATTTTTGGGCTGGGCTAACAGGAAAAAAAATGGTGTGGGTCCTGATCCATCCTCCTGATGGCAGATTGCATGGTCATCTCCTGCCAGTCTGTGGCCTTGACATGCACAGCACAGGAACATCTAAAGTGTCCTCTAAAGATACCTTTTATTTGTCAATAAAGGGCATTCTTTTAACACTTTGCTCTTTGTTTTGATGCTTACAAACACACACACTTTCATTCACTCTACAACTGTATCAATCTTACTATTGCATTACGAATCCTTACAATTGTAAATTAATGAAATTAATTATAGGAAGCATTTGATGAGTAAGTCTTCCAGCTGATTCATTTCTTCTGAGCAAACTCTGACCTAAACATTGAGCCCTGTGAGTCACAACTGTCCTCTTTGCCTGTGAAATTCTTCACACCAAAGCAGCCCTGTCAGTAGAATGGATAGTCCCAGGCGCTTTTCCAGCTGCAAGATCATAGCAGTCTCAAAAGCACATTCAATGCAGTGACCTTCCATCCTTGCTCATAACTGTTGGGCCCAAGTGTCCAGAGTATGTTTGAAATATCTGCTGGTACATTGGCATGCATTAGCACATGCTGCTTCAGGCCACACAAGGCTCAAATAAGGCAGCAAGTGTGCTCAAGCTTTCTCCTCTAGAAATGTTTTCACCCTATGCTTGTATACAGACATGAACTTCTGTGAAAAAGGTGTGGATGTCAAGTGAATTTGGGCTTGCAAGAGAGACTCATATGTAGCTTGCAGTCAATCATGCTCAATCACTGAGTGCTTGTTTCCCATTATAGGCACTGTAGCAATAAAGGATGATATCCCTGCAGCAGGCAAATGAGTCAAGCCTGACTGTCTGATGTGAAAAATGATTCACCATTTGTGATGGATGTGATTTTGATTCAGTTTGACATTTCAGAGGAGTAAATATTTGAAGCAACCTACTTTTAAATCCAATCCACCAATGGAATGAGGAAAGCAAATAAGTAGAAACATGTTACCTTGTTTAACGTGAGTAGGCACTGTATGAAAAGGCAGTATGTTCACTCAGAGCCTTTACAGCAAGTGGTTTCATAGATCTTTTTTTTAAACCTTCTTGCTTTCCAGTCCCAGCAGTGGTGCACAAGACTCCATTCCCCCACTGATGGTTTCCCTCTGCAGGTGCTGCTCACCCTGCCCTCAGCCTTTCCCTGGGCAAGAGGTTTCGACAAATGCTGAAATGAAAGTAATTTTCTGTTTGTTCGTTTGATAGATTTCATTGAGGCTTTCTGCCAGGCTGCTTTTCCCAGTAGCTTTACTCACAGTCAGCAGGGCTTTTACTTCAGGAAAATCTCATGGCAAACAGCAAACCCCTGGTAGGGAAAACTGATGGCTGTGACGAAATATCAGAATCAAGCCACACAGGGAGCTCCTGCTCCCTCCCATGTGATTTACTATTGATAAATAAACTTGCAATTTCGTTTTCAGAGAGAAAAGGTAGATGACACACTGTATTCAGCAGTGACTGATATTTGAGGTAGTGTTTTGTGTGCACTTACAAATAAATATGCTCTTCACAATGAGGACATTGGAAATAAGGATATCCTGGACATTTCTATGACCTCCCCCAGCCCGGGGCATAAAACTCAGTAGGTTCAGCTCTGGTTCAAGGTGTTTGCCAGAGTTTTGTGAGTCTCAATTTAGACTGATAAAAAAGCATTAGCTATTCGTACTCCTTCCATCCTTGTTCACAGCTGTTTCATTTTATGAGGATTCTGTGTGTGCATGTTAAAATTGTTGACTCAAAAAAGGAGTGCCTCAATTTGATTTTTTCCCCCCTCAATACATTAATAACAGAAAAACGAGATAATGTGTGATAATACCTAAATTAGTAGTTTTAATAATTCTATCTCAAAGTAGTGAACAAAAATCAAAAGATTTACACCTTTACAATGTTACACATATGCTGCTTGGTATAAAACAGCAGGTTCAGGACAATGTAATCAATCTTTAGTGTCTCAGTATATCAGTGTCAGGTTTCTAAGACAGGCTCACATTTTGAAGGAAGCAATCTCATTATATTTATATATGTATATATATTCAGGTGACTTATTTGAGCCCTGCAATTTTGGCTTGAGCCTTGCAATTTTGGCGTAAAAAAATGTACCTCCATCACCAGATTCAGCACTTGTGTGACCTCAGTAAGCCCTGCAGGAGACCAAGCAAGAGATATTTCTGGCACCTCTTTCATTCCCATTAGTTTCCAATTTTCAAGCTGGGTTCTCTGCACCATGAATCAGACAGTTGTTATATTGTATAATACTACAAAATGACTTTAGAGGGATAATTAAATCCTATCAAAATGGTGCAATTGTTCATTTTCAAAGACAGTTTGATTTAATTTCAACTAGTGAAAATTTCTATGGGTTACTTTAATAGTCTTTTTTTTAAAATATACATACATCTATGAGATGCTTGGATTATAATTTTTTTTCCTTGAAAAGTATTTTCTTCCTAATTTCAGCCTGTTTTGTTAGGCCTGAATGTGTTTCAGAGTTAGTCAGGCAGTGTCAAAATTTTACCAGCATATAAAAAGTGGGTGATGATTTCTTTTTTCTGTATGAGCATGAAAGAAATGCATGCAGATTGCTTTATAATTGTAATTCATTTCAGGTTCTATCATATCAGTGCACTGTAATCAGGGTTATGAAAAACTCTGTTTACAGTACTGTTACTTATGCACCATATATGTGCACACAGCCACACACAGTCTTCCAAATATGTACAAATTTTGTCAAACACTTTGTTTATGAATTAGTCACTAATTTCTGTTGGAAGACTCTTACATCTGTGCTTGTTTTAATATATGGTGCTTTCAACAAATGATTTTATAGGAGGAGCACATAATGAAGTGACAAGTCCTTGGAATTGTATCAAACTATTGAGGGTGATAAATACCAGGGATGTGTGAAGAATTGCAGGAATACTGTAAGAAGCTGAGTGTTAAAAGGCATGTGCAGTTCAATGTAGATCAGTATGGAGTGATGGACATGGGGAAAAATCTTAATGCCAGAAAAAGACATGATGGATTCTGTGCCAACCAGCATCACTTTGGAAATAGATCTCAGCGTCAAAATAAACCATTCTATGAAACTCAGTGGTGCTTGATAGGGTGCAAAAATCAAAACAAATATTAGAAATTGTTAGAAAATGAGCAAACTAAACAAACAATATGAGTTGATTCAACTGCATGAATCCTTTGTGGACCAGAACTTTCAATACCATGTTGTGTTCTGGTCTGCCTATTTCAAAATGGTTTTGAAGGGTTTAGAAGAAAACAAGTTTTATCAGAGGGAAGGAAAGGCATCCTTATGAGCACCAATCAAATGGGCTTGGAGTCTTCAATCTGTTCACTGTCTCTGAAGTGCATAAAATGAGCAGCTAAAAAGATGCAGAGCTTAAAATAGTATGGAGGTTGTTACAAACTCAATATAAATACAGTACTATGCATCAAAAAGAAATTAAAACAGTCTAAAACAGGGCGCTATGATTAAAAGCAAAATCCATCAGAAGCGTAAAAGTGTTTCTGGACTAGAATCTGCTGCACAGAACCTTAAATCATCCTTGGTAAAAGAGAAGTGTAAGGTGGGCAAATACAGGTGCTGGGCAGTTTTGGGAAGAACGTTGTCCATAGGCCAATAAGTGTGTTTTTTATATTGAAAAATAAGTCAGGCATTTAAAAAAATGTAGAGTTAAAAATATGTTAATGAATTTTGGAAGAGTTAGTGCATTTTCCTAGGCGTTTGTTTAACTTACTCATTAAGAATTTATGCTTAATGCTTTGAAATATTCAATAACTGTATGAATTAATTTAATCCTGGTTTTCAAAAGCTTTTGTTAAGATTCATGCCAAAAGATTTAAAGTGGCTGTCTTGTCTTGAGATAAGAGAAAGATCTCTTGTAGTTTAGTAATAGATTAGGAGGCAGAAAACAATGTTGAGAAATAATTTATCCAGCTTTTAGCTGGAGCAAAGATACTAGTGGTCCCATAGACAGATATTGAGTACATTTATAAAAGATAGATACAAAATACAGGGTGAAGAGTGAGATGATGCATTTTGTTTAAATGCTTTTAGGATATTCAAAATTGTTTGACTATTGATAATTAAAGGATATGGATTTCTGACATGTAAGGAGAGGCTGAGAGAGCTGTGTTCAGCCTGAAGAGGAGAGAGGGGTTAGGGGGATCTTTTCCAGTGTTAAGGTACCTAATGGGATAAAACCCCTTTTTTTTTCTTTTTCTTTTTTTTTTTTTTACATCGTGGGTGGTAAAACACTGGCACAGGCTGCCGAGAGAGGTTGAGGAGTCTCCTCCCTGGAAATACCTGAAATCTGACTGGACATGGTCCTGGGCCACCAGTTGTAGCAGAGGGTGGGACTGGATAGCATCCAGAGATGCCTTGTGAAACTTAAATACTATGAAGAATAGGAAATAATCTCCCAATAGTGAATGACTATGTTATGAAGGGATGGATAAATACAGAGTGTTAGTAAATGCAAATACAGAATATGAGAAAAAACAGCCACACCTATATATTTACAAGAATAGGACCTAAATTAACAGCTATTCGAAGAGTTAAATAAATATTGTGATTTACTGTTGAAAGCTCTGTGTACAGCATCATCGATATTTCATGCCAGTCATAAAGGCAAATAAAATTGTATTACTTAGCAGGAAAGAAGATGGAAACAGGGCAGAGAGCGTCCCTCTTCCTTTATAGAAACCATTGGTTCATCCTGTTGTGCATACTCAAAAGGAGTCTGGTTGAACAGGAAAAAGAGTGATGGTTAGGAGCACAGGATGGCTTTGTACAAGGTGGGGCACAGAACAAAGGCCCTTCTGCTTCCCAACAGATGACTGAGGTGTGATATCATACAGGTATGAATGGTGTAGAAAGTGAACGAGAAGTGGTCATTCCCTGTCTTATTGTACACAAAGTAGAGAGCATCCAACAAAATAAATAAAAAAACCAATAAACAAACTACTGAAGTACAACATTTTACATGCAATTAAGTGTGTCATTAAATCACAGAGCGTGCTGTCCCAGAACTCTTTGGTGGTCAAGCTCTTGAATGAACTGAAGGTGCAATTAGGTGAAGTAGTGCTGGCCACATTCATGTGTGAGCTTTGATTCAGGAAATATCTGAAACTTCTTGCTTCTGGGAGGATGTATTGGAAAAAATGACTCCTAGACCTATTGCTGTCATAGCTTTTCCTTGAGCATCTGCTACAGGTTATTGTTGGAAAAAGGGCACTTGTCTAGTTGTATCTTGGGTTTGATAAACAGGGTAGTTTTTAACCTTGTGTTGGAACAGATGGGTAGCTGAAACCTAAGGCAATAATGATGATTTATTTTCTCTTTGCAAATCAACGTTTTCTCCCTTGCTCATTTTTTGCTTCTTTCCTCAAAGGAACACTTGCAACTACATTTTCACCTTTCATGTAAAAAAGTAATGTATTTAATTGTGACTTCTGTGTGGTGAACTCAATGACAAAGGATGTGTGGTCTCTCTAGACAAAACAAAGTTTGTATCATGTTCACAATTTAGTTTTGTAGCTGGTCACATCCTTATACCTAGCTTTACTGAAATCCATGCCTTAAATGTTTTATGGGTTAGATCAAGACCTGTATTCCTTCTTATTGAAGATTTTATAAATTCTTTTAAAAGAAACCTTATAAATTCCTTAAAAACCTGCTCGTATTGAGTTCAAATTTCTCATCCTTGGAGATTTTGGGGGCAGTCATTCCTCTCTTTTAGGCATATTCTATTTGTTGTGCATGCTCATAAAATCATAATCTTCCTAACACCAGCTGATAGGAATTTTTTTTTCTCTTGAGGCATTGGGTGCCCTCACAAGCCCTGTCTTCAGACTGGTGCTTCAAAGAAATCAGTTCCCTTCGATCATAATGAGGATTATGCTACTCTGAGGAGGCATCTTGATTCAAATTTCTGTTTGGAAACTTTTATATTCTGTTGCACAAAGACATCTAACCATTATCCCTTGCAATTCCTTAATCAGATGGTATTCACTTATACAGAATTGATTACTGTACCACCAAGCTTCTCCTGGTGATGCACCTACATGTAAGAGTTTATGGGCACCACTCTGAGCTTGGGTTGCTGGAGGTCAGTGATGGGGAGAGGGAAGGGCCACGGGGCATGCTGCACACCCTGGAAAGTTCTCTGTTGTTTCAGGGATTAGCTGATCCATAATGATGGCTCCATAAGGCAAGGGATGAGCGTTTGTCTCAGGTTCCCAGCAGTGGTGAGTGCCAGCAGCTGGGGTGTGTGGGGACAGCTGGGAGGAGATGTGCCAGCACAGTGCCCTGCCCTGGGCAGCTCTCACCCTGCCTTCCCTCCTGGGGCTCCTGCACTGGGTTGTGGCAGCCTGAGGGGTGCCTTGTGCACAAGGTGGCTCTCAGGCTCCAAGCTGGACAGATCAGCTCTTCCTCTGGACACCACATGCTGGTTGTCTTGAATCTTCTTGGTGTTCATCTCCAAAAGGTTTTATTTGCATTCATTTTGTGCTGCCTTACTGAAAATGAGGGAATTTTTCCCTTGACAAACTTAGGTAAGCAAGGGCTTTTTGGATTTGTGGGTTTATTCTCTCCAGGCAGCCTTACAGGCTCTATTGTTGATCACAGACTATTTTAAATTTCTTCATGATGCACTGAAGTACATTTCCTTGAAACATCAAGATTGCAAATTCTTAGTTTTGCAAAACACCATTTAAAAAAGCTCTTGCTTTCTTTATCAGGATCAGTCTTGTACATAAATTTCAGCTTATGAGTGGCAATTACTCTTTTGAAGAGATAGTCACATTCAAAGAAATTAAAAATATTATATAAAAATACATAGAGATGTATCAGAACCCCTTAACTAGCAATTTTTTTTTTAGCCCATGCTGGGTTTCTATGGGCCATGCTTTTTTCAGCCTTGTTCAGACTGAGCAATCTCTGTCATAATTCTGTTGAAATCCCTGAAATAACTTTCAGAATTAGGATCTACTTAAGTGACTAAGATGACAGAGCCTGACATTGAGGATAAGATCCAATGCCTATTGGTGCTGATAAGAATTTTAATATGTACTTCTCTGGTGGCTTTATATCAACTTGCTTTGACTTGTGGTGTTTGTGTAAGTGAATGTGGAGGAGATGAGTAAATTTCTTTAACT
>JAOTQP010000001.1:34738310-34761909 GCA_026413545.1 Cichladusa arquata | reverse complement strand
TTCCTTCCTTCCTTCCTTCCTTCCTTCCTTCCTTCCTTCCTTCCTTCCTTCCTTCCTTCCGTCCTTCCGTCCTTCCTTCTCTCCCTCCCTCTCTGTCAGTCTGAGCAATATAATTCCATAGTTAATGGAATTTATAGGCAACAGTTGTACACTTGTATGACTCCTGATTTTATATGAGAATTATTTTCTCTCCAGTATCTGAATGCTGAATGTATTAATTTAGGCTAAATTTATGTAAATATTGAGGTTTTTTATATATCATGAGAACAAATACGTGTTTCAAGTCCCTTTTTACTGCAGAAGTACAGCTAAAACTCCCTTCTCAAAAGAATGGATCTTAGAGTAAATACAAGCATGTACCAGCTAATGTGAACAGGGGACTGAACCAGATATCTCCTGAGGTCTCTTCCAACTTCATCTTATTCTGTGGTGATGTGGAAGAGAGAACAGGATACTTGTAGGCTGGCACAAGAAAAAAAGTCTGTATAGAAACTTTGGCAGAATTTTATATAGTGAGGAAAAAGGAGAACTTCATTAAGTTCATAGAGATACCACTATTTTTATACAATTTGGATAACAAACAAAAGGTATTTTGATGTTTCATGTTGTTGAAAATATGTGTGGATGGATAAATTGAAAGTTAATTTAAAAAAATTACTTGAATTACCAATTCCTATATCTCTCGTGCTAATGTTTTTCCTTTGATATGTTACAAAAAATTGCCAAACATATGTCAGGCAATTAGTAACCACCCACCTAAGCTGAATGGCACAAAAGACATTTATGTGATGCTCAATCACATTTTATGTTAGCACTAATAAGTCCTCTCATGAGCATTTGAGTCAGGGTAGTCAGGACTTTCCTCCAACTGTGGAAGTCTTCATTTTGGAATAAGAGCAAAGGTGAGTCTGATCTAACCTGCAGTGAAGTTTCTGCAGAATCTGGATGTGATAGAATTCACTTGTCTCATGAACTCAAATCTCAAGTCTGCTGGTCCAGTAGATAGTCCTATTTTATATGAATAAATGAGGTAAACTGGCAGAACCTGTGTGAATTGCAGTGCATTTGTGCAGCCCTCGAAAACCTCTGCTGCCTGACAGTCAGGAAGCACACCTTTCCACCTAAAACTTCATACTGGTTTTACACTGAGCTTGGCACTTCATAGGGGCCCTCCTTAAATTGATTCCACTGCTAATTTTTCATTTTCTGTCCTTTAACAGCTGGAAACAGTGAAAGTGATGGCCAAGAAGCCGTGAGGAAAATAAAAGAAGAAACTTTGACTGGAAAAGGTACCATTCTATCCTTTCCTTTAAGACACTACTTTTCCTCTCTTTTTGCTGTCATCTCCTTTTATATGAGGCCCCATTATGTATTGCTAAACTGTTTTTTTTTTAAATTTGGGGCACTGGAACAGGTTGCCCAGAGCAGTTATAGATGCCTCCTCCCTGGAATTGTTCAAGGCCAGATTGGATGGAGCTCTGAGCAAGCTGGTCCAGTGGAAGGTGTCCCATGGCAGGAGGTTTGGAACTAGATGCTCTTTAAGATCCCTTCTAACCCAAGTGATTCTGTGATTCTGTGAACCAAATTCCTGAAATAAATCTGACTCAAGGGTAAAATGCATAGGATATTTTTTTAAAAAATGTTGTCAGCCTTGTTTGACTTTACTGATTGTCATTGAAAAAGGGCTGCCTGCAAGTTACAGTCTGCCTGCATATGTGTATGTGTATGATTTAATAGATGGAAAAAAATTCAGAATACCAATAATTTTTGCTAAGGGGAGGATAACAGCAGGTAAGACTGTGTGGTCTTTTTCTTTGCTTGCTTTAGGAGCTAATAGGTTTTTGAAAGATCAATGCTGCTTGATTGAGTTATTTGACACATGTTAAGAGCTTATAATACTTCATAAAGTAAAAACATTTTCTTAAATATAAATGGACCTTTCATATCAAGCCTAAATTCCTACTTTTTTGTGCTTCTTCTCTTATTTATCTGATGATCTATCATGTTTGTAGAGGAATAAGGACAACATAGCTTGATAACTAAGAGAAAAGGCATGTTCCACAGTATCTGCTCTGTAATTGTAATTTGCAGTTTATGGTGGAGGTTAGTGCAGCTCATATTTTTGTCTCTGGGTGTCACTGGGTATAATTCTTGATGGTGCATGATGATTCATTTCTGCCACTTTGATGTATCATTTCTTGGCAAAATAATAGGGCAGTGTTGCTAGTCCAACTTATTTAGGATCTTCGTGGCTTCTTCTGAGATCTGATTCTGTTTTTGTGCCTCTAATAATTACTGTTATGATGATCAAAATACGTGTTAATTATTGTGTTAAAAAAACCCTTTCATTAAGATTTATCTTTTGACTTAAATAAATGTGCATCCATTATGGCCTCAGGATACATGTATGCTAGTTAAAAGCATCATAAATTAAGGCATAGTTAGAAGGATAATGAAAGGAAAAAGGTAATTATTACATAATTAAAATATTTTGCTGGAAGTTTCTGTACAGAGACCAAAACCAGTTGGAATTAATTATATCATGTGACTTGCATGAAGCTGAATAAACCAGGGTCTGTCTTATTTTCTCCCTTCTGTGTGATCACAGCTTTTCTAGCACTCCAATCTTTCTTGATTTTTCAAAGTAAAGTCAGTTATAGCCCTCAGTTATAAACTGAGTTATAAACAGATGTCAGTTTGAGGAAGCTGAAAGTGTGTTTAAATCAACTGAAGTTGTTCTTCATCATAACTATTTTGACTGAGGCTTAAGTAAACTCAAGCCCTAATAGGTTTGGCCTAAAAATAAATTGGAAGAGTGTTGTCTTTTTGGAATTTCTCACGTATTGAGGGAAATTTGTATTTACGAGTGCAGTGTCCTGTACAAAAGACTTGTGCAGAACTGAGTGCCACTCCTGTGTTGATGTTTATGAATGAATTTGCACTTTGCTTTTAATAGGATGTGTGTTTAGGTACTGTGACCAAGACAGGGCTGTGCAAGAGTATCACCTTTTCAAAAGCCACAGTTCAAAACCTGTTAATCACTGAATTCATAATTGGTTGTCTTGACCATTTTCCCCTGCTTTTTCTTTGAGTATTTTTCATGGCCCCTATGAGAACACTGCTTTACAGAAACCACTCCCACCAGGAACATCAGACTCTTGAAGGAGAACTAATCAAAACAGTATTGTAGGGCAGCCAGTGTGGTCAAGGATTGGGACAATATAGCTATTATGGACAAACAACATGAGTGGATGTCATCAGTTTGTTATCCAGATTTCAGATCTCTTAGTACAAAGAAAATCTCCTTGCTTTTTATCAGGTTAGACAGCAAAAGGGAGCAAAAGACCTTGTCCTCTCCTTGTTGCCTGGCTGAGCCATACATAGCACAAACATCCCCAGAGATAGCTCTGGGAAAATGCCAGGCTTATTGAATGCAAGTAATTACAATGTTTTTAAGGCACTGTCATCCTTCTCTGTCTTGGCCCACTGTCTGTCTGGGGCTCTGTCTGATAATCTAAGGGTAAGTAGTTTTACTTGACATAATCTGTGCTTACTTCTGGGACAAGTGAGATTCAAAGCATGTACATAAGTAATTCCTATGAAGCAGCTGATGAGCAATAATGTGCTAACAGTTGCAGAGGAGGATAAAGGATAGTAATAAAAAGGCTATGCATGCAGGTGATGGGATTTTTTTTGTAAAAGCATGGCAAGACATGAAAAAAGGATGGGCAGGGAGGCAGGAAGCCTGGTTTCCCACACTGGAGGAAGAGCCAATGCCAAAGGAGAGTAGAGTACTGGAGAGGAAAGCAGTTGCAGCCATTCACCTACAAAGCAGTGATGCTAAAGGACTCAGAAAATCTAACCAATATAACATTTCACCTCTTTCTTCCACCCATCTCCTCCTCTGGTGCTGCATCAGAAGCCTTCTTGTTCCTCTCCCTGCTGATTCCAGACTGTTTAAGTGTCCTCCTTGGTTTTGGGTCTCTCTTCTAAGTAACTTATTGGAAAGTGTGAAGAGGGTGGACGTAGATGGGCAATTGAGCAGAAGTAAATAAGCTACAAGTCCTTGGGGCATGATAGACCCAGTTAGCTTAACCATCAGAACCTCCTCCATGATAAAGAAATCACAGCCCTCATATATCCAGAACAGGCCAGAAGTAGTGCTGCATTGTCATTAAAATTCTCACACAGGCACTATTTCCAAAAGACCAAGGGCAACAGATTACCACGCCCTGAATCATAAAGCTGGGAGAAGCCAGGATGTTTATCTTGCTTCCATTTGTTAAACTGGGAACTTGTGTTGTTAATAGTAGCAATTATATGGCTGGGAAAATCGTTGATGGCTCGGGATTGCCACAGAGATATTCTAATTGGATAAATCTCTGTAATTTGCACATAGGGTGTGTCTGTGTTAGTGTGCTCCTTAGCTAGACCAGTTGGGTGCTTTTCAGGCAACCCTCAGCTCTTGGCTGCTTGCTGAGCACAGGTTCCCATCAGGAAGGGCACTGCAGCTCCTGGTCTGGATTCCCTTTGGACAGAACTGGCCTGGGAGGTGAGTTGCAGCAGTAGCAGAGCATTACTGTGTGGGGGCAAACTTCAGAGCTTATCTGAACTAAGCCTCCCACAGACCTGCAGCAAGTGCCTATGTCAGGTGCCCAGCACAAAACGAGCTCCAGAAATGGACTGCTGTTCATCCAAACTGCTTATTAATGCAGCCATAACCATAGTTACCAGCTGTGAACAAACTTCATTGCGTTGAGGAAATGGGAGATTTCTGTGATAAACTCAACTGTCAATGATACTGGAAAAGAATATCTCCATTTACATAACAGAGTTATATCTCCTGACTCAATTACCCTCAGCTTATGTCTCTGCAAATGAAGGCTGGTTTTAGCCTGATGATTACAAACATACAAATGTTGGAAACTCGTATATAAACATGAATGAAAGCTTCATTCATTCCAGCAAAGATTGATGAATGCCAATGGAATCAGCAATTAGCAAAAATTTATGCATAAATATCACATAGCACAGTACCAGGGGAAGGCTCTCACAACCAGAGTGTAGGAGCTGGAGTTGCAACTAGTGTCAAAGGAGAAAAAAATTAACATTTAGTGAGAAAAGAGGGTGTAAAAGTCATATTAAGCATAGACCTCTTCAAAAGAAGAAGCCTGCGTTTAATCTCACCCAACATTTTTGTGGCAATTCAAATAAAACCACAATTATAAAACTTCGAGCTAAATTCACAGCATTCATGGGACTTCCATTTGAAGTCAGGTGAGAAAGGAAGAAGAGACATTCTCCCTCAGAGTCAGAGGAATGCAGAGGTTAGCATAGAGGCAATCAAGTTGTATCATTTATAGTCTGACCCACATCAAGACAGTGTGGGCCAAATAGAAGGATGAATTGTCTTAAAAACAATTAATGTGCATTTAACCAGCCTGGCTTTTCCCCAGAACTTTCTCTAGAGGTGTTTATGCCACATGTGGCTCAGCCAGGGAATAAGGAGATGACAAGGTCTCTTGCTCCCTTTTATAGTATAACTTGCTAATAAATAAGGAATTTTTCCTTTTTATGAGAGATCTGAGATTGAAGAATTGACATGAAAGAAGAAGGGCTAATATAGCCGATACGTACCATGTGTAATCACAGAATAACTCATGGGTGGTTTCTCCACCCACATTTGCTGTATGTCAGGCACCATTTTTAGCAGAGCAGTCCAGCTTTTTCTGCTCTGTACCAGACGGTTTGTTGTTAGCTTTCCCTGCAGGCTAGAGGAAGTCATATGCTGAGTTCCCAAATTCACAAACTTATAAACTTTATGGTGGTATTCCCAGAATGTTAGCTGGAGTTGTCTTCAGCAAAGAGTTCTGTTCAGCAAGGACTGATACCTTGTTAATATGTGCAAAACTCTGCCAGGATTTTTTCTTTTGGATGGCATGTCAAAGATGTCATTATGGAAGTGGTCATCCAACTAGTCAAAAATAGTGGAAAATATTTGTATTTGAGACGTATCTTCTACAAGTGTGCATAAGTATGCATGAGTTTATGCTTGCTTGTGTCACTTTATTTTTGTGGTGTAGTTTTGAGTTGTAAAAGCATAACATCCTGGGCTTGTGGCCAGACCTAATGTGGCTGCTTCATCTCTTCCACCACATCCTGCTGTTGGAACATCCTTTTTGTACCCCTGCTGATGCTGAAAGACCTGCAGGATTGGTTTAAAGAGCTTCCTGACAGTAACAGTGCAGTTTCCATTGACAGGGTTTCTTTTCCCATGCTGTTGCATTATCTGCAGTGCTTGGCTTTGGCAGCTGAATGCCTGCCCTCAGCTAGAGTTGCACAGCTGAACACCAGGCTTATGAAGGCATCTTGAAAGCCAAGGTGGTGATAAGAATGGGAGCAGAGAAGTCTCAGTCTGACAGTATGCCACTTTGCAGGACCCTGTGGGGAACTGCAGAGTTTTTCTGCTTTGTCACTTGATGACAGGTATAAGAACCTTGCCTAAACATTGAGATTTCTTTTCCTTCCTAGTCTCATCTGAGGCTATATTGGGTGTATTCAAGCTATATGAAAATATTCGAATATTGGATGTATTAAGTTTACTCTGAGTTTGTGACTGGATCCTCCCCATTCACAAGGGATGGAAGACTCCTTTCTGGAGACTAAGAAAGTAATGCACTGGCTAATACTTTTTCTCTGTACTCATGGCACTTATGTCTCTTATCCAGTAAAGCTGGTGACTTTTTGCTTCATATTAAGCAGGGAAGACTTTAATCCACAGAAAGGTGTCTCCAGAGCCCTCTGATAAAATCACTTAGGTGAAAAGTTTTCAAATCAATTGTCCTGATTTTCTGTTTGTTTTACATAATTCTTTGATACAAAACCATGGTTAAATTCATTAAGCCTGTTTGCTTATTTTTCTTGTTCTCCTTTGGACTTCCAGTGTAACATGATACAAGATTTCCCCTTTCAGTTCTTACAGATACTTAAAACAATAGAGGAACCCTTATTTTTGGGTTTCTTAAAATACTTTGGAAATTGAGTGGTCATGTTAACAGTGTGGCAAATCAGAAATTAAGAGCAATATGAATATGGTTCACATAGCTGAAGATGAGTTGCGTATCTGGATACTGAGATGGTGATAAAGTCTTTCAAATGTGAAATGTATTCATAATGCAGGCACAAGCTCTGCCTGTTGGTTTCCTGAATTCCCATTTCCATTGGAAATGTGAAACACATTTCATTAACAGGCTCTGCCACTAGGAAACATGATTTTCTCTTATTTAAATTATCTCTAATTGAAACTTAGAGACAAAGAAGTGCACAGGTGTAGCTGTAGGCAGAATAACAAAGTCCCATCAGATGTCTTGAAGTGATTTTCTGACTGTAAATCACCAAAGCTTTGTGTGACTAATGGCACCAAAGCTCTGAGGTTAGGATTTTGCTGATTGTGCTGCCCTACTGAAGGCAATCTGGAGACAGGGAGTTTCAAATTAAAATTGCCTCTTCAAGGCTGGAAAAAGCTCCTATTTCAGACTTTTACAGGATTTTGATCCTCTTGTATGTACTTGTAGAGCCGTGGTGTTGTGCAGTGACTGAATAAAGGTATTCCTGGGTTTGCCACCTCCTTTAATATGCCATTATTTTTTCCATCTCGAGCAGTAGTTGCAGGCAGGTTGTGTGAGATATGTCCAGACCTTGTCTGTTTTCAAAAAAATTGCCAGCATATACTGAAAGACAAAGCCAAGAAAAGAGCAATTTATTTTCTCTCTGGAATGCTTTCATATTTCTCTTCCAAGAACTACATTATATAGACCTATCTTCTATGGGTTACATGTAGGGCTTTAGAAGTTAATTTGCTTATAACAAGTAGAATATTTTCTGTGGAAATGCCATTGGCTTGTACTGGGGATCGAGCTGCCAAGAGCATGGGATGAAGTGGGCAGAAGTAAAGATGGAATAAGCAGAGCCTGTATGCTGTGTGAGCAGCCTCCCAGGTAGGAGCTGCACATCAAACAACAGATGCTGGTCAACCTGACTGTGCAGGCAGTGCTTTCCTTGTCAGCCCCATCCTTGCAGCAGCTCCAGAGGAAGCTCTGCTAGAGAAGAATAGAAAAACTACTTTTTTTTTTTTTTTTTTTTAATATAACAGCTTTTGGATATTGGCACAGGTTGCCCAGAGACTTTGTAGATTCTCCATCTTGAGAGATATTGAAATATTCAAAAGCCATTTGAACACAGTCCTGGGCAGCCACCTCCAGGTGGCCCAGTGTGAGCAGGGACAATCTCCAATCTCCTTCCAGCCTCAGCCACCCTGTAACTTTGTAAAATTAGCATATTTT
The DNA here is from genome assembly GCA_026413545.1 of Cichladusa arquata. Lineage (NCBI taxonomy): Eukaryota > Metazoa > Chordata > Aves > Passeriformes > Muscicapidae > Cichladusa > Cichladusa arquata. The sequence goes on along the minus strand of JAOTQP010000001.1, from coordinate 34,753,567 downwards.
AGCTGCAAAACCCACATGGAACCCTGTCTGCTTTGTGTGTCCAGACCTGAATACAGGTACTGTAACATGCACAGGTTCCAGGACTTCAGGGCCTTACAGAAACTATCAGTGTTCATGCAGTCCCAATATTAAGACTCTTAAATGCATATAGTGATCAGAACAGCAATAATCTGACCATCTGTGGAAGTAAAAAAAACATTCTGTGGAAACAAAGGGAAGAAGGGTAGGAATGCTGATGTTTAGAGTAAGAATGACTCTAAAGTAGCTTCTATTCTCGTTTCTTTTGATGTTTTGGATTTTAGTTTGTTTAATTGTTGTTGCCATTGCTGTTTTTGTTGCTGTTGTTTGGGTGTTTTTTGTTTACTTGGGCGGTTTTGTTTTTTGGTTGGTTTTTGGTTTATTCTTGGTTTTTGTTTGTTGGGACTTTTTTTCTTTTTTTGTGTGGGACATTGACTAATTTTGTATTTTTTTAACACTTAAGTTTTAAAATATAGGTTTCAAATTTAATGTGTTCAATATTACATGATGCATGACATCTCTGCCACATTTTCATCATCTGACTGTAAATTATCATGCTCAGGTACACTTCAAAACCCTTCTTAGTCTGAAGTCTTGCAAGAGGTGTGTAACAACAGCATTTTTTAATGGTCTTTTCTGATACCTGGTGCTAGAAAATCTTGCTTGTATGCAAAAAAATAAATATTCCTAAAGAGACTTATAGACTCTTCAATTAACCCAAAAATCTACCACGAGAATCATTACATGCCTAGTAATCATGTCTCAGTTTGGATTTCACTTCATATATTGAAGGCACTGTGTCTGGACAAGGTGATGTGAACTGTTACCACCACCTCATTAATTTCCCCAAGATAATGCTCAGCTGTGTTTCATTCCTTATTTAATTTTCACATTATGTCTGCCCCTGACTTCTCTTACCAAGATTACTGTTGACTTCAGGCTGCTTGGCAGGAGCAGCTCTTCACAACTGATGTGACTTGAGGAGACAAAATAAATCAAATCATCTTTCCAACATTTACTTTGACCTAGTTGAAAAATAATCCTTGCCAATGTTTTAGCTCCCAAGCATTAAAAACGTGGCCCTATGGTTGGAGAGAGATCTCCATGGCTCTGGGCAAGATTTGCTGTTGTTCTGTGTTTCATTTCACTCCAATCTCACTTATGCTCACTTGTGCTTTTTTTAAAAAAAAAAAAATACAGCAACTAAGCTTCTTGGAACATGGATCTCATTTAAATGATGCTGTGTCTGTATTTTTGTCTCTTTAAGAATTTGATTGCCCATCAGAGGGAAAATAAAGGGAAGGAAAAGTAATATAAAGCAGAAAGAAATTTCTCCTTTTCAAAACTTTGTCATGGCAGTTGGAGGCTTCTGAATTGGAGGTTCGTAATAAGTTAATTTCCAACCTAAAATATTGCAGTCTTTCTCCTAGGTGATGCTCAACACTTGAAAGTCAGTCCATGCTAAAATCCCATGGCCTTAATTAGAACAATGTTTTGTGAAGACAGAATTTTTCTGAGAGATACATCTGTTTGAATGGGAGTATTTATTGTCAAAAGAGAGACAGAAACATTTTTACACTCATATCTACAGAATAGCACAGAGAAAGTGCAGAATCTGTAGAAGGGATTAACTTGAAAAGTGGCAGTTTGTGTTCAGCCTGATCCAGATCAAAGCCTTTTCATCCCAACTCTGTTTCTTATGTCCCAGACTGCTGTACTATAAAAGACAATCTTCGTTTTAGAATCTAGACCTTAAAATCCTGAATTAATAAACTTCTTCTTATCAATGCTTTGTGTTGATTTGCAAATGCACACTATAAATGATTTGGGATTTTTTAACAAGAAAATTTTTCAAAAGTTTGTTTAAAAAAAGATTTTTGTTTAAAAATTGCCACAAAATGGAAATATCCTGTGGAAAACACTTCTTTTGTGTGAGTCTGAACCCTCTTTCCATCAGTCTATTTGTTTTGGTTTATGCTTTTTTTTTGTTTGTTTGTTTTTTGTTTTTTGGGGTTTTTTTTCTTTGAGCTGATGCAAAAATTAGTTGTTCTGTCCCTGGCTAAGTGAAATTTTCAAACTTCAAACTAAGTGATTTCCTTCAAGACTTTGTTTCTGAACTTCGAAAAAGCACATCTCCAGTGCCATGAAGGCCTATACATTGAAACACTAGCTATTGATAATAGAGAGAGGTGTCAAAAAATGTGTTTATTTGGGATAGAACAAGGCTGATGTACTGAACAGCTCTCCTGAGAATCTTAGGCTCTTCCTCCAGTTAAGATGATCTCAAGTGGCTGGAAGAAGACTATATTAGAAGATATATGAAACAGCTTTTTAGTCTGGAATCATAATCCTGTAGTTACCTTGACTACCAATGATATGTAACTGCATTGTGTTTGCCTCTCCAGATGCCCTCTCAGTCAGCCCTACAGAGAGAAGAGACAGAATACTGTTTGTTTGTTTGTTTGTTTGTTTTTAATTTGCTTGAGTCATACCTCTAGAAACATGCTAGCCAGAAAGCAGTACCCATTTCTGTATTTCTACCCAGCAGGGTAAAATAGTATGTATGCCTCTGCTCACAAAAGAGAACAGTTTGTTGCAGTGTTCCCATATCCAATTAACTTTTTCTTCATCTCAGTGCAATCAGAAGCAGAGCATTTAGGGCCATGTTTGCATTTATTGGTGAGCATTGTGCCCCAGGGTGCTGGCAGTGTGTGTATCTGTGGAGCTGGGCAGAACATCTGCAGCAGCTCTGGGGAGCTGCCAAGCTGAGCTGAGAGGTCCTTCACCCCCTTTGGGCTCTGGGGTCTGCCCCTGTCTCCTTGTGGCAGAGCCTGGTGTCTCAGCCTTGTGCAGTGGCTGCACAGTCTTTATTGGAGTCTGAGATAGACATCTTAGTATTTTTATTATTTTTTTTCTGTTTAGATGACAAAGAACTCATCAGGGAGTGTAAATTGCTGTTGCCAAAGGTAATTTCTCGAGGGAAGTCCAGAAATATCATTCTTAGGCTGTGTGAAAATTTAACAACAATATCCTTAGTCTCTTAAATGTCATTTTACCTTATTTTCTGAAGATAATGTTTTGAAATAAAGCCTTTTTTTTTTTTTTTTTTGTGCCTCCAAAGTGTTTCCACAGGGGTTATTTTTCAGAAACTGGACGCAAAATGGTTAAGCCTTCATTTCAGCTGGAAGAGTGCTACCTGCCAGCCCCAATTTCTGGGATCTGTAAGGCAGCAAAATGAGGACAGAGCAGGGGATTTAATTAATTTCCTTCAGCCTACGGTAAGAAGCAGGTGCTCTGGGGAGTTTGGGTCCAGTGCAGTGTGGTGATTCGTGGGGACAGTTGTGTCAGGAGTGGGTGGGGGCTGGAAGGAAACTGAGGCTGTGGCTCCCAGCCTCAGTCTGTTCTCTGCACTTGATGGGGAGTGCACCTAGGTGGTGCTTGCCCTGCTGCCTGGCTTCATGGGCCCTTTCCACAAGCTGCCATTGCAACAACCTTTTAAAACACACCATCTTCTGGTGCTAAAAATTAGTTGTTTTTCCTTCAGTTCCTTTTTAGCACCAGGTGAGATTATATGTCACTGATGATATAAGGAGTGTTCAGTCTCAGAAGGAGGGTATAAATTTATGCTACCAGCACTAAATTATTCTTTTACTGGAAAAATAGATTTTTTTACTGATCCTTTTTATTTTTAAAACATTTTTAAGAGAATTTCTCTTTTCTTGCGGGTTAATTTCAGATTTTGCAGATTCATTTCATATAATTTTTTTAATATAGTTTAGTCTTTGAGTTAAATAAAAATCAGCCTTCTACTGTAATGGATGCTATAAAAAGGAATATGTACCAATGTGTTCAAAGAGCAACTGGATCAGACACATAAAATGAGAGAAAATGGGTGAAAAAAGGAGAACTGATAACAGAGTGATAGGAGAAAAAAAAAACCACAACATGAATTCTGCATTTCATGTTCCATTTTCTTTTTGAATGGTCATGTTTTTTAATTTAGTTTGCAATTTAATCCAAAATAGACAGCTAAGACATTAACATGCACATTAATAAACCCATCAAAATGGAGAGATATACTAGAGGCTGGGAGGAAAGAAAGACTCAGGAGAGAACCAATCCAAGGATTAGACAAGGATGAGGAACCATATGAAGGCAGAGAGAAAGAAGAACCTGCAAAGAGCTTGCTGCCCTATGAACTTGAAGGAGCATAAGATCATAATCAGAAAATATTATGTGCAGGGGCTGTTTATTTAGTGTTTATGCTACCATTGAGTAGATGATCCCTGAATAAAGAATTGAAGTCACTCCATAGTTCAGGATTTCGTGGTTGGAAGTTGCATTAATTGCACTAAGATGTTAGAGAAACTCAGTGTTGTCCTGGTCAACAGTGACACAGCTTTCACAGCTGTACCTGCCTACAAGGATGAGCTGGTCTAGCACAGTGCACACAAGGCTTCTTTAGCCCCCCAGGCAGGATGTGTGAGGGTGCAGGCTTTATCTTAGCCCTCAGCTTGCATATTCCCCCCTCAGTGCTCCATCAAGGAAAATGCTGTGTTTTCCTTTCCATTCTGTCATTCTGTATACTTAACCTTTCTTGTCTTCTCTGAAGGTTTTCCAAAGTGTTCAGCATTGCTGTCACATTTGTATTTCCATCTCTATCACTCTATCCCCTGTCTCTCTTCCTCACTCTTTCTCTCCTTTCCTTACTGTATCTCTCTTTTTCCATCTTTCTTTAAAAAAAAATTACAGAATAGAAAATACAGCTTTGTAACATATATTTGGCTGTTTCATATTGTGTTCAAAATGATACTTGTGTAGTCATAGGGGTTGCTTTGCATTCTGTGGTTTGTATACTGCAAGCCAGCATTAAATATCAATGGGAACAACCTGTAGCTTTATTGTGCTTTTTCATTTTCAATTTAAAAAATAATCCCAAATTAATGGTGCTTGTGCGGTTAGAAAAATTGCACATTTTAAAATGGAACAATGTGATCTGCTATTCTACATATTCCATCCACTATGCTATTTTTTTTTAGTTTCTCTTTAGCTGGCCTTTGAGATGGAGACATAAACCTACTCCCCATCCAGGAAAAACAAGTTTCTCCAATGATTTTATATAGGATTGGAAAAGTACACATGAATGATATGGATTGCATGGTTATCTTTTCTCTGGTAACTATTCTGTTAAATTAGTTTCAAAGCTGTCAAATTAAAAAACACACAGTAAGAGTGACATGTTACATCCAGTGGGTGTTTTTGTCCTAGGAAGAGGTATCATGCTAGCCTTGGGAAAAGCCTGAAAGATAACTTCCATTATTATTCAACTGAAAAGCAGCAGAGAGTGGCTGAATCATTAAGCTAATTTTCTCTGAAGGGGATGAAATAGCTATTGATGGGTTTTCCTCTCTTGTGTTCCTGCCCTCTTCATCTCAATGTCTCCCTGGCACCTCCATTCCCACAGAACCATCCCTCTGTCCTTTTCCCAAACCTTCCTTCTCAAGTCCTCTATGTGTTTCTAAATATTTCTGGCTTCCTTTTCTTTATGTCTCAGAACTACAAATTCTGATTTTGGCTGCCAAAGGCAAGGCAAAAATAGGTATCAGTGTGTAGACACAGAAATGTAAAGGCAGGAACTTAACCTCTACTTACCCATCTGTGTATTTTCATTATTGCCCCAAACCAGTTCCTTGTCAGTGTGGTTCTCTTTGCCTTTGACATGGGAGCTTTTTGGTCATCCCTTGCACAGATAACCATTTTCTCCTTCTCTAGGTTAGCAAGGAAAGCCCCTGAGTTATGCCATGAGGAAGGACAGCCAAAGCCTCCATCCATGGCATGGAGGCACAGAGCTTTCCCCTGCTGCCTTGGGACTGGAGACTCACACTGCTCTAAGTGTGTTCAATAGAGACTGAAAGGCCAGTACAGATCACCACTAGTCAGGTTAGAAGCCCTGTTCATTCTTCCCCCTCTCTTTTGTGGCAGGTGCATTTGAAGTGCTTCTGTCAGCATATATTGACCCAATTCTCAAGCGTTATGAAAATCTGGGAAGCTGTTTTAGTGGTTTTATGTTCATTCTGGACATGAACAGCATGCAGGTAGAAACCTGTGAAACCACACGGGAGATTTAGGAAGATAGAATGAGAAAAAAAAAGTTAATGTTACTTTTCCTTTATTGATTTTTTTTTTCATTTTAAGCTGACCTGTATCCTTCCCTGCTAGGGCCCAAGTAACTCCTTAACTCCTTAAAAAGTGAACATTAAAGGAAAATAGATACAGTATTATGGCCAGAAAAGAACTTGTAATTTATGCAGGACTGAGAACAGTCAAGCATTCTGTACCTAACAGTTTGTATGATTGCATTCAATAAACATGACTCACAAAGCTACTTGATTGTTGCATCCACATATTCCTAACCCCTGTGGGGGTAGTATTATAGCCTTCTAAATAATGGGGTTTAGGGCTGCAATTCCATGTCTTGTTGAAAATTATGGCAAACTTACAATTGACTTTAACCTAATCAGGGATTCTACCTCATCATTTCAAACGTATTGCCTTAATTAGAAGCTTGCCTCAGATTTATCAGGGAAGTGACAATTCCAGCAATTCATCTGGACAGTTACTCAGAGGTACTCCAAGAAGGCCATAATTTTGATCCTAGTTGGCCATAAATTTGTTCTGGGAGGTGAGTCTCATGGCTCTTCAAATCTGAATCAAGGCAGCTGCTAATCCCACTCATGTACCCACTTGCTACTAAAAGACCCACAAACTAAATTTCTCTATTTCTTCAGTCAGTAAGAACTGTAATTCAGCTACATATTTTAAAATGCGTGCCTTGTAATATTTTTGTTTCCAATGAATTTACAGTTAATTGCAAGGATTATTTTGATGGCTTCTAAACTCTTATTTACCCTGTACAGTGCTGAATAGTGGTGTGATTTCTGTATATGCCAGAGTTCACATATGCTAATCAGTCTGACTGCTTAGAAAACACTGCATAGCACCGGACTAATTTGCAGGGAGAGTAGCCTGTAAAGGTTGGCTATTAGCTGGTTTTAGTCACCTTTTGTCTACACATTTCCTGACAAGCAGCTGGATTCTTGTGCGTTCCCAACAGCTTTCAGTTCCAGTGCAATGAGGCTGAACCAGGCTTTTCTTTATTAAGGATGAAATCAAGCCAAAAATGGTCTCTGTAACTGCTGTTTTCTTTTATTCATGGTATTTCCAGGCAACAAATCAAAGATCTTAGTTGCTTTACACTATACACCTCTGCCTGCCACGCACACACAGTTGCAGGCATTTTGCAGTCCTTCCTTTAATGAGCTGCTTGTTCTGAAGAGGCCACACTCTTGCAGAACGTTGTTTATTTTTCTCTGCTGGAGAGCAGCACCTTGCACGTATCTGCAATCATTCCCCTGTTAAGTGTTGTCTAATTGCACACTTTCTCTCCATCTTTCAGGAAGTTCCAAATGATCCTCCCAAGCCTCTGTTGAGCTAAATATTTCTGTGTTGTCAGCAACTTTCACCACCTGTCTATTCAGCCTGCTTTACAGAAAATTCCTAACACCTGGCACCTAGCACTTGTTTGGGTATGAAGCAAAGGAACCACCGTGTTTCTCAGAACTGGCGGCAGGTTGAGGCAATGACTGCTCCTGGTGAACAGGACCATGAGTCAGCCTCAGAGTCAGGTGCATAGGGAAAGGTTCTCCTTGGGGTCCAGACAAACCTGACATTGAAATCCTGGGCTGGCTTTTTTGTTGGTTTGGTTGTTTCTCCAGCAATGTGTGTACAGACCAGCAAATGCTCAAGTAAAACAAGCAAGCATGATTTGGAAATAGCCAGTGCCTTTGCCTCAACCCCATCTTATAATAACAGTTGTACTTATCTCTGTGGAACTGAAGAATAAGGCTTGCAGGTTGCAAAAGCAAGGAGCTGAAAGCACCACGAAGGTAGCACACTAGGATGCAGGCTGCTGCTGTGCTGTGTTTGGAAAGAGAGTATTTTATTGAGGAGTTCTCCTGTATATTACCTACCTCAGTGTGTGAGAGTCAAGTCTACTGAGAAGATGGAAGAGCAAGCCATTAGTCACAGAGCAATGGGAACGCTGTGTCAATTGATCAGAAACCTTGTCTGGAAAGTGAAGCTGATTTTAAGTGAATGCAGCAAGGAAATATGTAGGAAAAAAGTTGGATAAATTTGGAGGCTTTTTTCCCTTTTTGTTGGAGTAAGAGAAGGAGTCAGGGAAGCATGAGCTGCTGGCAAGAACGTCAGAAGGCTTTGAAGAGGTTTTTGTGGATACTGTGACATGTCTTTAACCTAGATATATTGAACTGAAAGAGATGCAGGCACTAGCATGAAGATAAGACAACTAGATAAATGTAAGATTTTTGAGTTGCTCTTTCATGGCATACAGGATTTTTATCACAAGGGAGAGTTTCAAGAAGCAGATCCAAGCCTAGGGATGCAATAATAATGGTGGAAGAGTTAGCAATAGCTGAGGGATGACTATGAAGTCAACTGCAACTGGAGAGCTGCTGGTTATATTGGACACATTAACTGTATACACACAGATCCTTCATGTTTTTTAGCACAATAAATAAACAGCAGTTGGTATTGAATCTCCATATTCAGTTTGCTGACTAAATGGTCATTTCATCCTGGCTCATTTTGTGAAAGTCTCAGAAAGCAGAGCAATGTGGATGAGATACAGGAATGGTTTCTAAAGATGAGCAAATGTTGGACTTTTTAATTACAGTCAGCTCAGCCTCTGAATTCATGAGTATGCTTTGTTCTTTGGACTTTCTTTTTTTAATGTGCTATTTATCGTTACAGTGAAGATCTAAAAGCTTCATTTCACTATGTGAGTATAGTGAGAATTATAAATTGAGAGTTATTTTGGCTAGATATTAATCTTTTCTTATGTAAGCCAAAAGTGAAAACTTGTAAAGGAAGCAATATTTTGTTTCTTCTCTAACATGTCGATAACAGCTTGTCTTTGGGAATTTCAGCCTTTCCAAATGCAATTTTAGCACTTATGTGTTTACCTGTTTTAATTAAGAATTGGCAGGCATAAAAGAAAAAAACCTTTTTTATGAGCTGATATGATCTTACTTGAGAATGCCTGGCTCTCACATTGTCATTGATCACTTATTTTTGTGAGTTATATCAAGGCACACATGAAGAATATGTAATACTCCCCCATGGCAATATCTAGCAAAAGGAGCTGAGAGAGCCCAGGTGTTTTAACAGGGTGGTTTGAAAAAGCTCCAGGAATTGATTCTGGAATCCTTGGAGGAGGCAGGGGACAGCTTTCCAAACACCTGGACTCCTTGATCCCCCTGAAGGATAAGCTTTCCTGCCTAAGATGTTGCAGCATATTAAACATCTTTGCCATGTTCGAACAATTCTTCATGGAGGAGCTCCAGAACAAAGGTGCACTGTTTTTATGCAGATCCCATAGAAACATTGCCCCATAAACAGTATTCTTCCCTGCCTTGTTTCCTTCAGACTTGCAGAAAGACTTTGATGGGCAGAGGTCTGGAGGAAACGGGAAATAAAAGGTCTTAAAATGCTTTAGACTTCTGTGTCCTTATGTATCCTCCCTCTAGTTACAGAGGGAAAAGTAGAGATGCTTACCTAAATAATGGTTTGGTTTTTAACTCAAATACAGTTTCTGAGTAGAACCTTTCAAAGTGTGCAGTTGTGATAGATCAGACAGAAGCTGGGAGATTTTAGAATAGACAGAAGCAGGGATTTAGCTGTTTTTGCAGTGCAGGAGGAAGGACATGGGCACCAGCAAAGCATGGGGGGGAAATGCAGTTGTGTCAGTGAAATAGTTCATAATAAATACATGATTTGAAATGTTCATTTCAATTTTCATGTGTGCTGTAAGCAAACTAATAAGTCTCGAGGTTATTTTTGAAAAAAAAAAAAAAAAATCATGCAATATACTGAAAAGGTTGAGCCCAGTGAGATGTAAGATAGGATGATCAGCAGACCTTTTCTTAGATCTTTATGGGAAGAGAAAGAGGCCCCAAGACTACATCTGATGCAATTTAAGACGAATATATCACGTGCAATAAGAAGTGCTTATTAGTTACTACTATTAAAAAAATTGCCTGCTGTTGCCAGGCCTAACTTTAGCTTTTTGAAGTGCCTAACTTATATTTTTGAATCATGTTGTTCTTTCATCTCCAAGATCAAAGAGCCTTGGACCTATTTAGGAATGTTTAGACTGTAATAGGCTCAGTTAAGGTGCCTGTTATATTGTACCTACCCATGTCATGACTTTGGGTGATATAGCCACATGGCTTTCTGGGACTGAAAAATATTATCTGTCCTAATTGTTCCTGAAGAGCTGTATGTAAACTAAATGACCAAGAAGGTGCTTCTGACTGGTGGCATCTGCATCCCATATCAGTGCTGACTGTCACCTTTGTTTTTCCAGAGAGGAAATCTGGCAACTATGGAAAGCTACTCGGTTCTGGATAACTGGGGTACAGTACAACATGCTCCCACCAAATTACTTCATTTGGAAACGGTCATCAAGTCAAAACCACTAGGGACATGAGTGTTTTTTTTAAATATTCCAGACAGGGTGGGATATGGTGAATGTATGTTGTATGAAATACTGAGATTATTGAATTTCTGATCAAGGTGATCAAGGGATAAAATCATATTACAGCACAATGAGAGTTGGAGATTTCAAGGGCTAGCAATGTGGGTTTAGAGGGAGTTATATATCCTAGAGGTTTGTATGAGGCATCTCATCCACCCTGCTGAATCAAAACCTCAGTTTCATCTGGTGTAAAGACCTTATCTGGTACTAACAAGTTCTTCCAGATACAGGTTTTAGGTATTTTTTTTTTCTGAAGGAGGCAATGAGCATGTATCTTTCCTCATTCATGTAGCAACAGATGGCTTTGTGAGGAAGGAACTCAGGCATACTTCATGCATTTTTTTATTCCATGGAAGAAGCAAGGCCTTTCATAACTCAGCATGATACCCCCTTTAGAAAGAGTCCTTTGGCAGAGCTAATGTTGGGCATGCTATGGACAGTCTGTCTAACCTCATCTGTGCTGTTGCTTTAACTGAGTGACTGAGAAAGCCTTTGTGGACTGTGCTGAGTAACTTGTGGTCTTCTCACTTGCTGAAGTGTCTCCAGGGCATAGCTGGGCAGTAAGGTGTCTAAGCCACCAGTGCCTGGGAGCTGATGGGAAGTGCTGTGGGAAGCAGCAGGGACTGGTGGGCTGGAGAAACCCTCCTCCTGCTCAGTGTCAGCAGCAGCCACTGTGCAAAAGGCAGCTCCGCTGTGTCGCTGCGGCCTGAGCACGTTTGCTGCATGGATTGTAGGACAAAACTCATCTGAACTGGTCTTGGGGAGCTGGAGTGCCCTTTGGCAGGCCAAGAAGAAATAAAGAAATTGGTGCTGCTGGCGAGGACGATTTTGGGAGCTTGAACTGGGGCTCTTGTGGTCCTGCGCTGTGCTCCCGGCACTATGCCTCAGCCATTTGAGAACTGGTTGAGTGCTTCAAGCTCTTTACCAAACACCTTCACTACTAACAGGAGAGAGACTGGCACATCTGAGAGGTGATTTTCTGCACCTTAGCTCTTTTAAGGATGGCAGCCTCCCTGGCTAGATGGAGCTAGACAGCTGACATCTAGGCAACTCTAGCTAACTGATCGCCTCCTTTCTTTCTGAACATTTGCTGCCATGCATAATTCAATCCTTTACAGGGAGGACAAGTGTTTGTTGGAATTAGTGAAAGAACAGATTAAAGGCTCCCAGGAAGATATATGTAAGTATTTCAGTCTGCTACAAAACAATTTGTGTCTCTTTGTAGGGAAAATTATATACTTTATTTTTTTTTCATATGAGATAAGGAAGCGTAATTTAACAAATAATACACTTGCCATTTCCAGACAAACTCAAAGGAGATGTATGCTAGGGTAGCTGGCCTCATCCAGCAAAGCCATTAGACGTGGGTAACCCTTAACAAAAGGAAATCTGCTTAGCTCCTCCTTGTTATGCTTTTTAAGGCATTGATCTTGGGTCTTGATCCATTTCACCTATTGGGCTGGAGCTTTTGAGGACCCACGAGGGAAAGGCCACAACCTGGTCCAAGGTTATGTTTACCAGATATCCCCTGCCCTCACCCAAAACCAACCTGGAAGATTTTTTTGCACCCCTGAGCTCAGAATTTTCCTTTTCTGCAGCTTCTCTGTGTTGCATGCCAGCCCTCACCTAGTCCCTTATCCTTCAGCCTGGGTGAAATTTGTATGGATTCAATATGTGTCAGCTAGGATTTGAGCTCAGCCTAAACACAGCCAGAGCACAACCATTATTGATCATAGGCAGAGAAGGAAAGGGTTAACCTTTGCAATGCTGAGAGTTTGATCTTTCTCTAATTTTGGTGTTGCTTTGGGGGCCAGGGGAACTTTGGATCTCTGAATGAAATAATGAAAGGGCGTGAAATAATTTGTGCCATTTATGGAGTAAATAGTTTAGATAGCAGTGCATCAGAATTTTTCAATAACCTAGCCAGTTATAAACCTTTGTAACAGGAATACATCACTATGTCCAGGGATTTTTGTTCCTGAATATCCTGGAATTTCACAGTGCATTTTTATATACTTCTCTGTGTTTGACCTTAAGGCCAAAATGAAGAGCTGATATTTTTCACTATTTCAGTTCCTCTGCCTGTCTTGTTATTTAAGATAGAGACACAGTAAAATCTCTGGGCATCCAAACTACCTTCTAGATGTGTCAAATAGTGACTATTCGTCAATGAGATGCTTTGCTATGCAAGATTTCAGAGAAATGTAGATGTGCTGAAAGGAAAATACAAAAATATTAGGAGTTACTTTTGTGGTTGATCTATTTATCTACCTGTTATCTATGAATATGCCTATTCATACCTTATGCATGTTTGTGTGTTTGCTTTGTGCAGTGGGGTTTTCCTTACTGCCTCAGGAAGAAGCTCTGACCTCTGTGAAAGGCTGCTGGGGTGATGGCCACAGCTCCAGCATCCAAGGCTCAAACAGAAGCTCACTTCTAGTGCACGTACTCAGTATCACCATCTATACATGTTAGATACAGCTGTCCATTCTGTAGCTTCCAAAAATGTAGTTTCTAGGCTAGAACAATGCTGCAAGTTGTCTGATGCCAAGAGCAAAGGGCAAGTCTTCATTGTCTGGAATGTTTTATTTGTTCTGCAGAGATTTGCACAGTGCTATGTCTGTACTTGCTGGTGAGGTGCCTGTGAGTAGCATCAGTGTAATGCAGATGTGCCTTGCCTTTCTCATTCCCTATTTCATGCAGATGCTCCAAGCTCAGAGCAGTGTCATCTGCCCCTTCTATGAGCAGATGACCCTTGGCAGATATGTTCCTTCCCATGTAAAGGTCACAGGCTGCCTCCACTATGAATGCTACAAATAGTTCAGCTGAAGCCATCTTTAAGCCAGACAGAAAAATAAACCTCTCACAGTGGAAAGAGCTCTTCAACATGATCCAGATTGCCTCAGTATAGTCCCTCAGGACTATTTGTACAGTGAGATACTCTTCACTGTGAATAGGAGTGACAAAATCTGGCCCAGAGTTAGTTCCCTAAATATGTAAATATAGAAACTGCACAGAAACACGTGCAGGGGCACAGAAGTCTTTTTTTTCCCACCCACCCATGATCTTTGCCAGCAAGATCTCTCTCTCTCTCAGAGAATCACTGCTGCAATTCAAAGCTTCACTAGCATTGGAGGCTGACAGGGGGAAACATTGCTGATCCAGCTCAGAGAAGCAGGCAATTTGCTTCTATAAAATTACACTTAGGAAAGCTTTTGGGATTTCATGTAGGCATATCTGAATCATGTGCATATCAAGTGCTCTCAGTCATGAGAGGAAGAGAGGGTCATATGAGGATGAGAAGCTCTTCAGACAGAGAGAGTAACCTTTGATGAAGTGCTCAGGCCACAGACAGGGAAGCTGTCTGCAGCTTGTGCAGTAATCTGGAAGTACTGATTTACAATTATTGTCTTTTATAGAGATTTGCAAAACACTGAAACCCAGAACACACACATCTGCATTACCCCACAGATGCTGTGCACCTGGTCCATGGTGTGGTAGGAGGATCCCAGCTTTTGTACAAGGGGCATTTCTTTGGCAGAATGGTTTTTTCTTCCTCAGCTCTGCTGATTCTCAGGGAAGTCACTTCACTGATTGAAATTTCTCTCTGTGCCCAGTAAGCAATGTTCACAAGCAGGGGAAATCAGGCTGAGGTTTCCTCTGTGTGGAGAATTGGATACCCTTGGCATAATGCTTGAGACCACCGAGTCAGCCTTAACCAGGAGCTCTCCCCGCCACGGCATGAATTAGCTGATGTAATCTTTGCAAGTGGAGCTGTAAGTAACAGAACTGCTGGTCAGATATGGACATAGGATGCTGCTTTTAGCAGTATGAATGTGTTTCTCTAAGAATTTTGTTGTGTTACACTCATTTCACTCATTTGCCAGGAGCTGTTTGACCTTTCATTTGTACTCTGTATGCATGCAGTGCATGGAGGCACCGTGCATAGCAACAAAATTTACTTCTTTCTTTAGAAATACCTTTACTGTTAGGAGAGATAGGGAATTTTGTTTTTGTTGTTGTTAACCTCACATAACTCTTCAGTTATTTTGCCTTTTTTTTTTTCCATTTTTTTTTTTTTTTTTGGCTTTTCAATGCCAGTTACAGATCCCAGATGTCAAATAGCAGCAGCAGCTGGCTGTGTGACAGATCCCTTAGGCTGCAGCTGGGTGAACACTCCTGGACTTATTCTAGCTGTGTCATATAGATGGTATGCAGATGATTTCTCTGAGCTGTCATGCTTTTCAAATGCCTCTAGCTTCTTTTTTTCCTTTCTTTTATTCTGGTAATACACAGAGCTTGGAAATTTAGCCTTGAAGAAATCTTGCATGTATTGTGTACAAGGTCTGTGGATCCAAAGGATGACTTATCTATGCATTATTCCTTTTACATAACTAAATGATTCAATTAATAAATACCCAATATTCCTAATACTCTATTAAAATAGGGTTGAATATGTCCTTTAATACTCTGCATTTGTGACAATAGTACTCTTAATATGAAGATGAAAGGAGAAACATTAATTCAGGAAATCTGATCTCTCTTGAAAATGACATACTCAGTGTCCAAATTGGTTGAATAGTACTTTTGGTACTTTTCTCTTCATTAAGTCAATGTGAGTAGA
>JAOTQP010000001.1:34690495-34738210 GCA_026413545.1 Cichladusa arquata | reverse complement strand
TTATTCCTTTTACATAACTAAATGATTCAATTAATAAATACCCAATATTCCTAATGCTCTATTAAAATAGGGTTGAATACGTCCTTTAATACTCTGCATTTGTGACAATAGCACTCTTAATATGAAGTTGAAAGGAGAAACATTAATTCAGGAAATCTGATCTCTCTTGAAAATTACATACTCAGTGTCCAAATTGGTTGAATAGTACTTTTGGTACTTTTCTCTTCATTAAGTCAATGTGAGTAGATTGATTGAATGTAAATGACAGAACAGAGCTTCAGATTTCAACAGATGAGATAAGCAGAAATAAGAGTAAATTTTCAGTAGAAGTATAAATAAACAATATTCTTCTGTAGTATCTACAAAGAAGAGTTACCTCACTATGTATTTATGAGATCTGTGCTGGTGAATTAGTAGTTTTGCTGTACATTACTTTTAACTAAATCCTTTTTATATTGTATTGTAACTCTGCCTAACATTAATGCAATCATAACAAATGTATGGTTTTCCTTTGAACTACAGTGTATGTTTTGTAAATGTAGTATAGTTTGAAAAAGAAGTACAATTCTGATTAAACTGTAGTATCCTTACTCTGAGTCAATAGTGCCTAGAGAACTGAATTATTTCATTTCAGATTATTGGAACATATGCTTAAAACTTCAAGGTAATATTTCAAATACATTTTTTTAGTACTTTACCTCTCCAGTACTGTCAAGGATATTAATTGACTCAAACTAGTTTCTTCTAGAAACAGAAGTGCTCATTGACTAAGCCACCATTTTTTCCCTTTTGGGCAAAATCCAGAAAATAGATTTCACCAAGTGAGGTGAATCCACTTTCTCTAAATGATCTAATCACTTCTGTGCTCTGTTCTACCTCGCATTTGTTTTCTCTAAACATTACCTACAGCTAAAATGAAGGTGGTTGTTGTAGATACATGAGAACCCTTCCCATTGTACCTTTCAGAAATTATTGATTTTTCTTACAGACACAATGCAGAGCCCAATTCAGAGCTCTGGGAAAATCCAGAAGTGCCTGCAAAAGTAGCTATAAGCCAATAGACTTTGCAGCACCAGTGAGGGCAATTCCACCATAATTTATTTTAAATCTAAAGATAATGCATGTGTTTCTTCTTTATAGTCACTGATTTATGTCTTGTGCATTTCTTTTGAGTGGGGTATCATACAGCCTATCCCTATGTGGCCTCCAATAGCTACTTCTGCATAACTCTATTTCATCTTGTGCTTCCTATTCACAACTTTCACCTTCCTATAGACCCCTCATATTTACAGCTCTCCAAAGGACATTGCAAGCTGGGTGTCAATATATGTCATTCTCACTGAAGTTATTAATGCTTTTCCCCCTAGCTCAAAGATATTTTTATTTTCTCTCCCTAAAGGAGATCCTATGTACTGATCAGTGTTGAAGCTTCCTTTTGATAAAACTATGCACAGTAGACCTGTCCTGGGACTCCCTAATAGGAGATTAGTCTGAGTGTGTTCTTGTTTTCTGTCCGTGCCAGTCCAGAATAGAATTCTTCTGTTTTTCTCTGGTCTCTCTTTCCCCCAGCAGTATTCCTTCTCCAGTTGCAATTCTGAAGCAGACACTCAATGCAATTGTTCTTCTCCTTTAATCTTCTGCTGTTAGTAAAGTTCCTGCTGGTCCTTTGTTGTACTTCCAGTTGGTCAGATTGCTCATTCTCAGTCTCACAGACTGACTGACATGATAGAGTGGCAAAGTATTCTGGCTGCTCTGAAATAGACTATTGTAAACCTGCAGAAACATTATCTGCTAAATGTTTTTCTATGTTCTGTTTCATGTCTTTCAGCAGGAGGCTTTATTGTAGAAGCTCATTCTAATGATCTCTTTTCTTTTCTGTCTTATTTATTTTTTGATTTTTGCATCAGATTGTTTCTGATTTAGCTGCATTCAGTTATATCTAAAAAATTTACAAGTATTTTAGAACATGCAACACCTAAGGCAGTTAGAAGTATTCTGCTTAGAAGTAGGGTAATACAGAAACTTCTCTTGGTGTTTTTTTTCCCCTTTGTTTTTTTTTCCCTGCTTAAGATATCAATAATTTCATCTCCAAGTCGTATGCCATATCTTGCTTTAAGCTTATCTAAATTGCTGTCCATCACCATCATCTTTTTTTTCCCCAATTTACTGGTCATATTTGCATCTATTTTCAGCTTTTGTGATGTAAATTCTTCTGATAAATCCCTTCAGTTATCTGTTCTTCCATGTGCCTGCTTGATCTCCTCCTTCCATAAGCCCTAGTTTCTTACATCATGGTATGTTACCTGGCCTTATTCTGGGTCGATATGCACAACTTCCCCTGGGGCTTCAACGGTCTTGATCATTATCCTTCCTTTTTTTCATTTTGTTTCTCTAAAGCCTCCCACTGATGGAAATGTATCTCTGACTTCAGCACAAAGAATATCAAGCTCCCCATGCATCGCTGCAGGACTGCTGAAACACTTTGAGATTTGCTTTGTAAATACTTCTGATCAAGCTGGCTGCTTCTCAGCTTATTCATGGGTACTCAGTACAAAGAGGGTAGATCACCTGATGTCAGTGAAAAGTTATAAAAGAATGAAAATTTATAATGCAGAGCTTTTCAGTTAGGACTTTTGTTTGGTTTGTTTGGGTTTTTATTTTCCCACCATAAAGCCTCATTGTAAGACCATAAATTTTTAGCGAGAGCTTGAATTTTATGTCATGAAAGAAATTCCAGTATGCCAGAGAAGCTGGATTTGCCGTTCAGATATCATACATTAACTATAGTATATTGAAATAATTCTTCTGAAAGAGACCTCTACAGATCGAATTGTAGAGGAGATCCCACCTTGGAAACACCTAACACAGACTGTGATATTGCAGCTTTCATGTTTTCACAGGAGGGAAGGTGATGTTTGACATAAAATATCTGGAAACAGATGGATTCCTCTGGCCTGTGAACCTGTATTTCTTTAATGGTCCCACTGTTGCACAGAATCATAAGGGAAATTACATAGAATTCCCTGTCTGAAGAAGAAATGTAAGTCAAGATAGGAAAAAAATCCAGCCAAGAGAAACATGTCAAGATGGCATTGAGCTTATCCATGTACAATTCTGTCAGTGAGGAAGAAGCTACTTTTCTGTTCAGATCTTGAAGCTGGTGGCCTAGAGGAAAACTTATATCAAGGAAAAAGAGGGTTCTTCTTTTTAAGTGTTAGCAACTGTGTTTAAATTCTGTATTAAAATGCTTGAATTATATTTTTTTTGTGGTGCCATGCCATGCCATGTCTCTGTTTCAATAAAACAGGTTGAACCTGGGTTTGTGCCTTATCTAATACATAGCATCTCTGCAGCTTTTTGCAAAATTCAATCCTGGTGTATGAAAAGTTGTCTTTTCAGGCCCTATGCATGTATTGTATGTAGTAGATAATGAGGAAATACTGCTCTAACCACAAAACTACAAGTATCTGCAGCTCGTGAGAGCATCTCCTGACTGACTGATGAAGGGAGGAGAAAACAAAAAAAGTATTAAATTATTTCTGTTCGTGACAGAACTAGACATTCATGTGGCATATATCACATTAGTTATTTGATGTATATTTTGACTGCCTGGTGGGGTTTGGGACTCCTGTGAGTGATAGTACCTGGGCAGAAACTGAGTGTTCCATCATAATTGTCCATTAGTATAAAGCCACAAAACAAGGAAAAGCCAGGAGTTAATTTGAATAAAAGACAGAGAAAGGCATGTACTCTGAGCTGCATTCTGTGATAGAGTCTTAATGTTGTAGAAGAATGCTAATTTAATCTTTTCAGTAATGTTGGTGAGCTTTCTAATGGCATTCAATACCACTTATATTAGCATTTTATCCATTTGAATTATCTTCATTTCAGGTTGTTTGGTCAGAGAGGTGACACAACCAGAGTGAGAATAGGAATGACTGCAAGATGTACTGTGCACAGTAAATGATGATGTCAGTTTTAAAAGTATGATAAACAGGAAAACCTCCAAGCAAGCTGGATTTTCTATTTGAAATTCTGAATTAATTCTGGGTGAAGTCACAGTATTGTATAGTAATAGATTTAATTTTCCTATATTTTCCTTTTAAAATTTTATTAAATTATTAATCTAGTTACCAATTCTGTATTTAATAATTTTCATAGAGATCAAAATCCCTTGGAATATGAAGCAGTGCTTAGCATGTATTTTGCAATTAGCTGTAAAAATTTACATAATGAACTAAGCAGTTAATTTCTGGATGTGATGTGTGTCTGTGTCTATGAACCATGGACCTATGCCCAGTGCCCCTGATAAGACATTCTCAGCTAATCAATTCTTGTTCTGGAGCTTTTGAGCCTTCCAGTTCATTCTAGTTGCTCATCTGGACAAGTTCACCGTGGGAAAGGAGCTGCTAAGTGCTGCAAATTAAAATAATAGCTTTTTTCACATTTCTATTGCCTATGCTGTCCATACTTACAACTACTGGGGCAAAATACAAGGAAAATCTGACCAACTGTTTTCTCAATGATGTAATTTGTAATATTCTGACCAGCTTCCTACCCAAGTATGGTGTAATCTAAGGAGAGTAGAGTTTCTTGGTTTGGAACTGTTGCCTCCAAATCTGTGTGTCTGAGTACTTTAAAATAAGAATGTTTGCAGTGTGGCGTTCATCACTCACAGACTCTGGCATGGCAGTGGTTGCCTCACAGATGAATTAGAGCCACCACAGTGGTTTCCTATAATGGACAAGTCAGTGGAAAAAGCTTGTAGCATCTGAGGTGTCACAGACCAAGGATGACACAGTTGCTGATCAGCTTATATTGACAATTTATTTGAGTTTTATTAGGGTTGGAATAAAATATATGAAAGGAAGAGTTTTCATGATAGGAAATTATGGTGGTAGTTTCCACTGACTAAGAATATTACTCTAAATATTTCTTTAGAGACAGTGTTTGTTTGCACCTTACAAGTTTCTGAAGTACTTGGGGATTTTCTAGAAGGGGAAGTGGAAGAAGCTGTCCTGTCATTTGAAAAGCCCAGCTGAATAAGAAGTCACTCTAGCCATGACTCCTGCTCCAAAGTGTGACATATTCATTGAGGAGTCATCAGCTAATCAAGATAGCTGCTCTAGGTAGCAAAATAGGACAACAAGCAATGGGCAGAGGAGTGAAAAGTCCACAGTAAACTCATTTCATAATGGATTTGCTTCTCTGAGCACTGAGACATCCTGAAACTGGGGCTGTGCCCTGCCCTGCCTGGATAGCACAACCAAGGCCTTATTTCTCTCATTTAGAAGATGGGTGTTCTTCATTAAAGCATGTTTGCTCTTCTTAATAAGCTGTGTGAATCTGTTAGGTAGGGAGGCTTGACTTGAATTGATTTGCTTTGTTTAAACATGCTCTAGCTTTTGCTCATGTATATAGCTCATAAAAAGAAACCTGTTTGAGTTGAGCCTAGTATTCCATGGTGATTACTTAGATGTGCTGTCATAGCCAAGAGCTTAGAGTCTAGAATTTTGCTGGCAACAGTGCAGCTGCAGTAATTACAATGATATGAAAAACTGAACCACAATTTAAAAACCAAAAGGACTATTGCAACTCTTACAGTTCAGAGACTGCTGAGTAATGTCCATTCAATATATGTAGGTAAAATTCATGATGCTTTATTATTTTTAGTAATTAATGTGGATCAAATCTGTTTCAGAAACTCTAGTTTAAGCATGCAGGTAGGTTTGTTTGGCTGTTTTGTTTAACCAACCACTTAAGAGTCAAGTAGAAGTTTTAGTGAAATTAATTTTTGTTAGTTAATACTTAGAAAAGTCTTTGAAGATATTTATTGCCATATATTTGTTAGATTTTTGTCTTATAAGCAACTTCTCTTGTGAAAAGTATTTCAACAAGTTTTTGGACCTGTCAGCAGTATTTTTTTTTTCCTGATCAGAGCCTGAAAAGTCTTGGATTTTCAATAGCTTCTGGCAGGACAAGACACTGAATCCTTCTGAATGCTCTATGCCATGAATTCTGATCCTTCATGCTGAATAGAGCTGTCACACACAATAATAACAAAAACCCATGTCAATTTTGTATGCCCAACTGTGGCCTTGATTCAGTCAGTGAGGATCAGAAAGAGTTTTTGAGATTATTTTAGAACACAGAGAGTTGTATTCAGCACCTTCTCTGAAGCTGAATTCAGATTTCTTATTGGAATTTCTTTCAATGAAAAAGCAGTTAATTTGCTTAATTAAAACACCTTTAGTTGAATTATTTGACCAGTTTTGAATACTTCTTATTCTTCTGATGGCAACTATAGGTTGAATATACCAGCCTTTCACTGAAAAATCTGCCTGTGAATGTCCCAAACTTGCTTCCATTTCTGCAATTTATATCCCATTCATACTATAAGTGCTTGTTTAATGCCTGGTTTGGTCAATGTTGACTTTGAGAAAATGATGTAGCAGTCCAGGAGAAACGGATATAATTTACAGTCTGGATCCTTTGGTTGTGAGGATTGATCCACTTTGATTGTAATGTAAGAACCAAAGAAAACTGATGTGCTGTGGGGAAGTGGTCTGTAGCTTTATGAAAGAAGTAGTTGAAAAGTAAAATGCGTGCTACTTTTTGGAAAAAAAAAATAGGTGATGTGACTGTTGTGCTTTCCCTCAGTGCACAACTGTATGTCTGATGTAATTGAAGAATAAAGAAAAATGATATTTCTTAATTATTTCTGGTAATTAGTTTAAATGCAGACAGATTTATGGAGGTGCACACTATTTTGAGCAACCAGTAATTGTGTAAGCTACACCTCACAGACAAATTTTGTCTTCTGTATAACAGCAGGTTTGCCATCCTGTCTAACCAGGTTGTTCAGTAACGTTGAAGAGCTGATTTTCTGCTTTTGAGAGAATGTTTGAAAGCTGTGGATATGATTTTTATGTGTTTGGGCAATCAATCAATTTTATTGCTTGGCTGCTATCCCAGCTCCTGGTTGCTTCTACTACCTAATTTTGCGATGAACAAGCAAATGAATGTTCTAATTGTATATAAAGAGAACTGTTCTGATTGTCATGTTTTGAATTCTTAACAACAGCTTAAAGCATTACAGCTGTATCCTATCAGCATATCATGGCAAGTCTTGCGAATTAATTTCAGTAATGAGTATGAGGCAAATGATACTGAAACCCTGCAGTACAGCTCTGACATATTTTTTGTAGCTGTTTCTATGTATTTGTCATCTAACAAGGATTTTTTTTCCTAGAAGATGAGTTTCTTGCACTGTTTCATCACAGCACAGTGTTTCCAAAACCTGTTGGGTTTGAATTGCACTGCAGCCTCCATCGGTATTCCAGGGTTTGGGTGTCCTAAGGGCGAAGGAGATGTTGACATGCTTGGCAGCTGCTGCCACAGGGAGCTAGGGGCTCTGAGCAGAAGGAGGGTGCTTGCCCCACGGGCGGCACACCCCAGCGGGCAGCAGAGTGAAGGGCAGAGCCGTGGCTGCTCGAGCCCCGGCGCGCAGCTGGCATCCTTGGTGCAGGTGCGGGAACCGCCGCGGGGACAAACGCTCCAGAAGGATTGTTTGCAACCTCAGCAGCCCAGGTGTGAAGGAGGTATCATCCAGGCACTCCACACTGAAATTCCCTGCCGATCTCTGAGACACCTGCCCGCAGCAGCCACTGCTGCTTCAGTTACTATTTCAATGTCTGTCACCTCCTCTCCTTTTCAGTTGCTTCATATCTTCATGTGCTTCACCCCATGCTGAGGTCCATTCCTTGGAAAAGCTCAATTAAAATCTGGCCAGCTGCTTCTCAGCTGCATGAACACTGTTGATGCAAAGTGCTGGCTATAAAATGTTCTCTGCTGATGTTTCATTGGAATTGGTTGGTTTCTGGGGGCAGAGTGAAGTGGTTCCAATAGGCAGAATTGCAGTTTGGCCTGGAAAATAAAGAATGAAGTCCCACCTCTCAACTTGCCTGTTAAATAACTTGCTTTGCATTAGCATAATTTCACTGTTAACCTTAATAAATTGGGATATCCCATAGGCCACACAAAAGTAGCCAAGTCAAGAATTTGTCTTAACTCATTTTCTGTGTGCTCCCGATAATTGTATGTATCAGTCTCTTTTTTTCCCTAGGGGAAAAAAAAAAAAAAAAAAGGAAAGCAATGCTAAACCAACAGTGGATCAAAAAACCAAAAAAATAAGACCCAAAGACTAAGGAAGTCAAGAATGCTTACTCTGTGAAGTGCTATGCAAAATCAAAAGAAGGAGAAGCACTTTAATTCCCTGAAATGATACTCCAAAAATCAGACTTGCTGCAACAAAATATATACATGTGTACATGCATACACGTATGTGTGCATACATACATATATGCATACACGCACATAAGGAAATGACTGAAGAGCTGGAGAAAGTGCCTTAAGGAGAAAATTAGGTGTTATCCAAGTATTGACCAAGGTATTTGCTTATGCACAACTCTACATCAAATTCCAGACCAGAGCCAGCTTGCATCCTGCCAGTTTACACCCCAGGCAAAAATCTGTGTTGAGTTTCTGCCTGACTGTGTAGATTTTCCTTGGAATAGCACAGTCGGTTGTCATAAATTTTAAGAGAAAAAATGCAAAAGGTACTAGAACTAAAGTGCTGTTAGCAGCAGAAGGAAAAATAAAAGGCGTAACCAAAGCAACTAAGAATATGTTAGGGAGAGCTGAAAAACAGTTAGTTGTGATACAGCATTTTGAATGGTTATAACAGTGATTGTGTATGTGTGGTCTGTGAAGACTAGAATTAGATTGAAAAATTTGGACAGGGAGGGTATCATTGGATGTATGTCCCTTAGTTAAAGGCAGATAAGGTCAAATGAGAAATCTAGTTTAATAACAAGGCTGATAAACCAAAATAAATGAAATAAAAATTTCCAGAAGAGATGATTTTTTCATCTTGTCTAGTCTTAGATCAAAATAGCTTTCCGTTCTGAAAGAGGAGTTTTTGGTTCTGAAATATAAATTAATGAGCTCACCAGCTCTCTGAGAAAACTGTTATGAGGTGAATAAGAAAGTAGTTACATGGGTCAGTGGATTCTTAGCAAAGGAACAAAAGCTGGGATAGATAAGCAGGCAAATTGGTTTCATTTTTCAGCATCATGGTAGAAGTAGAATGCACAAAGAATGCAGTTTCTCATGGGTGATGATTATATCTGGACACAGACTTTTGCAGCAAACAGGAGCATCACAAAACATTTCCAGCTACCACTCTTTGAGATACCTCTGACAAATGTGACACTGAAGAAGTAATTTACTTTCTTAGTTCTCATATTCTATATAACTGCTAAAAATTATCACCCGAGAAAGTGGAAATATAAACATTTTTGTTTTCTTGTCATACGTGTTTATTCTAATCCTCTAGGCAGATAGTCACATTCCTGGATCCCTCTGACATTCTACCCATTAATAAGCCAATTAAATTATGCTTTTATCCAACTGTTAGAGGGACCAAAAGCATTTTTTTGGTTGTTTTTATCATTAAATTTCTAATGATAAACATATTAAGTACTGTGTCAGGCCATTGCATACAAGACTTGCAGCTCATGTATAATTAAATCTAATTATAAAACAATTTCTGCTTGTTTCCTGCATGCATTTCATTAAATTTCTTTCCAACATAATGGAATTCCATTAAAGGAAAAATAGAAAACAAAGATCACACACAACCTGCTTGCTGTTCACGTGCTTAGACACGCCATGCATTTTCTAATCCATGAGCATCGGGCCAGAGTAAGAAAATGTTCATGAGTGACAGCACGGGTGAATCCTGTGAGATGTCTGCAGGAACTCAGGACCTCTGAACAACTAACCAATGTGATTAAGCAGAAGCCACTTTATTGTTTACATTATGCTCTACTTATACATTCTAAAACTGCTGTCCATGCAATCACACATTACTTGATTGGTGCCTCTATCTTGTCCATGAGCTCCGCACATACCTTCCAGGAAACATGACTGGTTACAGTCCAATGCTTCACAGCCCTTCTTTATCTTAGTTCTTGCAATCTTGATATTCTGTTTTTCAGCCTCTTCTTTACCAGTTTAGCACAATTTATGTTTCAGCAGCCTTGACGACTTCCAGAGTGTTTGATAAGAATAACTAAAAGTGGCTTGGCTGGTGCACTGGCTGGAGCACACTGTGGCCTAAGCTGTTCAGATGCATTGCTACAGATGTCAGGGTTGGATTCACAAGCTTTGAGGGGTAGGGTTAGAGCAAGCTTGTCTATCCTGACCTGGGTCACAGGTCTGATGGAACAAAGATGACCTCTTTAATCTTCCACTGATTGCTCTGGAGTCCCCCAGGTCTGGTGCTGGAGAAGGAATGCACAGAAAGTTGTATGTTTAAATAACAGGACAGGGGCTTGGGCCAAAAGAAGGACATCTGACCCCACAGGCAGCTGCAGAAAGCAGGAGACAAGATAGCGAGTTGTTGGTATGGACAGAGCAATCACTCATGAGCAGATGGATTTCGATTACCCACCACAGCTTGCACAGAGCTCAAGTGCAAGAGCTATCTGTACACTGGGAAAAAGCAATTCTTTCTGTGGCAGGTGCAAAATATGAAGGAATAATGAAAATAAGCTTTGAATCACCGATTCCCTCTTCCGTTATAACTAGGAATGTGGTAAAGAGGGATATGATTTGACACTAGAAAAAAAGTCATAAATCAAAAGAGATATGACATATTGATGGAAACTGTGATAGGACATGCATGTTGGTAGGATAGTGTACAATAATGACAAAGGGAGTACAAAAAATATGTAAAAAATCAATATAGTTTGTGATAATATGGTTTATCAACCAGGAGTGAGGGAATAATGAAAAATATTAAAGAAGTTTGCGGTCAGGAAAGTAACGTTTATTCTTATGGCTATGAAAAATACTAAAGAAGTTTGCAGACAGGAAACTAAAGTTTATTCTTATGGCTATGTAGTTCCAGAGTAGGACTCTGCTTGCCAGGAACTCAGCCAGGCCAGAGTAGCTGCAGGTCTGCTGGCTGTGACTGGGTCAGTGTATCTGGAGCACTTGGATTCCTCTGATTAGAATGGAAGTCAGAAATAGAGATGCAGCCCTCCAAGAGCTAAGTACTGTTGGTAAAACTGGAAACAAGTTTTAAAATAAATTATTACCATTTAAAAAATAGAAGAAAAACCCACAAGCAAATATCTGCCTCCCCAAAACATCTAACCAAAACCCGAATCAACAACAATAACAACAAAACCAAAAACATCACCAAAGGAAGAAACCTTTATTGCCACAAGTCCACACATACAAAAAAAAACAACTCCAAACTCCAACCATGCTTATCTTTTAGAACCGTCCCTTATGATCACCAGACATATTGGAGAAAAAAAGTTTTGAATAACTTTGCTGTTTAATTTATCTCCTTCCAACAAAAATTCAAGCCAAAGTAACCGTTGCAGTTTTATTGTTCACATTAGTACAGTTTATTATACATTGTGGAAACAGTCTTCATTTTTGTTTGCATTCTTGACATGTTTTATCTGGTGTTTTTCCATTCAATGAGATCAGAAACCTTTACCTCGAAGCATTGCCCTTTCTTCTGCTCTACCATTTTCTTCCCATACGCTCCCAAAGACTGAGCAAAGAAGGGTAATGTGTTAAAAAATTGCTGTGATATTTGGTGCTGTCTTTTTCTATGTGCTCTGTATGGATATAAAGAGCATTATTTAAATGTGAACTTTTCGGAGCCTGTCATAGTTGATTTTTCCATGGATTGGTGTGATGAAACTTAAACGAATTTTAATGGCAGATTTTCCAGCATAGCTTAGTTGAACGTCTTTATATTAAATTTTAATCATCTCAAATGAAGCTCTGTGTGGTGCAATGAAATTCAGCAGCAGTATGCTGTGCTAATAAGCTGCAAAATATTAATACTGAGATGATTTTTTGTCTGTCTGGTATCAAAAGTCTTCCCTGAGCTGTAACATAAAATAAGATTTTAGCTATAAACTCAAAGCTCATCTGTTAAAAATAGCTGAGGAAAAGGATATCTGTGTGTTCAGTGTTACTAGGATGACTAAAGCTGACAGAGAGAAGCCATGTCTGTGGTGATTTAGGCTTTCATATTCCTGTGGACAAGACAAATGATCCTAAGATGTATTTGGTGGTGTATACCCAAAGGAAATTCAGAGATATTCAACTTACATTGCATTCCATCTAAAATACGAAGTACTCTCCTGCTCTTCAAGTTCAGTAAAATGAACTCAAACTGAAATGGAGGAGGCTTTCTGAGGTAAACAGAATCTGCTTTAACAAAGAAAGACTAAGTGAACTTAGCTGGTTTTGTCCAAAAATAATTAAATGGGAGAGAAGCTCTTGCTGCTCATGGATATGTCACTAGGACAAATAATGAAACCAGTAGAAGCACATTCATAGTAAAAGGCAATTTGCAAAACCAATGAGGTGTAAACTAGCCATGAAGGTTAGAAGGTTAGAAGTTATTTTCCCATCAGCTGGGTAAGTGAAATTATGACTTAGGCTTCCCATAACACAGCAAGAAAATATGTATTTCAGGTAGAAGTTGATGAGTTTTCAATGGGATATGACAAAGGACATGTGGATATGCCCACGATTTGAAAAGGTCTGCTCACTCCATGCTCCCTAACTTTAAATTCAGATAGGTGGTTTGCACATAACTTAATAAAGTAAAAATAAGTCTTCCAATCCTTTTGCTGTCTCTTCCACAAATAAACACAAACCCATAAGGAATAGATAATATCTTGCATTGTTTATTATTACAGTGATTTCTATAACTTTGTGGCTCCCATGCGTAAATAGAAGGTGATTAAAGAAACTTGCAATAAACAATTTATCACTAATTAAAGTAAGTCAACTGTTAAATTAATTTAGAAAATTGCCATTGTATTTTCTCTCTTAAGAGTTCTTAATAATTATTTTTCACAGATCAATTTTTGCATTTCAATAGAGAAATAATTAACTACAAGTGTATATAATTATTTTCCTGTATTTTACCCTTCCTGATAAACACTGCCACTTTTGCTCATGAAGCTGTTTGAAATCTTGGATTCAAGGAGCTCTCAAACATTCAGATAGCACTGAATACCTTCCCCAGCGAATGCTACATTTTAACAGATCGAGGACACAGACTGCTGGAATAAATGTGATAAGTAGCCAGGAAATGGCTCATAGGTTAGGGAGATGCCTTTTTCATGGTCTGATGACTTTTTAACGCTTTTTCAGAATTCATAAAAGTTTTTTTTCCCGCTGCATTCTTCCCGGGTAGATTGGGTAAAGCGATGTGAGCGCTGAATTAGTAATTTTTCAGCTCCGTTCTTTGCTGAGAACCTGGTAATTGTGCCATTTGTTATCATCACGGATGAGCATCCGTATCTGTCTGGCCATCCTCGTGCACGCTGGCATGCTGGCCATGCTGCCCTGCAGGAATGCAGAGCTGTGCACAGATAAGGGAAAGCCATAGATTTGCCACACCAATGTGTCATTGCTTGAGCGCTTTGATGTTCTCGCACAGGATAGCTTATCCTTTGGCTTCAAAGGGATCCCACTAGACTGTAACTGCAGCAAGGGCCTACAGGATTCTCGCTGCTTGTAGAAAACAATCTCGCCTGTCTCTATGGTTCTTCTAATCTTGGGATGTTTCAAGTATATAAGCCATATTGAACTTTAATCTTTGCTGGCTCACCTGTATACTTAGGTCAAGGCTTTTCATGACTAGTGGCTTTTTTTAGATCCACATGCTTTATGGCAGTCTGAACTTCACTTTCTGAGTGTTTGAAAATTTTCTTAAAATACGATAAGTTTCAACAATATTGGTGCTTTACCTGCTGCTTCTGTAAGTAGAGGGATATTGAGTAAAGTAGGTTTTAAAAACATTTTTCTTTTTGATTTCTTCATTTAAAAAAAATCTTTGCTGAGGTACAAATTATTTTCACAGTTTTTTGATACATTTTTGAAAATTTTTATACATTAAAGTAGTATAAAATCATTGCTTTGAGTTACATCTTATGCAGACACAATGCAACTTCTGCCTGTGTTAATAAAATAGATATTAAAATAACACCATCTTGATTAGAGCTAAAGAATGCAATAATTTAGAACAATGCAAGTCAAGCACCTTAAAGGGTTTGTTTTCTGTTAGAAAGCTGTAACAAGTCTTTTATTCCACAAAAACAAAATTATGTGGAAAGTGAATATTGCCCTCCAGCAGAATTTAATTCCACATTCTTCAAATGTCATTAAATTGTTCTGTGTTCTTCTGGCTCGGGCTTCTTTCTTTTCATTAACTTCATTAAGGCAACAACAAATATGTCTTTAGAGAACAAGAATGGAGTTTTTGTGAAATAGGAAATACTCATGATCGATTTACCTTTTTTTGTCATGACTTTCAGGACAGTTTATCAGAGGATGGGTGTTAGAGAGCCTGATGTCTTTCCACTTCACCTATTCTCTTTGGGAAGGTAGCCTTAAAGCAGAAATGAAGGCTGAGTATGGTGGGCTGTCACCCACACAGGCTGTTTGCATGTGTATTATAGGTAGCTGTGCCTATCAACAAGGAGCAAATGAAATGTTCACATTCTCACTGTGAAGTCCAGAAAGTTTAAAGATACATTATCAGACAGATAGTGAAGCCTTTGGGTAGAGACAGCTGAAACACTGCCTGGATAATATCAGGTGGATCTCTGCTTAGGAGATGCCAATAAACCTGCAGTTTGTACATTTAAATGTTTATCCAAGGAGATATAAACAGAAACAAAGGAATTCTCCAGTGGTGTCACGAGCACCTCTCCACCCCCTTGGTTATCATGCAGGATAACCTGACCCCTTTCTCATCAGAGGACAGGAAGATGGAACCATGGTTACACAGGCTTTCTACATCTCAGGACAGCCAGCCCATGGAGAAGTAGCAGATCCTTGTTTCTTGCTAGTAGCTCATCAAGCAGTGCCACAGCTCCTTGAGAAGTTACAGGTTTGACTCAGGAGTGAGTGAGTGTGGGGTCAGGCCCTGTGTCATGCAGGGGGTCAGAAAGATGGGCTACACTGGTGCTGATCTGAGCATTCCTGAGTTGTCTTCCCACCTCACAGTAGGTGATGTCTTTTTGAGCTTTTTAGAAAGATTTTGAGGTAATTTATGCCTATAACATTGTCATCTCACTTTAATTGAGGCCAAGGCTAATATCATTTTCAGGCTTGCTGGACAGGGGATGATGCCTACCTGCTCTTAAGTGCAGCAGCACCTTGTGGCACTACCCTGTGCCTGCCACCTGTGGAGACCCCCTGTCAGTATCTGGGAACAAGATATATTTCTCAGGAAAGCAGCAGCTGATGATTTGCTGTAAGCACAAATCTCCCGAAAGAAGATTTTTTTTTCTGGAGAGCGTGGAGACTGGGAGGAGAGGGTCAGGGAAGATGTGGGAAGTGAAGTGAGTGTGCATGAAGGATGACTGGATGGGGATTAGTTTCTCCTTTGATGATTTTGGAGGCTGAGCAAAGGAAAATACTTAGTTTTCCTCATCCATGAAAACTGTCAGGACAAGCAAAATGCAAAAGTAGAGTACAGAGTGCAGTGATCCTTTGGGAGAGTACCCTAACATTTTTGAGGGGCTTATATTTGGGTTTAGACACTATTTCTAACCCAAACAGTCATTTGTATATTAAAGCTGTTTCAGAGCCCAAGTGGCATCTGGACACTTGCCTCTCTGCATCCACTAGCTACCACCACCGTTGCAGTGCAGATGGCAGTATGTCTGCCTTGGGGTGTAACTTATAATAGGGAGTGAAGGTCTGCAGTTGCCAGAAATTGAATTACCAACAGCCAAAGGTCTGAAAAAGTGGAAAAATTAAATAGAGATAAATCGCAGCGAGCGGGTGGCTGCCATCCAAGTTGTCTGAAAGAACCAAACAACAAAGCAGCCAAGCTGCTAACTCAAATATATAATTTGCCATTAATTTAACACTCTACCTACATATTAGAAATGTGCTGTTCCAGAGCTTTATACATGGCTAACCAAATGTACTTTGCCCCCCCAAAATAACAGCTGAAGGAATCTGTGTCACTCCTATGGAATAACCAGAGAGAGCACGAGTGATGCTAGGGCTGGGTGGTTGCTCCAAGTCTCACAGCAGCCCCATTTTTTCTGTTTTTCCCAGGCAGAACTGACATGTTTTCCTAGGTGGGCAGCAGCTCATCTGCACTGCCCTTTCCTGGATAGGAGAGGGAGGGCAGGAAGGAGACCCACCACCCCTCCCAGCACTAAGGTGGGTTGTACAATGCCTCCCGTGGCATTGGAGGCCAAATTCAGCCTTTTACAGGTGTAGAGCTGAACCACAAACACAGGCTTATGGAGGCACTTTGGTGGGTGAGAATCTGCTAAAAGCAGGCAGTGTGGGTTTTATATGTTATGACTTGCAACACTAAAATTTTGCATCACAGACTTTTGATCTTGCAGCACTATTAAACTGGAGCTCTGCAGCAATTCAAAACGTATTCAAGCAGTACCATTCAGATCCAGACCTGCTGTTAAAGGTTGTCTGCTAGAATCTCATGCTCAAATGAATAAAAGTTATAATCTGATTTTTTTCCCAATATTTGTGTGTGGGGTTATCTTCCCCAAAAACACTAGTTTATCAATATGCAGAAAACGAAAACCTTTATGTTCTCAGATCCAGTATCCTGCCAGGTGCAGATCTCTAATTCCCTTCTTCATAGTGTCAGAATCACAGTTTTCACTGAATTAGAAATAGTAGTCTATGGTGAGGAGAATTTATAGCTTTTTCATTAAGTAAATTCCAATAATACATCAGAAAGCGTAGGAAGAATAATTTCATATGTTATTAATTCCCTGCAGAGGATGCAAAATTTAAAAGAGGTTTGTTTTCCTGTGTTTATTTTTCTTAGGTTAGAGAATGGGGGAAAAATCCATTTTAACTCTATTGAGTTATACTTAGGAATAAGTAGACTAATGAGAATCTGTTTTCTCCTTCACCTCTCTTAGAGGCTTTTCCCTGAACGGTGTGCACCAAAGGAAAAAAACTGCTGTGACTTCTGCCTTTTAAAAGGCCTTTCTGGTGCTGGTCTCCTCCCAGCTAAGGAGAGAGCAAGTGTGCATAGAAATAGATTCATGCACTTCTTATGTGTTTTTAACAGTGCTGTACATCTCTTTTCACCAATCCAGCAAGCTTGGCTGCCTTCACTGTAATATAACTGACACGTTGATCCATACTTGGTATCCCTGCTGCAGGCAAGAAATTCAGATCTGGAGAACTGTCTCATCAACATATTTTAAAAATTATTTTAGCAAATGAAGTATCTCCATAAAGTCCAGAGACTGAATGGGAATGCAGATTTACCTGTACAGATAGTTCTTTCCCTAAAGCTGGTGTAAAGGGCAGTGGAAAGAGACTTCCACGCACAAGTTGGATTTTTGAATAGGAGAAAGACTTAA
Source organism: Cichladusa arquata (assembly GCA_026413545.1). Classification (NCBI taxonomy): domain Eukaryota; kingdom Metazoa; phylum Chordata; class Aves; order Passeriformes; family Muscicapidae; genus Cichladusa; species Cichladusa arquata. Next base: position 34,720,730 of record JAOTQP010000001.1, on the reverse strand, counting down.
GTATCCCCTTTTCTGTTCACCTGGTACCTCCCCTAAGATGTACCTTTAGAAAAAAACCAGTTTGTTTTGTTTTTCTTGGAAAACAAAAGGGAGTTATAGGCAGTTAAAAGCATTTGCTTCTTTCCTAAATGGTTCCCAAATAAGTATACCTTTTCTGCTGGACATAGCCTTCCCAGGGTTATTTTTTTAAACAAAAGGAAGAATTTTCACAAAACATCTAATGAAAGTACTTAACATCATGAGCCAGTACTGCTAAACAATACACAGGATGCATATTTCTGAAGGAATTAATTATACAGATGTCCAAAAGTCAGTTTGCCTTCAAGAATGAAAATACCAGAAACACTGAATATTGAGATGGAGGAGATGTGGCTCCTTGCTCAGCAGCTCTGGCTGACATTGCCTGAAATTCCAGGTCAGCATTAGCAGTGAAGTGCTATGAAAGATAATTGCTTTAAAGCCCCATTACTAACTAGGGACACCACATTAGAGTGATCATGTTAAAAGTTCTGGAGGATCAGCAAGGGAGGTGAGATGAGAAGAATAATAAAGCAACAAAACAGGATGAGGTGTGGGGAGAGACCTAAAGTTTCCTTAAGATGAATCTATCTCAAAGCAAAAAAAAAAAAAAAACAACAAAAAAACCAAAAAAACAACAACAAAAAACCCCTTTTTTATATTAATACATTCATTAAAATAATAAGAAATACTTATTTGTATAGAAGTAAAAAGAGAAAGGAGGTGGGATCCAGTGCGCAGGGCAGCCTGTGAAGCAGCAATCAAGAGACTGGTTCTATTCTTAGCATTTTATTCTTCTACACATTTTTCCTGTCACTTTGCTAGCCTGAAAGATCTCTGCAGCAGATTAGTAGCTGTGAGAGGTGTGTGATTTATAGAGTGCCAGCAAAGCTGCCAGTTCTCACCTGGGATGCATAGCTATAGTGTCATTATTGTAAAAATTTTGATGTCTTGCAGTTTGCTTAAACTCAGTCTCATACATGAGACATTCTCAAGCATACATAGTTACATGCATGTCCATGCACAATTTCACCAAAACCAGCCACTTTATCTTTACCATCTTTGACTCTCGGGATGTGTTTGTCAATTAGAGTGTGCAACAGTATCTCAGATTTTCTGTTGAGAGATCACAGTTATTTCAGAGGCATTCACAATAAGGGAAGAGTTTAAACACTCCCTGCAAGACTTCTTGTCTTTTTCCAGCATGAATTTTCTTTGTTACAGCTATCCACGAGCCTTTGGCATGATTCTTCTGGAAGTTCTCACTCTCTTTTTCTCTTTTTTTTCCCAATCTTGAGTACGGTGAATAACACTGAGTCATTCACACACATTCCCGGTTCTCTGATTTTTTCACCTCTTCTGTTTGTTCATTAGTAGTTGCAACTGAACATTGGCATTCAAATCACTTTTGAGGTTTTAATCTGAGTCAGTGTCCCCCAGCTCCTTTTGCAGTCTGTGGAGAGGAATAAATAGTTGTAAGACATGATTCATCTCATCTTAAACTAGATTTGTGAAACGGGTCAGATGAATCATATCTTAGAAGCCCTCTACAGACCTAAGCTTGCTTAAGCATGAAAGAGAAACAGTCTCGTGTCAGATCTGAAGAAAAAGGAAACAAGTAAGCCTATGTGCCTTGATTCTTGGAGAAGTGGGAAGGGGTGACAGCATTGCTATCCAAGTTTATTAATGTTCCCTTACCATAACCCAGATAACATCCCAGGTATAGGCTGGCATGAACCAGGAGAAGCAGTTGCACCAGCAGATCTGTGTGGGTGGCATGAAGAGGGGAGAGCAGCCACACCACTGGGTGAAACCAGGTGGGCTGTGATTAACCTGGCCCTAAATCTGGAGGGGTAGCCCTGGCCCCTTGCAGCTCCTCCACGCTGGTCCCTGCTCCTGCTGCCTCCGCTCTGCCACGTTCGCTGCCTCTGCTGCCACGGGGAGCAGAGACTTGATTATCCATGCAAAGAGTATCTCCAAATAAAGAGGAGAAAAATGTGTATTGAAACTGGATCTGAGAGCCCTTCAAGCTTGCCTCATGAGAAGGAAAAGCAGAAAACCTCTGGGAAAAAGGAAGGTAGTGTTTGTCGAAGTATGTTTTACGGATAGTTCTCACGTCTAGAGCAAAAGATGGAGTATTCTGGACAACTCCACGTTGTTCTTGCCTGGAGCTTGGAAATATTATTCCCTTCTTTTTTTATGTTCTTTGACTCTGCAAGGTTTCTATCCTTGAAGTACTACAAAGCACAGACATTATCAGCCTCCCTGTGTTACCTCAGAGGGTGTGAAGCAGAATATTTGCTGAGGTGTTTTTGCGGTAATACCGAAGCTTATTACAAACATGCTTCTTCACACCAGAGGTTTTTATTTTTGTGGTTTTGAAAAGGTAAGCAAATATTCTCAGAAAATGTATATTCTTTTCAGGAAATGTAGCCAATGGGAGATCTGTTTTGCCATCACATAATGATTCTCTGGTATTAAAGTCTGGCCAGGAATCAAAATTTGATATTATCTATGAAATATCTAGACAGACTAACAAATGTCCTACTTGAAGTGATTTATTTCAGATCTCCAAGTATATACTTGATATTGGCTTATGGAAAGAAGCCCCTGCATGACAGACTAGGACTTGCTGGTTGTATCTGAATTTTGACTGAAACCTTTAATACTAAATCTAGAATGGCAGGTAAAATTTACAAGACTGAAGGTTACAAGTCATTTCACATCTCTTGACAATTACATCCATGACAGAAGCCAGACCTGCACCTACAGTTACCAAGTGGCCCCAGCTCAGTCCTGGGCTACTGTGGGACCTGGGGTAATATCAGCACTGAGCCATTTCAGTCCAAAAGCAGACTTACTGGATTTGGAGGTTTGTGATTGTAGCAACTAAAACAAAAGTCTGTTCTACAAACATTATGGCTCTGTAATTAAGGCCCTGTTTTAGCAAACCCTCACTTTCTGGACAGCCTGTTTTTCATTGAAGCTCATGTTGGTTCTCCCTTCAAATGTATGCACTGGCAATGGGAGGGCTTCTTTCACAGTGAGTTAAATAATTTGGGGAGGCTGAAGGAAGTAAGATTTAGAGGTGTACAGCTACAAGCAAGGTATCTAATTTGAAACTGAATTGAATTTGGTACGGTTTGGCTAGCTTGGAGAAAATGTTTTGAATGGATAAATAAATTTAAATTTCTTGTGAAAGGTAAGCTGTTCATGTAGAAAAAAATTCTGCAAGTTGAGACAGAAACAGCTCAAGATGAGTGCTGATGCTTGTTTTAGTCAGGATACTCATCTAATAAAATATTCTGAAGGAGAAGACTACCAGCAAAATGTCTCTGGCCCTTTTTTTGCCATCTCACTTTCATATGCTTGTATGTGTCCTTGATCATCAGATTATACAAGTGATTTGATATTTTAGCTTTGAAGCTATACAACCCAAGATTCATTGGGAATGTGCAAATCCAGAGCTGAGAAACTGGAAACAAAGTTTGCTCTGAAGTACATTCTCCTTTTGTCATCTTGTATAAGCCTTGCTGACTTTTATCTTCGTTAACAGCTTGACTCTGTATTACATCCAAAAATCTCTTCACTTGAGTTTCAGTCCTGACAGAGAGTGTCAATAGAGGACACTGTGTTGTGTGCATTACATATGTGCCATATATTTTTTAGGTTTTAAATGAGATATAAGTCACAGTGCAGCGTTAAGCCTTTCCAAGGAGTAAATGTCACCTGAGAAGAAAAAAAACCAAAACATAACCTACAATTCACAAAATACAGCAATGAAATTTAATATAAAAATCTGTTCATCTGGGAGCAAGAGGAAAATAGGTCTAAAAGTATGAAGAATCAAAGAACAGTTTAGATTGGAAGGGACTCTTAAAGATTGTCCAGTCCAATCCCCCTGCAAGATGGTAATAATAGTAAAGAAGGTATTTTAAACCATCTTCTCTTCTGTCCATAGATGATGAATCTTCAGAAGCTCACTGGAAATTCTGTCCCCGTGAAACAGAGGGATTTTACCCAGGCATGTCCTTTTGGTTTTGATCCTTCTGGAGGGAAGAAAGCATGCTTAGCTGTCAGCAGGAGGAAGGCTGCCTTCCTCAGTCCTCAGGAACAGAGAGGAGAAGCATTTTCACTGCAACACTTTTTTTTTTTCTTCTGAATATCAGGCTCAATCTGAAATTAATGTGGCCATGGCATTTTCCCACATTTCTTTACAGGGCTCTAAATGGTCCTGTGAAGAGCCAAAGTCATGTTTCCTTTCAGTTTATGTGAAGGCACGCCCATAGCTACTCAAAATTGTGACAGAAGGAGGTCCAAAAGAGTTGTTCAGAGGGATGAAAACAAAATCTTCCCATAGCAAAGGGGAGGATGTCAGAGGGCTTTGTCTCTCTACAGTCAGAATCCTGGGTGATGAGCACCTGAACTCATGATGAAGAAGCACGTGAGGAAATTTTATATGTATCTATTATTGTATATTTGCTATTCTAAAAAAGGTAAGCCTCCCGAGTGAATAATCTGGAGGAAATTTTACCCATGGGAAGCTGAGATAACCTTTCTCACTTTGAGAGCTGCTTGTAGATCCCACTGCTGCCATCACCTCCCAAGGTTACTTTTCTGACAAGCTGATGGCAGCTCATTTCTTTTCAAGCTTTGGCCCCACTGAACAGAAAATGTCAAGTAATAAGCAGCAAAGCACTGCTTGCATGTTTGGAAAACCCAGAGCATGTCATGCCTGTATGAGCTGTGCTAAAAAGATAACACCTAAATTACATTCCACCTGGTGTTGCAAGCAGCAGAGTCACACTTGAGCATTTGTGTTGTTTTCGATGGACTCCCTCCCTTCTGTACTGCTGTTAGGTCCCAGTGCAATCGCACTGTGCTGGCAATGTGCTTTGTGAAGCTGTTCAGGGGTCTCTCCTGTGATGAGCTGACATTTTAGCAGTAATGGGAGCTGCTGGTAGTGATGGAATTAGAACATTGTTCTTTTCCTTAAATTTTGTCCATTTTGATTAACCAGTACTCAAGAGCTACTGGGGTGTTTCTTGAATGTAACAAGTTAAAGGATCACTGTACTCAGCCACACACTTCTCTTGTGGAAGCTGGAAGTAGCTAAGGCAGACTGTTCAGCTCCTGAAAGCCAATTCCTTTTTTTTATTCTACTCTTCCACCTTTGAGAAAGAAAACAGATCCCAGCTGAAGATGTTTTCCCCCATTTCTCTTAGTACAATGGACTAAAGCGCTATGGTTAAGAAATGGCATCACAAAGTACCTTTATTTTGTAGTAGCTCTTCGAGCAGAAAAGGTTAAAACTTTCATGAAGAAGGTAAAAAAAAAAAAAAAACCAAAAAAACCAAAACAAACAAAAAAAAAAAAAACACAACCCAAAAAACAAAAAAACCAAACCGAAAAACAAACCAAAAAACCAAAACAAAACCAAAAGCATGAATTTCTAATATTTGCCTTATGTGATTTCCCTTTATGTTATAATGCTAATGCAGAGCTCTTGTTCCTCTGAACTGTCTGGAGGATGACACACAGAGGCTGCTTACAAAGGCTGACATTAGGCACAGGAAGTTAATCTCTTTATACTGCCTTTAAAGTTAGAGGTGCTGGAATGGATGACTCAGAGAAGAAGCAGCTGAATTTAGGTGCTCTTGCTTGCCTGCCAAAAGGCTGTAGACAAACTAGGCTGACTTAAATTGTGAGTGTATCTTTTAATATAAAAAAAATACTCAAATGTTTTATATTTAAATATGCTCACTATTTTGATCTGTGCCACTGCACTCACACACTTTGCCAGATAGATGTCTTCCATTTGTCTTCTTCTTCTTCAGTGGTATATCACAAGCATCATCTTGAACATTAAATCTGCTCTAGAGCTACCCATGCTTTATTATTTCTGCTAATAGTCTGTGAAAGATCAGTGGTCTGATAAAGGGGCACAAAGTTATTCAGGCTAATAAAAGACAGAGAATAATACTGAGGAGAACTTGTAAAATGCTCAGCATGCATTTGTCCAAGGTCACATGTTTATAATAATTTAAAGGACTAGGAGTCAAAATTAAGCAATTTGTCATCATAACCGTAACTGGAATTAAGCATCGACCAGTGTCATGTGTAGGATTGCACATACTAGGATTTTCTGTGTGTTAATCTATTTAATGTTTTACTCCTGTGAATCTTGGCTGCTAACGCAGAATGGAGGAGATTATATAGTGCTTGTAGTGTAGAGGCCAGAAAAGTCATCAAGTGCATGGAGGAGACACTGTTCTTGCTGCATTTATGTTGTGCTCAATATTCAGTTGGTTGGTACATGCCTTACTTACCTGTAGGATTTTGTTTGGTTTTGTTTACTGAGAAGTCCTTTTAAAGTAAGCATTTTATGGTCCTGAATAGCATGCAGTGTTCTGTCATCATGCATGTCTGAGCATCACACTTGCATCACAGCCCTTGTGTGAGTCCCAGACTACATAGGAAAATTCTGTTAATGGGAGTTATGTTTTGTAGATGGGGACTTTGTGTGCTGCTGCACATACCCAGCTGGCAGAATGATAAACCACAAGTTTGTGTTAGCAGTGTAGAGCTGCTTTTGCATTTTCCACCCACAGCAAGGACAGAGGGATGAAAAAAGGCAAGTAGACTCCAGTCAGTACTGCTTTATGTCTTCTTCTCCTCACAGCTCATGCTCTTTCTTTCCTGAGGTTTTCTCCACTCCATTTTCACCTGCCACCTTGCTGGCAGAGCTTCCCTAACTCTGCAGTGCAGCATCTAGTAGATGTTTTTGACTCGTCAAGGGTCCTTTCTGATAAACATCTCCACGGCACTGTCCAGGTTCTCAAAATCATGCTCAGTTGCTAACAAGCAGGACAGAATTTCTTCTTGCTGCTGTGCAGATGCCCAAGTAGAACTGCTCTGTGGAGATACAGAAACCAGAATGTGATGTACCTGTGAGATGCTTTTTTGAACATCAATACCTGACTACTGAACACTATTTTTTGTTATCTTGTCTAGGAGGCATTTCTTGCTCCTTGCTGAAGATGTAACTCTTCCTTGTGCTATCTGCAGACACTGGATAGATGGGTGGCAAGTAGGAGCAGGCAAACCAATCCTTCCTGTAGTCCTCAGCTCTCTGCAGATCTGGGCAGTCTTGCAGCTGTCCTTAGAATGCATCCCTTGCATTTGTTTTTAACACAAAGGCATTGAAAGAATAATAGAAAACAGCTGTGGCATAAGTACTAAAAGCAAGTAGACTTTGATTTATGATTTCTGCTCAAGCAGAGCTGTAGCTGTCCATAAAAATTTCAACGTGGTGAGTTAGAGCTGAATGCATAAAAAGTGGTAGTTGGTGGGTGGCCTTATCTCATCTTAATCTGATCTAAACCAAGCCTAAGTGGTTTTAGGGAATCAAAACAATGCATTTTCCAGTGTTTAGATGATCAGTAAACATCTCAGAAGTTACAGTCCCTGATCATTCACTAAATATCTATTCATTCTTTTTTGCCTCTGAATTTTCTTCCCGTGCCAGACTGAAGTTCCCATTTCATGCTTTCTGTGCCCTGTGATACAGACACAGAGGAAATGTGCAGTCACAATCTACTGTGCTGGTGTGGAAAGCCAAGGAGGGGAGCTCTGGATGTGAAGAAAGTATGGTAATAGTGTGAAGAAGCAGGCAGACAGAAATGGGGAAGCTCACTCTGATGGTGAAGCTCAGGGTAGTGTGAGCACTTGGGGGTTGTATCAGGCTCTCCTAATGCTGGGCCTCCTCCTGGATTCTGTGGGGCTCAGGGTGTCAGAAAGCTCTCCAGGAGCTACCAGATGCCAGTCATTCAGACTTTCTCATTTTAGTTACCATGACCAAGCAAGTGGAGGGTGTAATATGCAGGAGCAGGCACTGCACAGTACATGTGCTCAGCAGTGTCACACATGCAGCCAGTGTGGCTTTGTGGGGTCTGTATGGACAGCCAAAAAACATTGTGCTGGCTTCCCTGTGGCTGAAAATTGCTGCACCAGGCAGATACTTGTTTGAAAGAAAGCAATTAGGGAAAGCAGCAATTGTAGCACCATCATATGCATATCTATTCATATGTGGTTAACAGCATAAGTAACTCTGGCTGTCTTTTGGGAAATTTTGCTCTTTCTGTATTTCAATGCCTAATAACTCTCTGACAACTGAGTCATCAAATTACAATAAAAGAATGGAAAAATATTTTTAATAGTGAAAATTTTAGCCAGTGTCTGACAATTATGGATGTACTTGCATTCATTGGAAAAATTATATAGATAAGAACATGGGATACATCCAGTAGAAGAAAGAAATACGGGCATGTCTGTCACTACAGAAGTACCTGAAAGCAAGTACTAGAGGAAAAGGAGAGATAAAACGGGGTAGAGTTAGAAATTTGAATATTTCAGTAGCATTAGCTGCAGATATTCTGTATGTAGCTTCTACTCTCATTTTTGCACTTAATAGCATAAAGAATAAGAAAATAACTAGGTAGCTTTGAAAACTTATTATATTATTAAACTCTGAAGCAGAAAGGCCACTATTGTGGTAAAATACAAGAATTTTGGCATGTTTCAGTTTTCTTGTTAATGCACATTTTTTGCTCATTCCTATCCTATATGGAAAAACATTACCATTCTTGTTTCTGTGAAGTAATTCAAGTTACATTCCTAGTTCACAATCTAGTTTGGTCATTTGCTCACATCATTAATCACTGGTCTTTATTAACTAAGGCATCTAAAAAAGTGTTGTGCTCAGTGTATTTGTGCATGCTTCAAAAATATTCTAAAAACTTACCATTGTTCTTAGCTTCTAAATTTGCAATTCTTCAGTACACTGATAAAAAAATCACGATGGGATGAAGAGGAAACTCACTTTGTGCTCAAGGCCGAGTCAGCCACGACTTGGAGCCAGATTTTGGCACAGTTTCCCAAGGGGAACAGTGCCTGGCTCAGCTGTGCCAGGGAATCCACCTCCCTGGCAGGGAGCTGCCACGCACGAGTGAGCACCAACGAGGACTCTGGCCACTTGTGTTTCCACCCTGTGAGCAGAAAGAAAAGTTTGGGGCTTGATTTGTTTGTTTGTTTTCCTTTCTGAAGCATGTTCCCATCTTTTGATGGCTGGTGCTTTACAAATGCTGAGTATGATGACATGCTTCCCAAGCAAACAAGTGAATAAGTTTAGTAATGATAGCTTGGCCTAGTGTGCCATTAGTCTGGGCACTGTACAGTCATAATGAAGGACAGCATTTGTTGTGCAGAACTGCAAAATTAAGGGAGGGGAGATCAGACAGCTACAGCAAAAAATTAATTATCAGGAAGGATGAGACTGTGTTGGTCAGGCTAAAATTCTCTCTCTTGGCACACATTATCTAACCACCATTCTTGTTGGCAATGCAAGGTCAGATAAGGGAAGAGATTAAAATTTAGCTCAGTGGTTGTCCTCAGAGGTCTGCTTTTCTTGCATATCTAGCAGCAGTTGAGTCAATAACATTGTCAGAGTCTATACTGGTGATGAAGAAGTGGTTGGAGCCTGCACTGTGCCACAAAATACCACAGCTGATGAAGGCCTAATGCCTCCTGTACCAAGATAAATATTTTGTATTGCAAGTGACTCCTCCACTGGCAGTGTGACTACTTCCTGAGAAGGGATCATGCTTTCCCTAATCTCTTTTCTTGATGAGCTGCCTAATGAAGTGGAACAACAGCAGAGTCAGCATAAAGCTTCATCCAGGTCTTCACTCCACTCATTGTTGCACTAATTATTAATTATTTATTTTGACCAGGTTTTGGATATCTGAGCAATTACAGTGCCATTCATGTGGTTTTATACAGTGGCTAGGCCATGAGAGGAATGGCCTGAGAAACTCTCTTCATTGACAGAAGTTAATAACTTCTGCATTTCCTTACCATCTCCAGGTGCAGAGCTTCCGTGAAATCAAAGAAAATTGCTGAGCACCTAAAGGTCTGCAGAGAGATCAAGAAATTTTCTACTTCTATTAATGGGACAGTGCTGTTGAAATCAGCCACTTTGAAAAAATGTATTTACACTACCTTAATACTGGACAAGCATTCTTGTTTGTCTGTTTTTATTGGAAAAGGATACCAAATAATTTATATACATTCACTAAGACAATTTCAAAGGACTAATAGTGTCTAGGTTCCAAATATATAGAGATTATTAAAGCCTCATACTAAGGAAACTAAAGAAACTGTTCTTTTGGAAAGGAATTAAAGAACAGTTGTGAATATCTTTTTATTTATCTTGTTGTTGTTGTGCCTGCAGAACTTCCTAATCTCTTATTGTACTGACATGCTATAAAGAGGCATTATAGCTCAGAGTCTTGGTAGGGACAGGATGAACATCCCTGATGCACCATGGAAGAGAGTAATTATAGCCTGCACTGGAGCCTATTTATCCAATAGTTTAATCCTCCTATCAGAAAGGCATTTTTGAAGAACTTTAATTTCCCCTTCTTTCAAAGGCTGATGCTTTCATAAGAAGAGGTGGGGGAATCCATGTGCAAGGGAGGGAGTGGCTGCTCCTTCTTGTAGAGCACAGGGCAGCAGCCCTGGGGCCAGGGGAGGGAGGGCAGCAGGGAGGGGAGAAAACACAGTGAGCCTCTGAAACCCCAGCCCTTTGATGTGGTGGCCAAAATCATGGAGACTGAGCATCTGTGCAGAGGCTGACACAGTTGGGAAATCTGGGAGCTGATTGAAACGAAACAGGACAGTAAGGGCTCACCCTGCAAGGACACAGTGAGCAAGGGGAGATGCTTTGTACAGCCTTTGCCTTTCTCTCTGATGGATCTAGTCACAGAAGGTTGCTCAGTATTGTTTGACTTTCTCAGTTTGAAACACCTTTTGCTCTTCCTTGGGAAATTCACTTTAATGGAGGAGGTTCAAGCAAACCCACCTCAGAGCCCTAGTGCCTTGGCAGGGTGGAGTTGACAAAAGTTGGCTGACTTGGGTTCCCACAGTGACAAGTAGGAAACCAGAAGAGAGACTAATGTCCATGGTGGAGCATCATATTTTCTTCTTTAAAATATAGCTAATGCTGAAACAAACCAAAAGCCTGGCATGCAATATATACTTTTTTAAAGCCTGAAACAGTTTGACAAGGTCATAATTTTCTTTCTTTTTCCCCTTTGCAGAGCTTCTAAAGAATTTGGATTGTTTGTGTGGGGACAGCTACTGCTGTTGGCAGGGGGCACTACTTCTTTTCTCTTCATAACTCTGGCCATAGCTTCATGCAAGGCAAGGCAATCAATGAGGCAGTGCTGTGAGAGCCTGGGGTTGAAAGCTGAACAACTGCAGCAGAATTTAAGACCTGATGGGTTTAAAGCTGCTGGGGGATTAAAGTAATATTTTTTGTTTTGACCAATTAATTTTGTAGCATTCTAGTGCAGATCAATGGCTAATGCTTTGAACAACAGGACGCTTGTTTGACATGTTTTATTGGAAATAAAGACATACTGGTATATTTTGAGACACTGACACCCTGCCCCTTGAGCAATCTCATTGTTGCAGTCAGGTTGCCAGTCCCCTGCCACCCTGCCCTTTGACTGCCATCAGCAACATAGGCAGGATGCCACCCACAATATTCATGTGAGGTATGCTCCTCTCAAATCACACTGCCATTGCCAGAGACAAGGGTCTCTGTGACTCTTACCCACGTGTAAATGGCATTTTTGTGGCTGGTTGTTGCTCTCAGGTGACCTGGACACCAAATGTCTCTGGATGCCCACAGGAGCCACAGCATTTCTTATAATGCTCTACTTGCTTTTAGTGATCAGTGGAGTTGCTGTGTTCACGGTGTGCTGCTGCTCATCTCTCCTACTGGCAATAAAGTTTTGTTTTATAAACTATTCCAACCACAGGTACTCAGCAGATAATCTGGGAAAAAACAAAAGGGAGGATATTTGCATCAGAAACACAGGGAAACCTTGCAGTGTCTGATGTGCCTTCTCCTCTCCCCATTTGATTTCCAGCTGCCTGTCCTGATCATCCCAGTGCTGCAGCACTGTAGCTTCTCTTCCGAAATGGTAGCAGCAGTGAGAACAGTAGGGCTGGTGCATATTTGCTTTGTTTGATGCCCTTCTTCACCTCCTTTCCCCATATTTGCTCTGTGAAGAATCAATAGTTTAAAAATAGAAATGAAGGGAGGAAGGAGAAAGAAAGAACCTGAGACCAGCTTCACCCATGATTTTGAAGTCTGTTTTCTTTTTAAAACTTTTATTTTACTAGTGATGCTTCACAGGAGTCCTTGTTGATGTCTGTGTGTTTTTATATCATTGTAACTGACTTAACTCTCATTGTTTTTATCTTTTCTTCTCTCCCAGTGGAGTTTTTATACTGTGATTTGGCTTCTATGAAGTCTATACGGCAATTTGTGCAGCAGTTTAGAGCAAAGAATTGTCCACTCCATGTCCTGGTGAATAATGGTGAGTTCTGTTTCTTTCTTCTCATATCTGCAAGGGAGGATGTGACAGATGGAGGTCTTGTCCATCACATCACATTTCAAACAGATTATCTGAACCATGCAGCAGTTTACCATAAGGCTACTTTTAACTGGAATGTCTTTCTGGAGTTAAATTGCATTTTTTGAGAGGTTGTCAGGTGATCAGTCTGAACACTTCAATGCCACACCTGCTCATGTTGTTATTACAAGCCTGGTTCCTTTGCTGTGATTTTTTAGCTCTCCAGCACTAAAAAGAATGTGATTATACAAGAATCTGAACATCTGTAAGAAAAATAAGAAAGGAAAGAGAAGCTGTACTTAATGCCAGTAGAAATTCTGTCTTTTCACCTTTATTTACTTTCTCTCCCCTTATGTTTTTCCCTGTATAAACACTTCTTTACTGTGGGTGGCTGATGAGCTGGGCTGGGAGCATAATCCACTTGAAATATAATCTGGCAAATCATCCAGCAACCTCAGAGAAGTCACTGCATAGACCCAGGTGCTACTGGAAAGCTGTTCATAAAACTGCATCCTCAGTGGTCAGAAAACAAATTAAAAGGACAATATTTGTCTTGCATTCATACAATTATCAAATTAATCTCTTTACTCTTACAGATTTTAGCTTTTGTTATTCACGTACTTGCTATCTAATTTTGTATTATAGCCACAGTATTTTTGGAAGCAAGCTTGTACAATAATTTTCTTCCAGAAACTGTGCATGCTCTGCATGCACTGTCCCAAAGGGGAATTTTCACCTGTCTATTTAACTAGGGGAAAGAACCCAGCAGCAGCAATTTTGTCTTGCTGCTGTGTGCTGTTGTTCTTGTTTTCCAAACTATTTACATATGTTTTTATTAAGACATCCCACAGAACATTTTCTGTTTTTCTGTGCACACTTCAATCCTAGTGAGAGCAAACATGCTGTTAATAAATGGTTTTGTTATATTCATTGATGCCTTAAAGAGCTCTCAGCAACACAAGTAAATACTGCAATAAAAATTCAAGTGTTTTTTATTTGCTGATTGATATGAAACATTTTTTAAATGTTCAGTTAAGAGTTTATTTTTCTTTGATTAGTCAAAAAAGCCTACCATTATTGTTTTAGTCATGCAATAATTAGAGGTGGATATTTAAGCTTAGTTATAGTTAATCAGTGGATATTTAAGCCTAGTTACAAAGTCTTTCCAGATTTACTTCTAAACATTCAGAGTAAAAACTGTTACCCAGATGGGAACAACACTATTTGAAAAAACATTTTATGGGAAAAGAGGTTTTTAATTCCATGCACCCATCAGGCATCTCCTGCCCTGCACTAGTTTTCAGCCTGAGCAAAGCCAGCATTGTCAGCAGGGACTTGGAGGCCAGTTAGGGGAAAAATGGTGAGGCTGAAGCAACTGGGAAGCCCTCTGGAATACAGGATTTTTTTTTTCTGCTCTAGCTGCTGCTAAATTGGGTTGGATGAAAATTAAATGTGTCTTCTTATCCAAGAAACAAAGTTGTATGAAAATAGTTCTCATAATGTTCCTAAAATATTACAAAGAGTGTAAACCCAAACCTTCTTTTAAGAAAGGAGGTTAAGAGTAAAATTTGCCTGCTTCAATCTGTGAATGTATTTTGTGACTTGCAGGGAAGCCATTTGATTTCACTTATGCTTTTTTACCAAATACAGTTGCCAAGAGAAATCTCTTGTTTGAGAAAATCCTTTTAGAATCTACAATTAAATGAATGGTCCGAGTAATTTTTTTTGCCTTAACAGAATCACATTCAAAGCAGGTAAAGAGTCACAGGTAAAGAATCCCATAGAATTATGGGTTAGCCTCTGTCCATTGCTGGGCAATGAATCCACTTTTGAATGCTCTTTCTCACATCTTTTTAATTTATTTATTTTTAATGGTCCTTTTTATTTCCTTTTGTAAAAAATCTGTAGCATTTAGTCATTTAGTTTTGTTATCAGGAAAGCCCACTTTCACTAGTAACTTTTGTTTCATAGTGAAAGCCCAAATGTTTCCTTGTTACATAAGAGGAAAACGAACATACCTAGTAGAGGAGAAATGGCCTGATGTAAAAACCACCAGTATTGAGCACAACCAGGACAAGTGCTGACATTTGGGCTATCTGGTTGGCTTTTCTTTTCTCTCTCTCTTCCTCTTTCCTCTTATTTTCTATTTTTTTTTTCTCTTTTGTTTCATTTCACTAAGGAGGATGATTCAGTCCATAACGGACTGCAGATCTGGAAGCACTTCTCTCACAAAAGCCTCATCACAGTTGCCTGTTCCACTGCCTTTCCCATAGGTTTGGGAAATCAGACTTTTTGGGAAATCAGACTTTGTATGTATTCCATGACTTCTAGACCAAACTATAAGCAAGCTAGTAAAATTTTTTATTTCTGTCTTCATAGGACCAAGCATTTTATTATCAGGGCTGTATTCCTCTGTTACATTTAGTGTAAAAATGCAAGAATTGTTACACTGAAACTTTTGCACTCCATACTAGTATTATTTAATTGCTTAAATCTAAATCTTTCAAATTGATAATATAATCATGTGTATATGTTAGTGAGCTTTCAACATATTATCTCCATGGATATGTATCCTATATGTATGTGAAGGTGTATGATATTTGTTGAGGACTTATGCAAACCTGTCAAAAACCTAAACGTTTGAAGATGATTTGGTAAAAGTTCCAACATTTTACAAGAATGCAAGGTATGAAAATAACATTGAAATATTATTAAAGACAAGGGATTTAATGTGAATTACTGTACTAAATAAATAATCAATACTACATATCTGACCTAAGATTGATATGAAATTCAGCAGTTTTTAAGGTCACTGGTGATTTTTTTTTTCAAAGTGTCTCTTCATCACTTGCTCTCTATTCCTTACCTAACTCAAGGATTTTGTTGGAAATTAAATTAATACTAAAATCCTGAGTTTCAAAGAATTCTCCTAGAGTTAAACATCCAGGTCCCACAATAATCATGTGAAGGCTTAGGTATCCAACTAAATGGAGATTAGTGCACTAGTCACCTCCTCTTTTTGTTATAGCTTATTTTAGCATGTACATTTAACTTTCTAATTTCTAATTTAAAAGGAAAAATTTGGTTGAATGCACACATTATTTCAGCTGACAAATAAGGGCCTGTTTTTCCATTACTATGCTTTCTGCATCAGTAATGTGCATGCTCAGCTCTTGGTTTTTAAAATAAACAAAACATATTAAAAATGCAAATATTATTAGAGTATTATATAAACTTTTTTTAATATAATGTGCTAGTGCTAAAAAGAAAAAAATGCTATGACATAGAAAACAAATTCACTTTCTGTAGAAAACAAGGACTAAGCTAAATGGTTGAACTGTGAGCCACAGAAAGGGATGCAGCACAAGCAGTGCAGAATGCTTAATCTGACAGCAGGTCAGAAGAATGTGTCTTCTACTCTGCTAATTAGTAATTGGGTGCTAATTTTTAGTTTTGTTTGGAAAGAACTGTGTCTTTGTACAGCTGAAAAGCATTTAGCAAATTACAGCATGTACACTAGTGTTAATTATTTAATACATTCCTAAAAATTGCTGTTAAAATGCATTAGAAAGTCTGCAGTCTTCTTGTGGTTGAAAAGGGGACAGATACCAAAACACTTTGTAAAATTCCAAAATTCCAGTAGTCACTGTTTCATGCCAGAGATGCTTTTTTTCTAACCTTGAAGGCAGTAGTTTTCTGTATGTGCTAGAACTGTTCCTCAGCACATTGTAGTTAATGGTTTTGCTTGTATGTTGTTTACAGTACTTAATGATCCTCAAACCAACAGAGCCAAGACAAAAATCACAAGATATTTAGTGACACCAGAATACCTCTGGATGCCAAACATGCACTGTCTACTTCATTAACACTGAAATGCCAACTTAGAGATTTCAGGCTGTTATTAGCCTATTGCAGTCAGATTACAGTTAATATTTTTCAGGTTGAAGCCTACCTAAGGCAATTTAAAATCAATATTCCTGAACTTCTAGCTAATTCAGATGATCATATTTGGTACTTTGTGGATCATCTGAGAAATCATCAGTCTCTTGATGGAATGAATAAGTCTGTATAAGCTTACCTCTTCAGTTTCTAGAGCACATTAAAAGCTGTATCAGTAGCTGAATATGTGAAATATATATATTTCCTTATCTACACACAATCCAGCCATGTGCAGGTGAGCCATAATCCTTTGCCAGGAGCCCTTTGAATAGTCCCATGGATGTTGTCATGGTTGATCATATATGAAATTATTCTTGCATTTGAGTATTTGCAGGATCAGATCAGAAGAAGAAGAGTGAAATTTGAGGGCTGGAAACAAGGGCATATATCAAATGCAAACAATTCTATTCCTACTTACCTACTCACAGGTCATATTTATAAGATTAATTTACGAATAGTTAAATTGTTTGAAGTGATCACAGTGGGATCTATGAAAAGATCCTGTCCCTCTGGATTTGGTAAGAGCCAGCTCCCTTGCCTGTAGCAGCTGCAGGCTACACTGACTTCTGATCAAAAGGGAAGAAACCTCAGAGATGTGGAAATTCACTGGAGAAGGCCTTGAGGGAAAGTTTGTGAGGAGGGCTGCTGTTGCTCCAGTGAAACTTGGATTTAATTGAAATTAATGCTTCTCCTCTAGCCATACAGGAAAGCTGCGGTGAATTGAGGGTATGATATCTCATTAAAGGTCTTCCAGTGTCTTGCTTACAACATCACATTCCATCTTTATCCTTCCTCAAAGACAAATTAGAGCAATACCCCAGCAAAGCTGTGATGGAAAAGGTATAGAGGGATAGGAACAAAGAGAGAAGGGGATGAGCAGGAGAGCAAATAGCCCCTACCTGTATGCAATGGATGATAAGTACTGGATATCATGGAAGACCTGGGCCTTGGGGAGATGGTTTTACCTGGAAAAGTTAATTTGAGGTGGTGGAGAGATTGGCTTTCAATGGACCTTCCATGTATGGTGGGAAAAACTGGAAGATTCATAAGAACCTTAAGATGTGGTATTAACCTGTTCTAAAATGAGAAGAAACTCCCAGAGCCATATTTTTTCATGAAGTTCAGAGCATGACAGGTGCCATCTCCTCAGATTTTGCAGAAGAAATAATCTTTTAAGAGAGCTGACTGTGGGGAGGCCGGCTGCTCACACACTGCTCTTCCCAGGTATTATGTGCCTTGGGTACTGTGAGTAACTTGTCTGGGCACATGGGTCAGAGCCCCATGACACTGCTGACAGTATCCAACCTGGCTCATTCACAGAAAATGAGGGTTGTGACATGCCCACATTTATCTGGCGTATGGACTTTGAGCAGCAGTTGTCAGCTAGAGATTTTATTATACCTGGATAGCACTTTTGTCTGCCAGAATTATATTTATCTTATAAGAAGATGTCAGATTTCCTATAAAAGGTTTTATTTTTTTTATTGGAAGAACTAATAAGTTAGAGGGGTGATCTTAGACTCTTCTGGCTTTCAAAGAGTAAGGATTTCATTCATGAAAATCCTGACTTTCGTTTGATATTATCTTTATCTTTCTGATTATTTCCAAAGCTTTTTCTCTGTCTGTGATATCAAACACTTTGTGAAAGGGGAAATATCTCAGGCTCCACATGCTGCAGGTTTCTGACCCATTTGCTTTTATGTCTTGAATGTGAACATTTTATCAGTGGAAGACAGATACAAAATTCAGCTATTGATGGATTAGGAAACCCAACCAGTTCTACTTAAGTGCATGGAACATTTGCCATTGGCTTTTCTGAAAGGCAGGAGTAAACCATGTTTTATTTTTACTTAATCCTTTCATAGCTTTTAGGTAAAAATATTTTTTACACAAATTGCAAATTGAAATATTTTTCTTCTGAGAGAATATCCTATTGAATTAGAAAGCTGTGACTGACTTTCCTATTTTCTGATTGTGAGCAGGCTGACTCACCATTGTGCCACCTCAAATAACCAAACAGTTACTGAGCATATTTTTAGGAAACAAAGGTTTGGTTTTTTTCAACCAGACCTAATTAGAAATGCTCTGATTTATTTTAGTGTAAAATCAAAACCTTGGTTATGGATTGTATTTACTTTTTTTAACTGACACATTTTCCAAGGAATTAGCTGGTGCTGTGTTCATGTGTAGCAGTGTGACACTGATTTAGAATGTGAATCTGTTCTTATGGAGGTATTACAGCTGGTTCATTATGTTCTGAACCTACCAAGATATGATTGTTGTTCTCACACTCCTTGAATGTGAATTGTCTGCATTTTTTCCTTTTCTTTTCTTTAACTTACTAAGAACCTGTTTTTTTTTCTGGCAAGACACATTGTTTTATCTTCTTTGGCACAGTTCATACAGTGCACTTCTCCCTTGTGAACATTACAGGTGGGTCTGGAAGCACCAGCAGAAGACATTACTCAGTTTTCAGTTCCTTACTACTTAGCCAAAGTTCTAGTGTTTGGGCTAAGAGTTTCCATGCCAAGTATTTGCCTTAGGCTGACTATTTTTTCTTTATTTTATTTTGTAATGCCAGATAAAACAGTTTAAGACAAACGATAAGACAAACATCTTAGGAGGTTTTTTTTTTTTTACTGTCAAAAACAATGGCAAGGTTTTTCATAAAGGCTGTGGTGCTATCACACAGTGTGGAATTGAATGCAGACAAGATCTTGTCTTTGTGTCAGTGGTGGCTGCATCTTTTGCCACATATGGAATATTCCCCTGATGGGTCAAGTCAGAAGCCTGCTAAGCACTGCATTTTGTAAGCTACCTTTTATGTGTTCCTCACTGAGTATTTTGCCTATATCAAGCATGTCCTGAGTTGAGCCTGAGCAGGTCTTTCTGCCTGAATCACAGCCCTGAGCTGGGGTGGGATGTGCTGCATGCACCAGCACTGAGACTGGGCACCAGCATCCCATCTGCTCTTCCTGGCTGCCTCTGAGCTTGGTGGAGATGGGCACTGGGTCTCACTTCAGGCTTCTCCAGACTCTCCACTGTCCAGACTGGTGGCCTCAGTCTCCCATGATCTCTGTGACAAGTTTCTATCCCATGAAAAATAGACTGTGAAGAGTTGGTGGGTGGGAGGAACAGGACAGTTAGTTTGGAACCATCAGGATGACAGAAACCTTGATTGCAAAATTTGAATTTTCTGATTAAAAGACTTTCATAGAGAATTAAACTATGAACATAGCATATATTCTTGTTAAATAAAAGAAAAATAATAAGAGAGCAAGTACTGAGGTAGAGCTGGGGTAGGTAGTGAGGATGAAGAGAGTCATTAGATATGTCTCAACTGTAGGAGATGTCTCAGTCAGAGGCTGGAAATGCTTACACACCATATAATTCACAAAGATTGAGTCTTTAACCTTGAGTACTGTTGTGATGGAACCTTTTATCCATGAGGACATTCTTGACTGATCTCCTACTTTCAGGTTTACTGATGTTTAACAGAGATGAGAATTATCGCTCCTGGTGAAAAGGAACTGGAACCTCTCTTCTGCTTGATCACCCACTTCAGTGTAAC
This sequence comes from Cichladusa arquata, assembly GCA_026413545.1. NCBI lineage: Eukaryota > Metazoa > Chordata > Aves > Passeriformes > Muscicapidae > Cichladusa > Cichladusa arquata. Next base: position 34,700,717 of record JAOTQP010000001.1, on the reverse strand, counting down.
TTGTACAAAAAGGCTTGTAATTTAGTCACAGCTGGTTGATACTGAAATGGGGATGGGGAGGAGCCTCAGAGCCAGGGACTGTGGCTCCACCAGGAAACAAGGCTCAGGAGTGAGGGGAGGGTGAGCTAGGTGTGTGGCAGGCAGATGCCTGCAGGGTGCAGAGTGATGGGGGATTGAGACACAAAGGAGCTACAGTGGCTGGGTGAGAGAATTAGGGAGAAGGAACTTTGCAGGGAAGCAGAGAGGTAGATGGAGCTGATATTCAGATGGGCTGAACATCTGCCCTCTTCCTGAACACATGCAGTTCCTTGATAGGATCAGCATGGGGTCACTGGATTGTGGGGATGAGGGAGGAGGGGAGGCTGGGAAGCAGAACACTGTCCTGGTTCATCATGGCCATGCATTTTGCCCAGCACAGGGACTTGGGGAAGCTGTCAGGAAAGGTAATCAGGAAAAGCAATGAGTGGTGCAGAGCATCTTGTGAGAAAGGAACAGGAGATTAGAGCTCATGGGAACTTGTTCAGTGCTGGAGCAGAGGTTCAGGCAGACTCCTGTGGAGAAGTTGTCCTGGGATGAGGCAGGAGAGACCTAATCCTCTGGAGATGGTTCTTCTTTACAACCCCAGGCTTGATCCCTGTTCTTTATCAAACCTGTTTTCACAGTTGCCAAAGGTCCATGCACATTACGTTGTTCCAGCACTGATGCCAGACAGACTAACAGGTGTCTTTGCATCTCCCCAAGGGTCAAGTGTGTGATATTTGTGTGTCATCCAGGTGTTATTGTTATGCCATGGGGTAAAAGTTCTTGCTTTGCTTCATTTTCCTCCCATTTGGCTTTGGAAAATTGCACACACACACACACACACGCATAAGATGGTCCAAAAAACATTAGGAAATGCAAGAGTCTAAGCTCCCTCTGCAGAGACAGGGAGTGAGACAATAACATTGGAAAGCTGCACCAAGTTTCATGCATGTTTTTGTGTTTTTCTTCTAAACTGTTAGGATTTTTACCTTTTCAGCTCTCATACACTATTAATCTGGCATCTGTGTATGGTCCTGTTGAGACTCAGAACACTTTCCTGGGATACCAATAGGCCTGTGGCATAGCTGCAGCGCTGGACTCTGGGTTGGGGATGTGGCTTAGTGAGCAGCTCTGTCCCAGCTGTTACAGCAGTGCTGTAAATTCACTGCTCTGCAGCCCAGACGAGGCAGTAAGAAGCAGTACCTGTAAGAAGCAGTCATGTGGGCACAGTTGTGCCTCCAGTTGTCACTTCTGGGGGCAATTCTTGCAATAAGGCATTGCACTTTCTCTTTGCTCACTAGCCAGGAGAGAGCCACAGAGCAGGAACACTCTGGGATTGCACAGCCCAGCTGAGCAAGGTGGAACAAGCAAGCAGGGATAGGCAGCCCAGCCAGGGCATGCTGCTGTATGGAGGTGTTTTACATGTAGACACACCTTCTACAGAAGTGTTTTGTGGCATGGGTGTGCAGAACAGAGCAGTTCTGACATTCTGTGAAGTGGGGTGGGCTGTCCCATGGGGCTGCACTTGTGGGATTGGGAATGCTGCTAAAGGCATCAGCTAAGAGAGGGCAAAGCCTGTACAGAGGAAGGGCTTTGTGCTCTTACTGGAAGTAACTGTCTCCTAATTTTTCCCCTTGGGAACATTTTTGGTACAGTATGTATCTCCTCCTTGTAAAGGGCAGGAATTGGGTGAATGTGATTATAAAGGTTCACCTCATGCTGTGAAGGTGTTATGTGTAAGTGTTTGTGGCTGATCTATTGCTTTATCTGCCCAGCCTTTGGCTGATAAAAGAACTTGTGTGAGGGGAATTTGCCTCCAAACCCTCTTCTGTGAGCCTGGCTGGAACTGTTTTGTATGTGAAAAAGAAATTAAATTTTTCTTTTATAGTGAGTTTAAGAGAACTGACTTTAAAAACCTCCAAGTAGCTCACTGTAAATAAATTCAGATGAGGGAAATACTTGTATTTTTGCAGCTCTTAAAACACATTTTATAATGGAGATGAAGGACATCTTTGCAGTGGGAGGTATGGGAGTTAGAGAAATATTTATCATCATCTGCAGTACGAGCAGGCATAGTGCAAAGTCTCCTGTATAATTCAATAAAAATGGGGTATATCTGGCCTATAATATTTACAGCTATCATAATTTTTTTTGTTATGCTGCATGCAATGTCAGATCCATTTTATTCTTTAAATTACATAAAATGGATCAAAACCCAAGAGTTTCATTAGAAACCTTTACACAGAATCATCATAAATTCTGGCTTAGAAAGACAGCTCTCTTGAAGTGTATTCATTCTTTGAGTGAGAAATATGATTACTGCCTGGTCATAGAATTAAAAAAGAATAAAATTTTTGTTATTCATTAAAGCAAATTAAAAATGTGTGTAATTTGAACATATTACAATAAATGCAGAACTGCAGCACACTGGAATGTATTACTATATCTATAAGAACAGTTGTTCAGCATAGTTTTGCAGAAAATTATTTTCCTTATTCTAATTTATTTCTACCTCTGCAAAATCACACATCCGTGTTTTGTTTAGTCAGTTTTTTGTTCCCATACTATCAGTCTTTTGCCAGAATATTTCAGCAACAGCTAATCAATTACAAAGTAGATGCTCATGTTCAGTTTATTCATTAATTCATTTTCTTATGCCATAAGTTATCAGTAATATTTTAAAACTGAATCTTCTGGAGACAATGCAGCTAAATTACAGGGAAAAGCATATAAGAAGGTTATATCAGAATCGAGATGTTTGGCATTAATTGTTTGTGTCCTGCCACTTCAAATTTCACATACACTCTGAAAAAATTATGACTTATAATGTATACATTATAAATTTATAAATTATTAATATTAAATATACATATAGTTATATACTTTATATAAATTATGTAAAATATATAAATTATTGATAATTAAAATCAGAAAGATATTGAGTTGTTTAGATTCAATACTAGAAGAATAAGCACAATCATTCTTAGTTTACAATGAAAAGATAAGGCATTTGTTAATATTTCAAGTAGTATTGAACTGGTTCAGAGAATTAAAAGCAGAATCAGCTCTCATTTTTGAGTTAATATTTGGGACCCTTAAGTAAAGCTGATGATGTTTCTGGACAAGGGAAAATCAATAGCATGCTACTTTTAATAGCTACTGAATGTTAGTTAATAATTTAAAAAAGGGAGTTTGCTGCTACACTTACAAGGTTTTCCCTTTTGTTAAGGAAGGAGACAAGTTCAGCTGCCTGTTGGTAACTTTGTATGTTCACTTTTAGTGAATTAAAAATGGCTTTTCCTCAAATAAGAGAAACTGCCCTCAGACTACAGGGCAAAATTTTTTTGACAGCCTTGATACGAACTACCCAAAAGATGAGAGCCTTTAAAAAACCAAAAGAAGTCTTTCAAAGGTGTTGTGGTTTAATACTATTTGAGCATCTCTTGAAGACAAAAAGGGAATTGTAGTAGCATCAGATGCAGGCAGAGGTGATTGTGCCTGCTCAAGGACTTGACCAGAATTTCTACTTAGGGGATGCTCTTGAAGAATGAGCAAAACAATATTGGGGAGTGTGTATCTTTACAGTTGTGCATCGCATAAATGAAAATTTTTTCTGTCTCCTGACCTGAGGTCAGATCTGGATTTTTGCTTCCAGGATGTACAGCACAGATGGTGGAGACTAATTGGGGTGGAGGGCAAAGCCTGTGTGTGTTTTTGAAATCCTGTGCCTCTCTGGAGGTCGAGGGTGAAGCTGCTGTGGCACAGGCATCCTCGGGGCTAATGTGAGCGATGGCAGCCTCTCTGTTTGCCTGCTGGTCATGATGCGAAGCTGAACGCTGTAGCAGCTGCCTAACATGCTTCTCTCAGGACAAATTTCTCCATCCCTCCATCTGACTTATCCCACAGAAGTGTGTCTGTGCGTGGAGGGGTCCTTTATGGAGCCCTGCAGCAATCCCAGCAGATGCAGAAGCAGCATTTGGCATGCAGATCAGCCTTGCTGTTCCTGGGCTCTTTTATATTGGCTGCCTTTCTTGGGCTTGTATTTCACCTGTGTTGCTGCAAACAGAACTCTGGCAAGCTGCTTCCTTTCTCCTTTTCCAAGTGTCAGAGCTTCAGAGGGCAGGATGGCCTCAGAGATATGCAAATCATTTCCTTGTACCAGCCCTGGTTCTCAGAGATGCAGCAATGTTTCCATCTGCCCTGCAACAGCTCTTGCTGAGTTCTGTCTGTGCTAAAACTTGCACTGTAACAGGCTGAGACTTGGTCTGGCAGCCTGGGATTTGTTCCATCTCCAAGCCATTGCCATCCTTTCCTTCTCCCCAGAAAACAAGAAAAAGTCACAGCTGGCTTGTCTCGCATTTGCATCTGTCCATGACCTTCATGCCATTTCTCAGTCCCAGCCACTGTTACAGATGTGATTATACACAGTATACAGCAGTAAATGACATAGGGAGATGCTAATTAGAGCTTTTGTGCAGCCTCATAATGTAATTTATGTTGTGTTTCTTTCACTGTACCACCAATCAGCATTGCTCATGTTCAGTCTCAAGTTCTCCGCTTGCAGGTACACCATGTTCCACCCAAACCTTTTGTTTCCTCTGTGGTCTTCTTGAGTTTCTTCCCCTCCCATTGCTTCTCCAGTTGCTCCATTAAGCAGTAGGAAGCCACAGGGGAATCCCTATGGGTGTTTGCCATACTAAAAAAGGTCCCAAAATCATCTGTCCTTCAGCCCAAGAGGCAGCAGCAAGGCAGGACTGTCAGGTGGCAGGAACCCCCAAAGTAGCGATGTAGATGCACAGTATATGCAATCTAAAATAGTCATTTTATGTGCAATCATCAGGTCAGGCTGACATCAGGAAACAGGATGTTAAAGGCTTTTTAGTGGGCACATGAAGTAGCATGAGGACTAAGCTGACACTCTCTCATGTCTTGTGTGCAGAGGTGGCCTTTCTGCTGTATCATATTTATGGGTGTCAGAGAGAAGCATCCTATAACAGGATTCTTCATGCGTTATGTCCATCTACATTTAAATGACAAAGGTCATGGCCACTTGTACAGTAATTAAATTTTAATAAAATAAGAATAATTTATAGCATTCAAGTCTGTGCTATAATTGAGCATGGTAACTATCCCTCTCACAGCCTCAATACATGATATAATTTATGCATGAGCTCAGAATTCTCTGCAAGATGCTGAAATCAACATTGCATGTTGGGGACGTGGATACTTATTTTAGACACTGAGTTTGAAAATTGTGGTTTGTAGAAATTGAAGCAAAAATATTGCCAAAATAAGCATTGAAAACCTAATTTTAATATGCAGCTGCTTGTAAGCATGGCAATTAAGATATATTGGGTAAATTTACTACATCTGTTCTCACCCACACCAGTGAGACAGAAGTTGCAGATTTCAGATGTAGACTCACCAGAGCTTTAAACTCCAGCCAGGAGTTTTCTCCAGGAGAAAGCTGTCTGGGAGAGCAGGACTACTGCTTAGCCTGGTCTTGTCTCCACCACTCAGAGCTTTGATGGAGGCAATGTTGTTGGGATCCCCCAGCTCCCACCTCTTGAAAACACTTTTCACTAATGAACTCACAGTCCTGCAGGGAGGGGGAGAGAGAGTCAATCAACGTTATCTGGGTAAAGAAAAAAAAAAAGTGGGGGTTTAGACATTTTGCTTGTCAGGAATCAATCAGTGTTGACTTCACATGCCGTCACCAGACACTCAGTGCTCTAAATGCCGTGTTTTTACCCTCTGCAGCAGGAGATCCGTACTCCTTCTAGCTTGCTGCTCCTCTGAAATAAACCAACAGGTTTCACCTCTACTTTTTCCTGCAGCTGGGGTGATGCTGGTCCCTGAAAGGAAGACGGAGGATGGGTTTGAGGAGCACTTCGGCTTGAACTACTTGGGACACTTCCTGTTGACTAACCTCCTCTTGGACACGCTGAAGCAATCAGGAACGCACAGGCACAACGCTAGGATCATCACTGTCTCATCAGCCACCCATTATGTAGGCAAATTGCACCTAAACGACTTACAAAGCAGGTACCTATCCCTTTTGGTATTCACTGATCTGTAGTAATTGTGTGCAGATTAAACTACAAGAGAATTGTTACTGGCTGCTGAATGAGGTGGGGTTTGAATGCCTTTTTTTTTTTTTTTAATACAATATATGGTGCTTCTCAAGCACTTGATTAATATATTAAATGTATTGTATTATATTATGTTTCCATTTAGGAAAACTGTGGATGAATGTCTGTGGGATATTTCTAACATTAGGAAGACATCAAATGATGTGGTAGAAGTTTCTGGTATCATACAGGAGGCAGGTGGAGTGGTTTAGTTAGCAGAAGAACGGGCAGGATAACAGATAAATTTCAAAATCTCCCCATGCAGTCATGCGTGGCAATTATGTGCTTACTAACAGGCTCAACAGTCTGCCTTCTCCTGGGCTCCAGAGAGCTTCTGCCTGCCTGCCTGCAGCCACTCTGGCTTCTGTGTCATTTCCATGAAAACCTGTCTCCATCCTTTGGCAGGGACTTCAGCAGGTGATCAGAGGTACCTGGCCCAAGGTTTCATTTCCAAACAAAGACCAAAATTAGAGGGCTGTGCTGTTTCCACTACATTTTACATATGAATGCTGCATTAGGCACGTCAAACTTCTGATTACATACTATGGCATCAGTTTTATTACAAGTCATTGTTTAATCCTCTGCAGGGTAGTCACAATTTAATCTCTTGCTTGTAAAACAACCACAGGAAATTACCCTTACTCTTCACTTGATGTATGTGTTCATTGTTTCTGATGGGCATGTGCTGGATGGCACCATGCAAAGGGGCTAAGGGGATTAGTATTTCTTTGGGCTAAAGTGTGGAATGCAGAATTAAATGTGACTGTTCTGTGTCTCTAGATAACAGTAATTTCCTTGATTATAGCAAGGCCTTGTACTGTGCCTCTCTAATTTAGGATCATCTCTATCTTTGATTTATCATTATTAACTCATATTTTAAAGGAACCAGAAATGTTTCAATTTGGAAAGCTGTGGTTGAATAAGAACATGACTAGTCTGACTTAAAAAATAATAATGTACCAGTGAGATTTACCTGCAGCTTTTGTATCCTTTACATTTCAACATTATTCATGTAAGAAGGGCCATAAAGGATGACAGATTCTGACTGATTTTGCCTACTCATTCCCACATAGATGCTCTGAATCACTCAGGGGCACCAGTGGTACCTGCACATATGCACACTGGTGAAACCCAGAGAGGGCTGTAAATTCAGGTCCAAACCTTTCCTTGGTTCAGGTGTAAAAAGATGCTCCTGGGTATTTTTTTTTTTAGCCTAACTGCCAATAAGCCCCACTCAGGTGAATAGTTTGACATCACCATAAATAGTGCTGCAAAAACCAGTGAGATCACTTGTGTGTTTGAGTGTGTCCCTACAGCACGAGCAGGGTGTTTAGCAGGAGGGCTTTGGGGGGTACCATACCCAGACATTGCCTGCTCCACAGGGCCCTGGAGATGCCTTCTGATTCAGAGCAACATTCAAGAGCTTTAATGGATGTGGTAGACACCCATGGTAAACAGTTTCTTGGTGATGCCATGTCTCATTTTTGCTTCTTGTGTGAATGGGAAATAATTCTAAAATTTTTCTACTCTTTCTTTTCTTCATTTTGAGTTGCACCAGTTGGTCATAATTCATTTTATGACTTGGGTGTATGTTCCCAGATTGGCTGGTAGTCTTAACCTAGAGGGAAAGCAGCAAAACCATCTGGAGTCATTATTGGAGAAAGGGGGGCTGTACCCTGTGCTGGGGAAATTACTGCTGGCAGCAGGCTGACTTGTTCACCATGCTCTTGTCCCATTATCCCTAGATGCTAGCTGGGCTAGTGTCCTGACTAGAGGTGTGTGACAGTACCAGAGTAGGGGTTCATTGGCAGAGAAGGAAAGGCAAAAGTCTTGACTTAAAGGAGGCAGTTCTCTGCTTTACCACAGGCTTTTCTGTGGAATCCTTCTCCCACCCAGGGGACTCGGGGTTGGCAGTCACATCTGTGGCCATTTCTCCTCATTGCTTGTACTTGCTGCTGAGAGATCTGATCTGAAACCAGACATCATCCATATCAGTGACCACAGGGCAACTGCATAACAAATAATTGTTGGAAGGCTTGTACCAAGAACAGTGTTAAATGAAGCTTGTGTTACTCTCCTCCATGCTTCCTCTCTGGTTTGTTTCCTGCCATCTTACCAACCTGATTTATCCCATGTTGCTCTGGTTAGCTCTTTTCAGTGGAATGGTTAATTGAATTTTGTCTTCTTGCATTTTGCATTATTTTCCTTTCTTGTTGTCTATTTCTTCATGCTTGCCTGCTTCTTCATCTGTGTCTTTTGAGCTTTTTTTTGTTTGAATTGCCTTTTCCCTGCCTATCTCATTTTTTCTTTAAGGCTGTCTTATTTCTATGCACCAGTTTATCTCCTCCTCTCCATTTATCTTCCTCTTATCTTTTGCCCCCTAGCCCCTCTCCACCTATGAATGCCATTTCTCCCCCTTCCTGCCCCTCCTCTTCACACACACACACACACACCAGTGGAAGAGCCATGGTCTGGGTACATAAAGGCAGGATAGAGCTTGTTCCAAGCAGGCAGGGCACAGCTTGTTTCATGTGTGTTATTGAAAATGCAAAAGCACAAGCACAAGAGCACTGACTGTTCTCCCAGTTCTTTTGCTGAAGGATAAACATGAAGAACATCAAACGCCTTTGTGGTCCTTTAGATCCAGACCATTTTCAGCAGCAATCACATGAGTCGACAAGGGGATCCCTAAGGCAAATCCTTCTCCTTCATCCCTGCTTTGAACACGACTGTTTTCAGGGAGGTGAAAGTTTAAGAGAAACACAACCTCTCTGCAAGCATTTCCACAGGGGTGATTTCAGCAACTGCATGCAGGGGGGAGTGCACTGTGTGCTCCTGCAGCACAGCTAGCATGGCCTTCTTTCCTCTTTTGCCTGCCTTAAATAATACTTTCTAAATTGAGAGGAGAAAAGGAGTATTGTCGTGAGAGCTGTCTGGTTTTAGCAAAAGCTTGAAGAATAATGTACCATCCACTTGGGTTGAGATAGGCTTGAGCAGTGCACTGGAGTTCATGGTGCTCTTTCAAGACTGAGGTGTAGGACACTTCTTTGAGTGCTCTACCTACCAAAGAAAGAAGGTATTTTTAGAAAAATAAAGGAAAAAGGACTGTATTCTCTTTCCCAGGCTGTGGATCACACTTGAATATGTTCCTTTCCCAGGGGTTAGCATCTTCGTGTGTCCTGTCTAGCTTTTTCTCCATGACTAACTATTCCTTTCATCATCTTCTCTTTTTGCATACCAAATGGGCCCTGTAATGCTGTGAATCACAGATCTATGAACTCCCCAGCCACAGTAACACAGCTCCTTTTCTGGTTCACATCTCTTGTATATTCAAGAACAGTTAGTCACACTTTTCTGCTTCCTTTCCTTTGCTCTCCAACTGCAGAAGGAGCTGATTTTTTTTTTACTCTCCAAGCTGAATATAATATATTAGACATAATTTCTGTATTTTTCCCTGTAGCTCTAGTGCATGAATCACGTCAGAGACAATAGAAGTTAAACGAAAAGAATTGCAAAATTCCCAGCTGCCACATGTGTGTCCTAGCTGGTGTAAAATAGGATAAACAGCTCTGCCTGAGACCTGGGAAGATTCTAGAGAGACCAGACAGCTCCAGTTCATCTCCTCTGTTAGGCAGTTCATAAGGAACTGTAACAGGAAATGTTAGGTACTGATGGCAAAGTGTCTGGAGATCTCCTGCTTTTGGAGGAGGGGTGTCTTTCATCTTCTCTTCTTCCATATATGTGATGTTTGTTTGTTGAAAATGTTGTATTAAGTTTGGGCAGAAAGTTGAAGATTTTTTTCCAAATATTTTCCATGAACAGCAACTAAAAGTTAAGAAGTTGAATTACTTTCAGAAAATATTTATCCATTTTTGAAAACAGTGATTTCAGTGTTTAAAAAATCTTTTAAAATTTTTTAAAATTATTCCTATGAGTACATTGGTATCAAGATTTTGAAGTATGACAATAAAACTGAAACTACCAATCTTTAATTTCTAAACCATCCTTTTCAAGTATCTCCATCAGTTTAAAATTTCTTTTTTTCTTTTTTCTTTTTTCTTTCTTTCTTT
>JAOTQP010000001.1:34667142-34689690 GCA_026413545.1 Cichladusa arquata | reverse complement strand
CTCCATCAGTTTAAAATTTCTTTTTTTCTTTTTTCTTTTTTCTTTCTTTCTTTTTTTTTTTTTTTTTTTTAAGCTGGACATTTGTGTAAAACATATATTTTTTTTTTCAATTTTTTTTAATTTTTTTTTTACTAGGAATGGTTCAATGAGTCAATATTTTTTTCCAATGGAGGCTTCTATTTTTAAAATATTCAATTAGTTCCTTGAGTGCCTTTTCATGATTGATCTGACACTTAAAGTTTCTTAATTCTCTCTGACTGGAAAAACTGGAAGTATAGCATCTTATCTTCAAGTGAAAAAAGACATGAAGCTGGTATAGCATAGTAGCAGCATAGTGCTGTTGGGTATTTTTTCTATATTTTTATATAATACAGGAAAAATTGTAAAAGGAAGTAGGAGAGATTTTCATTATTGCCCCTTTTTCATAAATCCAATTTAGTCAGTACAGAAGTCTTTCATAATAACATATAAAGAGCCGTTGTTCAATTGGACTGTTGTTCAATAAAATGCTGTGAAAAATACAGAAATTGTAATAATAAAAGATTGTTCTAGATCATTACATAGATCCATATTATCCTAGGTTTTATTTAACTCATGGAATATATGGTTTTGTTTGAGTTCTGGTGTTTAAGCAGCTTTTCCATGATGTCTTCTGTTCTATATTCGGGTTCTATTTGCAACATAAATCATGTTGCCTTGACAAGACACGATGCCAACTGCAGTACAGTGCTGTATTCATTTAGACATGTCTTTCCTGCAGCAGGTTATCAAGTTTTCCTGTATAGATTTAGATGATAAGTATTTAACTGCTTACTGCACACACAAATGTCCTTCTTTGCCAAATAACTTCTGTATAAATGCAAAAGGATTTGCTGCTTTGCAAAACGATCCCTTGTGTTTGCAGCGATTAGCATTAATTGCAAAAATTGACTGGCCTGGAAAATGAGTGTACTGGGGAAGGCACAGATCTCAAATTCTATAAGTTAATTCAAAAAAAAAAATGGGCTACATGATCAGCAGGCCAATTCATCAATCCAAAAGACAGAGTTCTAGCTTAAAATGCATCAAGTGTTTTAATCCATTTTTGTCTGTTCCTGCAACCAATAACAAAGGAATATTTAAGTCATGATGCCAACTTCAGAAAGCTTTCATTTTACTTTTATCAATGTATTTTCATTTTGTCTAGTCAAAATGCTTTCAGGGTTGATTGACTTCTGAAGAACAATAACAGAATGTAACACTGATACCACAAAGGTAATGTTAGACTTAAATGTATTCGAGGATATTAAGTGTAGCTACTTTGTTGTCACAATGTTAAATTCCTTTTTGTCTAAAAGAATTAATGTTTTTAACAAAGGATTGTTAATAATGGTTATTGGTTTAATAGGACATGGTGTTTCTGAACTAATTCAAAATCGCAGCCAGCTGGGAAATATGTGAGATATGGGTGCTCCTGCTGCCCAGCCTCTCCTTGCACCAAGGGCTGGATGGGAGAAGCCAACTCTGCCTGGCATTCAGGACAGTGGTTCTCATAGATGTGCAGCTTTCCAGAGAGGCACAACAGTTCTATGGTAATTTGGAAGTTAATGTATTGCATTCATGTGATAGAGAGGACAAAAGAGAGAGACAAAAGGAGAGCTGGGAGCAGAGAGAGAACTTGTCGCCCTTGAGAGGGGAAAGTTATTCTAGTATCTTTCTGTCAGCAAAAACTCCTTAAGGCTGAATGAACCTTAAAAGCTTTGGAGCTCAGATCCTGGGTGATTATTCAAATGCTTTAAGTGCTTCTCTTGATTGTCATAACTACCACCATCCTCCCAATATCTTGTCAGTGGAGTTGTCCTTTGGGCTGCCTAGCATACCTGGGCAAGGCTGATGCACGTCTGTAAATCCCTGGAATAATGTGTTAACAGAAATGGTCAAAATTATCAGCTCACCTTTCAGAAACTCCTTCCAGGTTCAGCTCTGCTGTTGCTGCCAGTTATCCATAGCCATACATTCCATGTCTTGCTACATGTATTAAAGATTATGAGGTACTGTGCAGGGAGCTGAAGGCAGATTTCTGCCTCTGTGATTTGTTAACTCTTAACGTTTTCTCTAGTCCTCAATCTAAACCTCTTTGTTCTGAGGAGAATGTCATCTATTCAAAAGCAGACCAAACAGTTGAAACTTAGAGCTGTGAAGAAAAATTGGTCTTTTGATTACATCAAGTTCTTGATAAAAAATGTGTTGTTAAAACTATGCTTTCTAAGTAAAAATGAATCCCTGTTAGCATAAAATATTTTAGCCCCCAGGAGTTTTAATACTGCCAGAATGTCTGATACAGTTGTAGCTTTGTTGCTCCATTTCTTCTGTTCTCATTATGTGTTGGGTGCTGTGGCAGCCCAGCCTCTTTTGCCATGGGAGGTGGAGAGGGGCTGGACACAACAAAGCCAGCTGCCCAAGAGGGACAGAGACTGGGGAGCACTGTGGCTCACAGCAGCTTTAGGGGAAGCTCAAGATCTTTTAACAGTGATGTCAAAGGAGTGGTGGGCATGTTCAGTACCTGAATTGCCACAAAAAATCAATCAATCAATCAATCAATCTGTCAAAGCAGCAGTTTCTTTACATTCTTTTTTCAGTGAGGGCTGGGGCAGGGCAGCTCTGTGACTGTTGGCTTTTCGGGACATGAAACTTCTTGTCGTTTCCTGGAAAGCTAAACCTGCCAGGTTTCACTGGGTTGTGGCATGTCTGCAAGTGTGAGAGGTCTTTAGCATTCTGGTCCCAGGCCATGCCATGCCCCTTCTGATGAAATGGTTGATTTTCCATTACAGATCCCTGTTTACAGTATTCCAGGGTGAAGGAGCGTTGGGAAATATAAAAAGCGAACCCCAAAACTCAGCTCTAAGGCCAGACGGTACAGAAGGTGATTGCTGACACCATCCTTTATGCTACTTAGAAATAACCACATTGCAATGCTGGCTGTGGACTGCTTTGTTTCTTACTCTTATCTTGTAGGTTTTTGTGTTTTGCAGAAGTTGGCATTTTTATGTTCCTCAAATAAGACCCTCCCTCCTCACAGGCCCCTTTCATATTTAAATCTTATTTAAATCCCACCTGATTTCTGACAGTGGATGAGTGATCCTGTTGATCACAAGATCCTGTTGATCACAGTCTCACAAGAACAAAGGCCTTTCATGCTGTGTCTGGACTGTGAGTCATTTCATGGATGCACAAAACTTCCACATTTTAGCTCCTCTGGTACCTGTTGGCATTCAGCTGTATTTCTTCTTTAACCTAGGAAAGTCTTCCAGCTGAGGAGAAGGCTTCTTGTGATGACTTTTAACAAATGGCTGTCTTCTTTATGAGTTTTTTACCTTGTCTTAACTCATATACTGGGAGTTAATCACTATTATCACTCAGATTGAGGCTGTGATGTTCATATTCTCACTCCATAAGAAAACTTCTAAAAAGCAGAAGTTGTTAAATTGTTTCAATAAGCAGAAACTGATTTTCAAAAGTATGTCATGCCAGACTTTCTAATCTTTTGTTATTTCTGTAAACAATGATTGATGGCATATCATTTTCTGCACAGTAGTTATAGATATCTCAAAGGTACAATTATTTTGCAGGCACATCTCTGGTAAGGCAGACCAGTCCTTCAGTGTGGTGAATATTTGCTCTTGCAGAACACATTCAGCCCCTCCTTAAATCCAAGGCTGTGCAGTGGGTTGAGCCCACCACAATTAAACCTTAAATTATCTTTGCATATACACCAACATAGTCTACTGTAAATCTGCCAGCCACAGTTGGTGCACTGCACTGGATTTGAAATGGCAGCATCTCATTATGCTTTTCAGACCCTACAGTTCCCTTTGAGTCCCAGAATGAAAAGCTCAGAACTTGCAGCTAATCTGCAAAAGTCACACTTCAAGATGCTTTTAAAGAATATTTTTGATTATTCAAGTTATTGCTGAGGGTTTTTTGGTCCTATGTGCATTCTGGTGGAAACAAAGAAACCATAAAACCCCCCATTACTTCCTTCAGCTTAGAAGCTCTATTGCAGGAGAGGTAGGAAGCTTTCCACAAGTGGATGGAGAGTACCTCCCCCCATTTATAATCCTATAGATAATCTTACAAGATATGTGACAATCTTCAAGAACCTGAGATCCAGATTACCCCAGAGATAATATGAAAAGATATGTGTCCATGTTGTTTCCCCATCCCTCAAAAGGGTTATGAGGACATGGAATGTAGGTCTTTTAGCTGTGATCTTTTTCTTGGCTAAAGCAATGCAAACCTCTGCTTCCTTTTATATATTTACTCATTCATTTGTTTAATGGAGATTTTTTAATTGAATGAAGGGACACTATTATGCTCAAATACCACTTCAATTGTTAGCATGTACTTAACACTGCATCAAATGCCCTGACTGTAGAAAAGTGGCAATTTGTATCATTCTAAATAAAGGTGTATATTTCCTGGAAGAATGGAATTACCGGAATTATAACTTGAATTTGACATTGATATTTAAAATTAAAAATTGACTTCTGTAAAGGTACAGATTCTGGTGAGATTTTGAGAAGACCAGCCTTTGAGTCCATGTTATATGCATTTGAAAGCTATGCTGAGCACACAGCAACTGAGCTGCACACAGCAGCTCTCAGTAGACCAGAATAGCTCTTGGCATCTCACCTCCTGCCATTAGGAGTAGGGATCAGCCAAATGAAAAATGAGCTCTGATTCCATCTGGATGACAGTAACACCCAGGATGACAAGCCCTGGCTTATTTTGCCTTTCATAAATGATTTTAAAGTAAAGGCATTCTATGTTTCTTTACTAAGTGTTGTTCTCAAGAGACAGTAAGTTAGTTTTTGTTCCTTCTGCATTTCATAAAGGCTATTAGAAGGGGCTGGTCACTGAATGCTATGTATATGAGCAGTGAAGTGCTGGAAGCTGGACAGCATGGTTTTAAAAAAGAAACAAAAACCAAAACACCCCCCAGCTTCCAGCTTGTGGCTCCTACTGCATTGAGGGTTGAGCACAAGGCAGGAGTCACTGATGTGCTGAGATACCAGTTACTGAGACCATTGCCAACATTTTACCTGTTAGAGAGAGCATGTCCCAAAAAAAAGCCCAGCTCTGGGCTTTTACCCTTACCCTCTAACTTTAGGAAGAAAAATGTTATTTTACTACAGTTGAAAGATGCCAGACAAAGCCTGGATTTGTCAAGAGCTGTGTGTGAGCAACATGTGGAACCAAAGAGCTCACTGCAGGAAGAGGAGTGAAAGGCAAGATGGGTTTCTCTGCCACTAGCCTATGACTGCTTAAGTAACCCCCACACCACAAATTAGGACATGAAGGATTTGCTTTTTACCTCATGCAGAACCACTAATTTCATGTATTGGTCTGGTAGCCTTCCTTTTGAACAAATTCTTCACAGGGTCTTGAGGGCTTTTCAGGAGTCCCTAATGCTATATTCCTTATTCACTCAAGGTTTATGCTTCAGCCACCTTAACTGTTTCATGCTTTATTTTTTAAGGTTACATATCACATATATGAAAGAAATGTACATGAAGAAGTACATGAGAAGTTGCTCAGGAACATACAAAATGGCCAGTCATGAGATGAGTGACTGTGCAATAGCCTATAGTAGTAGTTGGTAACAGGCCAGCTGCTGTACAAAACATAACTGCAACAGCATCTCAAAAGTAGATAAGTTAATACCTGAGATTTGAGCTTTGTTTTACTAATGTATGTGCTTCTTTCTTTCAATTGGTAAAATACTGGTTGTCAGTGGTAATATACTTATTTCTCCAGCCTGGTCTTTTCTCCTTGTTTGTATTTCTGTTTGTTTTTTGGTGGGTTTTTTGTGTTTCTTTTGTTTTTATTGAGAGAAAATCACAATTAATGAGACTCAGGAAATGTGTTCACAGGATAAATATATGTAGTACTGCCAAGAAGCCTGCTTTAATCCAATAAACAATATTTAGGACTCAAACTTTATCATAAGAAAAAGGAACTGCTTATGATAACCAGTAAAGACATGTTTATTTTCCAATACATTTCTCTAGCTGCTTCAAAATAAGCTGCAAATTCTATCAAAACTTGAAAAATCCTGCGCTGCATTCCCTGAAGAAAGAAAATTTAAGACTGTGAAAGCTTCATGAGTGTTTAATAATAGACTTTTATAGTCTTGACTAAGCAATGGTTATGATGTATTGCAAGATTAATACATAAATCATTAGGAAGCTTGAGTCATTTTAATACAGCAAGCCGATGTTTTGCTTAATTCCCTGATTCATCCTAAGGCATATACTGAAATTTTCTGTGGCCTTTCATTAAAAAGCCCAGCATGTCAGCCACGTTTTGCATCACTTGCCTTTTAATGGAGCACACAGCAGCTGGGTTTTCTGCAGTTTGATCTTGGTGCACTCTGCCCTCCAGGCAGATTAACACACTGGAAACTGGGGAGCACGGTGACAGGTAAAAGGAGGAGGATATGCAAGACAGTTGTGAAAGGTTCACATCAGGAAAGCTTCAGTGCCAGCACTGGCTGGTAAAACTGATCTGTGTGCCAGTCAGGGTGGTCACAGGTCTTCTTCTTCTGCTGAAGGAGATGTGGAGGGGTACAGGGTGCTGTCACTGAGTCCATAATGTCTATTACATGTGTGCACAATGCAAAAGGAGCCCTCAACGACAGTGGGAAAGCTGAGAGCAGCAAGAGAGCCCCAAGCACAGCAGGGTGAAGGAAGTGATCTGTGCTGAACAGCACAGTTTCCCCTGTTACTCAGTGCGTACCCTGACCTCACTTAATGCTCTTTACCACATATGAGATCATTGGACATAAGTGGGAGACCACTGTGGAAAACAGATCAACTAAAGCCAACTTGAGGAGAAACAGGTAAGACTGCCAAGAGATGTGCTAAACGTGAATCCAGTTTTCAAACTGGGATAGCAGCTGAGTCCATATTTAAACACCTAATTAGCCACTGCAGGCTTCAGTTTGAAATCTGACTTCTCATTACTTTTTGAAAATACATTCCATAGGGAGACTGCTGCTGGAGACAGCACCATGGAGATAAGTGGCAAAATCAGCTAATCAGCTTCTAGTGGAAAAGAAGAAAAAAGAAAAAAACAGAAGGAGGAAAAAAATAAAATCAGAAAACCTCGAGGCACTTACTCCAGAATGGAATACTTACTAATTTTGTTCTTTCAAAAATTCAAAACAATCCCTTTTTTCCCTCCTCCCTAATTTTTGTAATAGTAAATCAAACCTGTAGCTTATATAACAAAAATCTTAAGCCAGAAGTAAGAACTTCCACTAAGAGTTAATTGGACACAAAATGCAGAACCTGCTTTATTCTTATCCTTTATTCTTACCCTTTATTCATAGAATCCATAAAACATTATTTTCAAAGGAAGGAGAAGGTCTTGTGTATTGGTGCTCTCTTGGACAGATTTCAAAGCATCAAATTAAATTCTGCTTGCCTTAACTTCTCCCGTACTTTTCATTTAGTGAGTTGTGCATTGCCCTTTTCATCAGCACTGACTCAGCAAAATACTTTGGAGGGGCATCTCCTGGGGGATGCCACTGTTTTCTGTGGTAGGAAGAGTGGTCCACAGTGAGCTCCACTCAAACAAGGGAGTGAGCATGAACTTCTCCAAGCTACTGATGCCAGGCGTGCTGTGCTTTCCCACTGAACTTCTTCCCACCAAGTCCTTGCTCCACTTTCCCTAGCTGCTGACTGTGTACAGGCTTGCTGTATCACAGCACATGCTGTCTGGCATCACCCAGGCTGGGTGGGCAGTATTTATTGGGATGTATCCCTGAGCATCCAACACCTGTACCTTCTTAGCTCTCTAGCTGACTGATCAGCTAGGTCCACAGATCCACATCTACGACTGGGAGCTGGGAGATACCAATCTTTAGCCTGGCTGGTTTTCTAGTTAGGAAGCAGTTTCTCTCCATAAGAATCTGCTTGCCTAGTATCAATGTGTGTCCTCAAAGAAGCAAATGTCCAAGCATCACGCATGCCTCATGTGCACTGCTCTGCTGGCACAGTTTGCTGGTAAGCTGTGTTCTGCTTGGATGGTTTGCCTCTTGTATGCACTTTGATTTCAGAAACATTTTAGAGCCTTTAGAAAATATGGAAATGCATAATGTCAATATTATCTTGCTTAGTATGCAATTATACTTTTATTCATTGTAAAAAATGTGCATAAAGAGCATAAAGTGCTGAGAGAGGCTAGATTTAGATGCATAAAGCCAGATGATTCCATGTGTAAGAGGAATACATTTTATGGTTTTAAACTAAAAGAGGATAGATTTAGATTGGACAAAAGAAAGGAATTTTTATGATGGGGATGGTGAGGCACAGGAATGAGTTGTGAGGAGACAGTGTGGATGCCTCATCCATTCAAAGCCAGGTTGAGCAACCTTGTCAAGCAGAAAGATGTCTCTTCATATGGTAGGGTTGTGGACTAGGTGATCTTTAAACTTCCAACCCAAACCCTTCTGTGATTCTAGATGTGTGTGCATAGGAGACAGAATTGTGGTATAAGTACAGGTGCCTATGTGATTTTGTACTATTTTTCTATTTTTCTGATGCATAAAGTCAACACTGGATGTAACGAAGTCAAATAACCAGTGTTGATATAGTTTTTCAGTGTGGCATTTAAACAACATGATTCTACTAAAATGAGGTCTGACAAACAAAACAGTTGTTCAACAGAAATCCTCATCAGATCTGTGTCACGTTATTCCTCTGTCTTATGTAGTCCATTGATGTCAGATTCCTGGAAAGCAAAAAACATACACACAGAAATTGGGAAGAGAGAAGGTAATCATTGCAGAGGCTCTGCCAAAAATTTTTGCTTTGCGTATCCAATTTTATATTTTTCATATCTATATTACGTTACTGAAGTCTGATTCCTGGCTGCCTGCAGATCATTTGCATCTCTGCACTGTAATATAAAAGGCTTCCTCATTGATTGGGTAGCTTTTATATCTTCTCAGCACTCATGTTTCTCTGACATACATATCTATGCAAAATACAAGGAGGATTCAGTCCTTGTAGTTCATGCTTCATTGCCACAAGGTAAGTCAAAACAGCACTCACACAAAATGTGGGAATGGGGAGTCATGGGGAGCGTTCAGCATCCTCCTGCCTGGCATCTGAGGATCACCAAAGGCCAGACCAGACCCAAGCAGAACAAGTCAGAGTAGTCCCCAGCTGTGCTTCCCTGGGAGCCGCTTGCCAGACAAGATCACTCAGCTCAGCTCGGGAGGCTCGTCCCGTGCCCTGGCTTGTGTTCCAGGGGGAACGGTGGCGCGGGTGGAGCAGTGCCAGGGCTGGCTGCCAGCTGGCTGCCGGAGGCGCCTGGGGAGGGATGCTGCTTCCCATGGCTGCTGGGAGCTCTGCCCCGCACGGCTCTGCACAGCAGAGGCTTGCAGCAGCTGAGGATCTGGTCCTTCAAGTTAAAGGGCTTGGAATATGCATGAAGCATAAGGTGACATTTTGAGAGTCTCAGATCAGAGCGTGGACGTTACTGAATTTAAAATGTAACTGCAATTTCCTGACTAATGCCAAGTCACTTTTATATTCATGCAGTGATTGTTCTCTACTCTTTAAATAGCCGTTTTGCCCAAAGGTGCAGCTGATATCTTTATGATAATGGAGATATGTTATCCAGCACGGTACAGCTGAGGCTGTTGGTTGCTGCAAGGGCCACCTATGATCAGCTGTCCTTTTTGGTTCTCAATTTATATCATGCTTTTGTAGACTGCTTGTGATTTGCTTGTACTAGAAAGGAGACAGAGAAAAAAAAAAGGAGAAAAAAAAAAGGAAAGAGGTGCACTGGAGGTTCAGTGTTATTGTCTTTTACTTCCTGTGGCTAAGCTGTATTATTTAATGTGATGTCTCCAAGTTTCGGAGTCCTTTCAGATAACATGGACAGTTAAATTGTTTCAGTAGCCTTATACCTCTGTAGAGAGCCAGCCTGATTCTTAACACCCAGGGCTTTCTGTGATGAAGTGCACAGGATATTATAAATAAGATATTCAACAAGAATGAGATAACAAAATAAACTCATATGTTTACTATTCATTCAAAATAAAAAACTTGCACATAGCAACAGCCACAGAAATCACAGGCAAGCTTTGCAGCAGAGTGAGCACATCCCTAGTCTGGGCATTTCTTGCAGTTAGGATGAAGGTGTAGAGGATGGAGCTGTAGCTATGGCCACCACAGAGACAGGACAACATCTAGGGGAAAGGAAGGAACTAGGAAAGAGGGGTCTGTTCCTGGATGGATGCCTCTCTATCACCTTTCACCAACAGGTTAAGGTTCTGCCGCTGCAGGGACCTAACCCCTGAGTCCCCATGGACAGCAGCTGCAGCATCACTTCCTCAGGCTTTAGCAGAGGCAGAACAGATGGGGACTGGAGGGGTTTCACTGTTCCCAGGTTCCCACTGTTGCTTTAGGCTCCTGCCTGCTTTGCCTATGAGCCATCTGTAATGCCACCATTTACCTTTGGTTCTGCTAAGCACAAAAAAAAATGTTAGATGAGAGGCTGGAGTAATTATAGCAGTGAATTGTTATGGCATAGGAATTTGTGGAAGTGATGCTGAGGCCCCAGTCAGGAAGAGCATTTTAAGCGACATACCTGCTAATTTGCCTGAAATTAGCCTGCTTATTAAAGAAAAGGGGAAAAAAATGTACCACTGCCTGCATGCAATGAAACCAAACTCAGCAGTTCCTAGAAAGCTTGGCTTGAAAGAAAGGCATATTGACATCCAGATGAGAGAGGTGCACAGGAGTCTCAACAGGTAATGTTTTGCTGTAACTCCTGGAATTTGTGTGCCTTTGTCATACCTCTTTGGAACAGACCCTGCCCACCATCTGTGCTTTAAAGGCTGTATAGAGCCTGTAAACTGTGTAAACTGTGGTTACACTTGCAGCTTCTCTCCTTGCCCCATCTTTTTATCCATCTCTTAGCTGTGCACAATCTGGTGTGTGACCAGGGCAGCTGCAAGGAGTACCTTCTCATCTGTACTGTTCCCAACACAGGAGCCTTCAACTAGTAGGTACTGATGCAGTAAAAATAACAATAGCAACGAGAAATAGTATGGTCAGTCATGGATTTAATAGGCAGGAATGGGGTGTGTATGTTTGGAAAGAGCAGAGTGAAAGAGGGGAGAGAAGTTTGAGGGCCTCTGGGTGATGAGAGCCCAGAGATTGATACCTCAGCATTTCTAGTTTACAGAGTTTGCCAGAGAGATTCTGGCAGGTATTGTGTAATTTTATTTTAATATTTTCCCTGCTATAAATAAGACTTGGTGTCTGATGGAATAATCACCAGAGCTTGAGTAAACAACACCCCTGCCAGTGATAAGCTGTTTCTTCTGACAACTCAGTGTATATCTGGGTGTTGCAACATTTGATATTTGTGCAATTCTGTTCTCCTTCTGGTTATTTTTACATGCATCTCCCTCTCTTTTTCTCTCCTGTGTACAGATGTTCGTATTCACCCCATGGAGCCTATGCCCAAAGCAAACTTGCCCTTGTGTTATTTACCTATCGACTACAGCATCTTCTGACTGCAAATGGAAGCCATGTGACTGCTAATGTAGTAGACCCTGGAGTAGTGAATACTGAGCTCTACAAGCATGTCTTTTGGGTTGTGAAAGTGGTCAAATGGATGACAGCCTGGCTATTTTTCAAGGTATTTCGTTTTTAAAATAATTTTGTTGCTGTTCCCCTGCATTGTGAAAGTTGCAGTCAGCCTGGAGCTGAAGGTGTTTCAGAGTTTATAATACTGTATGTATATATTGCATTTCTCTGTGCTGATGAGATGTACAAAATCAATAAAGACAGGCTTTCCAGCAAGCAAACATTTATTTTAAATGGAGGGAGCAAGCTGTCAGAGCAGGGAAAGAAAATGCCTTTCACAGTCTGTGCCTCTGCACTGGTTATCCCTGCCCTGATCTACCCACGTGCTTCTGTGCGTGCATGGGGGCAGGACATCATCCTAACATGGAGCCAGAATATGCAAAGTGTTCCTCAGAAATGACTTGTACATTCCCTTAAAGAGAAGCAGACATGATCTGTCATGGTCTACATGGACCCAGCTTGTTACAGAGAGGAGGGCAAAGGGAAGGAGAAAGTTGTACAAAAGTGGCAGTGGGAGGTGGCTGTGCTCCAGATGTGGGGTCCAGACACTTGTGCTCAGGGAGATGGGACAATTTTTAATTAGATTTTTCATTCTAACACATACTTGTAATGGTACTTGATTTTTTATTATCCAATCCTGGCCTGCACTAGGAAACAAAAAGTTGTTTAATAAAACTGATCCAGGAGTGGGGCAGACTCAGTTATGGGTAATGTTTTGTAGAAGTGTAAGTAGATTAAGCTGAAATCAGTTTAGCTGTGTAGGTGCAATCTCCTCATGCACACAGGCCTTTGAAGGGCTTGTGCTGAGAAAATGTACTGCTTACAGCTCTTTCAGAAAGTAGTTTTGGATTAAGTAAATGGAACCTGATTCCATTAGAGAAAATTAAATGTCCTAATTAAAATGAAGTATTTTACATCAAGGAGCATGTCCCACAAAGGAAATTAATTTTAAACTTTGATATGGAAATATCAGTTGCTTTCATTTCAGAAATGAACTGGAGGCTGGAAGAGTGACTGTAAAATAAGATGCAAACAAATAAACCCATATTTTAAAAAGAATAGTATCTTCTGAGTGCACCTTCAATATTGCAATAAAATTGTAATAAGAATGCTCATAATCTGTGATGCATTCTTAAATAAGCAGACTGCAGCTTTGCCAAACCATGTACATTAAACTTGTTTTGCCTCTTGTGATTGCCATTTTAAATATCAGTTTCGGGTGGCAGTGTTTCATTGGACTTCATTCAGTTTCATTGGACTAACTTCACCCTGCTAATATAAAAGTTTCATGTAGATTTTTAGGTTGTGCTTAGAATTTTCTCTGGAGAGACAAAATTCTGACTAAATTGTTGCATCGAAGAGTGAGTTTCCAGTCTCTTGTTGTTTACAGCATTCAATCCCACCCAGTTTTATTGATGTGCCCAGGAGACATTTCTGTGTTATACTGGTGATATTTAGACACTCAATTGGTCATTGAACATTTAAAATTATTTATCACAGGAGGGATTGTGTTGGTCTCGTGCATTAGGGTAAATTTCCCCTGAGAAAAGTAAGAAAGCAAGTACAAGAAAATTCACTTGTCTGGTAACATTAGCTGATAGTTGGTAGTATGGATTTTTTCTCCCCTGGAATTTTGTCCCTGAGCACTTATATGAATCTTCCTTCTAGGATTATGGCAGTAATGCAGTGGAAATGAGGTGACAGCTCTCTAATCATATTGACTTAACTAACTATTGTCACCCTGAAGTATTCCAGAGTGGGTTCCAAACATGTGCTGGAAATTGCTTCACTCACTGCAACATGGCAACTCTTGAGAGCCAGCACAGCCCAGAGAGCTTCAGTGAGGAAACGCATCACATCACATTCCCTCAGGAAAGAGTCAACATCTTCTTTGATTTCATTCCAAAATAAAGTGACAGACCCCCCACTGCTTTTGAATGCATTTCTGCCAGCACTGGTTCCAGTTATGTTCAAGTCAAATTCCTCTTAGAGATTAGAGCCTGGCCCCCACCTTCACTGAGGCAGCTCAGTGTGGGGCAGACAAGGCTGGTGGCTCAACATCCACCTTGGAGCTGCTTATTATTAACAAATAGACCTACAGTCTTATAAATAGGCCATTATATGTATGCATAATTTAAAGTATTAACAGCTTGATTTTCTTAAAGCTGCAAAACATTATCTTCTAGACTTTATACATGGCTCAGAAAAGTCCTGGCCAAATCAGTCTGGTGTTTTTCCCTCCACATATTGCAGTGAGAGGCATTCCTGTAGAAATAAGATAGGCTAAACTAAAGATTCTGGTGACAGTCTTAAAATTTGTGAAATTGATGCCTGCCCTTTAGAAGTGATGGTTTCATTCTTTCTCAGCTCAATTCTTTCTCAGAAAAATTATTGTCTGCTGTGATACTCTAAACTTGCACTTTGCAAATGTTTTCTCTGTATTTCTCATAAACATGGACTGCACCTGTCACACAAGAGACAAACTGTGTTTGTTCCTCAAAAAATATTTCTATCCCTATGTCTTCTTGGTAAATAAAGCCTGATGAGCTGACACAGTCCTCTGCAGAATGCAATGAAGTTATCCCTTAGTGATTTTCAACATAAATTAATCTTCTTTTTGAAGAGATAAAATCCAAACTAATAAACACAAACTAATTAATGAGATAGTAATAACCTAAAAAGTCAATCATTGAGCATCAAATTGCAATTTAGCTAAGTGTGCAACACACCAGCTTTAGCATTGGGTACTGTGCAAGCTGGAAACCAGGAACTACCATTTCCCTCCCAAGTATTTCTGCATCTGCAGTAGACACTGAATATTCATTCTTAAGCCAGATGGTCTCTGCTTGTGATACAATTAAAAAGCCTTAGAGCAAAACAAAAAAGTTGACTCTCATTAATGTCCGATAACAGGGACTTTTCTGCTTCATATGACTTCATTATGGCATCAAAGTAGAGACATTTGACAGATAGAGGTGTTGTAAAGTTCCCCAAAACCTTGTTTATGACAAGCTTGGTGAACATGTCATTACCAGATACAGAGTATTTGGTCCTTTCAGCCGGCTCAGATTGGTGTTTAGAAAGGCATTGTGGAAGGAAGGCTTTGCATCAGATCCTGTCTCAGCTGTCATTTCCAAAGACATACTGCCACATAAGTGATTATTGACTGACACACTGAAAATGAGTAGGATTAGTGACCCTGCCAGCCTGTAAAAATGAAGGGAAAGGCATCAGGAACATGGGCTAGATAGACACCAGCCGATATGAACTAATTCCTTCACCTTGTCAAAATAGGCTTAACATTAGTGTAATTTTCCTATAACATTTTTCAAAAAGTGCTTCCAGTCTATAAGCACGTCCAGAAAACAAGATCTAAAGGACCTGGATTCATCATTCATGCCAGAGGACATAGTCATGCAGATCTTATTGCAGCATTTCTTATTCAAACTGTCCCTTTGGCACTATGAATATAGTAAATTTATTTCATCCTACCCCCCAGGTGTCAGAAGACAAACACATCACCACACAATAACACCAGCTGTAGAGAATGAGAGTAATTAAATCCCACAGCTGAAAGCAGCAATTCATCAGCATCAACATTTTCTGTGCATGAGAGTGTGTGGTCCTCACATAAAGCTAATCTGGGCCTTTCTCACAAAATGAAAACTCACAGAAACGTATAATTTGCAGCTAATTTTTACAAAAGGTTTTTCTGGTCAAAAACACAGAGAGGAAAACAGTCTGCTCGAATCCAGTAACTGGTCTTTTAGCAGATACCATTTTTGTTCACTTTGGTAAGGGATTTAAGCTTTCAGAACCATAGGTGTCTTTTTTTTCCCATCTATTAAGTATTTTTTTATTTGTACAGCTATGGAGTTTTTCTAGGGGAAAAGATGAAGGGACTGGCCTGTGAAGGCTAATGAATAATCTAGCATTAAGCTCCCAAATCCTGGTGATCTGGGGTTTTTCTTGCATGTGAACTCCTAGATTTGGTTAAGTACCCAGGTCCTGCCTGTTACGGGGTATGTGGATGGAGCTTGGCATTTCATTTATTGTAACTGCTGAGCACAGAGCCTTCTGAACACAAAACCCTCTGTGCCTGTTCAAAGTCAGATCAGGCCCCTTAAGGCTGGCTGGCCCTCAATGCACACATAAATAGCATTGGACCCTGGTCTCCACTGGACCTGTGACTCCCCTGCATCCCAAGGAATCACTATTTTTCTGCATGTTTTCTGGTTAAAATATTTATTTGAAGAATATTTATTTATTTATTTGTTTTATTTACATGTTGATTGTTGTGACAGGGTGTTTTGATGTCAGGAAAATGAAGGATTTGTGTTGCTTGCCTCAGTGTATGGTACACAGAGGAGTGTATGGTTGCTGTACAGGACAGCACAAAATGGCTGGGACTGTGTCACAGTGCATCACAGAGAGTCAGGGATGTTGAAGCTCTTGTTTATAACTTATTTGGAGCAACTGCTCGTGTGATTTATCCCCAGACCACACCCAATCTTCCTCTTGAAGGGTGCCAGTTGGAACAGGCTGAAACACAGCCATGAAGCAAGCAAAAAATGAAGTCGTGTGCACAGAGATACATCTCACATCCTGTGCTGCAGTTTTAGTTGTTTAATTAAAAGAAGCATCCATTCTTTTTTTTTTTTTTTTTTTTTCATTTCCTTCTGACAGTGTGAAATGAGAAGATTGTCTTCCAGCTTCCAAAATTGTTCACAGGGCAGGAAAACTGTCTCCATGTTAATATTGCCTGCAGGATTCACCCTTTTTAGCCCAGGAAATGGTCTAAAGGAAAACAGGTTAAAACTACACTGTGCACTATGTGAAAACCCATGCTTGCCCTGTGTGAAATTGTTTTGGAGTAGTAAGCAACTGAAATGTCAGAAGCTGTGTGTTCTACTCTGTAAGAAAGGGTTTATCCTCAATTCTGGTGTGGTAGAGGATTGTTGATTTAACCTGACAGCCCAGGAAGATTATTTCATTTTATGTGAAAGCATTTAAATTTGCATCCAAAAGAGTGAGAAAAATAGTCCCTCCATTGCTGTACTGGGGTGGGAGTAAGTAAACAGTTAAGAAATTGTGAAAATATATGAGCCTAACCAGTGTTAGCACATCAGCACCTATCCCTGTAATCTGTAACTGGTTTCATATTCAGAAACCACAGTGTTAGTTAGGAAAGACATTTTCCATCAATCATTTTCCAACCAATCTATTCCTTGCAGTACTTGCCTAAGTATTCGATTAATACCTTTGTGTGGTAATCTATTCCCAGTCAGACTTACTGAAAATGGAGAAAACACAAAAAAGGAGAATACTTTTGATATGGATCAAACACATATCAGGGACTCTAGACTGATTCCTGTCAGGAGACCAAGAAGGTCTCCTCAATGCCTCTAATGTAAAGGTCTCAAAAAAGAGGCTGAAAGATTGGGAAATTAGAGAATCTTGAAATTTCCACTAGACCATTAGCACAATCTTTTAAATTGCAGGTTATAGCATCACACTACTGTAATTCTTCCTCATGCAGCAGAGAAGTACTAAGTCTATCACCATGTGCTTAAAATTCTGTTTTCTTCTGGTCAGGTACACCACCACCTGGAAACTTGAAACCACTGGCACCAGGGTACAGGGCAGCCACTAATCTTTCTCATCAGTATATCTCTCAGACAAAGACAAAAGAGAGAGGAAACAACCCCAGCCCAAATGAAATTACCCATTCAGCAAGGGTAGGAAAAGGAGTGGCAGGCAGTTTCTGTCTTCCATGTGCATGAGCTGTAAAATAGAGTTAGGGAGAAAGATCGCTGGCTTCTCTAGGAAAATCCTCCAAATGAGCTTATGGGCGAGCAGCAGTTTGGAATTAAAATAAAAAGATGCACAGGAGTAGGTTGTGAGAAGTGCATATTTAGGTATATTATATATATATATATATTTATATATTTGCATAATCATATATATGTATATGGTCTATCTAAATTCGTCATTGCTTTGCTATTTGTAAAAAATTGTATTGCAGAGCCCCATCACCTAAAGACCCAACTCACTATAGTAAAATATAAGTTTAGGAGATTTTGGAGATCTACAGGCCCTCCTTTCCCCCTCTCTGAATATGACAGTCTGTAAGTAACCAGTAATTGAAGGAGACTGCAAAACCTTTCAGTGTGAAGTAAGGAAATTCTTCCATGAACAACAGACACAATTTTTGTTGGTTTTCCTGAGTTTTCAAGGGTTGACATAAAATGTCAGGTTCTATCAAGAGGCTGAAAACGTCCCCTTTTCTAGAGGTCTAAGGCATTTTGCCTGGAAGTCACCTCTGACAGGTCTCCTGGTTCATAAATGTCTGCAATATGAATGCCAGCATCAGAGGTGTGATTTCCTCATGGTCACTGCTACTACAGGACCTGTCTTATCCTAAGATAAGTATCTACAGTTGGGCAGCTGAATTAAATCCTTCAAGTGCCAGTTTATCCCTGTGAATGAGAAAGGGGTCCTCTGGTGACCAGCTCAGCTGTAGATGTATAAAGGTATACAGTTGGTTAAGATGAGCCCTTTCCAAAAGTACACAATGTTAATTTTCTAGGTTTTTTTTAAGAAATGAACTGAGGCTGGTAGGATTTTAGATGTGCACAGGAGAGAATAGGAACCGTAAATGTTTGTTCTTAGATCTGGAGCACAAGTAATCTGCTATAAGCTGGTTTTGCAAATGGCAGCTCTCAGGTGTTAGACCATTTCCCATATAAGTGGGAAATGTGTTCGTGGGCAGCAACAGATGAGCAAATCCCAGTTACTTACGAAATGTATTTCTCATAAATGTTTATAATCTATTGTGTGCCTTCACTGCAGCAGCCCTGGGTGAGGAAATCCCAGTTACTTGTGAAATGTGTTTCTCACAAGTGTTTACAATTCATGGTGTGCCTCCGCAGTTTATCACGCAGATATCGCCATGAATTTACATGGGTGGCTATGTGTACTCCCTGTGTGCATTTACAACAGCCTAGCGTTTGTGACAAGAGAGAGCCATGGCAAGCAAGCACCATCTACTATTTGAGGAAACAGTAAGCACTTTTTTTTTAATATAACAGGATCACCCAATTTGTGAGTTATGAAAACTTTCAATTCAGAAGTCACATGAGTAGCTCTGGCTTCAGTAATGACTGTGATGACTATAATGATTATGATTGCAAGCCACAAACTTCTGTGTTGCATTTTAGGAAGACTACTGGGATACTATGAGATGAAGTTCACATGGTTTTTTTTGTTCTCCTTATGTTCTGAGCTAAATACTTGAGATTTGGCGGATTTTAATAGGCAAACACAATAAGGGACTTTGGTTTAGTGCCTCTAGTCCCCATTTCTTTCTAGAAGGAACCCGATCCTAGATATGGCACAAATACATCAATATCTCAAGAGCTAGTGCTTTGTGTACATTATTACATTCTGTTTAAATTGTGCTTGTGAGTCTCTTCAGGGCAAATGACAGGCTGGTAGGATTTTGGATCTGTGTGGTGCCATCTCAGTGCTGGGGAAAGGGGAAGTAACCACAGGGGTTGTGTTGCCACAGATCAGGCACTTTGCAGGAAATACAGAACATATGCAGAAGAGGATTTGGATAAGACCAGAGCAATGTGCAATAAAACAAGAATGAACTTGGACAGCTTATCAGAGATGGGATTTATTGTGGTATTTATTTTGCCCCATCGTGCTGACCTACTTTTCTGTCACTGGAATAGGAAGGAAGTGCTGCTGCTGGACCTAGGCTCAGGCACAGCCTGAAAAACTGAGTTGCTCCCCATTTCTCTTAATTGCTCATCAAAGTCTTGGAGCTAGCCACCACCAACTTACAAGCTTAACTTACTGTCTTATCAATATTTTACCCAATGTAGTATATATATCTGTTACTTCTTGAATTAATAGCAGGGCCCAGAGTTGGTGCCTTGTTGCTGGCAGGCCTGTTTTCCCAGCGTTTTGCTGCCCTGGGAAGGTACCTGAGAGGCACTGTGAGCCCCAGCCCAGCCATGTCACGTCCCTGCAGCCAGCAGCAGTGTGCTGAGGCTGGCTGTGTCTCAGGAAGAGACTTATTCAGTATTGTTCCCTGCCAAGCTTAAGATGCAAAATTCAGTCTTCCATGGTCTGTCACTTGTCATATACTATCCTAAGATGATTAAAAAATATAGAAAGAGAAAAGATGTCTTGTTGTTTTTGGAGCTCAGAGTATTGAAAATAAACTTATACTGACTGTGAGTGTATTTGGGTGCCTCCCACCTGGAGTGCTGCATCCAGCCCTGGGCTCCCCAGCCCAGGAAGTGCCTTGAGCTGCTGGAGCATGTTCAGAGGAGGGATACCAAGAAGATTAAATGGATGGAGCATGTCTCCTACAAGGAAAGCCAGAGAGAATTAGGATAGTTCAGCCTGGTAAAGAGAAAACTTTGTGGTGACCTAACTGTATCTGAAGCGAGCTTACAAGAAAGACAGAGACTTTATTTTTACAAGGACATGTAGGGACAGGACAAGGGGAAATGGCTTCAAACTGAAGGAGTACATTTAGATTGGATATTCGGAAAATTTTCTTTACTGTGAGGGTGGTGACATGCTGGAACAAGTTGCCCAGAGAAGTTGTGGATGCCTCATCTCTGGAAGTGTTCAAGGCCAGGCTGAATGGCACTCTGAGCAACCTGGGATAGTGGAAGGTGTCCCAGGCCATGGAATTTGTGTTGGAATGAGATCATCTGTAAGACCCCTTCCAACCCAAACTGGCTTTTGATTCTAAAAATTATGTAGAAAGGATACTATGAGTCAGTATACTTGTTTTTTTTTGTCAGGGCTGTACATTGTCCAGTCACAAAGACTATTTTTATGACTGCCCAGGCTGTGAATGTAGCCTGGTAATTGAGAGGAGTTCAGTTATCACAACTCTCATGCATCACAACCAGTAACAAGAACTTAAGTCCCCATTTTCCTTTGCACATGAAATGATGACTTCCACAATCATGAAGTTTGTGGTACTTCATCAGTGGCTTTATACACGTGTAGCTGATCAGAACCTGCTAAAGAAGTAAATAAGATCTGAACATGAAAGCATCCGGGTCTGAATCGTACTGCACATTCTTCTACCAAGGATTATCTGATTTGATTTTATATCCTCTGTGTGAAGTACTGTTCTTTTGTAAAGCATGTAAGACATGTCTGATCCTGCTCCTTAGAGGTTCTCCTTGATCTGGGGCTGGCCTTTTATTTTTCTTGCCTGGTTTAGGTTTGTGGCACATGTGTCCTATTTTATATGCCTGTTATCTTGGGAAGTGGATTAAGGCTGGCACAGATACACTGAACTCTAATCGCTTTAGAGGGCCTGCAAATCTCCAGAGGTAGTAAGGACTTCAAATGTTTATATTACTAGGTTCAGCTGTTGTTGCTTGAAATCCATTCAAGAAGATCTGGAAGACAGGAAACAGGGCATTTTGCACAGGGTTTTTTTTAAATTACCCTGTTAAAATTAGTCTATATACGCTTAATGCTCAGTTTTAATTTTGGTGGGTTTTTTTTCTCCTCATTGTAAGGCAAGCCTCAAGCACTATTTTCACTAAATAGAAAAAAATAGACCCATGAAATAGATCCATAGCCCGATATCTTGGCTGTACAACTTCTCCCATGAGAGCTTCGACCCACTTGTTATAGTTCTAGGTTAAAGGCAGATTGCTGGTGCCATTATTTCCAGCTTTTTGAAAAAGCTTGATTTTTTTTTTGAAAAAGCTTTTTGATAAAATATGAAATGTGTTCGTGCTGAGGTACCTGGATTTGTCATCTCCAGGTCACTACTCAGTGGAGCCAAGGGAATTATAAAGTACCACTAGTGCTCAGAAGCAGCTCTTGTACATTTGATGTACGATCTGTCACACGCTCTTCTGGTTGGAAAGAAAGAATTTGCAGTATTAGAGTCATTAGGCTTTGTAGATATGAGCAGTACCATCATGCTCAAGGTTGGAACCAGTGCTGTCACTCTTACCATGAAGATGACACCTTTTGTGGGCTGGTTTAGATTTGACTCTGTAGAAGGAAATTTTTTTCTTCTTTTTATTGTCAATTTATATCATGATATCTAGCAATATTCTCTAATCAAGCAGAAGTAAGAATGCTTTTAGGGGAATAATTTACTCAACACAAGAATGAATGTATTTATAGAAATGTATTTACTTTGAAAAACTGAGAAAGAAATAACAAAAAAGAAGAAACATGTTTCTAATCTTTGGAATCATACTCTGAGAATGGCTTCCACAGTGTGGCAGCTATAAGAAGAATGTTGTTTTTATGATGGAGTTTAAATAGGTTTTGGAGAAGAACATCAGCTGATAGGTTATCTGCAAAATTAGATCAGAGATGTCCCAAGACAGATTGTTGCTTCTAAATTATTTTTGTATTTAGAATCCTTTTTTGGTTTTTTTTTTGTTTTTTTTTTTTTTTGTCCCAGGTTTACCTGGTTTGCTCCCATGCTGAAAAGAAAAAGGGAATTAAGTATAAGTGTACAAAAGTGAAAATTTTCCAAGAAATGTCCATTTTGATTTTGAATTTGTTGAGTATCTAGCAAATTCTTCTTTAGGAAAACCTTTGGTGAAGATGTGCCATTTTTTGCACTCACCTCTATCCTTGTCCTTCTTGACAGTAGTTCTTCCAGTTTGCTGATGAGCTGTGTTGAACTGTCCAACAGTCTAGTCCTTGCTTTTGGTTACAGGAGAAAAAAGGAAGGAAAGTTATTGCATTCCTCTTTTGTGATGTCAGCTCTCCTTGACCTCAATTGGTATTTTAACTGCTACTTGCCATATTCTTCTTATGGAGAAATTATACTGCATTTTTTAAAATTAAAAAAAAAAAAGTGTGAGTTTTTTTTTTTTGTTTG
>JAOTQP010000001.1:34632644-34667042 GCA_026413545.1 Cichladusa arquata | reverse complement strand
ATGGGGGGGCACAGCGAGGTCTGTATGGGGTGTGCAGGGCTGTGTGTGAGGTGTGCAGGGCTGTGTGTGGGTGTGCACAATGGGGTGTGCAGGGATGTGCATGGGGTGTGCACAATGGGGTGTGCACAATGGGGTATGCAGGGATGTGTATGGGGTGTGCAGGGATGCGCATGGGGTGTGCACAATGGGGTGTGCACAATGGGGTGTGCAGGACTGTGCATGGGTGTGCACAATGGGGTGTCCATGAGTGTGCATGGGGTGTGTGCATGGGGTGTGCACAGTGGGGTGCATGGGTGTGTATGGATGTACATAATGGGGATATGTGTGGGTGTGTATGGGGCGTGCATGGGTGTGCACAATGGGGTGTGCAGGGCTGTGTTTGGATGTGCACAATGGGGTGTGCACAATGGGGTATGCAGGGATGTGCATGGGGTGTGCACAATGGGGTGTGCAGGGATGTGTATGGAGTGTGCATGGGTGTGCACAATGGGGTTTGCACAAAGGGGTTCAAGGGGGGTTTGGGATGTGCAGGGTGGTGTATGGGGTGCACAGCAGGGCGCAATGAGGGTGCAGGGCTGTGTAGGGGGTGCACAGGGGGGTACACGAAGGGTTTGGGGTTTGCACAAGGGAGTGCCCAGAGGTGAAGGGGTTTGCACCGGGAGGGTGCAGGCTGTGCATGGGGCACTGAAGTGGGGTGCACGGGGAGTGGTCAGGATGCTGTTGGGGTGCTCACAGGTGCAGGGCAGTGCCCAGAGGAGTGCAGTGCCCTCCAAGGTCCAGTGCAGGATCTAAACATCAGGATTTGGTGCAGGACACAGCTGGTGGCACCCCAGGGATGCTCCCCAGCACAAAGCAGCCTTTCCAGCACTTTCCAGGCTGCCCAAACAAAGCTGGGCAGCAAGAGCTGAAGT
Source organism: Cichladusa arquata (assembly GCA_026413545.1). Classification (NCBI taxonomy): domain Eukaryota; kingdom Metazoa; phylum Chordata; class Aves; order Passeriformes; family Muscicapidae; genus Cichladusa; species Cichladusa arquata. The sequence goes on along the minus strand of JAOTQP010000001.1, from coordinate 34,666,131 downwards.
ACATGGGGGACTATCACCCCCTGACAGCAGCTGGAGAATCCCTGGATGCTGGCACCCAGATCCTGGTGCATCCCAAGGGCAGCACACTGGGAGCAGAGCACCCAGATATGAGCCTTTGCACGGGGTTGGTTCTAACCAAAGGAAATAAAACAAAGCTGAACTCTCGAGCACTGCAGATGCAGAGAGCCAGGATGCAGAAGTGATGCTCCCAGCCCTGTCATGTTCCACTGGGTGTGAATTAAAAACCCCTGATCAGAAGTACTTTGAGGATTTTAAACCCCCTCTCCAGCACTGGCCTTTGCTTATCAGTTCTGCTGCAACGAAATCTTTGAAATATTAACGTGCATTTGGCTTTTTCCCTTAAGCATGTTAGATCTTTCTTGGGTGAGTCTTTCAAATCAGAGCAATAGACTTGCTGCAGACTACTGGTCATGGATCTGTTATGAGAGCTAAAATGTGTCAGTGCTCCAAAAGACTGAGTACAAGTTTGCCCCCTGATATGAATGACTGTCTAGATTTCAAAATAAATCCTTTGGATTATACAGAAAATTTGAACTGTCAAAAAATAAATGGTGTGGTGAACTGAAACATAGGTCTCAAGACACCCACAATTTAGTTGTATTTCAGTAATCTCTCATTCACCTTTCATTGCTGTCAGCAGCCTGTAGGGTTTCTGTTATATTTATGATGGAAATATCTGTCAATGAATCATGTCACTGAGATGCATGTGTGTTTTTCCACTTGAAGAAATCATTAAACACTCCATAGTTTCTGTGGTAAACACCACATTGCTGGGTCATTTGTACTACCAGGTATTTATTCATGTTAGCATCTTTCTTGCATAAAGAATTCCTTATTTTTATGTGTGGTAGGTGGAAGGTATTTTTGTTAAGCAAGTAATATAATTTCATTTTGTGTTTTTACATATTTTCACTATCAACTAGTATTTCTGTAAAACTTTGGATAACAGTAGGTATTTATTAACAGAATTTTGCAAGTATTAATACGGTTACTTAATGCCTTTATCACAGGAAAATAGAAATACTTAAAATCCAGGAGACTGGAGTAACTCTCATGTTTTGGAGTCCCTTTGCTTAAATTTGTGGAGTTTAGATAATTTTCATGTTAAAATATGACTTACTTTCAAGTATAGAACTTTTTAATATACAAAATTCTATTAATGAAATGTAATTTCCTTTTAAGTCATGCACTAACTGAAAATGTAACCTACTGTAGGTTAACAAGTTAAACAGATATTACTAAGTAGTTTTCAATAATATTCTTCCACTCTTAACATTACTCCTCAGCTGTACCTAGGAATTTTTAGGAAGGATAGATAAATAACCCTAACAAAATGCAAAGCGCTGAATATTTTGGGAGACTGCAAGATTCTTTCAATTTGATCTGCTGTTTGTTGTTGTCACTGTAGATTATGGATGGGAGCTTCTGCAGTTGTCCTCCAGTTAATATACTTTTGAATTAGAAGAAAAGGCAGAGCTACAGAGCAGCTGGCTAGTGGTCAGTTAACCTCCATTGCAAGTGTTTAAGACACCTCTTCAGTGGGGCTTCTTAATGATGAAACACGCAGGGCTGGCTTTTCTGACAACTCCTGGAATGAGATCGATGATTGTAACCTTTTCTCTAAATTAAACTGGAAAACCAGAAGCCAGCAGGCTGTATGCTCAGAGCTTTGGAAGAGCAGCTTCTTTCCTGCTCATCACCCCATAAATACATTTTTAATGTTTATTTTTAAATTATGTGGATATATTCTGGTTGGGCTCTCATCTCCATTTCATTGAGCCTACTTTATCGTTTATAGTTTTGAAAAAGTTATATTTGTACTTATTTAATGTAGCAGCAGTTAGCTCTAGCCAGTACTATCTGGATTTTATTTCCTTTTCAACACAAAAGTAAGCTTTATGAGATTGAGCAGATGTCTACTGCTTGCAAATGAGGTGTATGCTGAGACAATTTTCAATCTTATTTTATGATTTCTCATACTTGCCTAAATAAAAGGAAAAAAAATACCCTGGGTGAGCTCTTTGGAAATGAGTTTATATTTTCAGAGAAGGAGTTCAAGAGCATACTTGGCTCAGGTATCTATTTTCCCTTAGACAAACATGTTGTGTAGAAATGTGTACCTTAGTGCTATTTTCTCTCTGGATTTCTTTTTGTGGTTGTTTGTTGTTTGGCGTGCTTCTTTTCTGCTGTGGTTGTCTGAAAATATTTGTAAATTCTTCTTAATATTAATTTAGACTGGGAGAGGAATCTCCCTGATTTTTCAAGAGCCAAACTGCTTTTCCTCATTTTATTATGTTAGTAATTAAAAATGATTACTGTTTTCTTATGCAGAACTGTAGCAAGACACCCAAATATGTTTCTAGGCGCAGCTGGGCATTTATTCTTTTGAAAATCGGTCCCTCTTATCAGGTGCTGGTAACTGTTGTCAGATGTTCAAGTAGCTGTGCTCTGATGGCAGGCATGATGTGGTTTCAATTCATTTGCTAAGCAAGGACCAGATGTTTGTTCTAGGCTAAGCAGAATTGATTTGCAGTTAAAACTTCAAGTAAAGGAGTATCATATCAGGCTGTAAACCAGCCATGTCTCAAGCCACATGTGAATAAAAAAGAAAAATGTGAGACCCAGTGGTAATCATCTCCTTCACTGCCCTGTACATCTCAGATACCTGTTTATGCAAGTGAAGAACAGATGTGTTGTTCTCTCCCCTGTGTTAACAAGTGAGAATTCAGATTTGTACCTTGGACTGTTTCATGATTTTCCCTGCTCTACACAGGGATAACAATAAAAAGAAGGCAAACAGCTATATTTAGAGAATTAGGCCAATAGGATTTCATTGGTCCCTGTAGGAGGCAGTGATAAATCTGCTCCTTGGTACACTTCAGTAAGCCCTGAGGCACACCACCTCCAACTCTGGCCACTTCATGTCCTTCCAGCTGCTCTCAGCAGTAAACCATTGCAGGCAGAAAAAGCAGTGGGGAAGACTTAAAAAAATTGAATTCCAGCAGAGTTGTACTGGAACTTTAAGAGGTGAGATCTTGATCATTCTGTGGCAAAAAAATGTCTTATGCAAGAAAGAACTTTGCATTGAATCCCATGGCTACAGTACTCTGGTAATTGTCATGCCACTGCTAGTAGCTGGACTTATCCATCAGAAGTCTAGCTTTTACATTTTATTCTAGTTTCCATCAATATATTCACACTAACCTTTAATATATTCACAGTATAACAGGCAGGAAAAATTACGCTGGGACTAAGGAACAAAGACAAATACTGCTGAAGAAATTTTAAATAACGTGCAGATCTCTAGTGGGCATTGATTCATGTGCTTCATGGTGTCAATAATTGTTTGTGAATTGCAGTCATTTTTTTCCTCTGAACAGAGCATTACTCCTGAAATACCGTCATTACCTATTGACTAGCTCTGTAGTTATTTTCATGCATCAGTAGTGCCAGTAAAAAAATGAGTAACACCCATTTTACACCTATGTGTAAGATCTGTACATTGTTCATCAAGAAGTGAAAGGAGTATTTAATTTTTTTTATTTTTTTTTTAATTGCGGAGACCACATTGACATTTTCAGTGGCCATAAGTCTCAGGATAAGTGGGAAAAGTCTAAAAGGCTCATTTGGGCTTTTAAGGTTTTTTTTTTTTTTAATCAGGGCATTGTAAATGTTCTGCTGTATCAGGACAAGAGTGCAATAAGAAGGACATATTTGTCACTGTTTAGTGCTAATGTAATTTCCTTTTTCCCCTACTGTACATCTCTCCATTTAATCTCAATTGTTGGTAATGTGCTACTTTTTGATTAAATGATGAGAGCTGAAATTCACCAAGGAGAAAATAATTAAAACTATTTGTTTCACAGACTGTCAGCTGCTATTAGGGAAATTAAATGTATTTTTCCCTGAGCCGTGTTACAGGCTTTGCAAAGTTCACAATAAGTTGGAATCATCTTTTATTGAACACAGATTTAAAAGCAAAGGTCTGTTATGTCTTGAACACTAAGGAGTTTATGCAGTTGATAAAACCCAACCATTTAGATTATTTTTATATAAAAATTGTTCTGCTTGGAAACCCTTGCTTTTTGACTGTGGCAGCCTTATAGCCACATCAGCTCAGCAGATTTGCAGAGTAAAGGGGCTCTGCAGCTTGTCCCCCCAGCTGCAGGAGTGTCCCATGCCCTGACAAGGGCCAGGCAGCAGTCGGGATTGTGGCTGGTGCTGGTGGCTGGGGACCAGCCTTGCTGGCAATTCTTTACTGCAGTCCAGCAGTGACACATCCTGTCACACCACACTTTAGCTTCAAAGAGGAGCCTTGCTGTCTGACCTGCTCTAGGGGTTTGGCACTGCTTGTGGGCCCACCATTTCTCCTGAATAATGAGAATTGGCTGGGTCAATGTATTGACAAGTTTTCACCCAGTATTTTCCTCTCCTTTTTCTACTACAATAAAGCTTGGGCTCGCTCCTTTGTTTGCACCACAGACTGTAAATGCCATCTACCCCAAGAACTCATGCTTTGAAGTCTGCTTTTTACCCCTTTTTGGTTTCTGAAGGGCCTTGGTGACATGGATGGGTGATCCAAGGAGGGCGAGTGTTGGTGCTGCAGTGGGAAACCCTCCTACCCTGAGCCCCTTCCTCCTCCACATGGTGCTTGTATTCCAGACAGGGATCTGAGCCAGCGGGGAAGTGGCACACTGATGTAGCAGCCACACTCAATGAGCTTGCAGTGAGGGCCTGGCAAGAGGCATTTAGGAATTCGTGAAGAAAAGGGAATGAAAAAGCACTGGGACTGTCCGTGCAATTGTTGTGGGGCACGATGAAAAGGCAGGTGGAGAAATGGATTAAAGTTTTGTCTGCAGACATGCTTTGCATACCACATAGAGAAACAGAAACTAATCTTGATTGGAACAATTCAATTCCACTGTGAAGTACATGTTAAATAACAACAGGCGGCTGCAGAGCTGTGCAGACTTGCAGGTGAAGAGCAGAATTTTAAGCAAGCGGCTGTGCAGGCAGGAGAGGCAGAGGGGAGGGCTGGGATAGCACCCAGCACTGGTGTTCGAGCTCTGCTCAGACCTCAGCCTGTGCTGTCATGAGTTAAAAGCAGTTGCTTGAACCTTAGCACAGTTCTGCATTAATTCAGCTGGGATTTTTCCTGGGAAGCAGAAGTTTAATCATCTGGAGCTTTGCTGCTTGCGGTGTATCACCTCAAGTGAGTCAGTGAGCAGGGATGGGGGGGCTCATTGATTGAACTATCAGGGCCAAAGGATGTGTGTAGCAAAATGACACTACCAAAGAGCATAGTTCAATACTGAGCTTTCTAAATACAGTGAATTATTTCAGCACCAGGTGAATCAGTAAAATGTGTTCAAACCACAAAACATCACAGTATTTGTTTCCCATTCTAAACAACTGCTCTAACCTTTATGTCAAAAAGCCCTGTGAATTCCAGTGCAACAGGAACTCTCCTGAGCAGCTTAATGAAAAGGTTAATTCTTGTTGGTTTATTTTGTCTATCAGTAGTTCTCCAAGAGCAAGCCTCTGTCTGGGCCATGGCTAACTAAGCCCTGAATTAGCCCAGTATCAAAGCCCCAGTCAGAAACAGTGCAGAGACAGGAGCTACCTGAAGAGGAAATAAAAGGAATAAGAAAATTTTCAGGAAGATTGTTGGAATTTTTAGCGTTCATGCCCCCAACCCCTCTTTTTGTTGTGTTTTTTTCTTTTTTAAAAATTTCTTAAAATATCTTTCTTGGGGAAGATGTTTGGTATAAAAGGGATTAAATAGTTTTCTCCTTTCCAGTTTTTCATCGTCCTGTTTCAGTTAATGAGATTTGATCATTCACTATGGATCTAATTTTTTTAATTTGAACCAATTCTTCCTCCAACAGAAGCTGGGACAGTGGGGTCATTCACACAGAATTGGGGTAGGCTGTGTCACCTGTAGAGCAATGTGACATCTCTGCTGTGATTCTGTCATCCAGAAAAGGAAATAAGAACGTGGCAAGGACAACATCTGTCACCAAATCCAATCCTGCCTTTTGCAATGGATACACAAATATTTTTTACTGCATATGCTTTAATGAAGGGTTACAAAAAATCCTTAGAACTAAGCCTAGGTATTAAATTTGACAACTCCAGTGGATAGTAGATCTGGATTTTTCTATTTACCAATAGTTAACAATTTTATGTACATGCCATTTCACACTTTTCTTTATCTGTTCCACTGGTAAGAAACAAGCATCAGCTTGTTTTTTCTTTAGAGCCCGTGCAAATGAATAGCTGTATCACCTCTCCATAGGCTTATACCCCTCTCTGCATTATGAGTACCAGCTTGCCCTTCTTGCAGACCATTTAGCTGATTAAATGTGATGAGCTTAAACTCTTGAGTAATTGTTTTCAAGATGAAAGTTCTTTGCTTCCATTTCAAACCTTGGGAATCATTTGTGTGGCTGAGGGTCTTCGTGTTTTCTCTCTGCCTAAAAAGCTCTGCAGTTAAAGATATGATGCCTCAAATCTTCTCTGCCATAGTTTTAGAGACTAATCTCATTGAAATCAATGGCATTCTTTGCCTGTCTAAAGTTATACATGTTCTTTGGTCCTCTTCTGAATTTAAGCCATTAATAGATTCCTTTGCAGATAGTGAATAGCCCTGAGGTTGATTGATTTAAACAAAAGGATTTAAGTTACAGAGCTTAAATTCACTTTCAGTCAACACAACAAAAAGCTTGATTTGAATAATCAGATTCAGTCATCCTTTACATTTGCATTTTTAGTTATTTTGTTAAAAACAAGTTGATTCTGGTGGGTTAATAAGCATTCAGATATGTCAATTTGCAACTGAATGTGGCCTTTGCCATTAAACTTAGAACTTCTCTTGGGTAACAAAGGATAAGCTATATAGACAGCTCCATAATGTTATGGTTTCAGAATCTATCCATTATTGCATGACTTTAGCAATCTGATAGCATGTGATAGAAAATGGGAAATGGTAGTTCTGTTTACAAGATTACTTTTCTTTTTTAAAATTTATTTTTACAAGCTGCTTCCTGATAAAATAGAGTTTAATTAAAATGAAGAGAACTGTAATTTTTCAAGGGTTTTATTACTTAAACAGAAAAGGCCTGAACTTATTGGGCAAAATCAAGGATGAAAAATCTGTAATTACTTATTTGAACTAACTAACTATCTCTTAAAAAGATATGTTTAAAAAATTTGAGCCACTCTCACCTAATTCTAGTCTTCCACTAAAATAACTGTAGAAAATAAGTCTGGTCTTCTTGTTTTCCATCTTTATGGTATGTTACCAGGGGCAGATGTAAATTAACCCCCTTGTTTATACATTTTTGGTTTATCATTCAAGATTAAACAATGAAATTGCCAGCAACTGGAATTATGTGAAACAAATTTCCAGAAAAAGATTCCTTCCCTCCCCACCACTTTTATCTGTCTTCCAGTTCTGACTTTCTCCTGTCAGTCTGAGGAGTATTGTGAAACTAAAATTTAAATACAATAACTCTATAAAAACTAGAAACTCAGAGCAGTTGGGACATGGACAGTGCTAAATGGTTGTTCTGGTTTGGGCTGAGATAGAGTTAATTTTCCTCTTAGCAGCTGGTACAGTTTTGGATCAGTATGAGCATAATGTTGATAACACTGATGTTGTAGCTGTCACTAAGTGGTGCTTATGCTAAGCCAAGGACTTTTCAGTTTGCTGTTCTCTGCCACTGAGAAGATGCACAAGAAGCTGTGAGGTAGCATGGCCAGGACAGCTGACCCAAACTGGCTTCAGAGATATTCCAGATCTAGAACACCATGCTCAGTGTATAAACTGGGGAGCATTGGCCAGGAGGCATTGATTGCTGCTCAGGGGGTCTCAGTTGTTAGTGAGCAATCATGGATTTTATCTTCTTCTGACTCTCTTCCCCATCCCACTGGGGGATGGGAGGGGAGTAAGCAGCTTAATTGCCAGCTGGCGATTGAGCTGCAACAATGGTTTTTGGTGACTTGCTTTAAATTCCTTTCTTCCTGGCAGCTCAGGGACAAGGAGACAATGGCTGAGACCCAGGGTGAGGATAAGCGCTGCAAAGTGAAGGTCTTTTTCCATGCAGGAGCTTTGTGTGGAGCAGACCCATCAGCAGGACATATTACAGCCCACCTAGCATGCCACTGCAATGTAGACCTAAGAAATTTGGGGGAAAGTGTACTTTTGCTTTCATCTCTCCCATCTTCCCAGACATTTTCATCTTGCATGCTATTAATGCATAGATGTAGCTCCCTGTAGTCACTTTGAGTTAGTTTGTGCACCTCACTAGTTCTGGTCCTCATCTTTGGCAGTGCAGGCATATGGCTTGCCTGAGTTTTAGGGCAGAAATGTTCTCTGCTGACCTTACCTGGTGATCCAGGAAGGGATTTACATTTTCACACCTTCACTGTCTGTTTTCAGGAGGTGCTTCCGTTGCGAAAGGTAGGAAACCAAGGCTGGCAGCCACCTTCTCCCAGCCCTCCTCCACCTGGCTGAGCCCACAGCTGGAAATACTCCTGCTGCTGTTTGGGGTGCAAAATGGGGCTTGTAGCAATTTAAAACAGAAGAGGCTGTGAAATAGCTGCTGGCTTAGGTAATTTTGGGTTATTTCATTTTGGCTGCGTTCATAAAGGCTTTCTATATTGTGGTTTTCTTTTAAATATTTAGGAGTTCCATGCCCATCCTGAGTTCTTATAATAATTGAAAAATAAATAACAGTCATTATAAGAAAGTTGAGAAGTGGGAGATGTGTCAGTTTCTATTTTCTAACAAGGAAAAACAGGATGCATGACTTGTCAAATATTAAACTGTCAGTAAAAAAGTCGAGATTATGGTCGGGGGCTGCAAGTCAGAAGTTGCCATATATATTATTCCTGAAGTCTTATGTTTTCACCAAAAGCCAGCAAAGACATTTTACTTTGCATGAGCAGGCAGGTAATAATGTTCAGATGTGTATGTACTCAGGAGCATCATCAACAACATCTTGAACCTTTCTGTGTCTCCTGTTCTCCGAGGCTGCTAAAAATGCAGCTACCACTTCAAACACAACTGCTTCTGTGTGCTCTGCTGTGTTGTTGTGATTGCCAAAATCTGTCTTCTTTAAAAGTATTCAAGAAGCTAGGGCTGACCTATGTACTTGTGTAAGATAATGCATTGAAAATTTAAGCTGGAAGTAAACAAATAAATGGTGTGCTTTCCTTTACAAACACAGGAGTTACAGCCTAGTGTGCGAGGCATCAGGATTAGGATTTCGGAGACTCATTCTTTCCTCATCTCTTCTAACCTGCACATTTGCTTCAATAGAGCTCTTGTGGGTCTCTGAATAGAAGTGTTGCAGACAATTCCAGTTTAAGTGATGATATCCAGGACAATTCTCAGTGATTTAACTCATGCATGCTCAGCAATAGGTAGCTGCAGGACATCACCTGGTTTCCAGAGAGCCGATTGACTAGGCAGAGTGTTATGCTCCCAGAAGAGGCTTCAGTATTTTGTGAAGCACATGTACTTTCTCAGCTGTCTCTGAGTATTACTGCCTGTCTTATTTCCTAGAGACTGGATGTTCCAGCAAGTGAGTGTCTCTGGTTGATGTTTATGCAATGTCTGGGGCAGCAGGCTCCTATCTGTCAAATTTTGCATACTGTTACAGAGCTGAGCAAGGTAACAAGTGTAATGTGATTTCAGTGGCTGCAGTGATATCTCAGTTCTGACTTTGAAGACATCGCTGTCTGCTGCAGAGCAAACTTAGGGATCAGCCTCCAGGCAAAGCAATATTCCTCAATGCACTTGACAAAATGAATAAAGGACTCAGTCATGATTAATGACTTTGACCCAAAGTTTCAAGTCCCTGCTCAAATTCAGTCATGTAAAGTTGGGTTCTTGTTTCTATTTCAAAATTGGTTAAAAGTGAACATTATTCTTTTAGTGCTCTATTCAATATCTTAGAAAATGCAAAGTGTGGATCCACAAACAGCCCTGCCCACATCACCAACATTATATTGCAATTCTAACCTGAGAGACATTCAGTTTGAAATTAAGACACAAATATNNNAGTTTTATATTAAGACACAAATATAATTTTATTATTATATATATTATTTATAATATTTATATATTATTATTTATAATACCTACAAGTGAGTTCACTGTTGGGGCTGCTCCTTGAAATCAGTGGTTTTATTCAGTGTGGCCCAGAAAGCTGACCAGCCAAGGGGAGCTTCATTCAGCTGCCTGAGACCACAAGTGTTTCATGTTATTTGACATGACCCATGATGTCCTGTGGTTGTGGTTTGACACCAGCCAGCAGCCAAGCCCCACATAGCAGCTCGCTCACTCCTCACCTGTGGGATAGTTAGAAGGGGTAAGAGCTATAAAACTCATGGGTTGAGACAAAGACAATTTAATAGGAAAAGCAAAAACGGTGCACACAGGGAAAGGAAAACAAGGAATTGATTCTCTACCATGGGCAGACAGCCATCTCCAGGAGAGCAGGGCCCCATCACACGTGATGGTGACTTGGGAAGACAAATGCTATCACTCCAAACATCTCCCCATCTTTTCCCCCTACTTTTTATCCTGAACATGATGTCATATTTTTTGGAATACCTCTTTAGTCACTTGGGATCACCTGTCCCACCTGTGACTCCTCCCAACCTCCCACCCACCCCCAAGTTCCTTGCCAGCAGTAAAAAGCAGAAAAGGCCTTGGTTCTTTGTAAGCCCTGCTCAGCAGTAACATAAATATCTCTATAATATCAATTCAAAATCAATTAAAACCTTCTGCCACCAACTCCATCCAAAGGTTCATGGGAAATGAGGCATTCAGACCAGGGCATGTGCCTGCTGCTTGGGCTCCCTGAGAAGCAGGCTGACCCTGACAGTCTTTGAGGACAGTGCCTTTCTTCCATAGTCTGCCTTATCTACAGGCATCCCAGCCACGTCTGCAGGGGCTGATGTGAAGATGGGACTTCCCAGTCTCTCTATGTATCTGAATTTTCTTTAAGATCCTTCCAGAAAATTTGCTTTTAAAAGAAAAGGAGATTCAGGATTTGATACACTCTGTCTCTGTTTGCCAGCTCTTTCAGCATCTTGAGCTCGGAAAATTTCTTGTCTTCCCTGAGTATAAATTATAAATAATTATAAGTATAAATAATAAATTATTCAGATTATAAAAGCTCCTTTCCTTTCAAATTTTGATGCATTTTTAGTGTGAAAATTGCTTTGTGTTCCTAATTCTTTGAAGTTTCATCTTTTATTATATATTTACATCTTTGATTAAGAAATTATTTCTCTGTGGCCACAACATTGTCAGGAGAAAGGCTTCACATTTTAACTGAGCCATTTCTGCTATTTCTTTCAAAGACAAAATTTGAAGAATTTTATTATGGAGTGAATTTACGGTAGAATTCTAATTGCCACAAGTTGGGGATTGAAGAGAAATTAAATTGGTTGTGCTGACTGGGTATCTAGGGAGCACTATATTCAATAAAATGTCTCTTTCTAGTCTATTATCAAGGCAGAAATTGGATAGAAATAGCACAATAGCAAGTTGCATATGAAAGAATAGAAGGAAAAAGAGAATGCAGATAGAAAGCAGGGCTTTTGAGTGAAGGCAGAGATTGCTGAAAAGCTGTGCTTTGGCTTCCTAGGGACCCAGCAGTTGGTCCTGGCCACTGGTCTCACCAGGACATAGAGTCAGCTGCTCAAAGGTGGCTGGACACGTCCATACACTCCATCATGGTTTCCTTTCTAGCCTTTGTTTTCATATCAGTATTTCAATGGCTTGCTTTTTGTCTGGCATTTTCAAAGCAACAATCACATTAGGAGGTCTAGACAGTGCAAGTTACACAATGCACACTGAACACACATAGCCCCTGTCTTCACCTGGAGCCTGTGGCTCTGCAGCAGCTGTTGTTATTTCACCCTGGACTCTTGCACTAGAAAGTGACCTGGTGTCTTCCCAAGACACCTGGCTTTGAAATGATTCAGTGGTTCACAGACCATAGTAATCAGAGCACCCTAGAACAAAGGTAATTTGGTTCTCACAAACTTGTTTGCTTTAATATTCATGGCATCACAATCCCAGCTACTCTGTTTCTGAAATTTTTCAAACTTGCATGTTTTGTGTTTGCCTTTGTTCTTGAGAGTCAAGCAGTGCATTGAGGGTGACTGGGTGTCACCCCTCCACTAGCTGCCACCAAGGAGATGAAAGACTTCACTGTACCAAGTAACAGTAATTTCATGTTCTCTTTGGTATTGCTAATCCCTACAGTGTATATGCATAGTACTGCTCAGGTATCACAGATTCTAATTGTCTCCTGAAGAAAGACAGAAAAAGAAGAAAACTTTGCATACACAGAATTTTTCAGATCAGAAGCAAGTCAGTAATATACCAGCATTTCAAAAATATTACCAGAATAATTATCAATGAGAAAGGTGAAGGAACACAGGCAAAAGTGCCTGAGTACTGATGCCCAGAGGATGGTCTGTTCAGTGCTTTCTGTGTTTTCCTAGCTGGAACCAGGGAATTTGTTACCCACTCCAGGAATGGCCTGATGGAACTCACTCGTTTAAAAATGAAGCCACAGAGCAAACACCATGAACACCTGTGGCAGAAAGGAAACCAAATTAAAAAAAAAAAAAAAAATCTGCAAGCTCATTTAATTCATCAGCTCATGAGTAGATTTCTCAAACCAAAAAATATCTGCAAGCTCATTGAACTCATCAGCTCATGAGTAGATTTCCCACATGAACTGACAAGTGCATGTTTTTATGAATGGTACATGAGCTAGGACCAGTGTTATAAGCCCACTTTTGATGAAAGTTCCTACAGCAGTCTACCTAATGTTGCTGATGGGGGTTATTCCACTGATACTTCATGTATTCTGCAGCACAAATTATAGGGATGAATGTGTTTCAATGTTTTATTCTCAGCATTAAGTGATCTTCCAGTTTACCAGGCAGTCCTGTGTGCCCATCTCTCTGTTTGGCTCATGTCTCTCAAAACTCAGCTGTGATGTCAGTGAGTGATTCTGCCAGCTGCTCTCTGTCCTCTGTGCCCAACCTTCTCTCCTATAATCTCTCGAGATGGCAGAATCCTGAATTCATGAAATACAAATCAAGTACAATTTTCTGATTGAGTGGGATGAGGGGAAGCTATTCCAAAGTCCCCTGATACCATAGTTTGTATCACTGCAGCTCTTTCAATCACATGGGCAACTCTGTTAACCAGTACAAATAGAACTATATGCATGCTGCCCATTCAAGCTATTTGTGACAGTGTTTAGGACACATAGAACAGTTGTCACTGTTTGCTGGTAGTTGCTGCGAGTGATACTGAGAAAATGAAGGGATTACAGAGGAGGAATTATAGGAGCTTATTACATTTTTTTTTCCAGTCCAGTGTTTTGTGGTTTCTGATGAACATTACACACTGTCTACCCAGGACTCTGAGCTATGAATTCAGGTGAAGGTGGAAGTGGATGAGTACTGGATTATCATGGAAAGCCCCACAAAACCATCATGTATAACTGATGGAGACACGTGATTTCTGAAGAGTTAAGCTGCTGCTCCTGGTTTAGACAAATGGAAAGGATGTAATATTTCATGGTAACATGGCTGTAGGAACTGACTGTTGTCAGCTAACACATTTTGCAAGAATTAGCACATAGTATGGACAAAATTATATGTCCCTTAAAATTGCATTAATCAAATGCATGAACTAACAAGTACTTAAAAAGCAAAATTAAAATACAAACTCTCTTAGCACATGTCCCAGTTTTCCTAGGACAGAATATTCCATTTCATACTGAGGAGAAATTATTCTTCTGTAAAAAGAAAAGGCTTTTGGGAATAGATAGTGCCAAAATAATGTCATTTTATATGTTCAGGCAACATTTTGCTTAAGTAAGCTGGTCACATACTATCTTTTCTCTCCTTCCACAACTTATACATCTAACGAGCAGAGATGCATACTTTCAGTCAGACCTTTATTTACTGTTGAAGACAAACATATCATTAATTGAAAGAGAAAGTAAAAGTTGTGATCAATACTATAAGAAGCAAAGGGAAATACAGGTTCAGAATTTCATTAGGAAGAAGTTAAGCAGAAATCAGTTTTACTTGTTTATTACAAAGGCATTAATTACAGTTCCTTGGATACTAATAACAGTTTGTAACCAAAATTCCAATTAAAAAAAAAATTCAGTTACCAATAAGTTGGTAACTGAAGAGTGAAGAATTGTGCAATTTATAGGCATTGCCATTCTCTTAGGACAAGTCCAGTCAATTAATGAACAAGATGTTACTGATTCTGTATATATGAATATTATTCTTTTACTGTTTTTTAAGGCTTTTTTTACACTGGCAAAGTGTAGAGAATCCTCCCCTGTGATTTGAATTATACTCATTATTACTTCCTGGGACTCTTGGTATAATACTTCATGGAAGAAGCTTTAAAGTCCATCTAGTTCCAACCCCCTGCCATGGAAAGAGACATCTTCCACTAGACTAGGTTGCTCAGAGCTTCATTCAACCTGGCCTTGAACACTTCAAGTGATGGCTAATTCCTTAATGTAGTGTAGTTGGGTTTTTTTCATTGTATGTTTGTATAGAACATCATGACAAACATCTTGGGGTTTTATATTTGTCAAGATATTTGTCCACTGGCTGGTGGTTTCCTTGGTCCTTTGTAGGTGCTCTCTTTCCTGGACAGCCACTGGCATCAAAAGGTGGGTCAGATGTGTTGCTTTGACAGTAGTCTCCTGTTTGTGGCCATTTTCCAAAGGGCTTTGTGGTTCCTCCTCATCTTCTGATGGCCTATCATGTGGTAAAAGAAAAGCTGTGGAAAAGCTCTTCAAAGGAAAGTTGGCAACCAGGAGTGAGTCTGCCACTGCTGGAGCAATTCATCCTGCTCCTTGTCCAGATACAAATTAATTGCTCCAGTGGTTGCAGCCTGTTGCCAGCTTCATCCTTCCCAAGAGGGCCTCAGGCACTGGAGCACAGACAGGATGTCTGCTCATGTTTGTCTTTTTGTTTGTTGCAGTTGATTTTTGGGTGTGTGGTAGACCCAATACTTTCCTAGAAAGAGTCTCAACTGTGTGTGTGTGGATGTGCAGTTGCTGTCACAGTAGGCATGGACAAGCTCCAGAGAAGGAATTGCAACATGTGCTTTACTTCCAGCCTCTCAAAACAGACCAGCAGGAGGGTCAGGGCACCCTGGTGCAGGGTTTCATTTTTACTTCCATTAAAACAGAAAACATGCCAAAACAATAAAGAGATTATAAAGAAAGGGAAAATTAAAACTTTCGTCATTAATTAAGCACCCAGAAGATGGAGTAAGACAATTCATTAGTCATACACAAGCAACTCACTCTGTGTTGCACTGAAAAATTTGTTTTCCTTATCAGATTTCCATAATATCTAGAATCCTAGAATCATAGAATGGCTTGGGTTGGAAGACACTTTAAAGACTATCTAGTTCCAATCCCCCTGCCATGGGAAGAGACGTTTTCCACTAGATCAGGCTGCTCAGAGCTTCATCCAACCTGGCCTTGAACACTTCAAGTGATGGCTAATTCCCTAATGTAATGGAGTTGAGTTTTTTCATTGTATGTTTAGATAATTGCTTCTAGCAACAGGTGGTAGAAGCTAAATAGGAATTTTGCACAGAACTTTTAACTCAGCATATTACATATGGTAGATGGGAGGAGCAAAGTAAATCATATGAAAATTTACACAAACTGACTTTAATGGATGGTCAGTGTTACTGTGCTTGTAAATTGCAGTGTGGGCATGTAAGCACTTTCAACTAGTGAATAACCTTTGTTTAAAATACTTGATATTATCTTGCATAGAAGAGAATAGAATAGACTCTTTCAGTTGAAAGGGACCTGCAACAGCACTGATCAGTTCATGACTGACCAAATGATACAGCACACTCTTTAAAGCATTGTTCAAATGCCTGTTCAAATGCCACAGACAGGCTTGGGACACGAGCCACCTCTTTAGGAAGCTAGCTCCAGTGTTTGACTAACCTCTTGCTATAGATTTCCTCTGTGGGGAACTTAACTGGCATACCAACCAAATAAAAATCTTGAAAAATTCTTCATATCCTGGGAGAACCTTACCATTGAATCAGCAGAGGCAGCATGGTATTTCTGATACTGTGACAATATCCTTGAAGACCAGTCTCTGAGGCTGCAGAGAGCCCTGCTCATAACATAATCACACAAATTCCACCCACAGACAATTTTTATAAAGCATTTTAGTGTTGAGCTGTTGTCATTAAGATTTGGGAGTCATGATATTGACATTTATGCCTGTTTGTGCTGGAGAGCTGTTAAATTCAGGAACATAAAGTCCAATGAACCACCACATGAAGTAATGGTTTATCTGTGTCACTACTTTTTTTTAAGCAGAGCACAAGAATATGTAAAAAACTTCCAGTTTTTCTCTGTCATCCAGAATAAGTTGTATAAAATATAAATGCTCATGTTCATCATTGTTCTGCTACTTTACAATATCAAGATATTTTATACTGCTGTTCATAGTTGATCATTTTATTAGCCACTCTGTGAGCAAAGAATTGTGCAGGCCCTTTATGTTATTTACATTGTGTACTGGGTATGGACAGCACTATTTCCCTCAGGATGAAGAAGGGTGACATAGCAGTTGGTACTAAACCAAGCTAAATGAGTATTTTTTTAGTGATTTTAGACAGACTATCATAGTACAATCATTTCCTAAAAAACCCAAACATAACAAAAACCTTCCAGTTACTTAGATTTATTAGTTTTTATAAGGCATTGAGTAACCTATTCACCATTGTCTCATTCATTGAGTTTTTCAGGAAAAGACATCCTGTCAGGTGCTGCAGACAAAGCTCTGAGCAGCATCAGTACTGTTAATGTCTCAGATAATGACTCAAGGATTGCAAAATTATACATTATTGTCTAGCAGGCACTGATCATAATTATATCACTGATAAAGGCAAAGCATATCAAAAGTTGTGTTTTAAATATGTCCTTTAATTAGAATTAAAATGCCATGGAAATTATTTCAGTGGTAGCTGAGTGATCCTTCTGAATGCAGAATGTAAAATTTTTGCATATACTCAGGATGAAAGGAGTTACCACTCCAAGCTATTCACTTATTAATTTTCATTTAGTACTCGTGGTATATCAGACATTATAGATCATTCACCATTTTGCTTTATGACAGAGCAGGACCCTGATAACTATGCTGTGTCTAAAATATAGTTCCCTCATTTACCTGCCTGCTTGGGCTGAACTGCAGAATCTTAATTTGATGTCATGGTTTCCATGATCATTTGCTCATGTCACATTGTTGTTACAATGAGCACATTGCATATACAGCATAGCCTTCATCTTCTTAAGGCAGAGCACAGACCCTTTCATCCTTGCAAAATGAATAATTAAACTAGGATTTTAATATTTGTGCTTGCTTTTGGGTTTATTAGCTCTAACTGTGAAAGCTAAATCAATTATTTTGTATGCTTCATCTGAGTAACTCTTGAAAAAATAGACTGGAGTTTTCCATATATCTGTTCTGGCTTTAAGCTATCTTAAAATAGCACTGTGAAATAAATGGACTCTGCCAATTGAATAAATGGCTTTCTTATTATTACAAGCTTCAGGTTTGCATAAGGACCAGAAGTGTAAAGCAAAATTAGGGAAGATATTTGTAACTGATAAGGTCCTATGGTGGTAATATAATTTTTCTGCTGTACCTGCCTCACTTGAATTTGGGGTTTTTTTTGTTTCTGCAGACCCCAGAGGAAGGAGCCTCTACAACCATCTATGCAGCTGTATCACCCGAGGTGGAAGGAGCTGGTGGCTGCTACCTTTACAATGAGGAAAGGACAAAATCGGCTGATGTAGCATATGATGAGGAGCTGCAGAGAATGCTCTGGACAGAAAGCTGCAAGATGGTTGGGATTTCTGATGAAGCCAACAGGCTTCTCTAGAAGAAGCCACTTTCAGCTGGGTAAATGAAATGCATTGAAAAGCATCTTAGGTGAATTCTTGCAGCATCAGTCATCATCCTGGAAATCACTGTTCAGTCCCAAAGGCAAACGAGAACAGCTCTGTTCTTCACTTGAATCCCTAATCTGCTAGGGTGTGGGGGGAATATTCCCACAGAAAGGTGTAGTGGTTGGTTTTAAATCTAACCATCAGTTTTGTAAATCATTCTGTTTCAGTCTGTGATTAAAATACAATCTTTAAACATGTGCAGAGATGAGTTTTCATTGTTTTGTTCAACAAAAATAATGCTTGAGCATGTTGTGCTGGGAGGTTTTGAACTTAAACCACCTTTGTACATATAAGTTACTCTTTTAAATCAGTTTTAAAAGTTGTAGCTTTATTTCCTTAAGCTTCGTTAATCTTTAAGACACTTCATCAGCTTGTTCTAATGCAGAAACTTGGCATTCATGATCATGATCTTGTTTCTGCCTTAAGGTTAGTTTTATATGTCAGCCTTTATCCAGAGGTATTAACCGAAGGTCAGAACAACAAGAAAAAGTAAATAAATAGGGTCTTCTTCAAACAGGATATTAAATTCACTTGTTTCCAGTTTAAGCATCTCTCCTGTAGAGGTGAGGAAGGGATCAAACATCATAATGGCAGCACAGGGCTTTGGAGGATGCAGTTGGTCTATTGTCTTGTCAGTGGGCTCAGATTTACTTGTCCCCTTTTTTCTCCTGAACCCCTGTGATGTTGCATCTGCAGTTTCATTCATTTTCTTTGACAAGGAGAGTCACTCATGTACTGTTGCATGAAGAATCACCTTTTGTTGGTTTTGACCTGGTTCATATTAGTTTCAGAACTAATGTGTTCATGGTTCAGAAGAGACAGCAATTAATGCCAGCCCACTTTTGCCTCTTTCTGGAGATGCACAATGCATCCTCCCTAAACTATGCCTTTGCCATTTTTAAGAGTAGCCCCTGCCTACTCATCTGACTTACATAGGTGCAAGAAGGTATTTTCCCTTTAGTTGTGTATGACTTTCCTAAAATTTCTTAGTAGCTGTTTTTTTAAAAATTTTATTTGACTGTCTCTGAGTGTGGAGCTCATATATTTTATGGAGCTGTTTTCAACAAACACTAGTTTTCCTCCTCAGTGGGATAGCAGCTGGTTCAGATGCTATCAGTTTTGAGCACACCTCAGTTGTGTTCAGGGAGCTCTACCTATGTCTACCAAAGAGAATCTTTAAGAAAGATGTTCACATCCATGGAGTAAAAAACAAAACAGATAGGCAGCACAAAGTTAGCTTGAATTTATACAAGCTTAAATAACTAGAAAAAAAGAAACTGAATTGAAGATAGAAATATTTTCATGGGAATAATGGTAAACTATGAGAATAATTTGCAGAGAAACTTACCTGAACAGTTTCAGTCAAGGTTGTAAGTCTCACAAAAAACATCTTCAAGTATCTGGGGAGACCTCACAGCAGCCTTAGGGTACTTATAGGGGCTTATAGGAAAGATGGGGAAGGGCTTGGGCAGTGTAGTGATAGAATGAGGGGTAATGGTTCTAAACTGAGACAGAGAAGATTTAGGTCAGACATTAGGAAGAAATACTTCACTGTCAGGGTCTGAAGCACTGGAACAGGTTGCCCACACTGACTGTGGATGTCCCATCCCTGGAAGTGTTCAAGAAGAGGTTGGGTGGGGCTTTGTTCAGTGGAAGATATGCCTGCCCATGGCAGGGCAGTTGGAAACAGATGGTTTTTAAGATCCATTCTCATCCAAACCGTTCTGTGATTCTTTGATCTCTTCTCAGTGAGCCTTCCCAAGCATGGGATCTGTGTCTAGGGAGCTTGAGGTCTTACTGTTAATGGAGTAAGGTCTACCCTGCTCCCATCTTGTTGATTTTAGGTGCCATCTAAAAAAGCTGCATAATCCTATAAATGTCCTTGCATTTCATTCTTTCAAGATACACAGGGAAAGATACTAATAGGTGGGCATAAAGCTTATATTCATTTTGAGGAGCTGTAAATCACTGCATGATGGAACCAAGTGCAAACACAGTGCTGTGCTCTCATTTGCAGCAGACTAGAAACAATAGGAACATGTTCCTATGCACTGAACCCTGGACTAATATTGCTTTTGGGCTTTTTAGCTCAAACGTGGTACTTCACTCCAAGTGACCTTATCTCCAACCTTTGGTTCAGAGGAAGATCACATCTAAGTTAAAGTAAGCATGCTCATATGTCCAGAGTCTAGAAAGAAGATGCACCAAAAAAAAAAAAAAAGTATGAACAAAGAAAAGCATCTGGAACAAAAATAATAAACAAAAGGAGGGAGAGCATATTTCCTGTCTGAATTAAGCCATGCATGTCCTATTTTTAGCTTTATTTTAGAGTTAGTATATACAAGGATTAGCAGCAGGAGATTTATCACTCAGTCACTGTAGCACTTTCTCAGTGTGACTGTCTGACTTTTTTTTTGGTAAGTGAATGTAGTGCTTGTGAAATGTGCCAGACTGACACTCCGGGAACTAAATTCCTCTGTTTATTCACGGATCATGCACAGGATGCAGTGAGCCTGCTAGACAGCCAACATTTTGATGTTGCCATAGCATTCCCATGGAACATCATTGCTGCTAAAAGCGTGTCCAGGATTACTCAAACTAGATGGGATGAGATTACCATCAGTTTTAACTCTCTCAAAGCTCCACAATATTAGCACAACCACTTTCAAGTGGCCTAGGGATTAGTGAATTAGAAAACAGTAAAGACAGCTAGTTACACTTTCAGTGTAATCTATTTATTAACTGTCTTAGTCCAATGAAATCTGTTTTAAACACTGAAAACATGGTTTGTGAGAACCAAGAACACAGATGTAGCTGAGTGAGGGGGAAAAAAAGCATCCTAAAGCCAGGGATTTCTAGAGCACTGCAGTTCATGAAAATACAGTTGAGCTGGCTGCAAAACTGTTATCTCAGGAAGTAAAAGCAGGAAACTGTGTCAGCTTTGCAATGTCACATAAGCACGTGAGCTTATCTGGAGCAAAACCCAGTATTGTTATAAAGTACTCCCAGTGTGAATGAGAAAAATCACTCGTGATACTGCTGCAAAAATCCAAAATAATTCTTAACATATCTGTCTAGGGAAAAGAAATATATGAAACATGTAAAAAGGTGACAGTGATTTTACTTTGCACAGATAAATGGTTAAATTTAACTTCACATTTTAAGGCCGTGGGATTTTCAGAGATCTGAGCAAGGCTGCATTTCACTTCACTGAATGCATGGTTGAGGGGTGGCTTTGTAGTAGGTACACAGGTATAGAAAAAAATACCTGAGAGCTCTTTGACCTTGCATAGAAAGGCTAAACATGCCCCAATAATGGTAAATTGAAGGTAAACATTAACCTTCCAACAAGAAAGCAGATCCTCTCTGAGAGCGATTTCATATTGGAACATGTAGATCTGATATCTGAAGATAATTAAAAGATGCCTCTGAAATGACACCTGGCAAATAGGCCAGGTAGGCTCCTAAGAAAAGGAGGTCAGTCACAGTGAAATCATACTTAGATTCTCCCTCATGTCCACAATGACAGCACTTATTTTGATTAGTATGAGAGTGACCCATTGCTCACAACTTCCAAAATCGTTATTTCCCTGCCAGTACTCCTCCCAGGCTAATATTTAGTTTAGAAATCAAGTTCCTCTACCTTGGCACAAAAAGGCATACAAAATCTATTGTCCAGTTCAAGTCTGAGATAAACAGAAGCATCCACTAAGTACCAAGGTGATTTGCCTTTGGTAGCAGAGTGAAACCATGACAAACCAATTTTTTTTTCTCTTAAGAAAAGATTACAAATTTAAGAGTAAAAAAAAAAAATTCTCTAAAAAAGGACCAAATAAAGATGACTTCTTTTATGTAGGATAGTTCAAATAAATGTAGATCTTACAGGAATGAATGGATCTTATGAGAATGAATGCAGTTGTCTAGGAATTTGATAAGGCAATGTTATTTAAACAATGAACTCATACAGGAAATAAATAATTTGCTGACAAAAGAGCTCTAAGGTTCTTAGAAAGAAAAATTATAATTTCCTCAATAATTAACTACTTTATTTGTCAACTGTGGGGAAATTATTTATAAACTGAAAAGGTAAGTGCTCTAATTTGTGTGTGAATACACTGTTGTTTGCACATGATGATCTAGCTACATTCTTGCTTCCACTTCAATACTGACTTTAAGAGCTAGATATGGAGCCATCAGCCACACTTCCAAAATGATATTTTATAAATATTTAGACTTCATAATTGACTCTTTACACAACTATCAATTACTTTAGTACACAGTGAGAATTGACATTGTAGAAACAAAGGACTTGGTGTTTTAACATCAGGTTTGCTGCCGCCTCTTCCAAATGCACAGTAGTGTTAACTCCAAATATAACAAGATATTTAAATGCTCATCCTAAATAAGTTTTCTACATACAGGCTCTTGTTCAGTTCAGTTCTAGGCTGCCTTGTTCCATGACATGGTTTCCACTTCAGCTGCCGCCATGGAAAGACAAAAATCAGATGCCAGTGAAGTTAACATGAAATCTGTCACGGATAAGATAGAACTCCCATGATTTTAAAAGGGTGAAGGCTGAGTATACTGACCCATCTGCAATAACTGAAGAAGTCAGTGCAAAACATATATTGTACAACATCAGGCCAGGCAAGACAGGTAAGCCACAAACAATTATTTCAAGGTAATTTTATTCCTTTTTAAAACAAATTTACTGTGCTTTGGCAATCTACTGTGGCAACACTGAAGGAAGGTAACAGGAAGAAAGCAGACCAGTGGCCAAGAGTGCTGTTTCCAAATACTTATAGCTACTGGCTTCCACACTGTACCCATCAACCCTTGTTGGCTTCTCTCCCTTTGGAAATGGATTTTAGCCAAGAATTCCTTTCGCACAGGCAGTCAAGGAGAGTCAGAATGTAGCACTGACTCATTTATTTAGACAAACTGTCTAGATTGAAACCAATCATCTTAAAGTACAAGATTTCCTAATCTCAGAAAAGAAAATGGGGGGGAAAAGAGCAAAAAGCCAGACTATGGCACTTTTTGAGTGATATTAAACCTGGTCACCTCTTCACAGTCAGAATGCAAGATACATTAAGATGGTAAGCAGCCTTATGTCCTTTCCAAAGGATACACATCAACAAACATTTCCTTCCCCTCTATCTTGGCATTGCCTGAACTCTCAAAATTAACTCGAGTAACATCACTGTTTACAAACAAGGAGATCAATTTAATCTATCACTTATCTTCCCTGTTTTGAAAGTAAAAGCGAAATTTATTTCAGCTTGCCCACATTTATGAAACTGATTATTTAGTATCCACACTGATCTGCATATATTGAAAATGTGTGCTGTATCTCAGGCTTTTTTTAACAATAGGAAGGAAAATAATAAATTCTTTTTAAGATGCACAGGATAGCTAAGGGACAAATTCTGCTTTTGTTTTTCCCTCAGGGAAGACTTTCATTAAAGACAATGTCAGTTCTTTACAAGAAAAGCAAGACCACGTTCAAGAAAGTTAATGTAAAACATTTGCACAAAACTTTTGTCTTAGCTACATTACACAGCTCTGCTGAAGTTAATGAGACAGCCCAGAATCACTGTACAAAGACACGTAACTTAATAGCAGAAGAAGCTATAAAAACCTTGTATCATTTAAATTTGATAATGTCCCAGACCATTATCTCTGGAGTGAAAGATATTTCATGCTTCTACTATATTATTTTAATATATTAAAACCCTCTCTTTGTCTCAAAGAAATTAGTCTAAATAATGTGCAGCCTAAAACTTCTGCTGATACGGTGTATTGAGAAGAGAGGGCAGCATTTATCTTACTTAAAATCATCTAAGAGCAGGATAGATGGTCTAAGCCTATAAGTTAGGCTCCATCTGTGGTCAGTGAGTATAATGCTCCTATGGGACAATTTCTCTGACTGCTGTTTGAGTGGGAAATGAGTCATGATGCCATCTCTCTGGCTGTCCAGAGAGGGAAAAGAGACTAGTAGCCTAAGGTAAATGTCCGGTGCCTGTACATTGTAGAATCATAGAATCACAGAATCAATTAGGTTGGAAAAGACTTTTGAGATAATCAAATCCAACCTATAACCCAACACCACCCTGTCAACTAGACCAGGGCACTGAGTGCCACATCCAGTCTTTTCTTAAACACCTGCAGGGGTGGTGACTCCACCACCTCCTGGGCATTCCATTCCAATATCTAATTGCCCTTTATATGAAGAATTTGTTCCCAGTGTTTAACCTAACCCTAACCTGGCACAGCTTAGGGCTGTGTCTCTTCTCCTGTTGCTGGTTGCTTGGGAGAACAGACTGACCCCCACCTGGCTGCAGCCTCCTTCCAGGTGGTTCTAGAGAGATAAGGTCACCCCTGAGCCTCCTTTTCTCAGGGTTGAACATCTCCAGCTCCCTCAGCTGCTCCTTATAGGACTTGCATGAGGTCTTGTTGACACAGCCAGCTCTCCATACACTTAAACTGCCTGAGAGCAAAGGTTTTTTTTCCTTTTCTGATCTTTTTTTTTTCTTTAATTTTTGGTCTCCCCCAACTCCCCACTTCTCCCTGCCCCCACCCCCCCTTAGCTCAAAAGGCACCATAGCTAGTTTGAAAGATCATCTAACCCTGATTTGAATTGGCTGGGTCATCTCTTCTTGATATTTGTCAGCCCAAGTTTAATTGTTTTCAGTGAAACAGAGCACCTTAGATATGTTCTTTCCAGTCACAAATTCTTTTCAGCTTAAAAAAAAAAAGAACTTTATTTCACTTTTGAATCAGAGTAGCTTTTCAGCTCCCAGCTATTTGATGTAGTTACACTTTAATCTGCTGGGCTGAAGAACCCATGTTCTGATCCTGGTGGAGATGGGCAGGCAGTGAAGAAGGCATCTCTTGGCATATTTTTGATGAACTAGCTTCATCAAGCTCTTTGAATCTTCCATTGGAAGTCATGTTTTACATCTTGCAAATATCTTCTTATGTCTTTGTGAATCTTACCTGATTTTTCAACTTTCCTCCTGCTTTGGAGATTTTAGCAGCTCGTTTTGATATATACTGGTAATATAGCCTCACTAGTCAGCTTATTTTTTCTGTTCCTATGCCTCAGGACCATATGGACTTCCTTCCCTGAAGCATCATAGATGAACTCAGATTTGGAGATTCTATAAGCCTTTTTCAGACACATAAAGCCTTATACTGTAAATAGAGCCCATTTGATTTGTTTCAAGATGCATGATCTAACAGAGCTCTAAATGCTTATTTTATTGTGATTTATTTCCACCATTAAAGCCCTAAACTTGCACTAAAGAGTGCTTGAGAAAATTCTGGAGTTGTTGAGTCAGGAGATGCAACAGGGACTGAGAGTCAGAGCACTGACATCATGGCAACGTGCCCTAGCTCAGCAGCTGAAGTCATAGATAAAATAGTGTGCAGTGACTTGCTTTATCTGGAACATAACAAATTTCACCAAATCAGTCATTTCCTTTGTTTTAGAAATTATTTCTGTTATTTATCACTCTGACAGAATCTCCCAGATGATGTTTCTCTCTCTCATCCCAGACAGAACTAGCAGGATGAATGCATATTGCTCTGCACCTCTGAAGCGAGGAGATCCCCCAGCAATTACACAGTACTCCAGCACAGTGCTGGAGCTTCAGCAGCTTGGCTACAAACATTGGCTCTA
Organism: Cichladusa arquata; assembly: GCA_026413545.1. Taxonomy (NCBI): domain Eukaryota; kingdom Metazoa; phylum Chordata; class Aves; order Passeriformes; family Muscicapidae; genus Cichladusa; species Cichladusa arquata. The sequence continues at coordinate 34,640,355 of JAOTQP010000001.1, read as the reverse complement.
ACAGTGATACAGAAAAGCAGATTAGGCTCTCAGAGATTTTTCTTTTTTTTTTATAATTTAGCATTAATCTTTTTTTCTAGCCTCTGTTTTCTCTCATATGTGCTTCTCTTTATGGCCCTCTGTAAAGGTGGGGGCTTCTCCTAGAGCTGATGGAAACAAGTTTTGTTCTACGCAGTCACTTGGCAGAGCAGTTGTGATTGCAGTATTGTAACTCCCTCTTGCCTTGCTGGGTCTTATTCCTGGACACTGAATTCAAGCTGCAAATTCACAGCTTCTCTGCTTATTATGAGGAGAAGCATTGCCATCTGTTTTATGGAACTCTAGACCACATTTCATACCACATTTACTTGATACGCAATTGCTGCTGCATTTATCACCCATCCTCATGTAGAGCAGAAATCATTTTACCACCAGCTCATTGTCTGAAATACTGAAAAGTACAATTCTCATCCTGTGTCTGAACTAAAACCCAAGATGCAGGTATTTCCTGCGGAACATAGGTTCTGAATTATTTCTTTTGGCAAACTGAAGCTGTGTAATCCAAAGGTTTAGCTTAGGTAACATCGAAGAGGCAATGATATTATTAAAATCTTACATCTTTCCAATTTTACTCAAGTTTGAAGCGATCTGGATCAATGACTGTGTTCCTCATATTTTGTTTAGATGGTGCAGCATTTTGCAATGAGGTTGTTTCTTAAACCAGCTCAGGGAAAAGGCATGTCTTTCATTCTGCTCTAAAAATTGAATTCTGTACCTTTAGCAATTGTACTTACCAGAGATTTTCCTTTTGACAATGACTTGATGACTTAAACTACAGGAGAGGATTCATTGCATAGAAATTTTTCTTCCACATCACACTGCTGGGGTCCATGAAGATCCAGAAAGGAGGATACAGTATATACGCTTGATATTTCATCTCCTCTCCCTCCACTTGTTTCATGTCTGCAGGCTGCATGAAAACAGGAGAAAGAAATTAGCAGCAATTTTCCTCCTTTGGAAAAGAGCAAAAAATGAAAAAGCAGTTATCCAAATCCTAATCAGACTAAGTACTTCATATACCTGATGTGTTCACTGGGATTTTTCTAGGTTGGATATCAGAAAAAATTTCTTCATGGAAAGAATTGTCAAACATTGGAACTGGCTGCCCAGGCGGTGTCAACATTCCTGGAGATATTTAAAAGACTTGTAGATGTGGCACACAGGTTTAGTAGTGGACTTGGCAGTGTTAGTTTGTGGTTGGATAAACCTGAAGGTCTTATCCAACCTAATTGATTCTGTGATTCTGTATCTCAGTTTTGATTGTGTTTTTGAAGAGTAGCTCTCAGGGTCAGAGGAATTGGGAAATTTGGTCCCATCCATTAAGGGTATGACTTACCTTCTCTTCAAATGAATCTTAGCTTCTGTGCTTCTTCACCTTTTTTTCACCATAGTTGGTAAAATGAAGTGGCTGCTGTTTTCAGCACAGCTGAAAGGTCAAATGCTGGGTGTTGCTCTTTTTTGAAATATTAACCTCTTAATTCAGTGACAAATTCATGCAGAATTATTCAATTACTTTTTCAAAGGCTTCGAGGTCTGGAGACAGCACCACAGTTATCTAAACAATAACTTTTGAACTTGAATATCTGCAAAGTAGTTTCTTTATTGTTTTGATCCTACGAATACCTTTCTATCCTGCATTTTTTATAAAGTGAATGAAAAGGTCTGGGGAATAGGTTAGGCTGAATTTGTAATTTTTCCTTTCCATAAACCTACATAACCTAATTGCCCTGAGAGTAGATGTTTTGAGACATTGCACTTACAAAACACATTAATATAAAAGCATGTGCTCGAGCATATTCTATAACTAAATTCCTTTTCAGCATATGCTCAGATTTCTGCATGTGCTTTACTGACTTGGTGCTACAGTGTGTTGAGCTACAAATGTGGGACAGGGGACAAAAAGGGTTTGAAATCACACCTCAGTAGGCATAATGCACAGTACGAGTTAGAGGGCTAACTTTTCTCTGAAATAAAGAGCAAGACAAATAGTGTCCATGTTTGAAAGTTTTTTCATAAACATCAATGTTAAACAAAAGATAAGTTTAAACTTTAAGCCTTTTAGTTCAATCTATTTCAATCAGAAAATCATTGCCTGTATAACCTAGAGAAAAATAATACAGACATTAAAATATATTTTATAAATGGAGAACCAAAACTAGTGCTCTATTGCAAAACAAGTAGTCATTATACCATAAGTTCAAACTTACTAAAGACAAGAGGCACAGAGTTTTTATCTAAGTACTACAAAATAGCTGAAACCCCTGCACTTCTGTACAGGAACTCAAACTGGAGTGGTAACCATATGCCAGTGTGAAATGGTTTATTTCATGAATGGAAAATAAATTCAGAACCACTTGGTTTTCATATGTTCAAAGCAGTTGATTTGCTGAATACAGATGAACACTTGTACTTCCTCCTATTTTTCTTGTGTCCTCTTTTATTTTTAATAAGTCTTTTGTTAGTCAGATGAGAGAAAAAGCTTTAGATCAAATCTCATGAGGTAAAATCCAAAACTCTGAGGAAAACTAAGAAAGATTGATTTGTTTGGTTTCTAAAAACATAACCACATTGCCAAGAGCCTCCAGCTGGCAGGATAGAAAAATGTCTCTCACAATTGCAAATTGCCAATTCTAAAATGGCACAGCAGCAGCATTCTACCCTGACTACCTGCAGCTGGCCTGCTTTCCACCTTCCCTCTGCCAGGCAAAATAATAGCTGCCTCTTGCCATCTCTTCCATCCACCTCTCCAAAAATGCACATCGAGTTATGAAACACAGTTAAAAATTGGGTATTTGAGATGAGCCTGTACTATAGCTGTTGGGATCACAAACAGGAGTGAGATGAAGCACACATTGTTCAGACCAGCTGGTATGGCTGGGGGGAGAAACTGCCAGGCTTGCAGCTCATAAAACCTTCTATGGGTCTAAAAAAATACAATTACTTATCTTGAGACTAATTGTTCTCAGTTTAACTTAATTATGTTAATCAATGAAAAAGCTTTACTGACAGCTATGGGCCTGAAGAAATCTTCTTGGCAAAAGGAAACAAGAGCATTCAATCCCGGGGAATGGAGATAGTACTGCAGAAGAAATCAAGGAACAGGATAAGTTTTTATGGGATTCAAGCAGCCTGAATGTTGCTGGAAATGAAAGAAAAATGAAGAAATCTGCTCTGTAGGTGTTAGAAAAAATTGGTGAGTTTGGTGGGGTGAGATGTGGGTAAGGTGGTGTGTGAATTCTCTTAGTAGCAATGAAAGTAAACACAAAATAAACGTGGGTTTAGATGATGCTGCAGACAGCAGGAAGCAGCAGGGCTGGCACCTCCCTGCTCCAGGTGAGTGCATGTTCAGGAGACTGCAGAGCTTCAGACTTACTGCTTTGCTTTCCTCCTGTATTTGTGTTGCTCTGCAGCCTGGCAGAACCTCAGCACTGGCTGTGAAAGATGAGCTCACCTGCCCAGAGCATCTAATCCTTTGCTGTTAGTGCTGTGCTCCTGGAAAGAGGCAGATTAATTGGAAGAGCAAGGAAAGAGGGGGAACCAAAACAGTCCCAGTGCCTCTTCAAATCTTACAAGAGAAACTTAGGAGAGCTCAGAATACAGTTCAAACTGTAAAGATTTAAGCATGGATGTGCCTAATTCCTGGGTAAAAGAGTTGATATAGGAGCATCAACTGTTAAGGTGGAGAAGGTCCTTGTCATGCACTTTAGCAGATTTCTGGGTGCCTGAGGGAATCCCAGGTGAGACAGGGAGGCTTCCAACAAGTTGGGCTGCTCCTAAATGTAGGCAAGTCCTGAGCAGGACTGTTTTTGGTGGGATATTTTTATATTCTGGTGTTCATCCATGTCTTATTTTAGAGGTTTTGGTTGTTTGTTTGGTTGTTATTTTCACTGGAGTATAGTGCTAGAGCAGCCTGATCTGAGACATTTTGCTCATCAGCAGAAAAGCAGCACAGGGCAGTGGCTGGTCAAGGGCTGAAGGGCATCTGTCTGCCCTGGGCATCCCAAATCCTCCCTGTTCAGAACATGAAAAGGAACTGCAGGAGACACAAGGAGCAATCAAACCCAAAAGAAACATCCCTGGCAAAAAATATGAAATTAACACAAAATCCAGACTGTTGCAAGGAATGGCCTTTACACTCTTTCTCTATGTGCTCTCCTTCCCTCTTTCCTCCAAAAGAATACAGGTGATTACAAACAGCATCTGCGTCAGGTGAGACCCAGATGGCAGGTGTCTAAACACATCCCAGATGCACTGGGTGCAGGAGTGTCTCTTTGAACAGCCCAGTGCCTGTTTCTCTGTAGAGAAACTCTAGCTCTCATCTGTAAAAACCATGGAGAAAAAGGAATATTTAAGCTAAAAGGCAGGGGTGGGGCAGAAAGAGCAATAATTCTGTGATGGATAAATGAGGCTGAACCGCAGTGGAAATTTTCTCATGATCTGAAGTTTTGTCCCAGGAAGGGTTTTATCAGGATTAGGGGAATTAAAGAAATTTAACCTGGAGTCCCATTAGAACAGAGGTGGCTGAATACCCTGCAGTGGACCTGAGCTTGATGACATAGGTGGCTTTTTGCAAACCTAAATTCTTTGACATATTTCACATCACACTTTCTGGAGTGCAGTTTGCATTCTGATAAATGCTGGTTACTCATGAAAACTGTTGAAGGACTTTTAGGAATGACAGCCCTGGGCAGCCTTCCACTAGCAAAGATTTTTGTACTGACTAGAACTGAAACAGAAAGGAGAAATTAACAAGGCTCCTATTAGAAATGTAATTCAGAAAGCAATAAAGACTCTGGCTTTAAGCCACATTAGAGGGTTGTGCTATAGCTCAGCATCCAAGCAGAATGAGGGAATTCTCTACTTTTACTTTGGAGATTCCTCTCTTTCCTAAGGAACTTGGTCTCTAGCATATTACAAGGGTGCTCTTGATCAGGGTGTCTAGTCTTTTTCTCTGTGGTGATTTTTCAGTCCCTATAGTAAAAAACCCATAAACAGTTAAGTTGTAAGTGTCTGAATTAGCCTTCTCATGGCAGGAGGAGAGGGAAGGAATGGGGGTGGGTGTCTGGTAAAAAAATGGGTTTAGCTCTTGAATTCATCCTGGTTTTTGAGTGCTTTAAATCAATGTCTACAAAATACAGGTTTTGACACATTCTGACCACATCATAGGTGATTCTTTTGGGTCTAGAATGTCCCCAAAAGCGCTGTGTGATGTTGTAAAATCCTGGTGCTCTCTATTCAGAGAAATTGGGAAACCTCCTGTACTTAAACTCCTTCAGCTTTCCTACTGGCTTCAGTCATACAGTTCTGAGAAATTTTGTTGGCTAATTTTTACATAAAAATGCCTCTTCCCCTCCCACACTTCCCAAGTAGATGAATGTCTTGGTATTATGTTCTCAGATATGACTGATGAGGTGCAGATAGCTCTGAGCACACTGTGCTGCCAGCAGGGATTCTGGAAAGCTGGGGCTGGCAGGGTGCTCCTGCTGTCCCTGCTCATCTTCTGCAGGTATGCAAGGATGAGGGCAGTGAGTGATGCTGCTTGTCAGCATAGATCATCTGAGTTCAGATGAGATTATAATTTTTTGGTACAGCCTTTGCCTTTTTAACTTCTGCTATGGGTGGAAGTAGGACAAAAAAACATGTCTGTGGGCATAAAGGGTAGAGATCAGCAGCTCAAAAATGGACTAACACATGGGAGTTTGGGTCATTCCTAACAGCAGGCAAAATAGATGACATTTGAGAGAAGGAAAAATAGAGCATCATTTTTACTTAAAGGCTTCACTTATGTATCTGAATTATATGTGAATGCAGCAAGACTGGGAGATGCTCTTACTGCATCCAGGTTACTTTTGCAGTGTAGGAACTGTAGCAGAATTCAGACACTCTGCTCTCCTGTGGTGCCCCAGTATTGCTGGCGGGCCAGAGATGAAGCTCTGAAACAAAAATGCTTCAAAGAAAGAAAGTATTATGTTCAGATGTGAGATGTTCAAACCAATCCAAGTTTGAGAGGGGCTTTGCTGCCTGTGCAGGCACAGTTTTAAAAGGGATGTAGGAACTGTTGGAGAAAGAAATCTGGAGAAAGCCAGAGGATACAAGTGAAAAATAGTAGAATGAAGGGATCAAACTTCAAAAAGTCTGTATGACAAGAAATATTAGTTCTCCTCACCCAGCTGGCTTCTAAATTCCAGGATCTTAGTGAAACCAGCCTCTGAACTCCAGTAACTCCATTGCTCACCAGAGAGTCAGTGGAGACTAAGAGGAGTCTGCAGCTCCCCAGAGGGAGATCTTGTCTGGCTGTGTTAGGAAACTGGAGCTCACAAAGGGTAAATTGCAATAGGAAAGTGGGAAAAGACAGAGCGGAAAACGAAAGCAAAAAATAAGTAAGCTGGCTAAGGAACATAACAAGAGGTTGGACAGCAATTTCTGAGATAAACAAATATGAATGATGCAATCTATGAAAGAAAAAGTAAATTGCCAGGGATAAAACAGACTGTGGAGAAGGCATCTGAAGAAGAGAAGAGAATATAATCCCAGTTAAGCACTTTGAAGAAAACAGAGTAAACAAATAGAAACCTTCTATTTGTCTTGAAAGGCTGCTTCAGACATTGCTGCCTGGAGAGCAACACCTTTCACTTATCAATATTTTATTGCAAAAAAGTGAGAAGCTCTGATTAGTCCTGATGTGCTGTTTGTTTTGGAAGTAAATCTTCACATGTTCTATTTGCTTGATGTACTTTTATATTACTGCCCTGATCTTAGCAAAAAATCTGAAACAGGGAACTGAAGCAAGCATTCTTTCAATCTGTGCTTCTGAAACTGAAAGAAAATGTGAAGCTTCTGTTCCTAACAGACATTTAACTAAAAATGGTGGAACAAACTACAGCTCAGTGCTGGATTAGTTGGGTCTTTTTCTCAAATTTCAGTTCTAGTTCAAAATGGTAATCCTGAGATCCTCTCCTCCAATTTGCTATCACATCACCAAAATAGCTTAAAAGTTCCTCAGCTAGCTTTAATTATGTTCTGCCCACATTCTGCTCTCAAGCAAGCTTGGTGTTTTCTTCTTGTTTGGCTTAGGTTGAAACCCCTGAACCTGCAAAAGGAGCTTTTCTCTGAGGAGTTAAATAGGCTGAAAGCTCTATAATAAGAAGAGAAAAGTGGCACACAATTCACTTTTAAAAGCACCTATTTCTTTGTGGCAGACTGCAGCCTTCTGAGGTGCAGGTCAGACACCCAGCTGTGAGGCTGGATGAATCCCCCTCTGGTGTTCCTGCCAAGGGGGCAGGCAGGCAGAGCTGGTGTAACTCAACAGAGCCAGGTAGTGTGTGGCTTTCTGAGAGGTACCAGACTGCTCAGAGTGGCCTGGAGATACCTTAGCCTGGGATTGACAGAGCCAAGCAAGGTTCCCTTGAGCAGGATTCACTCTGCTTTGAGCAGAGTTGGACCAGGAGGTTTGTAGAGATCCTTTCCACTTGGAAGGGCTCACCAAGGCTATGAGGCTCTACATCTCTGTAGAGTACCCTGATGGCAAACTTTGTCCTTTCAAAAACAAAAAAGAGGGAAGAGGAGGAGAGAAAATGAGCATCTGAGTCCTAGATGAGTAAACGAGATACAGGTATGAGCCACAGAGGAGGTAAGACTTGGAAAGGAAGGATGAGGAGAGGAGAGGAGAGGA
>JAOTQP010000001.1:34591346-34631346 GCA_026413545.1 Cichladusa arquata | reverse complement strand
TCAGACCTGTCTTATTGATTTATACCAGTAAATCCTATCATGGAAGTAGATGGAAGTGGATGAAGCTATACCAGTTCAAAATCTTACTGTGATATTATTTTATGTTTTTATGGTATGTAAAAGATGGGGAAGATACAGACAAAGTAACACAAAACACATAACGGTCCTTCAATAGTCTGTGATTGCCCCACAAGGGCTTCTCGATATCTGCACACTTGTCCTTTTCTTTCCTTCTCAATGTCATGAAAAGTGCTTGTATATGTAAATGATATAAAAATATGCAGTTATCTTCCCTATAGACACACTGATTTTGGAGGAAGATAATTATGGCACATTCCAGGCTATGTGTTAACTGTTCTTCACATCAAAGACAACGGTTCTCTTTTTCCCCACAGAAAGATCAATGCTCAAAAAGGCCTTTTGTTCTATCACAGCCACGTGTGGCAGTAATGCATTCTATTCTGAAGCTCTTTAAAAAGGTGCATTGCTATATTGCCTCTCAATTATGAACTCCTAGCACAGACATAAGGGATGAGGAGACTGGATAAAGTACGTGTCCACAATGAGAGCATTCTGGCATAGCAACAATAGGTTTGTGACAGAGCTGAGCTGCCTTAAAGGTCTGATCTTGTGAGAATAACAACCTTCAGCCTTTGAGAAACACTGCTCTATTCAGAATTTATTTTCTAAACTTTTCCCCTCTTTATGCATGTTCCCAAACACACTGATTTTGCCTCCAAAATAAAATACATGGAGGGCACAGGAGGTTCCTTCATTGTTGGGAAAAAAAAAAAAAAAAGCTGAACACCTATGTCTGTGTGGATGCCAAACAAGGACAGCCATGTCTGCATTCCAGTCATGTTTCCTTATTGTTTGTGCTGTCCTGCCCATTACCAGAGAACAGGAAACTGCTTAGGGGGATGTAATTCTGTTTAAAAGTCTGTCACTATGAATTACCAAGGGGAAAAGGCAAATCACAGGGTAGCATAGCAGTACTTTGGTGCCAAAAAAATCCTAGACCTTTGCAGTGTCAGGAAATAATTTGCAGTGAATACCCAAGTTCCCCTCTATAATTTTCTTGAGGCTAGAAACATGCTAATATCTTCTATTTAGAGAATACTGCATATTAAAGGCAGATTTGAAAAGAGAAGACTTCCAATTTCTACCACTGCCAGATATTAGTCCTTATAACACGCATGTAAATAAGTGCCTTGCATTTGACAGGATCAGGTCTACCTGTTCTGTGTAAGGTTTCCTCCAGTAACACAAGAGCTGTATTTGCAGTTTGTTTGCCTCAACCTTTTTTTTTTTTTTTTTTTTTTTTATCCTTGTTCAAAAGTTGCATAACTACGTTGTCTTCAAGAAACAGGATGTTTATAATATAAAAGCAGATGAGCCTGGGGTACTTTGGGATACTGTAGGTTGGATTTAAAATAACTTTCATATAAAATTATTCAGCAGAAAGTGGTAGCCTGGAGTGAGTCATTGGTTCAGATATGCTCTAGTGCAGTTAAGCAACCTAGAAGAATTTATTAATGGTCTTTTTAGAATTGTCATTAATCCCTGAAATGAAACCAATTCTGCTTGTATTTTCAAAAGTTTTTTCCAGGAAGGTTGTCCCTATGGAAAAGATCAGCAGAAAGCCAATGCATCAACAAAATTTTATCCTAATCCTCAGAAGAGGGTAGGAGAGGGGTAGAGGTCAAGAATACAAAGTAAGGAATATACTTTATGATTATATATGCACAACAGCAGATTTCATTTCTACAGAAGCCTTAGAAGGGGAAAAAGACCCAAAGAATAACTTCCCTCTTTCATTAACTGAATAATGATTAGCACTAAAATTCAATTCGATTCCAGCCAGTAGACAAAATGTCCAGAAAATGCCAATGACAACAGTCTATTCAGACAGGCAGACTTGGCTAAGAACCACACATTCTTTATGGACATTAGATTCCTTAAACTTTTGTAAAATAAGATGCAAACTCATTACAAAGAAGTTTGGAGGCTTTTGTTTTTTGCTTTTTTTTTTAGGTAAGTAATGGTGGCAGAGCCATCACAAATTTGCAAGTGTCACAATATCACTTAAAACCAGAATCTCCCATTTCAAGCAAATTGATGCAACATCATGTGAATGAATTTTTAAAAACAGACAGGACGGACAATAATTTACTTCTTTTTTTTTTAAGTGTAAATATTTAATATGAAGGAATTGCTTTGCCTCTAAGTGACTGCTTGCTCTTAATATTCAACAGAGCCTAAATTGGATTGATGTTAAATGATTAGATTTGCCAGTGAAAGGATTGCCCTTGAACTACCTACCAGGAGTCTGTCAAAAGACTCATGTTTTGTCCTTCTTATGTCCTTTCTGTCCAATCTGAAAAAAAAACCCAGCTTATTTTACTGTCAGATTTACAAATTAAGCAACTTTGCAATGAATGCAGAGCTTGAGTGAATATTGCTCTAATTAGCTGGCTGTGCCAGGGCTTACCATTATAGCAGAAAGTAATGAATCTAGGTTAAAAAATCTGCTTCTTACACTATTTGAATAAGAAAAGAGAAAAAAAAAGTAAAATATGGCCTTCCTAAAATTTTAAAAAACAAATTTTAAAATCCCTGAAATTAACATTTTTAGCCCCCTTAATACTTCTTTAAACCGTTTCATTTTTTTTCCATCCAATAAGTGATTTTTTTCTCCATGCTCAGTTCAGTGAAAGAAGGTGGGTATTTGGTGTATGCTTATCTTTTTTTTAGTAGTTTTTTAAAATTACCCTTCTTGTGATTTTTCCTGCTTTTACATGTTTTAGACTTTGAATTTTGCATTCTTGAAGAATCATAGCATATCCTGAGCTAGAAAGATCCACAAGCATCATCAAAGTCCAACTCCTATTCTCTTCAAAGAGAATAAAGAATGAATGAAATAAAAAGGAAAAAACTTGAAGACAAATATGTTTTAAAATTTGAGTTTTTAAAAACAGAAACAAAAATAAATTAGATATTATTAAAAAAATAAGATTTTTTAAAAATAACCTTTGTTTCAAATGCTCTTACAGGAGTGAAATATCCTTTGACAATCCCTCTGAATTAACATTTTCTATACCTGACATGATCTGGGAATGTTCTTTCGCTCTTCAGGTGTTTACAGCAATCACTTGATTCCATAACTATGACTTTTCTATTTAAATTCAGTTTTCCATTTTAGTTGTTCTACTAATTTTATATAAATCAGCAACTTCACAATTTTGAGTGAAATCAATACTATGCACAACAGCTAAACATCTCTATCAGCTCTTTGATGGGCACTTCTAATAGTGTTTTATGTTTTAATATGCTTTAATATATCCTATATCCAAAATGCTTTTGCAGGGCTGGTTCAAACTAAGAAGCTTTAAAAATTACTTTATAAGAACATTGCATAAAATTGAAAAACATTAGACACAAGAAAAGCTGAAAGAGAAAATTATTTTGATTTGAGTCTTGAAAAATAATTTCAGGCCTCTGAAAGCAGAAATTATTCAGCATCTCAGAAACAGACTGCAGCACTTGGAGAAAAGCACAAGATTGCAGTCTAATTATAAGGTACTGTTGTACTGTTTTCTGCATTTTTTGCCATCAAAATTATTAAAATAAATTAATTTAGCATTAATCAAGAGGATAAGATAGATAATGAAAAAAATTGCTCCCATAACTCATAGAGATGTTGCTAGGGTGTTCCATGTGATGCAGAAGTCTGGCTGACCAGCAAGAGACTGCAGGGTTCTGGGCAGCTGCAAACTGCAGAGAGCCCTTTGCCTTCCAGGATCTATTCTGTGGGGCAAGGATGTGTATCTGCTCTGTATTGCATCACAGGGCCAGGAAAAGGAAAGTGCCTCTGTCCAGGTGGGCAGGGAAGGACATCCCTTGTGGATCTGCTGCTGGACATCCCTTTGGGGGCTGGTTGGGAGCTCTCAGCAGAGCAGGGCGGGCACAGCACAGCAGCTGCACTCTGGTGGGGAAGGTGCTGCTGTACACTCCCTGTGAACCGTGAAAACAAGCTGAGATGTCCAACAGGAACATGGGGGTGATGGAAACTGAAGGCAACGGAATACTGCACTTCTGCACCCTTCTCCCATCTCTTAAGTACAATCCCATGGCTGATGAAAAATATAGAGAAGAAGCTGCCTTTGCCCTCTGGGATACCTTCCACTTTGGGGGTATGGGAAGCTGGAGAACAGTGTGTCCTTGTTGTCATTGCTAGACTCCTGAGTGAGAGGAATCATTGTCATTGTCCTTATCCAGCCTGTCACAGAGCCAGCTGAATGTCAGCCAGTGCCCTTTCTTCTGTCAAGACCCTTCTCCCAAACCCCCAATATTCAAAGAGACTGAAGAGCAATAGAGGTCACAAACACACAGTTCTTCCAAGATGCCCACCTCAGCATGGCAGGGAAGCACCAATGTTCAGAAGTCTGTCCCTTCCCTCTGCTCCTGGTGGGCAACTACAAATCTGCTTCTTCAGACCCTGGTGGAAGCTGTGATATTATCACAGGCAGGCAAGGGCTTCTAGGCCTCCTTCCTGCCCCAGCAGAAGAGGCATTTATTTCTTGTTTTCCTGCTGGGCACAGAAAGGCTCAATCACCTTTTCTATTTACACCATTCTCCTGGTCTGATGCTCAGTTGCCTGTACAATCCTGGGTTGCCTCTTCAAACTCAGTTGCCTACACAACCACTTACAACTAAAGTTAAGGAAGCAGCCTGGTTGCTCTGGAATTTTTACAAGACTAAATATGTCCACTGAGACAGACTCTTAAACTACAGTCATTTTACATTTAATCATCATGTTTAAATATCTTTAAACCACCAATGCACACAGATTTTTCATTACATTTTCAATGGGCTAATAACCCCTCTGAGCCTGTGCCCTACTTGTGCACATTTTGCCAACCTAAATGCCAACTGGCACTACTTGGTCATTTTCAAATGCAAAGGCAGATGTCTGCTCTTGTAGACAAGATGGCCAGGAAGGTTTTTTGTTGTTTATTATTTTATTTTTTTAATTTTCCTGGGGTTTGTATGCACAATCATCCTTTTCACTAAAACAGGAGTATTTTTCTGAAATGAAGTTTGGCTTCCTGGCTTCATGAGCTCTCTTTCATAAGAGAGCAAAGGGGGATTCCTCATTAAAGAAACAAGCCTGTGCAGCTATAGAAGAAAGATGCTGGTATTTAATATTCCCTTTTTCATTTGGTTTGCCAGAAGGAATCTTTTTGTTCATTTTTCAGTCATCAAAGAAGATTGTACTGAGTGCTCTGTGTGTGATTTGACCATTATTATACTATTTAATTGGCATTTTATTGATAGGTATAGAACATATTTATTTTTTCTGTCTGAAAGAGCCATTAACAATTGCTCCAAGAGAGTGTTTTCTGTAAAGCACATTGGCACACCTGAGCTCAGCATCACCAGTTTGTTGCACTGTCCACATTAGATGGCTCTGGGCTCTTGGGAAGCATGAGGAATGTGAGACCATTCCCCACAAAGCAGGAAGGGGCTGTCATGGGGGAATTCACATCTGCTGCATAGCCCATAGATCCTCCTCCAGCTAAATTGCATGGCAGGAATGAGGGTTCCCTGTGCTGTGATAGCAGCTCCTGGGATGCATTCCTGTTCCCACCTCCTCCCCATCCACTTTGTGCTTTTTTCCCACTGGCTTTTTATTGTCACTCTTTCATGGCTTCTCCCCTCTGCCTGTGAGTCCTTGGCCCACAAACAGAGGGGAAATCTTCTCACAGCTTTAGTCAGACCATAACCAGGATTTCATGCTATGTATACTTCATACAACATACAAACACAGATGCACATTTATTTGTCATATTACCTTGACACATGCAAAATAAACCAAAGGGCCTGCAGGGACCTTTTTCTGTAGCCATTATTCTTCCATTTTAAATATCCCTCTCCCATCCATTACATGCAAACATGAATTATAAACTCTTTGGGACAGAGTGCTTCATTTTTATTTGCCTATTGGCAACAACAATCATCTACATGAGGAATTAATAAATAATAATTACATTTTTTTTAATATAAGAGTGAGCAATGGAGGGTTTTAATTTTTATTTTTATTCAGAATACAAATATCAGGTAAAAAACCCATCCTTTGCTTTCTGTAATTAAGTCCTTCAGGATTAATTTCAATTTGTGGGAACCTCTATTAGAGGGTGTTTTTCTTTACAACCTCAAGGTAAAAGATTATTGTCATAAAATGATCACTCCTCTGCAATTAAAAAAACATATTTTAAAGAATAAACACCTATTTTAAAAAATCGTGTTGTTAGTGAAATTGAAGATAAGTTAATCATCTTGTATTTTCTGTCTTTCCTGCCCTGTTCTAAGAACTTAATCTCCCTCTAGATTACTAGCAAGACAAGAGCTAGACATGAGATAATTTACCACATCATTTATTTACACATTTTAATGAAGGAAAGATCATAGAAGCATAACAGGGCTGAAGTTTGTTGTCAGTTGGGTTGGGAAATGTATATAAATTCCAGGAACGACTTAGTCAGTACTGACACAATTTAAATTTTAAATGAAAATTATGCATCTAACAAGTCATATCCTGTGTTCTCACTGCTGTTGATCTGCAAAGGAAGAATCCTAGAGGGCATAATGGAGATCTCAGTATTTTTCAGACCTCAAATCTGATGTGTTATTCTCTTTTAGTTTTAACTGCACTGCTGCACCAGTGCAAAAAAAAAATTTAAAACCAGATATTTAAACATGCCTTTGATGTTTAATTTTTGCAATCAAATGGCATGGAACATTATCTTGATTCACATCAAATCATTGGAAGTGTCATCAATGGAATGATTTAAGCCTGGTGGCAACTGAACACAATGCAGCTCCTCACTCATACCCACATTCCACCATCTCCCTACGTTGGGATGGAAAGAAGAACTGGAGAAAAATACAAACCCATGGGTTGAGATAAGAACAGTTTAATCATTGAGATAAAATGAAAACGTTATTTCTACTACTGGTAGTAATATAATTGTAACAAAACAGGCAACAAAGAGAGGAATGAAACCTGAGAAAATCAAGTACTCTCTATCCACTGACCAATGCCTATCCTGTCCTTGAGCAGTGATGGGCAGCTCCCAGCCAACTCCCCCCAGTTTATATTCTGAACATGACATTCTAGGGTATGGAATATCCCTTTGGCTAGTTTGGGCCAGCAGACTCACCCTTGCATACCTGGGCAATGGTAAACCTACAGATAGGAGCAGGTGAGGAAGCTTTAGAGATTTTATAGCTAGTTGGTTTGGTGCTTCTGCTCTCCTGTGCACAGTGCTAAAATAATGTGTTTAATGAGGGCAGTTTTTAAGTCCCTGGTGCAAAGCTCCTTTTAGGCTTTTGTCCCATCCTTTTGATTCCCCCAGGGACCTTCTTCTGTGACAAGTTACTGTTCATGGTGAGATAAGACATAAATGAAACCTCAGTATTATTCTATACTTACAAATCAGATGACAGGTAAGTCTATCTATTCTGTTTCCACTATAACGGGACAAGGATTAATTAATCTTCTTTTCCATTTTCTCAGTTAGATTTTCTATTTTCTTATTAGCAGTCAAATAAAAATTTCATCATTTTATAGTTATTCACTTGGGAAAGGGAGATATGAAGATAAAGAAAATGTGTTATAGTTATTTAAGTTAAATTCTATGAAATCAGCAGAATTACTGATGCTTGCTCTTTCATTTCTGCAGTGGCAAAGTTCAGGTTTAAAAAGAACAAGTGTAGGTCTTCCATCACACTTGTGATTTATCATTTCACATATGCCCTGAAGTTATCTGTCCAAATCTTCACAGCCTTGTCAATAAATCTTTTCCATGACCTAGGTTTACTTTCCCATATTCATCATCTTCATTTCATGACATTATTTCTTTGTTAAACCTCCTGAAAATTCTCATCCTTCCCTTGCCCCATTTATCGCAGCAACATTTAGAGCCCAGATCTTGGGGGGTCTGAAATCTTCATTATCCATCATGTCAAATATTTTTCCAAAACTGAGGCCATACTATTCAAAATTATATCTTCAGAAATGTGTCACAGGGTTTTTTTTTTTATCATGTTGCTCCATTTACATGGCAGAAAACTCTGCAAAGTGACTTCACTGTCCATACGCAAGTTTCCTCTCAAAACTTACATCAATTGAAGCTCCAAAAGTCTGACAGTCAGACCACTGGCGTGTTGTAACTGCTGCTTTTCATTACCTACCAGACTGAATCTTATAACAGAATCATAAAATGGTGTGGGTTGGAAGGGTCCTTAAAGTTCATCTACTTCCAATCGCCCTGCCACGGGTGGGGACACCTTTCACTAGCCCAGGTTGCTCAAAGCCACATCCAGCCTGGTTTTGGACATTTCCAGGTATGTGGCATCTGCAGTTCCTTTAGGCAACATATTGCTATATCCTCACTGCCCTCATGGTAAAGAATTTCTTCCTAATATCTCATCTAAACCTGCCAAAGGATGTTCTAAACTGTCCCCAAAGCCTTCTGTCACCCAGTCTGTACAATACCAGGGCTCTCAACCTGACCTCATATGAGAGGTTCTCCAGCCCTCTGATCATCTTTGTGACCTTCCTCTGGACTCACTCCAACAGGTCCATCCTTCTTATGTGGGGGGACCCAGAGCTGAATGCAACACTCTGGCAGCATTTCATGAGAGAGGAGTAAAAGAGGAGGATCCCCTCCCTTGCCCTGCTGGCCACACTGTTTTTGATGCAGGATTAGCCCAGCAGCATCTTATCCTGGTAGAAATATCCAACTCCAAAGCCAGCTGCAACAGGATAAGAGAAGTGCCTAGAGCTCTTAGAACAGGTACATTGCTTCTTTTATGAAGTTATTTACCCAAGTTATTGAAGCAGGTGACATTCAACCCTCTATCAAAACATTGCTCAATCTCTAAAATGCTGGTATTAATAAATCTAGCACCATCATCTGAAAGATGTTATACACTACTAAAATATTCTAGTGTTTCCATTATTGCAGGTACTGTAGTTTTCTTTCAATAGTCTACAACTTCCTCGTGAAGGGAAGAGGAGGGGCAGGCACTGATCTCTTCCCTGTGGCAACCAGTGACAGGACCCAAGGGAATGACCTGAAGCTGTGTCAGAGGAGGTTTCCTAAACATTTCAGGAAAAGATTCTTCACCCAGAGGGTGGCTGGGCACTGGAACATCTCCCCAGGGAAATGGTCACAGCCCCAGCCTGACAGAGTTCAGGAAGCATTTGGACAATGCTCTCAGGCACAGGATGTGACTCTTGGGGATGGTGCTGTGCAGGGCCAGGAATTGGAACCAATGATCCTTGTGGGTCCCTTTCAACTTGGCATACTCTGTGATTCTGTGTTTACTTCTTCTGCGAGCATCAGACATTTCATTAGTGAAGTATCATTTGGCAAAGGTTTCCCTCATTGGTGTTGCAAGCAGGCCATGATTAATGCAGAGGGAAAATTCTGTGGTTACAAACATAAGCAATGCACAGGTTTTATGGGGTTTAGCAGATTATTAAGATGTGACAGTTTTAAAGTCTGAAAAATGAATTAAGCAGATGGAAGTACAGCCTGAAAGCACAGCTATAGCCAGGGGCCTTCATAAGGGTAGCTATCACAAATACACACAGCTTTGAAAAGTAGGTACCATTAATGGTCAGCAATGGGGTTAAAGAATCAATTAGTATTTTTTATTTCAGTTATTGTAAGCATAATATTAGATCATTCAGGGCAAATCTAATGAACAAGACAAAACATGTTCATCTGCTTTCTGTAAAAATTAAACAAATTTGGGTAAAGAAACAATAGTAGTAGGAGCTGATGAACAAAATAACCTCACTATTTGAAGTTAGTGTTCTGAGCAGAAGCAGAAATTCCTTCATAGCAAATAAGCATTCCTGTGCATCTTGTTCCCAAACCTTCAGCTGTCACTGTGCTCAGCCTTCTCTAAGCCTGGCTCTCTGATGTTTTCCGGCTCTGTCCTCACAACAGCCCATCAGGCAGCTCTCCTCGAGCTGCCAGCTAAAACTCTGCTATTTCAGTAATTTGTCAGAATTTTTTTTGCTATTTTTTTGCCTTTTGTTCTAAACTTTTCTAAAGAAACAACAAATGTGGGTGACATACCCTTGGGTAAACAAACTACAGTCAGTCCCTGGGCAAGTGCCCTGTGTTACTTTTACAGGTGGCCTGCTCACCTTCTGCCCACCCCCTGACCACACCAGAGCCTGCCTATCAGCCCTGCTTTGAGTAGGAAGGATTCACAGCAGCTCTGGCCAGAGCACCAGTACCTGCAATTAGTTTTGAGGCAAAGGTTTAATTGCAGATGAGCAACACACTCCTTTAGTTGTCTCTACAGCCCCTTCTGATAGATTTGGCAATTAGAGCTGGGTGATAAAGCTTTGATGACAAGCAAAGGAAATGCTGACTTGTTCAAGCTTCTGATGGGAACATATGGTTGCAATTAAATGCTTTCAGAAGGATTCCTCAGGGCAGAATGGACTTCTGGTAACTGTGACAAATGTTTAGGGCACTTACTTGAGGTAAGGAAACTGGTGGGTGCAAGGTGCTGATGGCACCATACGTAGAGCAGCAGAATTGCTCTCTGTCCAAGACTCCCAGAACTTTTAAGGGCACAGTAATTTGTCAGTAGTTTCTATCAATGCCTTTCTAATGCATGAACTGGTTTTCTAGTTCTATATTTCTGTGTCAGTTTGCCAAAGTGTTTTATACTATTAAGAGTTATTTTGTCTTTGATCTTTCCTAGTTTCTGAGATCATTTTAAGCATGCCCCTTTAAGCTTCCACCTCTCTAATAAATTGTGAAGAGTAGCTTTTATTTCAGCAGCTCAGAAATGTTCTTCTCTGCATAATCACTCCTATGCTAAATAATCCCCACCAAACCAAGAGGCAGAGAATTATGTGGAATAACTAGCTCCTAAGCAGCTTCTTCCCCACTGGAGTGCCAGCCACTGAGTCCAAATTAAAACAAATGCTGCAAATATTCACAGCAAAGGGAAAGGAGACAATAACAGGCAGTGGGCAGAGAGGGGTAGGAAACACTGTCTGTCATTAAACAAGCACAATATCCAACTCCAAGATTGGCATCTCTTTACCATGTCAAGATCAATGAACAGAAATTAAAGAACAACATGCCCATGACCCCTTGCCCATTTCACCTGTGTCTTTGATCCCTGATCTATGTGCAAACTCGATTGTGCTGAGCTTAACCATCACCAAAGGCAAGCTGAGCACAACAGGTAGCACAACAATAGCCTCAAGTGTGCAGCTGCCTTTTTCTGCACTGTAATATCAGTGTGCATGTTTGAGAGGTGGTGCTTTATTTCCAAGGTGTCCACCCCTGGCAGAACCAGAAAGATAACTAATCAGAAACAGAAAATGGGGTTAATTCTGCAAATTCTAGAAAATGTTTCAAGAGGTTATGAGTGGATTGATACTGCTGGATGTCCGAGCCTTTCACTTACAGTCATGAATTCACCACATACTCTTTTTGCCTGTCGAGCAAGGACTTTTGAGGTCACAGAGTAACATAGTCTTCGTTTTTAACTGTATCTTACTTGTCCCAGTATCAGTGTTTTCATAGTCCTGCTCTGTCACAGTCCTTTGATGTGTAATGCCCCATTGAAGTATATATTCTACAGCTATGCCTTGAGCTATTGTGTTTTGTAGGCTTTCTGGTGGCTTTTTAAAAACATTAAACATATATAAGGTTTAAGAAGATTCAAAGGCCAGGAAGACAGTATGCACATCCATGCCCTACAAGGCTCAGCATGAGAGGAGGAAACAACTTCAAAGCTTCCAAATGCAGAATTCAAAAGACTCAAGAAGCTTTTGCCCAAAACCAAACCTGTGATGAAGCACTTTTCCTGAATTTTCCAATGTAGGGTGACATCCACAAGTGTGCTTATTGTGATGTTTTTACTCTGTCATATTTCTCTGGAATTAGTTTGTATTTTTTAATCCCTGACTGCATGTACATTAGTGCTTCTTTGCACTTAAAAGCTAAACCACATTTAAACAAATTGTGAATTCAAAGCAGTTATTTTATCTGAATTATGCCATAGGTGGATGCTGCAGTTCCAGAATGGCTGAGTTATTCCTGCTCAGCTGGAAGCTGGACCAAGCCCGGATTAGCATAAGTCACTTTGGATGATATGGATGCTTTCATGGGAGCTACATTTCCTATTTTTTTGCATAGAAATACACTTGAATGTGTACTGTCAGGCAAAGAGAAGCTGTATTCTTTTCTATTAGAGAAACTAACAAAAGAGTGACGGGTCTTATTTTCTCTTTAAGAAGAGCTATGAAAAATCAGTGAATGGGAGAGAATTCTACCCCATTGTTTAGGTCCCTAACTGAGGTTCCTTATCAGTCACAGTCACACAATTAATGAGGTGTGGAAGACACCTTTGCACTTCTCCAGAGACAGCTCAAGTCTGTGTCATTTAGTGTTCCTCCACTGCATAGAGAACTCAGTCAACTCCAGAGGTTTTTCTGGTCTATTGGACTTGAGTGATGTCCTCAGAGAGTTTCTAAGAACCTCTAGAAAATATTGACTGCATCTATACACCAGCATTTGTTCTGCCATGGTCTGAGACAGAGGGGAAAAAGCGATGTGAAACAAGAATAAGAGCGAGAGTGTGTGTTTGCGTGTGTGTGTGTGTGTGTTGGTTTTTCTTGTTTCTTTCCTTCTTTGCTTGTGGAGTTTTTCTTGAACAATCCATGGGTGTCACAGCACATCTCCTGAGGTGATGCTGAGCTGTGCTGCTGTGACATTGGTGTATTGAGTGCTCTGCTCCTTCTCCTGAGAGCTGCTAGTAGTCAATCCTTTATGGCCAAACATATGCACCTTCAAATGTGTTGGGTCTGGAAGCACATCCTGTGTCCAGCCTTAACCACTCAGCAGGGATCTCTAAATTATTTGTTTTTCCTCTGGGATTTCAGAAATGCTTTGTGAAGGTAAAACCCCATGTTCCTGGTGGATTGGTTTCTCCTGATCTGAGCAGTTCCTAGCATAAAAGGGGAAGTATTAATAGAATTAAGCTTTTCTATCATTAGCAATCCTGGAAAGATTGACTTTTTTGAAACTTACACAGGAGCACAGATATGTAAGCTCCACAAAGGCACTGTGGAGCTTGACAGGAACCTGCTGGAGTTACTACAATTTACAATCAGAAATTAACTGTCAAAAATCAAGAAGTGAAAAGAAGATTAAATTTTGTCTATTACATTTATGTAAAATATATATTTCTTTTATATTTCCCTGATTTCTTCTTATGATAGATGATACTTGATCAAAAAAGGTATTTTTGTGATTTTCAAATTTTATGTGTCACAACTTCATCTTGCAGATGGGAAAAACACTGCAGATAGTGGGGAAAGAAGTTTGGATGAAAATCACACAAAAATTGGTTTTGAATTATTTCATCCTTGAAGTATTTTTGTGCTGGTTGATTCCGTAGTGGTTTTCCATTTGGTTTGTCTCAGGGTTATGTTGTTTGGTGTTTTGGTTGGTTTTCTGCCAATAAAGGCCAAAAATCTGGGAACTGCAAAGTCCAACTAAATAGTGTTTGCAAATTTAGAGGTATGAAAATAATATGCCATCAAGAGGACCACATTTGTAACTGGTGGCTGAGCATTTCAATTTACATTTCTGTGCTTTCCTCAAACTATTTCCACTGAGTAACCAAGACCATCTCAGTGTTATTGATCTCTAACTTAAAAAAAAACCCAACAGCAAAACACAAACCCCAACAGACCCTTATGTCACTCTTTGTTTTCTTTCCTTTTTGTTTCTTTTCCCATCCAATTTCTCAGCTACCATTCTGCATTCTAATGCTGCTGAGTTTAGACACTGAAGTGCTTGAGTCTCTTGAGAAAACACTTTCTCACAGAAACCTAAGTATTTATAAAATGGGCTGATGTGTTGAAACAAATGTACTGGTAGAAGAGTGTTGGCTGTGATGTGTTTTGAGTAGAGCAGAGGTACAATTTTGATGGTCAGGCCTTCTGTCCCTAAATGCAGAGCATTGGGGAGGCCAAGATTTTGCTGTGATACTGGGGAAGCCTTGCCTACAGGTCACAGCCAGCTGGCAGCAGCTGGAGCTTGCAAGCTTTCCAAAGCTTCCATCTGCTGGAGGCCATGGCATTTTTTTCCTTTTCTAAATTAGGAAAGGTTTTCAGATTGTTTTTTTCCAAAGTAAGAGCACAACACTTAAATAATCTCCATTTCAGATGGTATAATCTCCTTTTCCTCCACCATTTATATATGGATGTTCCCATGCTAAAACTGATACCCATTTTACTGATTAAGCTGGAAAAAAAGTTGAGGAAATGCTGATTGCTACTAGAATTTTCCATGTTTAGAAATCATACTTGTACACAAAGACAATATCTCTTAGATGCTTGTTTAAAGAAGCATAAGGAAAAAAGAAAACAATACACCTTTATTCTAATGTTCCCTAAAACTATCAAACTAAATTGCAGCAGTTATTACTAAGATTTTTAAAAATCTGTTGAGCACTTTAGAATTAAAAGGAGATTAAGTTACCTTGAATAGAAAGTCTACTCCTACCATGTACTGGAGCAAGATTAAACAAAAAAACCCAAAAGACTAGGAAAATTTCAGACCATCTCTTTTAGGTTTTTTCTTCCCTCTTTATTCCAAGGCACAGCTTCTCCTAGGAAAGATTTGTTCTTTTTTTTTTTTTTTTTGTCTTAATATGATAACCATGATTTGTTCCCATCTCCCCCCATCTCTTGAATGAATTGTGACTGCTAGAGTAATAAAATAAAAGGGGAAGTAATATCCAAAATTATGGATTTTTATCAAATTATGGCTTTATTAGTTGATAGGATATTTTATGTATTAATAAATAATGCCTTGTTCCAGATTCTAGTCCCAGAATTTGTGCTGCTATGCCTTGAAAAGTAATAAAACATTTATTTTTTCCAAACTGATTTGGAAAAAAACTCCAAAGTAATGTTTAGCCTCCAGAACCCTAAGAAACATTGCTCTGGTCAGGAAGAAAATATTGGCAGTATACAGATTTTTTTTTTCATAATTGTCTGCTCTGAAAAACAAAACAACCAAGCACACCCTCTGATTTCAAGTGTTCACAGGGCTGCACACCGCTCTCCTGTTGGGTGGACCTTCCACATCTTTTAGAATCACAGAATATCCTGAGTTGGAAGGGACACATAAAGATCATCATATCCAACTCCTGGCCGTGCATTGGGCATCCCCAAGAATCACACAAAGTGCCCAAGAGCATTGTTCAAATGCTTCTTGAGCTCTGTCAGGCTGGTGCTGTCTCCACTTCCCTGGGGAGCAGTCCCAGTGTCCAGCTGGGGGAGGAGCCTTTTTCTAAAATCGAGCCTAAACCTCCCCTGGCACCACTTCAGTAGAAGTGTGCCTGGTGCAGTCAGTGAGTTGGAGGATTCTCTGAATTCTTCAGAGAGGAATCAAAGTGCAGGGATTGAATTAAAGCCTGTGCATGGGTTAAAGTATATTAAGCCACTCACACATAAAGTAGAAGTTTAAGTAGCAGTAAGTCAGTAAGCTTTAGTGTGAGCTCTAATGCTTTTAGTAAGTGAAAGGTTTCAAATGCCAGAGTAGCAGAGCGAGTTCTAGAGAAGGTTGAAAAACATGCTAGTGTTTTCAGTAGAGGCTCCAGGGCCGTGGCTATAGACAGTACTTAGGCCTAATACAGCTATAGTAAGAATATTGCTTACATTTTTCAGACAGAACAAGATAGGTTGTATGCATAGTTTATACATAACCTGGCGTGCTAAGGAACTAGAATTCTAATAGGTTAAGGAGTGGTGGTCCAAGCTTGTGCCTTAGCTTGTTGAAAAAAATCCTATATAAGAGTATATACTGGGGAGAGTTAGTGTTTTTTGCCACTTTCTTTGATCCATTTGCTTATTGCCACCGCTTTTGCTTTTGTGCCATTTGCTCTTGCCATTTGCCAGAGCTTTTGCTACTGCTTTTGCCATTGCTTTTCTGCTTGCCTTTTGAGACTGATGTGCTTTGTAATAAGATGTGCTTTGTAATAAATAACCTTTTTTGCAGCCATTAGCTGCTTGCTCATTTAAGATAACCCGACGAAGTTGGTTCCAGAGCACCGGAGGTTAGTAACCTCACATGCACCTACCCACCCTAGACACAGCTGAGCCACCACAGTGGTGGAAACCATCCTCAGTTTAGAGAGCACAACACAGATCCCTCCAGTGGTTGCAAGCCCATCCAGAATCCTTTCTAACCACCTGGGCTTTCCCTGCTTCACTAACAAAGATGTTTTGCAAATCTGTGTGATAAGGAAGACAGAGAGGGGGCAAAATGCTCACTCCAATCCCTTCCTGCAGTCAGACATAACCTGTGGATGGCAAAAGCAGAGATGCCCTGCTGTGCTGCTCTCTCCTCCACGGGCAGAACCAGGGAGAGAAGTGCCATCAGCAAGTAAAAAAAAATAAAAGCTGCCCACAGAAACAACCAAGCGTCAGGTTCACTCAGCATCATCTGATAACCCCGTGGAACCGGTGATCAATATTCATCAGCATCACAGTTCTCCTGCTAGTGATAGTTAATGGGCTGATAATGCCATCCTCCTTGTAGCCAAATCCCATCAGGGACCAGACAGCTGGAGCTAAAGCAGAAAACTTATCAGATCTGGCAGGAGACAGTTTAGGAGGCTAAAATTAACCTTGAACCATTCACAGAAAGAACTAATTGTTTGTGACTGCTAGATTCCTGCCAGTGGCAAAGGTTTGTAGCTGCACAGATCTTAACCTGATACTAGCTTTTCTGCAGCATTAAAGAAAAATTTAAAAAATAAAAAAAAAAGCAGGGGAAAAATATACATACAAGAGTTCTTTTCAACCCCTCTCCCATAAAGAAATATAAATTACCCTATATATATTAGAAGTTAAAGCTAAAGACTTATGCATTTGTCCTACAATCATTCAAAGTGTTTCAAGGCTCCAGAACATAATGTGAATTCATCAGCTTGACAAAGCCTTTGTAATGAAAAAAAAAGGTCTCTCAGTAAAGACCAAGTCTGCATAACTAATTTATTTAAACCTTTGGTGATATAATTTCCTTTCCTTTTCCTGCCAGCAGTATACAAGTACACATATTGGTTTTGGCTGTAGAGTTATCATCAGGAGCTCAGTAAAATTAAGAGAAATGAGTGGCATAACCAAAGGTGGTGACAAGAATGTCTAAGAGAGGGAAGATGTAATACTTGACAATATGCTTGAGCTGTAAATCTCTTGAATTTTGGGCATATCTATGTTCAGCAACTGTGCTCCATAGCAGAACTACAGGGCAAACTCGAGAACAAGAAAGAGAATCTGGAAACACAGGAAAAGGGAGAACTCAGAGCTGGAGGTCATGGTTTCATGGAAGAAGAAAAAGAAGAGGTGGGAACACAAGATAAGTTGGGAAATGAGAAGACAGCACATTTAGTGTACAAAAGAAAGAGGAATGGAGAGCCAAGGAGTGCTTGGTAGCTGGTGCTGAGAAAATCAGAACTTGTACCAGGAAAAGGCCCTAATTATGAAAATTAAAATTAAAATCCTATCACAGGAGCTGATGTAAAGGAAACCAGAACTGAAAAGCAGGATTGGGTTAGAGTTCTTGAAAATATCAGGGAGGACTCTACTGAGTGTTCTTGGCATCAGGACAAGAACTTACACTGGAGTGGGTCAAGACTTTCTACACTAGGCTAAAATGTGCAAAGAAGAAAAGGTTTAAGTTATATCTCTGGAATTCATCCGTTCCCTAAGGAGGAATCTAAGTGCATAGCAACAAGAATTAAAAACAAACAACATGAGTTGATTATGAGGAAAAAATCTATCAGGTATGCAATCAGGTAAGAAAAGTTTATCTAGAAGGATTGACATTGTGCAGGTGTCAGGGATACTGGGCTGTGGATGACTTAAAAATGAGAAATGGAAGAGAGGAAAAGTGAGGTGACACTTCTGAATCACTGTAGTATTGAAAACCAGCTGAAGAGGGCTCAGATGAATGAGGGCTCCATAGCAGATTATAAGTTGCAGAGTATGTAGGAAAGGATGTTAAAATATTTCTTCTGAGACAATTTGATGAATCACTGAGAAACCCTGAGGGTTCAATATATAAAGGGATCAAGGATCTCTGTATTGTGACTGTACATATGTCTAAATACTGAAAGTTATGCCCTCAATGACAGATTTAATTACTAGATGTTTATCACCTTAGATTGAGGAAGGTGAGAACTGCCAGATGTCAGCTGAATTACACATCTGAAAGGTATTCACAAAAGTGAATGAGTTCTTCACCCATAAGAAACAAGGAAGATGATAGAAATTAGTGTCATTTGTTTCAACCTACCAGAGTGGTTAATGAGAACAAGGAAACTGATAAGTGTCTTTACTGGTCTTGTCCAGGGAGTCATGAGTGATACCTGATTTCTTTGATGTTTTTTACTCAGAAACATCAGTTAGCTGTAGAAAGAGTAAATTGATCACAAAGTCAGTTAGCAATACAACTTCCAGTGTTAAGCTAAACCACTTGTAAGAGCAGTGTTATCTCCCCATCAGAAACAGCTTGGGCAGACAGACAACAAACTGAGTTTTCAAACAAATGTCTAAGTCTGCATTTGAATGGCAGAGGGTGTGTAAGGCAGGTTGACATCTATTTCACCTGTATCTCTCCTGTGGAAAGCACGCTGAAAATTAGCAGAAGAGCTAAACCTCTGGGTTCTGGTTCTTGGGATAAGTCTCTATTTGAGGTTACTCCATTTATGTTGCTTTCAGCTGAGATGTTGTTTATGCATGGCAGAGGAGCATTCCTTCTATGTCTTACTCAGTACCAGCAAGATTGCCTGATAAAGAAAGGTAATAATGAATTTATTTTCCTTGGCATACAAAGGACCAAGCATTTTGGCCCTTTCCTGCACTTTTATTACTTTTTTCCACTACAAGCCAAGATGATACTAGAAAGTGCTGCAGCAGTAATAATAATCCTCTGTCCAGAAAGAAATATGGCTGTAATTAATATTATATAATAATGGTAGTAGATGTATTAGATAATAGTTAGGGAAACTTAAATAGCTGTATTATGGAAACACTTCAAGCTAACTCTTTCAATCTAATGTGCAAAACAAAGAGACAACAAAAGTAAGATGTGAAGCTAATGTATTGATAATTCAGAAGTGGAGATAGTATATAAATACCACCTTATATTCAGGCTATGGGTATGAAACATTTAATTTATGGATAATAAGAAATGGTGCTTTTTTTTTAGTAAAACAGAAGAGAGACACCAAGCCATACAGAAATGTTTCTTTCAGTATTGGCATGCAAATGAGATGCAGAGAATTAAAAAGGTTGTCCAAAATACTACAGACAAACATTGAGAAGGCAGACAGAAAACACAACAGGAAGGCCTGGACATCAGTCAGACTTTGATGACCAACATGAATAGAGACAAAAGTAATTTGAAGGCCCCTACCAAACCTCCAAGCTAGTAGAGCCAATTATTTTCACCTGAAGAAATGGCAATCAATTAACCACTCCTCCCCCAAAACACATCATGCAATTAAAGCAAAGTTCATTGGAAATATTTTTTTTTGTCTAAAATTGTCTAATTAAAATTATTTCAAATTATCATGATTCTGATTATAAAGATTAATTCTGATTAATTAATCATTTAGAATGGTTATGAGGAAAAATCCTCAAGACAATATCACAAAGTCTGCTGTTAATAAAACCTACCAACCAACCAACCAACCAACCAACCAACCAACCAACCACACACACTCCCACTGCCATGCCTACATTTAAAAGTGATGTAATAAAGGAATTAATCCATTCTAGTGCTGTGCATGCAAGCGTGAAACAGTTTGTAAATAATGTATAATATATCCCCTGGCTTTTTTACTATGCTCAAGAACTTGCAGAAAACCAAAGAAATCAAATTTTCATTGGTTCTGGTAAACAGCAATATATTTAGATGGCAGACACTTGGATTTAAAAAAAATCCTGCTTCTTCTAACAGTTAGCTCTGCTTCTTTCTTGGTGAGAGTGAAAACTATTCCTTCCCTGTTAAGAATACTTGACACTTACAAGCTATGGCTATGACTATGATTGGCTTTTGGTTGGTACTCAAAACTAATTTCTAAATATTTTTTCCCAAACTGACTTCAAACTATTCTGTCAATAAAGCTATCAAATCAAAAGAGTGTTGATAGGCAAAATATTTAACTAAGAACACTTTTAAAAAGCCAAAAAGCTAGTTTTATAATACATTCATCATTGAACACCCTCATTGCTGGACTATATGAGATTCAGTGTTAAAGTTTTTTATTCTCTCCTGCTGCAGCTTCAAAATTTCTCTTTAAACACTTAGTAGCAAAGCAAGCATGAACTGAAATGAAAACCTCTCACTTCTCATGCATGAATCCTAACATTTTAGCTTACTTTCCAGTTCCTTCTTTGACAAACAAATATTTATTATTTCTTCTTCCATTCTACCTCCAGATTGAAATAGCATTGATATTTTTGAGACACTTTTTTCAGAACATATCAGGATGGTTTATTTCAAAGTTTCTTATATATCATTTTATTTTTTCAAAACTATTTTGAGAATCTGACTAGAATTTTAAAATAACTTTGAATCAACCTAAACAGTATTTTTGTATCAAACTTTAAAATCACTGGGTTCTGCTCATGACAACTCACTTTTGTTAGTTATGTTATTTTCCATACTGCATCCAAAAATATCACAGCTGTTCCTGAAGGGGAACAGAACAAAAATAACCCTGACAAGTTCAGTTTGAAGTGCTCCTCCCACAAGTCTATATGCTTAAACAGTCAAAACAGACAATTTAGCTAAATGAGATTATCAGGAAAAAAAAATTCTGCAAAACCAGTGTAGAACAGACATTTTCAAAGTAAGTAATGACTTGCATATTGAAACAACTTTCTTCACTTTTACTGCTGGTTTCTGCTGGCTGGGCTATACCTCTGCTAAATGTCAGAACTAATAGCAAGCAACTTCAGACGTTCAAAGGCCAAAGTGCTAACAACAGGTTGCCTTCATGTTCTTTATCATTCATTATTCAAGTGGCTGCTTGTAATATTTAACCTCAGCCAAGTCATAACATTCACTGCAGAAACTCATTAGTGCTCATTATCTTATGACCACTAACCTGCCAGGCAGGGCAAGTGGCAGGGGCAGTGTACCAAGGAGACTGGGTTAAGTGACAGAGACAGCTAAAAAGAGGAAGAAGGTTTTTGCTGCTCAGAGAAAATTGCTCCTTTCATCCTACCAACAACTTCACGTTCGCCTGTAGGTCTTTTGCTACTAGAATCAACTAGGGCACCTTCTAGGAAATAAATACTTACATAATTTTGGATTTTTCCCCGTTTTTAGAAGCCTGAGCTTAAAAAAAATAGGTTTTGGCCAGCAGTAGCTGTGTCCAGGTATGTGCTCATATTTATACCGCAGAACCCAGGGATGTTAATTTGGTAATATTAGTTCACTTTTCAGCTCCAGTTCTTCTTAACTGTAGAATACAAATAGAAGGCATTCCAGAAATACCTAAACAAA
Source organism: Cichladusa arquata (assembly GCA_026413545.1). Classification (NCBI taxonomy): domain Eukaryota; kingdom Metazoa; phylum Chordata; class Aves; order Passeriformes; family Muscicapidae; genus Cichladusa; species Cichladusa arquata. The sequence continues at coordinate 34,609,699 of JAOTQP010000001.1, read as the reverse complement.
ATACCTCAGAGGCATTTGTTTTCCTTTTACTGTGCACATTCACATTCCTCCCATGAGGGACCCTAAATCTGCCAAGCATTATTGGCAATTCAAACCTACACTACACCAGCCAAACACTTTGTGAGATTTTGGTCACTCAGCAACATTTTCGTTTTCTGCCCCCAGCTTCCCTAGCTTTTTGAAAAAGCCCAGACTGGCAGCTGATAGCCATGGCTGGGCACAGGGCTCATCACAACCACCATGTGCCACCTGAGTCCTGGCCTTTAGCCTCTAATTGCAGTTTGGCACCTGAACCTGCAAATATTGATTGGTGAAACATTTCAGGATGATAATGTTCAAAGTTTAGCGGATCACTCCTTAATGATATTACTGGAAACATTCTGTAACTCATTTGGCACCCCCTTATCTTGGCACTTAGAGGCTTCACCTTGTACAAAGAAGGCCACACTCCACAGAGGATTTCCCACCTAGGTTGACAGATGCCAGACATTTACACAAATGCCTGCTGCTCTGCATAGAGCTCATTTTGTTCCAGCAAACAGGATGATTTAACCATGTAGAGAGACACCTATATGCTTAAACATATATATACAAATAACAAGGCTCATAACTGGGCATAAAAGATGGAACAAGGATTATGAATACAGAGGAGGCAACGACAACAAAATATAAAACTGAAATATACGGAAATTACAATTTTATTTTACTGTCACTTGAAACCGCACATGCTTTTTTTTTTTTTTTTTTTTTGTGACTAAGGGTAACTGTATTCAAAAGCGTTCATCATACTGAAAACATTAAGATTCTTTAGTACAATTACCATTGTTACTGCTACAGTAGTCTCATGCATGCTGGTTTGAAATAGTTCTGGGTTGTTTGGAATCCCACAACAACATACTGCAGAATTAAAAGTATTTCTTTAGACTTAAAATCTGATAACAGCAAAGGAACACAGTGAGAAAGGTTCTATTGTGCTGAGAGCCCTAGCAACAACATCCGATTCTCAAAAATGTTAATCCTCTGTTTCAACACATCCTGATGCTTTGCTGATAGTCCCCACTGAAACTGTTCAGGTGTAGCCTTCTGCAAATTCCTAAAGACAGAATGTATCTGGTTTCACAGACACGGAATGTTTCCTTATTTCAAATGACAAAAAATGATATTAAAATTGGTTCAGTAAGAAGTCAAAAGAATTCTACAGGGAAAATCTCCTTTTCCTATATGTAGGAAATGGATTTCACTAGAACAGTGCACAGAGCCATACAGCAAGCTGTTGAAGGCAACTGGAATTAAAGAAAGGTTTGAAGCTGTTCACATGAAATTATCTAAGCAAAGACTAGGGAATAGTGTATTTAAATGATATATTAAAGAAGTAGATAAGCTTTGAGACAGATGCTTTACTTCCAAACTTTTATAATATGTCTTCATTTTCTCTGCTCTATATTATATTACCAATAAAAGGAGCAGGTTGTCTTTTAATTGCACATAAGCTGCAGAGCATCAGGAAAATATACCTTGTGCTCCACGTGACTCAAACATGATATATGGGTTTTCTTTGCAATTTTGCTTTAGTGCTAAGCACCTAGAGAAAATTCCTTGAATGTTAAGAGCCAGGGTCACAGATGGAAAATGGCTGCAAAGAACAGAATGGATCTTCACTGAACAGGGATGGAAGCCATGTAGGTGTTTTCTGCTTGATATTTTTGTGGGTAGAAAGCATACTTAGCTCCCTATTTTAGGCATCTAAACCACCCTCCCTTCTTAGCTAGAGCGAACTAAGAAGTAAGCTAGGTATGGAGATTCAGGCCATCCAACTAAAATGGCTGAGGGAAGGTTTTGAAGAAGCCTCTTTCTCTCACTGTCTAGAGAGGAAACCCTAACCTAATACTGGATGTTTGCAGTATGATGTGTAAGCTGTTGACATTGTGTACTACATCCAATCACTCCAGATTCTAGTGATTCTGCATGCAAAGTCTCAAGGACTGTATCTAAGGGGTCCATTTTCATATAGCTGATGTTGCATACTACCAAGGCTACAGAGCAATTCAGGAGAGGAGTCAGTGATCCACATCCACTTTCCTAGGATGTGAGCTTCAAAACCTTGTCCTCAGAGTCCTGCTCTGCTGCTGTTCCAAATGGGAGTTCTGCCAATAAAGCCTGGCAACCCATGCTTTTTGTGTCCTTACCCTTAGACAGTTCACTGTTGAATGACAAAACAGGCAGCTCAGAAAAGTCATCAGCCACACATTTCTGTGGTGCAGTGGAAAGCAGAGGATTTTTTCTGTGAGTTCTGCCTATACAATCAGCAAACCATGGACTCTGGCAGCTGCTGCTATCCCTGTGCTGTCTTGGATGGCCTTGCAGGAGAAGAAAGGCAAAGAATGCCAGGGTAGGCTGCAGGTTCTTACCTGAGCTAATTTACTCCCTTGAGTTTCACAACAATTTCAGCATAATTGACACAGAAAGATGTAGAAACTTCTTACTTATGTTTGCTTTGATTAGCTTTTCAGCTTTATAAATCTTAAACAGTCCTCATAAAGTTATCCATAGACAGCAAACATTAGTGTATATACAAATTGTGACTTGCTCGTCCAAAATGTCCAAAGAAATTTTGTGTCAAAATTTAGATGACTGTTGAGATTCTTTTCTGTATAGCATGGAGAAAAAGAGCTGATTTGTAGAGCAGGACCGTAATGGAGTTGGCTTTTTGTCATAGTTTGTGCCAACAGTATCCTTTGAATACTCAGTGAATTACAGCTGTTTGGTTTTTTTCAAGCAAATCTGCTGTCTTAAGAAAAACAAAGTTCTGTGAAACTTGCAGTATATAGAACTATTTCTTTCATTGTCTATAAATCAAAATATGTTTTAAAATTTAGATGTGAGTCATGCCAGAATTGAAGACATTGTTGTTCCTTCCAAAAGGAGCTGACAAGAAGAAAAAACAGATTTGAAAGATACCTTCATTAGAATACCTCTTATAAAAAGAAATGCAAAAAATAGTCTCCTTAAGCTGCAGAAGAAAAAAGAAAAAAAGGACAAAGGAGAACAAGAGGTTCTTTATTTATTATTGTTTTATTTTATATTTAACACTGAAATTTCTGTGGTTTTGTTTCAGGCATCTGAAGTCCAGTTCTCCCTCAGAAACGTCTAAGATTCTGTGTACTGCCCAGACTGAGATCCCTGCTAGCCAAGACTCAGGTCAGGGGAGCAATTTTTTTCATTTTATGTCACTGATGTGCTGTGGTGGGCCTGGAAAAATCTGTGTCTTTGATGTGATTTGTTATGTTGCAGACTAATGTCAATGTGGATGTGACACACAGTGAAGACATCTACCCTATTGCATGTAGTCCAAATTAACCTGTGGACTCCCTATTAATTTTATTGGATGTATCTGGAGGCATGTACCAGCTCTACCATGTCCACTGCTCACAGAGGGAGCCTGATCAACTCCTCCAGAGGAGATGTCTGGAATTTTTTCATCAACATAGGATAGTGGAAATTAAAATTTGTATTAGCAGTGGAGTTTAATGGACTCCCCTTAGAACAAAATATGCAAAGAGCATGTGGGTTTCCTGTGCTCCTGATGGATGTTCTAGTAGGTATGCTCTGGATTAAGTGTCTTTTAGTGAATTCTATAAAATCACAGAATCACTAGTTTGGAAGAGACCTCCAAGATCATCGAGTCCAGCCCATGCCCTAAGACCTCAACTAAACCATGGCACCAAGTGCCACTTCCAGTCTTTTTTTAAACATATCCAGGGATAGTTTTAAAACCAGGGATGATGGAGGAACTCCACCACCTCCCTGGGCAGACCATTCCAGTACTTTATCACTCTTTCCATAAAATTTTTTTTCCTAATATCCAATCTATATTTCCCGTAATGAAATTATTCTCATTGTAACAAGCTAATACAGTGCCTGTTCTGTTTGGGAAAATTCTCAGAAGTAATTACTGAAAAAACTGGAAAGTTAATTGGGTTCTCTGGACCTTTGATATTGGATTTCAGAACAGGATCTATTGTAAGCATGGTCTTTTATATGTTAAAACCCACCTTTATGTATCCTACATTCCTGTTCTGCTTGGTTTCAAGATTTGGGAGACATCCATTGAGTACGACATCTTGGAAGTGTCTTCTTAGATCCTCTATGCTGCTGAATTTTTCTTAGATAAAACTAAAAACACCTTGATTACCTATATACATCAGATAAGAATTTTTCCAGTCATACAGAACTTATTTCTGTTACATTAATCCATGATTTCAGCCTCCCACACAGAAGAGATATGACAGGACATCAACTAGAATGGCTTTTTTATTCTCTACTGTACAAAAAAACTACTACACTTAAGTATTTTGAGTTGTAAAGATACTTGAGTTAGTTTGGTACAGACTGCATAAATATTTATTGTGGGATCTAGATATATATATATATATATATTAGTCTGTCCTTAGCCTTTTGGTATCTCGGCTTCACTGTTTTCAAGACCCAAGTTGGCAAGTTTAAGAATGTCTACGAGCTGCAATTTATCTTCTAAGTTCTGTCATAGACCTAACCTTGAAAATAAGAGGGCTGTCTGTGCCTCTTTGCAGAGGAGGCTCAGCTTCTAGCTGCTGCCATTGTGACCTATGCAGCGTGCCTGACAACTGGAATGGCAGAGAGAACGTGAAAAGTAATCCTCTGTTATTAGAAAAACACATCCAACACCATGTGGTGAAGAAGAAAGTCCAGCCTAGGTAAATGACAGGTAGCACAGGAGCTTAACTGGTCAATACAGGTGGAGGCGATCAAACACACTAAACCCATTTTCACTCTGCACTGCAATCTGACTTTACACTTGTTTTGAATGATTTAACATGTGAAAGGGAAACAGTGGCTGAAAACCTAAAGAAATGTGGGTGTGAGTCAGGTATTAATTTAGACAAGTGGTTGGAATGGAGCTAACTTTCCTCTTGGTAGCTCGTGTAGTGCTCTCCTGAATTTGGGACCAAGACAGTGTTGATGACACAGGGATATTCTAGCTGTTTCTGATCAATGTTCACTCACTGTCCAGGCTTTCTCTGTTTGCCACTCTGCCCTGCCAGTGAGCAGTCTGGGCTGTGACAAGAATCTGGAGTGGGACACAGCCAGGACACTTGACCCAAACTGACTAAAGGGACATTCTTATCATGTTGGATGTGTAAGAACTGGGATAAACTCAGTAAAAACTGGGGAGGGGACTAGATTTTCCAAGGTAGCTGCTGCTCCTTGGAAAAGAGCTGTTTCAAAGTAGCAGGTAGAGCCTGACTGAGCATCAGTCTAGTATTAGGAGGCATTTGCACTATTTGGGGTTTTTTCCCATCTGCTTCACTTCAGCTGTATTTACGTCAGGCTTCAGGGTTTTTTTCTTTTGCTTTTCCATTTGTGTCCCCAATCCCTCTATGGGAGAGTGAGTTGCTGGTTGGTGTTTAGTTGTTGGCCAGGGTTAACATCAACCCTCCTCACCTGTCACTTCTTTTTTTTTTTTTTTTTTTTTCCCCCAGTTTTTTTAAGACTACTATAAAATAGAAGACAACAGCCTAATTATACATCTAATCTTTTCTCATAGTTGTTGTGGAATAATGTCAGCCTAATTGCTGAGTGTAAAAGTAAAATATATTTTAAAATAAAGGGTTTTCAGCCGTTTCTTAAACAAAAATGGTGGAACTGTATGACAGCTATAGTGGCAATCAGTATTATCTCATAAAAAAGGTCATTTTATGAGAGGATAAGGTATGTGAAGACCATGTGTGTGCATAAAATTTATTCACAGCTTCAGTTTATATTCCGTATAGTATATTACTGAAATAATGAACCCTGTGCACTCAATTTAACACCTTTGACACCTTCTACTTCCTTGGCATTTTTCAAATTGGAAATCTTTTTATAGAGAGTCCTTCCCTTAAACTGCAGAAAGTTGACAATTCCATGTCAATGAAACCAAGACTTTCTGCCAAAGGCACAGACAAAGGACAGCAGCAAACCCTATATCACAGTACATCTTTTCCCATTATTTCGGGGATGGGCACAAGTAAGTGAAAAAAACCCTATCAAACACATGAATGTGTCTTCAAAATTCTTCCTGTTTTCACACTTCCCTCCCTTAACTTTAGCTTCTTCTCTTCCCACAGCTTTCACAATACAAAGTGCAAACCACAGAATAATCTGATAGGTACTTATATATTTGTAGATGCATTCTTACCCAGGTGAGAACTCCCCACAGCATGAAGATCTAAAAATACACTTCCCACAGAATGATACAACCTGAAGAAAATTCACAGAATAAAAAAAAAAAAATCAATCAAAATCAAAGACTCTTTATCTTTAAATTTCTGAATTAGGCAATCTGAAATATAATTAAAATTTTTTGCATATTTTTATTTTTTCCAAACAGTTGGGCATCCCTAATTTATATGACAAAGGCTGAAGCTGATGGGGAAAGGACAGCTGGGTTGACTACTTTGCTTCATTCATAATGCAGTTCTCTCCTCCTCCTGGCATGTGAAACATCTCAGTGATTTTATGTTCTCCCTCCCTTTCTCAAAAAGTACCAATGAAAATATCTTCCCCCTGACTGAGCAGATAGTTAATTTTAAATTAAACAGCTATGTCCAGGCACTATGAGCATGTATCTCTGCTGCACAGTGAATGACTTGTAACTGGAACTACCAGGGTTTGGGGCTTTGACCTCCAAACAGTTAATTAACATTTCTCTTAAGTGAGTGGTATGAGACTCGTCCTGTCAGTGATAATGCAAGGTTTTGCAGTTTGAATCCAGTTCTCAGTGTGCAATGATGGCAATACTGGTGGCTGTGTAAATGAGCTGAGTACCTAAAGGAGGTTACAGCAGAGACATCTTGAGAAGTAATGGAGTAGTTGAGTACTTTTCTTTCACACTGGATAAAAAGACTTTTGTAAGGCAAGAGTCACTGCTTTACTGGATGAGCAACTGCAGCCAAATTTTCAAAACATGAAAGTTTAAAAGTTATTTCGTAGGACAGAACAAGACTTTGAATGTGTGATCCACTCCATGGTGATAAAGCATCAATAAAACATTATGTTGGTTAGGCACATAGCAGGGGCAGAAATTTTGAGCTCAGATGGAAGGAACCCCCTGAAATGCTTCAGTTCCTTTGGCACAAGGGGGTAATAAGTATCTCTGAAGGTCTCAGCTCCTCAGTAGAGGCATCTAAGTTAATTCAGTTATCCCCCTGGAAGCCTCCAGTCACCTCTTCACGTGCAGGTAAGAAAGGACTGGAAGAGACTGCAACACCTGACTGGAAAATGCTAGGTGCAAGTTAGATACCTGAGGTGGGCAGGCTGGTTCCTTGCCCATTTTTCTTCCTGCTAGCTTCTGTTTATTCATGCAGTTATTTTCTGTAAATTGCTCAAGAAATCATGTCATCAACATTTCTTCTTGTCATGTGTGAGTTAAGTTCAACTTTAATTCACCTGTGTGTAGTATGGTTTCACAATTACTGGCCACTAAACAGTATTTAACTCAGCCATACAGAACTGCAAATCACAAAACAATGAATCATTGTTTATGTAAACCAGAAAATCTAGTTCTGTCCTAAGAATAATTCAATCAGTCTATAAAAAGGACTGTCCAAAAATAGCTTCTACTCTCTAAAATGCTTCACATTTGTTGGAGTTTTCAAAGGACTGGTTCTTTCCTTTTATCTTCTGAAAGTTCTGTTATGAAAAAAAGGTCAAAATTGCTACTACAGACCAGTTGAGAAAAGCTTGTGACCCCCTCACCCCTCCATTTGTATATGCTCTCTTTTTCAAACAATCCTCAAAAAAAATTTATTTCTCTGAAAGGAATCATAGGAACACGCTTAAGCATTTAGTTAGTCTCTGATCTCATTTCTATGTTTTCAAAGTCTAACTTTAGGGTTAAATCAAATCAACTTTAATTTCAGTCAAGCACTTGAAACCAAGCAGCACATTTCTTCTCAGTGTGGCATGTCTCTGGGCCCCTACACGTGTTAATTCCTTTAACACCGTTGTGGCTCCTCATTCTACTCACTCCAGTATGTCCAGACCTCCCCACTACTGCTGTGTTGGGTTGCCCAGAGCTGGACCTTCCAGGTGTGTCTCTCCAGTGATGAGACCTGTTGGCAACACTCCTCCTAATGCAGACCAGAAAGCTGCTGGCCTTGTTTGCCCTGAGGGGGCTTTACTGGCACAGCTTGGCTTGCTGTGCACCAGAACCCAGCACCTCTTCTGCAAAGCTTCTTTTCTGCTGCTGGGTCCCCAGCCTGTGCTGGTACATGAGGCTATTCCCCTCTATTCAAAGGGCTTTGCTTTTCCCTTTGTTAAACATCATGAGATTCTGGTTGATCCATTTCTCCCCCTTCTCAAGGTCACTATCAACTTGAACCCAGGTCTATAATTTGCTTTGCTTGTAATGTACAGTGGAGCCAGTCCATGAACTCAGATTAAAAACCCAATCCACATCCATCATGAGGACCAAAACTTAATTTTTGTTTGAACTAGAGCTCTTCTTTTAGGGAAGTCTTCAAATGTAATTGCCACTTTCCAGTAATAAGTAAAAACTAACAAAACTCTTTGTCCTCCCCTAGGCTATAACCCTTGACACCTATGTGAAAAATCCCATTTCATTTTTTGCTAAGAATGCATCTGTCTTTGAGTGGCAGTTAGCAAAATTTAATCTTTTACATTGGAAACCTGTGTATTCTCAGGCTTAACTTTCCCATATGGAAACTCTAGCCTATGGTCAGTTGTATTTTTCTTTAAGTCTCAAAATCTTTGCTGAGTTTCCTGTAGCCATCATGGTAAGATATTGGAAGTAGAGCACAGTACCATGTCCTGGTAGTAGCTACACTGATACTAAAATTCAGTAGTAACAGAGGTAGGGTTTGTTTGCCTAATTGTATGTGTCTAGTGAATATTTAGAAGGTATCTTGCTTAACCTCTATTTGCCAATCCAGATGAGTATTCATCTCTGGTAGGTCCTTTGCCATATTTTTGCACCCTGGTCTTGTGATTTGGGTACTGAACAGCCCTTTATACAGCACTAGACTCCTGTTCAGGCAGCTGAGTTCTGCTCAGTGTCCTTACACAGTTCATCAGTTGATGCATGCATTCACTTTAGCATGTTAATCTCTTGATCATAAAATTCCATGAGAAATTATGTTCATCTAAATATTTACCTCTGGGTTTTTTTCACAGCAATTCTTTTTCCCAGACTAGCAGCTGTTATTCTGCTTGTCCTACAGTCTCATTCTTTTTCTTGGCTTCGGTAGTACACTTCAGGTGGTGCTGAAATTTCCACTGTGCTGAGCAAATAAGAATACCCCCTAACCATGTTTTCCTTATGGTTCCAATTTTCTCAGTCTTTGAATATCAGAAAGTTGTATAATAATATAAGAAAATTATTTTAAAGTTGTATTCCAAAGGCTAGAAGGATCTAATTTTTTAAAATGTCCCTTTAAAATTATTTACTCCTTATGATTATAGGTAGAGACATACCAATCATCCTTTGAATGAAAGCATACTTCTTTTATATCATTCATTCTCTTAAATTATTTAGTGCAGTCTAAAATTTTAGGTGCCTTACAGAAGTCTAAATATGTCAACACTTTGTGTAATCTCACTCTGTTTCATTTCCTTTTCCTCAGTTAAAATAATTATAGAGTTCCCTGTTTACTGGACATTGTGTCTTTTGGCTTGGATTTAGTACATACTTAAAGAAGGGTACATCAGTGTTGAGACTGTCAGACAGATGGAGTCATACAGATGCAAGAGATTTATTTAAATGAAAGGAAGAGTGAATTTTATTCTTGCTGATGCTAATGGGCCTTTACACTTTCATGAATCATAAAAGAACAAAGTGCCCTCGTCTATACAAATATTTAGCTAAAGTCTCAACAGATGGCACCCTGAGGGTGCCTTGAGGACAAGGAGAACCTAGAAGCTGAAGAAGGAAGACCAGCAAAATGCAATTTGAGCTGCACCATCCCACTGCTTACTGTCCCAGGTTAGGAACTTGAAGAGGATTCCAAAATCCTATGAACCTCCTGAAAAGATATCTGTGTTTGAGATAAATATCAAAGATTCCTGCTAGGAGGAGCCTGGGGAGAACTATCACTTTCTTCTTAGTGGGACTGAATTCTGTGGGCTCAGCAGAAGATACAGAAGGATTCTGAGCTGAGGGAGTATTTATGCATCTGTCCCTTGTGTACTCTTTGTGTTCCAGTGGGAACATGTCAGGGAATGAAACTTGGGAATATTGTCAATTGGAACTTTGGGCTCCATTCATGTGGGAGATGACTCATTACTCTTTGATTCACCCACCTCCCAAATATTTATTTTCTAGCAAAAGTTAAATGTTAAACTCCTAAATTCCTTTTAGTATTAGCATTTAGGATTAGCTGTGTCATCACCAATATTCCTCAAAGATGTTGTTTACTCGTTCATTAAATTCTTGAACTCTAAGAAAAACCAAAACCAACCAACCAGAAAAAAACCAACCAAAAAACAACCAACCAAAAACCTCCAAATCAAACAAAACCACAAACAAAAACACACCACCATCAAATGCAAACTCCAAACCCAAGCATAAACAATAGGTGTTGTATGTAAAATATTTATTGTAGACTTAATTTTCAAAAATATTGTCATGTTTGGTTATCTTTGCATAGTTAAAAAGCCCACCTAGATGCCCCATAACAGGCACTTAAAACTGAAGAGAAACAGAAGGATTTCCATTGGAGCTATGAGTATTTAAGTGACAACTAGTTCTATTTTAAATTTTATAGGAAAATTTGATGGTAAAATAAAATGTGACAGTAATTCCATAAAAGTATATGTTCATTTTTTACACATATCCATTCAAATCAATCTATTTCTATGTAATTTAGATGGAATAATTTACTACATTTCTCCCATTCATTTAGCTGGTGCAGAAATGGAATGATACTGCATTTTACTCCACTATCTGGGTACCAATATCTGGTTGGAGTGTGGATAAGATAGAGATAACTTATGCCACAGTACTGCTGGATGGTGGAAGCATGAACAGGACAGATGCACAGCCCCTTCAAAGTACCCAGCTGTTCTTTTCCTCTCAGTGCTAAAATTGTGATAGTTCTTCTATCCTTTACTTCTGGCCTTTTCTTCTAGCTGCTTACTGCCTTAAAAATGTTTCCACAATATCTTATTCAGCTAAGTTGGCGGTTTTCTTCAGTCCTACTGGACAATCAACCTGCATGAGTAACTGTCTAAGAATGTTTACAGGGCATTTAATCAGCAGGAGATACTTACATTTATGAAGGTAATAGGAAATCCCCTGTGGATTTGTATCTAATTTAGTCATCTTTAAAGCTCACTGTATTTACTGTTGCAGCTGGGGATTAGTAATGTCAAAAGATTCACAGCAGAGAAAGAAAATTCAGCACCTTAGCTGTCTAAAGCAAAAATTCCCAGGTTTCAGTAAGGTCTAACTCATCTGCTAGATCAGGGAATTATAGTCATTGTGCCCTGAAAAATTTAAAAGACTATTTTATCTTTATGGATAGAGAATAATGAAAAGGTAGGTCTTTAATACTTGATATTGAAAATGGTACCTACTTTTCCAGCACAGAGAGAAAGAAGTTGCCCCAAAATTTAAGAAACAAGCATCAACACTGTGACAAGACTGAAAAGGCCTCCTTGCTATATCCTTCAAACCATACCTGATCTGAGCTGGCATGGCTAGCTGCCAGCCGTTAGTACCACATACTATGTTTAGTCCCTGGATCTTTTATCTCTTGTGCTCCAACTCTACTTATTTCCGCCTTACAGAGATGAGAAACATGTATCTGAAAACATTAACAAATTGGGAAAAAAAAAGAAAAAGCTCTCTGGGATTAGCCAGAATATTGTGCCTACTCATTTTTTTCCAGCTCATGTTGGAAAATGGGAGCTAAAATGTTGTTCTAACCTTTTGATTAAAATGTGAAATACCACATGAGGATTTCTGCTGAATTAAGTTAAGAAAAATGCTGTAGCATCACATCATACCACAGGTACTGATACAATATTCTAAAGAACAATCTAAACTTACATTTATTGTCTTGTTGTTCTTTTAATTTTTGTAATACTAAGCCCAGATGCTTTGGACTCCTTTGATGCTCTGGAGAAGCCAGTAGCTTTCATTGCTATTTTTGCTTGCAGGCAGATTCCATCTCTGGTATTACTCCACATTTTGTTTGACAGAATGAAGAGTAGACCAGATTGCTCTGTAAAACTAAGAAATGGAGAAAATTTGGTTTGTAGTACCTCTTTTACCAATTTTTACACAATCAGCTAGGTACTTAAGCTCATGTTCAAGGACTACTGGTGTCATTAGTACTTCTGAGGAACTTAATTCTCTGTTAAGTAAAACCTCCTATATCATAGTAGTAGTAAAATGGGGAAAGGGAGGCAATAACAGTGCAGCTGTTCACAACTTAAAGTAAAAATTGCAGAATCATCTGGGGGAGTGGAGAATGATCATGTAGTATTTTTCATATTGGAAGACAGATTGCATCCCTGAAAGCAGATATATCTGTACAGTTCTCTTGCTTTTATTTTATATCTAAGAAAAGAAATATTTGTGACTAAGACTGATCTTCAATAAATAACCAATATAGAGCTCAGTTCCTTAATGAAGTGTAACTAAATTTCAGTTCATCACACCAAAAAGAAAAAACAAACAAAAAAAAAACAACAAATGGGAAGCAGAAACTTCGAAAAAGTCAGCCGAAGTAGAAACTTATCGGAAAACCAGCTTTGACATATGATGCCTCCATTTCAAAAAACAACTAGAAAGTTATCCAGTATAAATTATCTCTCTCACAGATGTCTCAAAGGGAAAAGCTATAATGATCATGATGCTTAAAAATAACAAATTCTTTTTTCAAGCTCCTGGCTTCTGGATGCAAGCCTCCATTCCCTGGCCCTCAGGCTGGCTTCAAAACAAGTTCTGGCCAAAATTCAGAGCATCTTAATAGATGGTTTAAAAGATGCCAGTGCAGAGGTCAATACTGTTTGACATAACTTTATATCTGCAGTGTAGATAACTTTTCTAAAAGTCAGTTAAGCTCTCTACCCTGAGATCCAAATGGCTTATCCATCCTTAACCAGCTGCTGTGTTGCACATACCTGGTGTTTTTTCATGACCACTTGCACTTGGCAGTGGATGTCCTAGACTGCAGACATGTATGTCACAAAAGCTGCTGCACAGCATTGTCAGGACCACACTGTCCTGGTTATTCTTCTCCAGCTGCAGGCCTTCCCAATGTAATATCCACTTGGGCAGGAGATGCTCAAGCCTGCTGGAAAACATCCTCTGCCTTCCCTCCCTGACTCTGAAAAGGCAGCCTAAGCTGAGCCATGGTACAAACTGCAGCAGAGAGTCAAGGATATTCCTTACTTACACAGGAGAAGCAATAAAGGGTGAGATTGTTACTTCTCCTTTAAACAGCTGAACAGCATTCCCCACAAAGCAAACACAGTCCTGTTTCCTGTGATGCACAGAAAGAGTGGAGCAGAGCACAGACAGGGAGCACTAAAAGTCACCCCAGAGCCAGCTTTGCATTATGCAATGCTGCAGTGCCTGTGCTGTAAGGGTGACTGAGCAATCTCCTAGATGAAAATCAGCTGTGAAGAACAAAATGCCAGCACAATTTTCTGATGGTTGGTTTTCACTTTTTCCTCTGTTCTTGTTTTTGCCTTTATCAATATTTTATGCTTAATTGGTTTATTACTGGGCTTATTGTTAGAGGTGAGCGTGAGGCCAGAGAGGCAGGGAAAAACTGCTGGTCCTGCTACTGGACTTACTTGCAGGTTTCCTAACCAAGAGTTTACTTGAATTGATTTAACTGATGTGATAAGATACACCTGTCAAACCTTTGAAAGGTGACTGGTGACTTTGTGTAGTACCCTGAAAAGGCAGCAATTAAGAGTGGTGAGGGCTGAGAAACAAAATTCTTTCAAGGTCTCCAACTGTGCATGCCAAGGACCAAGGTACCCATTTGAATTTCTTTGAAAATCAATATACGTAATATTAGAGCTATGATTTAATCATGGCATGACTGATTTCTAGGCACTGCACAGATTTGCTTATCTCTGAACCACTGTTTTTCTCTTTCCAGTATGTGCCTCTGTATAACAAATGTTGTCTGACTTCCTTTACCTTGGTCTGTACTATATTATCCTGCCTGAATGCACTGGGAACCAGAATGTGCAAACTCTTGGGGTAAAAAATTGCATCAGAGGCAAGATCCCAGAGCAAGTATCCTTTAAAGAGTTGCTGTAACTATGGCTGAAACCAAGTGGATTCCTCTTACCTGGAATTATGAAGGTTGGGATGGATAAGTGACTTTTTCTAGGGCTGAGGTTAGGATGGAGAAAGACAAGACTAAGGCAGGTTCTTGATGGGATCCTATGGGCATGATCCTCTGAACTGCTTGGCAGTGTCACTGGGGAGTAGTGGATGGATATAACTGAATGCCCGCTCATATTAAAGTTTCTTCAATCAAATTTTTTGCAGGCAATTTCCTGGAAAAGGCCAAGTCTAGATGTTCAGAGTCAAAAAGACATCAGATTTTCCTCTCTCATAATAGCAAAAAATAAAGTTATATTTCTAATTCAATATTCCTGCATTTGTTGAATGGTCAGTGGGCAAGTGCCCAGCAGCTTTTAGAGGATCTGTGATCCAGAATCCCTTCCCAGTGCTATGGAAGCACATGGTCCTTCCCTGCTTCCCCCTCACCCATTATGCATCCAGATGTGCCACAGGCATAGGCCATGAAAGATCCCACAGTTCTCCCTGAAAAGGTTTCAGCAGCAGAATGTGGCCCTTCCCATCTTCCAGCACAAGGTAAGAAGGGAAGGTCTATTCTGAAATTTTCAGAGACTATGGTTTATTTGGTTCTTTAGGGGGGCTTTGGTTCTGTTGCAGCCATTGGTATCAGTTTTGCAGTTTTGTTTTCATTTTTATAAGACTAAATTATAAAAATTTGATGTACTTTGATGAAAAGTCAACTCAGGTAAAAGACTAAAGGACCACCTTTCTTGGAGATAACACTGACAGTCCAGAGCTGGGCATTGACTCCTTAGTGACTGCCAGCCAAGGGGAACAGAGTGCAGGCAAACACTGTGACTTGAGTTCCAAACCCAAGACTCAGGTCTCTGGATGCTTTACTAGGAGGGTGATAGGTGGTGCATGGAGTGAAAGCTGGCATCTGCCAGCTTGGATGTGTGTAAAACATATTTTGTTTTCTGCATTTGGAGCTGAAAAGACTCTTAATCAGTAATGCTTTATTTTTAGAGGTTGTCGTAGACTAGACCAGTGTCCTGGTTGCACAAGACATCAGGCTGTGCTGCAGCTGATGAAGTTGCTGCTCTGAGACCTACAGGAGCCTGCAGTAGAGTCTCATTTAGGAGAGAAGTCAGGGTTGAGCAACAGAGACACACCCTGAAAAAAGCTAGAGGTGATCTTTCTCCCTGGACTGGTGAGAAACTGAAATATTTCGTTTTCACTTCTCAAATGACGTGTTGTTTACCAGCTCACAAATAATTGTAGAATTTACAGGGAATTTCCAGAAGCTTTTTTTTTTTTTTTTTCATTCTGGAGTGGAAGACATTTTGAAACAGTGGGAATGAATCAGTTCCACCCCATCCTTCATCAACAGAAGTCTCATTCTGCATAGGCACTTGGGTGACCATCTTTCACCTTCTGAAAGAGTGGCCCAAAGTAAGGGCCTTGAGGAGGCTTGCAGACTAGGGAAGATATGAATCACTGTCACCTGGTTCCATTCTTGTGCCATGTTAGATCCAAATAGTGAAATGTCAGAAGGTCAAGAATCAATTTTAAGCTGTAAAACACATCAAACTGTGTAGTCTGCTAAAATTTTCTGATACAGATGAATGCCTTTTTTTAAAAGCAGCTATCAAGTGCACAGCATGAAGGGTAAATCTCATTTTCTGTGTGTTTTGATGAACATGGCTGCAAGACTAATACCTGCTATTACATTTTTGTATTTGTATGATATTTTGCAGACAGGACACAGAGATATTTTTAAACAAAAATCGTGATTCAAAATACACAATAATAGAGGAAAGGTAGGTTAAAACCACATTAAAACCAAAAAGTATTTATTTTCCTTATTTTCCTTTTTTGTTCGTTTTCAAAATTGAAAAGGGATAAGAAATCTTATGTTTATATTCCAAACTTCTTTACCTACTCTTAAGACCAGGCCTGGAAGAGCTTCATGTAGCTTTTCATTTTTTCTTGTTAAGAAATCCTAGCTAAGCAGAATAGTTTAGGAGCTGACTGGAAGGTAATGGTCATGCAATGGCAGTAAAAATAAATGCAATGATGGATGTTTGCTGAGTAAGACTACTAAAGACACAGGAAGGAAGTAAAAGTGCCCGAAATCATAGGTGGTCTCTTCTATTTAAGCATATGCATCCAGCTCTGACTGTTTGCAGTGGTGCATGGCTGCAAACACAGCCAGAGGATTGCACCTTTCTATGCCTGTCAGTCACCAAGTCAAAGTTAGTTTCTAGGCTCCCTCTACAGTCGATGGAGAAAAATCGTTACCTCTGGAGGGCAGGCTCCCCTCTTCCCTCAGGACATGTCTTTTCCAGGCTTCAAGGTGACTTGGCACAGAATTAGGTGAATTGTCTGAAAACCTGAGCACCTTAGCAGTAAAGGTTGGAGTGTGGAAATGGCCATCTCAGCTTCTACCTTTTTATTCATCACCTAACTATTATATATATCCGTTGAATAGAAAAAAGATACTTCAGTATTTTTCAGTGCCTTCAAAGGTGCCTTCTATCCTCTTTGACCACTTCCAGCAATGTGTAATAGGTAATATTTCTTCTTTTACATTGATTCTAAGGTTTTAAAAAAACTCATATATACTTTTTGAGTTATTTCATTGAATGTCATTAAGTGAAGTTAAATTCCTTCTCATCCACAACCTCAACGGTCCTTTGAGGATTTGTTTTTATTAGCTGCAGTTGACATGGGACAGCCTACAGCCTTTATGGTGCTATTCTCTACACTGCACTGGCCATCATATTTGGAAAATACACCAGGACTCCATGAGTTTTATTCATTGTAACCCTCTGCAGATTTAGCAAGGCTTGTTCAGTCTCTTTCTTAAACTATTCCTGGCTGTGACCTCATCTCTGTTGAATGATAAGGATTTGTTCTATTTTTCTTTTTTCCCCTCCTTTTTTGGGGAGGGGTGTAATTATTTTTTTAAAAGGAACACTATTGAAATCATTATTATCTCTTGTTAAGGACTATGTTGTAGAAGGAAATCTTCAAGGAGATCTGAGTGCTATATTCATACAATAGACAAGAACAAGTTGTTCCAGTGACAAATAAAAAGATGAATGTTAGGATAACCTTTGTGATAAAGACTCTGTGTGAATTTAAATAAGAACTAAAATAAAAGTGGGGTCAGACAGAAGGCAATGAGATAAATTTTCTCATGTCAAAACATGCAAAATTGATTCTTCTTTGGAGATCTAAATTAATATGGATCTTGCAAATGTGGTAGCCTATTGCAAAAAGAGGGAGGGAGAAAAAGACTGTTTCTGCCCTCTAAAATGGACACTGTCAAAGTCAAGGTGCAAACAACTCTAAGTAGCTCTTGAATTAGTATTCACTGCTCCTAACTCCAAGTGCTAAGCTCTGCCAGCAAACACTGATAAACAGGCACAGAAAATGGACCTTATTGACGCTTACAGACAGTCTCAAAATCGAAGTTAACAAGTTACAGCACTCCAGAATTTTTTTTTTTTGTAAATATTAGAGAACAACTACTCTTGCTGCATGTTCTTAGCACTACATACTGAATAAAAGCCAATAAGTAGTTGTGAAACAGAGCTTTCTTTTCACAGGGTGCATGACTGATCCTCTGTTGCAATGTCCCACCACAGCCACTGCGGTTCATGTAAAAATGTCATGCCACAGTGATATTGAAAACATACATGTTTAAGCCACTCTGGTTTGTTCCATACTTTGTCCCTAAATTAAACGAACAATAAAACTCCTCCATAATCAGGCTGTAAGGACTGTCATATTTCTGAAATTGGCTTTGAAAAGGCAATTTTTCTTAACATTGTGTACACTAGATTCCAGTTTCATCGTTGCTGCCAAATGTTCAAAGGCAGGACTGGAGCTCATACATCAAGAGCACTGCAGTTCCCTGGTATGATCTTCAAACTGTGACATGCACCAGAAAGCAGTAGTTGGTTGGGGGGGGGGGGGGGGGGGGGGGGGGGGGGGGGGGGGGGGGGGGGGGGGGGGGGGGGGGGGGGGGGGGGGG
>JAOTQP010000001.1:34558536-34591246 GCA_026413545.1 Cichladusa arquata | reverse complement strand
ACAAGTGAGCAGCAGTGTCAGATGCACCAGGGGAGTCTCAATGCATTCACCTTTTGTTTTTACTTCTTAGAAGATATAAATGCTGAAATAAAAAGTCCTTCAAATATGGTAGAGAGTAAAGACTAATTTTTTTAAAATGCCTCATAAGATAGGAATAGCTATCTCAGGAATAATTTGGGGATCACAGTGAAGTTCTTACAGAAAATGCATTGTATTCATAAATAAAGACAGACTGTTAAGTGATACAGTGCCAATATAAAAAATCATAGGAGCACTTGGGATTGTGTAAACTAAACTGACCCTTCAAGTGCATGTGTGAAAACTCTATGATGCATAGTAGAGAGGAGCTTGAATTTTACCCAAGACCACCAGCAGCCATGCTGAGCTTTCACACTACTATGCAGGCATGTCCTAAAAGTGTAAGAAAATGGGTATTGAGCTCTGCAGCTGCCTTTCACATCCAGAGAGGCAGGCTTGCTCTGCTCCTTCTCTCCCACGTGCATCTCCACAGGTTTGTCCTGCCCTGGAGTCAGTACAAAACCATCCTGGGGGAAACCTGGAATGAGGCCACAGCAGCCCTCAAATCCAACCCTAGCCAGTCTCTTCAGTCCTCTGGCATAACCTGGGAACCCCAACCTGCTTTAATAACTAAGCATATTATTTTCTGGGAAGGTGATTGATGTCAATGCCATTTACAATGTAGCTTCATCAGGCACAAGTGCAGGTGTAACACAGCACTGACAATGTCTACAATGTTATAAATGTAGCAAGCTCTTTATACCTACAACAGAAATGTACAAAAGACTGAACAGGTATATAGATAATATATTAATCTCCCCTTCCTCAAAGCTACCAGGTGTGCTTTGGGTGCTTTGCTCTGTTACTGAATAATTTTCCACACTCTTTTCCATCATATTTCTAAGGTGAAAAAGCTTTTTATCACCGAAGTGACCCTCTCCACTCAGGCAGCTGAATAAATAGTGATATCCCCTGCCTGGCTGATGAACAGCACAGCACTGCAGCCAGAGTTCAAACTGTATATTTATCCAGGACTCCCATAACAGTTCAGATTTCTAATAAACTAGGTGTGCATATTCTTTACTTATGCAGATTCCCACAGATCCCTTTGCCTTCACTCTATCTCTTTGACACATTGGACAAAAGGCTATTTTGCATCTGCTCCTCAGAAGTAGCTATATTTTATTCTCCCCTGCATCCCTGTTTCCAGAGACACCTTGGCATAGCTCAGGTGGGTTTTAGCCCCACAGCCTGGTCCATGCCCTGGGTTGAGCAGGATTCCCTTGCTCAGGACGAGCTCTGTGGGAATTGAACCAACTGAGATAGGAGACATTAACCTAAGACCCTGAGAAACTGGGCTCTGTGAAAATGCCTGGAACTTTCTACTTACACAGGAATGGTTTTAGCTTTATAAAAAATGTGATTCCTTTAGATTGTCTATCTGCTTTTAACATTATTATTTTCAGCATAAATCTTTGGTAAGGTCACCAGGTGCCCCAGTTTCATAAGCGCCCCATTTTCATAATGACAGCCATGGAGAAATTAAGGCGCTCTAGTTTTTAAAACTGTTGGAAAATCTTCTGCTACCTTGGATGGATAATTATTAAGCCTTTTTGAAAGAGAAAAAAGATTGTCACAGGAAAGAGAGGCATTTTAAGGTGACAGCAAAGTAAAATAGTAATTTTCACTTTCTGTTGAAAGTGCATCAAACTCTCCCTGATCATTTACTGTTATGTTTTCCTGCCATGTCAGGTTGCTCATATTCATATACATTTCAACCAAAAATCAGATTTAAATGAACAGTAATTTTATTCACTGTCAAGATAGATAGTTACAGCTGTCAAGATAGCTATCAGGTTTTATTCCACCTGAATTTTTCCCTAATGCTACTGTAGAAACTGAAACCAGAACACTGATCAGTGCATCTTTTGATTTGCAATGAAAATACTTTTGCTATTTTTTTTTTTCAAATTAGTACTTAATTTATATCACACTTACAAGCTAAGTCAAACTCTTGCTTGTTCTTCCCTGGTTTCATCTAACAGGTGAGTGACTGAAGCAGAGAGTGAATAGTGCCAAGTTACTGATGGTGTCAGTCCCATTTTCTGTAGCTAGTTCTGGGTCTGACTGCTGTCCCAGGAGTGGGCTTTCAGTAGCTTCCTGCCCATGGGCAAATTCATAAAAATTAAAGCCAAAGGCACATGAAGAAGAAAGAAAGAGTTAGGAATATGAAAGCCTGAAAAACGCTGTCTGTTTTCTACATAGTCATGGGTGGATTTACATACCTTTCTAGAACTGCCATGCCTCTGTTTAGATGTTTTCATCAGAGCTCTGAAGCAAAGGATCTGAGCCAAGCAAAGGGCCTAACATCTGGCATTCAAAACATTCAAGTATCTTTGAAACTATATTCAACAGCAAACCACATTCCTCTCTTTGCCCTTTTCTTTTCTTTTGTATTTGTTTAACACTTTCCCTAACAGTCAATGGCAATAATAATTACTTCTGTGGATGTCTCATTGAATCCCTTAAGTCAGTTTTTTCAAGTTGGTATGCTTTCCACATTTCCAATTATATCAAGATAATAAAGCAAAATTCAGTCCCATTCTGCCAAACCCATTATTTCATATCACTCTTAATCGAGTCAAAGCTCATGGCAACACCAAAATGGACTAAAACCTGCTATTCCTTTTCAATTTTTTTATTACAGAACACACCAATGATAATTTGTTAAATTGCAATGATGATGTTGAAATGTATAATAAACTATAATGCCATGATTAAATGAAACAACATGGCTCCAGTATGTTTCATTTGTTCACCTTATTTCTTCATTTCAGCTCTCAATTGGTCCTGCATGTCTGTCCCTCAGAACTTTAAATGCTGTCTTTTTTTGAATTTGATTAGATCCTCCCATTGCAAGGCAGCTACCTCTGCATGTCCAGGAGTCCTGCAAGCAGATTATAAGCTCTATAAATGTGTTTCCTCAACTGAAATGGAAAAAAATCCAGATTGCCTCATAGCTCTTGCTTTGAAAGGGAGCAGCAACATGCTGCTAGCTGCCAGTGCTCTCTGCACAGGCTGCTTCATTAAAATTTTTCACTTCTCTAAAGAGGGTGTGGAAATCAAACCTAAGGGATAAAAATTCCACAATAACTGAACAAAATTTAGTTCTCTGATGGGGTTTAATATTATTAAAATAATAAGCATCACACTGTGCTCAACAGCACTTCAACTAGTATAACTAGGATATGGAACACAAAACATGCCTCCAATGCAAAACATTTAAATTTAAAACTTCAACAGCAAGCCTGGGACAGCACTGCCATGGAGTTTAGACTGCTGTCAGTCTAAGTGTGCTAGTAAAGGTGGGGAAAGTTTACTGACATGGCCAAAGTCTGTCCAAAAATACATTTCATGCCTTCCTCCAGGGAAAACCGTATGATGGAAAGGTTGGTCCCACCACTGAACATGAGTCCTCAACCAAGTTCTAAATACTGAGTTTTTCATGATGCAACTCCCTAGATCCTTTCCCAAGTACCAACATATCCACAGCCTCTGGCTCCTCTGAGGCAGCAGCTGTCCCCCAGCCCAGAGCCTGGGGCTGCTGGGAGAGTCTCACAACAACCAGGTCAGCAGGGAGCAGTTTTCAGAAGGTACACCAAGAATTGGGAAGAATGATGAAAGGAGAAGCAGCAAAGCAGCAGCAGTCTCATGGCTCAGTATAAACACACTCTTTAGAGTATTTGCACCTTGAACACTTAATAGAGATCTTAGGTCTCCATCCAGTAAAGTAGAAGTGGGAAAGATCCACTGAAGGCAATGACAAGGGCCAGAGGAGGGAAATGGTATTATAAATGAAGAATGACAAGATGTAAGAGCTCACCATGTGGGAAATGGAGGAATACAACACAGGTAATACGCTGGCTGACATCATTGTCAGCAGAGAATGGATTTTCCCTGTCTTCTTCAGTGCAAGGGGGACCTAGTGAAAGCAGTAAATAGTATATTTGAAACATCAACAACAACAATAAAAAAAAAATCTATTTTTCACATCTGGATTTTACAACTGGATATGGTAGAGTTAAAAGTTTGCATGATGTCATGAAACAGTTGGACAAAACTGCATTAGTGACTCCCAAAGGCAAAGACTCTATCCCTGCCCAGGAGGTCTCTGAGCCACAGTTTGCAGAGACTGGAAGAGCATTATGAGGAAGTATTTCTGAACATGTCAATATTGTTAGATAATTATTATTGATATTTTTTTTATACTGCAAATATGTTTCTAGCCTTCCAGGCATGCTGAAGGACAAAGGGATGAATAGACTTTTCTTGGCCTAACCCTTCTTCGTATTTTATTTTGAGTACATTAGAAATGGAACTGGAAAAATGTGAAAGGGAAACTGATAGTTTAAAATATGTGGAAGATACAAGGGCAGATTGTTGTTGTTGTTGTTGTTATTTAAAGTACAGCCCACCATGGCTCTTGTGAAACTGATTTTCCATGGTTTCAATCATCTTGGGGGCAGCAAAAATATACAACTCTTTTGCAGCCAGTAAGTGCTGTACATAATTTTCCCTGGATGATTGGCTCTCTGGAACATCCATGATTGCTTTTGACAATTCACTGGTCTCTTTGGGAACAGAAACAATTTCTGACATACTAAGCTGTGTCTAATAAAAGGGCTCCCATGATTTTCTATCATATGTCAATTCTGACTTCTCTGGCAAACAGAGAATCCTTTGATTAACAGCAAAGCCATCCATAATGCATGGAATGCACTGTGGTACATACCATGAAATACTTGTTCTATAAAGTCACCATGAATAATACTGTTTCATCAGATGACTTTGGTCTCTCTTGTCACAGAAAAATAATATATGTCACATTAAAAAATCAAATGTGGCCACTGTCATCAGGATATCATTGTGTTATAAAGACAGGTAGGGTTTGCTGCCCACACATCAGACCTGTACTGACAATTAAATTCCAGTTATCTTCTGTTTGTCATTTTGAGAATGGAGGCATACATTTTAAAGGTCTGATTTTTACTTGAACTTAAGCAGAAATCTATTTTCTGTATCCGAATTTATTCCTCTGATTTATGGCATTGATTCAGGCCTCTGAGCCTTTCAAAACACTGGAATGTACTCTACGTTGCACTTCAAATTATATAACTACATTGCCTGTAGCTGCATAAGCTTGGGGTTGATTTTTATAAATTTTCTTCCTTTCTATAATAGGAATGGGAAGGTTAATGGCATCTGAAACAGTTCAAGTTACTGCATTTCTGAACTGAAGTAATCTATACCTGGCCACACTATGGTCTTTACACAGTCAATAACTTTTATGACAGCAGCTGTCTGCTGAATCTGGAAGAAGAGAGCAGAGTATATTTGCCTGTAATTATCATTGAGCACTACATTAAATAGAATTTCTGGTTACTATTGTTCCACTCTCATCCAGGAACATCTGAGTCTCCATTTTTATGTGAAAATGTTGCTGGAGGAATTATATGCACCAAACAGTGTGCCCTTGATGTGATGTGAATTGATTTTCCTCCAGTTACGAAAAATGAAGTCTAATATAGAAAAGGGAACTAAACCAATTTCATCCATTGATGAACATTTTTGGGTGTTTTTCCTTGGAAAAGTTATGCTGATTTCTACAGAAAGCAAGAGATATGCAGAAAGCAACTGATAGTCTGGAAAAAATGCATATGTTTGCTTTTTTTTTCAGAAACTAGTTCTCTATCTTTGATAGCTTGTTTTTTGTTTTGGATTTTTTAAAACTACTCGTATAACTAAAACCTCCTGGCAAAGAAGCCATAGGTAATTTATTTGTTCCCAGGTTAAAGAAAACATTAGTATGAAAAAATAAATAGAACTTACAATGTATCCTTGAGTTGCAAAGTACATTTTGCTTTTGCTGATCATACTTCAGGAAGGCACATTATCATGAGCTGTAGTAATTTTCTAAAGTACTTTTTATTGTAATCATTAACTGTACTGATACCAGAAACAAGTAAGAGGAGAAGAGGAAGGGATATTATGATATTACTTTTACAGTAATTTTTCAGATTAGAGATATGTGAGCTTCTGACTTCTGAAACACTGTATGCACTTTCAAAACAATATTTTTTCTCTCTGTAAAAATATACTTGAGAGCAAATGTCTAGAACAAAGATTGCCTGAACTTCTGCTGAAGCATAAACAAAATAGCCGTCTTCAAAAATTAAATCAACTTTTGCTTCGGTGAATTGGAATTCATTGTTAATCTCAGTGGGATCTGGTCTGCAAACATAACTTTTGTGAATGTGATATTGTACTTCTTGAAGACAGGGATGTTTGGCATACTTGGCAATTTTTATGACATGTACCTATTTGTCTGTTTTTATTTATCTTGCTCCTGATGTCTGTTCCCGTTCTTCTTGCCCATGATTCTTTGGTACATGGTGTGACCTGTACTTGACAACTCCTAGCAAATTATAGTCTCACATTTTAATGAAGTACAACATTTATAGAAGGAGATGGACAGAGCCAGAAGGAAGAAGAAGGCTGTGTGGAGAGCAGACTGGCTGGTGTGACTGTGCAGCTGTCATAAACCAGGGGAGGCACACAGGAGCAGACAACCTTTGGAGCTCAGACAATGAGTGGCATTGTGCTGGATGTGGACCTGGGCAGTGAGGGGACAAGGAATGACAGTCAGCAATTCATCAGTCACCAGGCAGAGCAGAGACAGAGCCTGTGTAGCAAGTCTGTATGACCCAGCATCTTCCATTGCTAAGAAAGAAAAAAGGGTCTTTCATGGTCATCAAAATGTGACCAAAATGTGTCATCACAATGTCATCAAAGTGTGACGTTTTCCCTATGGTACACTTCTGAAAAGTTGAGGTGTCTGCACCAGCCCCTACAGCAGCTATTTGCTTCTTCAAACAGAATCCTTGGGAGTGTCTCACCTCTGCAGCAGAATTACAACATTCATACTGCAGTGGTGGTCATCAGAAGGTTTTCACACCAAGACCATGCTTTAAAACCCTAGAGTGAAGCACTGCCTGGGCTCTGAATACAAAACACCTAAAATTCACAACCCTATGGACTGAATCTCAGAATGAGGGAAGAGCTATTTTAGTGCTTCAAAAACACCATATATATTCTAAAGCTATTTAAAACCCCTCAAAATGTTAGCTTTTTCCAAGGAAAGTCCATATTTCCTGCTTGAAGTTTGCCTGACAGAAGCTACCTTTCAAGCAGTTTTCAGGACATGCTGTCTCAATGTTATTCACCACAGCTTCATATGGATTGCACCTGGCAGGTGTGCCAGGGTCTAAAGTGAATGACCCTGCAAGAGATCCCCAAGTTTTCAATACCCTGTAAGAAAAGCATAATCTGAATTTTAACCTTAATGCTGGATTTTATATAAGTAAACTTTGAATTAAAACATAACTCTTCATAGGATTAATTCTTTAAAGAAAATTACACTAAATTAAACAGCAATATGAAGAAATAAATATCAAAACAAATTCCCACTTAAATGTATACTTACTAGAGAGAGAAAGAGAAATGCCTTTTACATATGTGCATAACAAACCTGTACAATCTTTACCTGTGAATATTCACATGTGCATATACACGTACATATATATGTGTGTCTATATATCTGAAACAATTTATTTTGAGTTCTTTTCAAGCAGAAGGTTTAACTTAAGTACATTGTCCTAGTATCAGCTAAGGAAAGTTGGCAGCAGCTTCCACTTTGCTGGAAGTTGAGAGATGCCTGATGAACATTTGTGGCCTCTGATGGGTCATAGCATTAGCAGCTCTTTGTGTTGCCAGGTTTCCTCTCATGGCTGAAAGTGGCTCTGGTTCTTAGAAAACAAGTCCTGTGCAGCAGCTATGACAGGGATGTAATGAGAAAGTCTTGTTTATCATTGCACAAACACCTGAAGACAGGGGTTGGAACTCCTGCTGTAAAGGAGCTTGTCCTCATCGTCTGGCCATCTCAGTGGTAAAGACACATGGATTACTAAAGAATACTGCAAGTACACAGTATTTAAATTTTGTTTTACCATTAAATGAAGTTTTGGTGGATGATTTCTGTTACAACCCTTTGCAGTAAGGCTTTACAGACATGCTACTTGTTTCAGCTTGAAGTATGTAAAGTGACTAGGTAGCTGTTGGAATTTAGACCTAACAGATTGTTTTCTGCCTTCTTTGATGTAGGTATCCTGTATAGACCTCTAATTAGCTATATAACATTTGCCTATTTGCCCAGTGGATTCTGCACAAAATTCTAAATGCTTCTTAATGATGGCACTTGTCTACCTGTTTATCATATTTCTAAAGCCTCTGTCATTCCCATGAAGTATGGTTTTCAACACTAAGACTAAAGAACAAGAGAAGTGAAAATAAGTGGGTGGCAAGGCTGTCTTCCTGACATGCTGCACTGCCAGCAAGAATGCATTATCTTAGGGAAAATGGTACTAGGATGCTATGGTCAATAGAAATACCTGGAAAGCAATAGCATATCAGTGCCCATTGATTTTAGACATGTTTCATCACAGACATTGCTAGTTATTGCTTTCAGCAGCAAAACCACAGACGTTTTGTAATAGAGTATATTTTTGACACTGTGTTTTGCAGATAAACCTATAAAGCCTGCAATCTGCTAATGGAGTTTATATCCTGATTTTCCTTGATGTTGTGGCTCAGTGAGAACACAACTAGTTGCTATTTCTTTTACTCAACTTTTTTCTCTGCTTGCTTTTTTTTTTCTTTTTTTTTTCTTTTTTCTTTTTTTCTTTTTTGCTATGGTAGCAAAACAAGTGCAACAGCTGAAAGAATAATTATATCTCAGAATAGTGCATTTAATAAAAGGAAAGAGATGGAATTAGCTTCTGGAGAAGATGTATTTAAATTATGGCAATATCAGGAATTGAAGGATTTTCCATCTCTGTCTCTCTGACAATTTCAAATGATGAAACGAGAATCAGGTTGTTAAATCAGGTGGTGGGCTGAGATACTGACCTGTACCCCACTGTCCCAATTAAATGTAGTAAAGCAGAATGCTTGGGATCCAACTACACTAGACAACTCCTGAGGCCCCTTCCAGCCTGAATTATTCCAGTATTTTGAAATGAAAACAGCTTCCCAAATAATGCTTGCAAATATCATTCCTACAGGAGTTTTTGAAGTGTCTGTTACTTGGTTTCTGAATGAAAAAAAATCAGAAAAATAGAAATTCTAAGAGTCTATCTTCAGTGTCTTGGCAATGTTCCTTAAAATACCTCTACACCCTCTATAAAAATGCAAATGGCACTGTTGGCATTAAAGCTGCTTCTTTATCTCAGAGTAGTGTAGGGAAAGAGAGACCAATAAGCCTTGAAAAGAGTTTTGCAATTTTTTGTAACAAATTCAGGGAATGTGAGAGGAATGGAAGTTGTTCTGCTATGTGCCTTAATATCAAAGTCCTCTTTATCCATAACCTTTTCCTTGCAATTAGTAATTAGCAGTTTATTATGCTGAGAACGAATTTTTTCTGACTTTTAACCAGCCTAATTAAACCCAGCTATTAATGTAAAGACTCTGTATGAAAGAGACACTTCATACCTGATCAAACAATTATTTTGGAAGGTGCTGATCCTCTTATAACTATTCAGTATATTTTTCGGTTGATTGGAGATGTGACAACAGCACAGCATATTAACAAAATAATGGAGATGAATGGCTATGAAATTTAAAATTATATTTCTGCTCTGTTGCTTCAATGAAAACTATGTAAAAAACTGTCTTGCAATGATGACAGGAAATATTTGTAGAATTAGAATGGAATTTTCATTGCTTGTAATGAAGGTCTTAAGTTTTTAATGGAAAAAGTGTAGTAGACTACTAGTAGTCTCTTTTTGTCTTTATTCCTGTGTAGCATTAGTTTCAGTCTTATGTCTGCTAGTTTTATGCCTATTGAATAAATAACTCAGTCTATAATAGACCAAATAAAGCACTTGTGAATGAGAATGGGTTTTGGGGTGCTCCTGAATATAGCTATTGCCTGCTGCCAGAGGTCTGAGCTAAAAGCAAGGACTTATCCAAACCCCCACATCCATTCCTAACACCCCATGGACAGATTTAACTGGATTGTTCAATGTGATATTTACTATGGATCCAAATTGGTTTGCTGCCAGGAGAGAGGACTGGGCAGTGAGGAGATTCTCTGTGTCAGTAAGGCTGTCAGAGATGGGAACTCAGGA
This sequence comes from Cichladusa arquata, assembly GCA_026413545.1. NCBI lineage: Eukaryota > Metazoa > Chordata > Aves > Passeriformes > Muscicapidae > Cichladusa > Cichladusa arquata. The sequence goes on along the minus strand of JAOTQP010000001.1, from coordinate 34,580,984 downwards.
TGGCTACAGCCGGCTGAAAGTGGGCAAAAATTAACACTGAGTTTTGTGGGGCTTGAACTTGGTGAGGTCACATAATTCTGACTGATTGGAAAGGCTTAGTACTGGAGAAATTAGATGAAAATATAATTGTCCAAAGAGGGTTACACTGGCCATGCTCTGTGTATAGGAAAGGATTACCACTCCTTTCAAAACTTCTGGCCAAACAACAGGGATGGCTGCAAACCTGACCCTCCATACAGACTAATGGATTTCACCAGGCATCTCCTTGGGTGCATACTATCCAGAAAGGGAGGAAAATAGAAGAAAAGGCTGGATCTATATATTCAGAGAGAAGTGTCCTATGAACAACAAGTCTATAATACCTACTAGGTTTTATACTTAGTATATCCCTGCAGCAGATTGCCATGTTTTATGGCTCCTAGCTTCCAGACACAAAAGGTTGTGCCAGTTGCATAAGTCCTGCCTTTAGAATGGGATTCTGGTATCTAAGGTATTGCCATACACTTTTATAAGTAAGTTTTTGATCTTTCAAACTAATGAAAAAACTTACACAGGCAAAGAGAATGATGCATAGATTGAGACAGTGTGTATCTTTGATAAGGAAACAAGCTGAACGCTCCAGCATATTGAAAACCAAACCAAAAACCTAAAGAAGGATATTATCTTTATGCCTCAGGCATTAACATATACCAGTCAGTAGGAATTGAGAAAGCATTTTCCCTCTGAGCAAATAAAACATCCGTTTTGTGAACTTTACTATTAGCCTGTCACATGAAACGTCTGTTACTGATCACTGTCACACCTGAAGGTACCAGACACAAAGGCTGTGGGGTTAGATCCTGAACGCTCACACCTGGTTTCACACTTTCTGATAAAAGAAAAAAACTGCATTGCATGAAATAACACAAGAAAAAAAACCCCCTCAACTTTATTTTTGAGAATTGATTGGTTATTTTTATTCAGTGAAGTAGCAGGGAGAAGTTGTGAGATTTTTAGGCTTTCTGCCCTTTGTCTGCTCATATCAAGTGCAAAACAAGCCCCAACCAGCAATACTGTCAGCTGTGCATGTGTGTTATTTCCAACTTCTGAATCCAGTCTAGAATAATCCTTCACAGTGTGGGACAGAATCACAGTAACTATATTGCTTAGAGAGGGCATATGAAATACATAAAAGGTGAACACTTTTCACCAAAATTGAAGATAACAAATCTGTGTTTCGTTTGAAGCATCCCCCGCACCAGTGAAAATGGGGAAAGAGTGACTGGAAAAGCATAAAAGAGCAGGTTGTAACCTGCTCTGCATTCTTGAAGACACAGGCCCTTAGGACATCCACTTCTAATATGAGGAGTCCAGATCTGCATGTCCCCCATCCCACCACACTGGTGTCACAATGAGGCCAACTCAGGGCCCATTTGCTATTTTGTGATTAGATCTGTGTGCCTCTGCAAACGTTTCTGTTCTGCACATGAAAAATACTTTTTTTTTTTTTTTGGAAGGAGGAAGACAATGTACTTATAAATAAAATTAATAGAATCATAGAATCATTAAGGTTGGAAAAGACCTCTAAAATCATTAATTTTGACCCTTAATCCAGTACTACCATGTTCTCCACTAAACTGTGTCCCCAAATGCCACACCCACCTGTTTTTTGTACACTTCTAAGGATGGTGGCTCCATGACTTTCCTGGGAAGCCTTTTCCAGTGCCTGACCACCATTTCAGTGAAGAAATTTTTCCTAATATCCGATCTAAATCTCCCTTGGCACAACTTAAGGCCATTCCTTCTCACCCTATCACTTATTACCTGGGAGAAAAAACCTCATTTCAACCTTCTTTCAGCTATTTGTAGAGAGCAATATGGTCACCCCTGAAACTTCCTTCCTTCAGGTTGACCAGGTCCAGCTCCCTCAATCCCTTCTCATAAGACTTGTTCTCTAACTCTATTCCATTCCATTCCATTCTATTCTATTCTATTCTATTCTATTCTATTCTATTCTATTCTATTCTATTCTATTCTATTCTTCACAAAAATTTTAGTTTTGGCAGCGTTTTCATAAGATTTATTTTGACAGAATGAATGATCTGTTAGAAAGTTCCATATATGAATGGGTAGTTATGGCACAAATCATTAAAATTTAAGTGGAAAAGAAGATGAAATTCTGTTGAAGATTCCTGCTGAAACAATTAATGCATGGCCAAGGATATCACTGTAAATGGCTTATGGGAGCATTGCCATGTACTACATTGTTTACAGTTCCAGCATTCCTAGAAAAGAGTACCTAATCAAGTAAATGTTAAGCTTCTGATCATTTAAATAGTAAATGCTCCCAAAGAAACATCTTAAAAAATATTTTGCCTTCACATTGCCCCAGTCTATTCTACTTACAATCCAACAACAGTTGATAGTTCCCACCAAGGCTATGATCTGAAACAAGCAGTGGAAAATGAGATTTTGAGTGATAATGAACAGTTTTGCATCTTATCTTCATCAGCTACACCCTACCTGTGTTTCTACACTTTAAGATAGGAATGCACCTTCTTTGTAGAATGAGTACCTTCACCCTCCCTGGGGTTCATGTCAATAAAGGGTATTATTTAAACAATTTGTAAAGCTACCCCACTGGCGAGTATCTCGACTGCCTTACTTTATAATTTTATCATAATCTTCTCTGCCTCTTGTGCTGTGCTTTCCATTATCTGTGGATGAGATCAGATCCCCTGTTGGAGCTGTTGCTTGCTGGCTTTCATCATTAGTAGATTACAGCTTTCAGGACTCATGGGTGTGCACTGCTGGAAGTTATCCACTGGTCACACCTTCACTTAGGTTTCTAAAACTTCTGAATGTGAGCTAGTCACTGCAGCCTCTGTGCAGAAAGCTCCAAATCTTCTTCTCATACAGATGTCTAGAGCAGTGGGGAGGAGTTGCCCTCTAGAGCTGTTGCTCCTCCACACTGCCTAGTGCAGCTAAAGAGAGCCCTTTAGATCTGACTTACATATCTGCATTTTCAGTGGTCAGAGATAAGTGAGATGAACTTTGCCCCAAAGACTATTTGGTTTGAAATATGCTGTTTGGCTCCACTGATCATATCATACCTTTATGTTCATAATTAAATACACCTCGTAGACTTGGATTCTAGAGTGAATAGCCTTAATTAAAATATAATAGTAAATTTCCTCCATATTTTGCTATTTATTTTCAATCTGCTTTCCTGGGTTTTGGAATATTATATACAAAACTTGGAAATAGAGTAAGTCAGTCAAAGCTAATTAATTTGAGAATTAAGAGCAGAATTTCCTGGATCACGCATAAAATATTATTGTCTCATCTCTAGTCACACTTCCTCTTAGCTAATACTGCCTAGAGACAGTCAAGTGCATAGATATTATGAGTAAACAGCAGCATGAGTACTTCTAGCAGTGCAGATCCTATTTGCCTATGTCATAAGGCTGAAGTAGAAACAAGAATGTGTCCCAGAAGACAGCCTCTGCTAAACGAAACCAGGGAAAAGTAATTAGAAAGTGAAGCTTCTTATGAGCTCAATGCAAAGACTACTTCAAATTTTCAAACCTTATCTCCCTGGCCAGCACAGCTGATGGAGAGAAACAGCTTCATCCAGAGGGCGATTCAGAGCATGAAAATCTAGATTCTCAGTAAGCAGAGGTTTGTCAGGCTAAAAGACAGCCAGTAATTTCTAGTAACAAAAATCATCTAGAACACCTGTCCTCATAAGGAAAAAAAAAAAAAGTTTCAGTGCTTATTACTGCTGTACCTAATAAACTGAGACTTACTCCAAGGAATAAGGTCTCAGTAGTATGCAGTGTCACAGTGGTTAAAAGCTGCAGAGTTGAATGCAAACCTTCCCATCCTTCACTCTTAATCACTTTCTCATTTCCAACTCTGCTGAGTAACACAGTGAACATTCCCAACTTTGTGTTTCTGCTGGAGCTTTCCAGTCTCCAGCAGATTAGCTAAAAGTGTTTGGATTCTGGCATTTATAAAACTAATTTTATAAAATTAGGGAGATATTTCCAAGATTTGTGCAATTTTAAATATTGTTTTAGGCTTAGATTTTGGAACATTAGGCTGCTGATGCAGATAGTAAGTTTTATACTTGTTTGTCATGAGAGAAATGCCACCAACAACTTAGGCTTCAAATATGCTGAAAATCTAGTAGGTATTTTCATCTGTTAATATAAAAATACATTTATAGATTACAACAACATTTTTTTTTTACAAGGGATAATTACAGCAACATTTATGTGTCCGTTCTGGCACACTTCCTAGCCTCCTTTATTAAAAGAAGGATTGCCTTCAAAGACCATGCTTTCTAATTTGCTGAAGGGCTGTTAGATGAAGATTTTACCACAGGGAGATTAAGAAACAGTTGTTTTGCAGGGTAAGCCAAATATGAGGACATGATGCATCTTTGCATCTGAATTCCTGATTGAACACCCAGATCCTGTTTCTTCTCCTCTTCTCCTACTTGTGATCTGGAAATTCGTGTGGCTTCAGTCCAGACATGAAAACATTTTTTTTTCCTTTTCTGTTCTAATAACTCAATCCCTACTGATTTGGTTGCCTATAAATAATCCACAAAGAGAGCAAAAAAAAGCAGTGTTGGTAGGTGCATATGATCCTGTTAGAAATAGATTACACACCCAACCATTACTCAAAAAACCAAAAAATTAGATGCAGATCACTTATTTTTATCGATAATTTTAAAATAAACTGGGAATTTATGAAAGATGGAGGTATAAATAAGCATACCAAAATGCAGTAGTTTTCAGCATTCTCAAATCAATTTGATCAATAGTTCAAGATATTAGAACAAAATAAATCAATGGTGTAAAAGCAGAGCATTAAAATTCATTCTACGTGCACATTCCTTATTAGGGAACAAAACAGATTTATGATGTATGTTTCTGTGAGTAAATTTTACTGAGTTGTAGTACACCATTAGAAGACATTTGTTAAAGGCATGTTCTAAAGTCTTGGACTTGGCTGCATATAATGCATTTGAAAATGTGTACTAAATTTGGAGAAAAAAGTATGCAAAATGTGCATTCTAGTTAAAACTCAACATTTATTATTTCATTGCTGCAACATCCTTGGGTTTTACTGTCACTTTTCAGACAAATGCAGGGAGACATTTCCCTAATCAAAGCACTGGTAGAAAGTCTGTGGCCATGATCCTTCCACTGATAGCACTCAGGAGGAAAGTTGCCCTTAAATTGACTGTCCTTGAAGACAAAGGGTAGTTTGAGGATGAATCAATCAGTCCATGAGCTTTCATTTGAAGTGCTGTAAGCCTTAGACCTTAGCTTTGCTCCTCCTGATCTCTTACTGTTACCTACAAAGGCTGCAGGATGAACCACCATTCATACAGAGAACATGTAAAGAAATAGAGGTGAGAGATAGATAAAACACAGAGGAAGGATTCAGCACACTCTGTAAGCTCTCACCAGAGCCAGACACAATAGAGCATTATTGGTAAGGAAGCAAAGAGCGAAGAATTATGGCCTAGAGATGGACTGAGAGGGGAATTTTGATCTCATGGGAAATCTGTTCAGATCTACGTTTCTTTTCTAAATTTAAACAAAAGCTGAAATTCTAAATTTTTCATGGACCAACAGGAAATTCAATAGGATCTCAGTTCAGGAAACTGAGATTTCCTTCTCTCAATAGAATAAAAAATATTTTATAGAACAAAAAACTGCATGTAAATGCCTTTTAGTGTACATTAATACGCATTATGGTCATCTAAATAATATTAACTAAGCTTAATGCAATTCTTATTTTTAGTTTTATCAAGGAAACATTGTAAAGCAGGATATTGATCCTGATAGATTTGTGTTTCAAAGAACAGCTGTTTTTTCTCATCAGCAGAGTTACAATAGTTCTAGGTCCTGAATCAATTACTGGGGATCTTCTGAGTGCAAAAGGAAAAGAAAATAAGACATCCTCCTTCATCTGCTCCATATTGGAGCATAAGATCTGAATCCATACAAACTGGCCAAAGTTGGGCTTGACTGTGCTGGGAACCAGTCCAGCCTGGACACCAGCCCAGCCTGGAAATCTCTGGGACAGAGTGCAGGGGTGCCTCCCGTGAGCACAAGGGAAACTGGAATGTGAAGTGCTCTTTCATGCAGCACATGGCTTTGAAAAATCCCCTCTTAGCAACTATGATAATGTAACCAAAACTGATCCAGCAAAACAGCCAAATGCTGATTTATTTTTAACTCTGCTGTTGCTCCTGGATGTCTTAATGCCAGTTCTGTGCTCTCCCTGCAGGCACTGCTCCCGCAGAGGAGGCACTGCTGCTGGTACAGCCAGAATTAATGCTCAAGAACACTTCCAGCTTACTCAGTTTATTGTAGAAGGAGTTTGGGAAGTCTGCTGTTAGCTTTACAGTACAGGGCTTACTGGGTGCACCTGCATTAGTGTTTCCACTCAGGCTGAAATTGAGGTTTAGAAGCAAATCTTATAACTTCCCTGCCTATTGCACCTTGGTTCTTGTCCAGAAACTATGCATAGTACCTAGGCTCTGATTCTCAGGTGAAACTGAAACAAAACAGGACCCCAAAGCACTCTCCAGGCAGTGATCAGACACCAGGACCAAACTGGTCCTTATTAGAGTTAATCCAAAGAAAAGAGCTCTTGAAATGCAGGTAGTTTGGATGTCAGGTCTCCAGCAGCAACTAATGCTCTGGAAATTGGTTCCTATTATACCACAATACTTTCTGCTGGATGCAAGGCTCTCCTAGCAGGTCTAGCCTGGCAGGGGATAAGACCTACTCACATTACAAACCTACCACAGGTAGGTTTGTGATGGAAATAGGTACCAAATAATTTTTGTAATTGTTAAGATCTGATTAGTGAAAGATGCCAATGTCAGAATTAAGGTTCAAATAAGATCATATGCCAAAGTCAATAATACGGATTTTATTTAACAATGAATGTGAGGCAGAGACATAGAAAGAAATCGACAAGAGAAAGAAATTGACAAGAAATAGACAAGAGAGGAGAGACAGAGAGAGGGAGCAAGAAGAAGATGGTCACCACACATGGATCCAGAGGCATCCCCTTGCTCCATCTTTACACTGGGCTTCTCAGTCGTGGGGGGTTGCATTGCTGCTCAAAACTTTTCACTATTTATATATCTCAGCAAACAGGAATTGAGACTCACTGGATACACAGTTCTCTTATACTATTGGTTAAACAATTCCCTCACTTCTAATACTCATTAGTCTGTATGTTCAGTCTTTCTCTTCTTTTGAGTCTGTGGGTTTCTTGGGTTGATGGGCTGTGAGTCCCATCACCATGATCTCCTCCTGCCAGAATTACCTTTTACCTTTCAGAGCTGATTTCAGCACAGTTTCAGAGTTGGCTTTCCTTGTGGTCCATAAATTCTGCATTCTTTGCATCCATTATCAGTGATAGATTCTTCTCCCCAAGACTTGTTAACTTCCCCAAGGTCTGAGACAGCACCTGGACAATGATACCACCTATTATCTCAAATTCCCACAGTGGTGCCTTTTCTTACAGTCCAAGTTCCAGGTACCCACAGAGGATCCATATTCAGGGAGGTTTTGGTGGCCATTGGTGGTCACAGATGCCATCTGTCCCATAACTTGGGGTGATCTTTGTTTGACTTATATGTACTATAAACAGTTGCTTCTTTACACTGTTTGCCACAGTGGGAATTTTTGTCTGGATGCATTAACTAGGATAAGCTAAGCAGATCTTGTCTCCACCAGGCCTCTCATTGCTCCATTCTGTGCTTATCTCATGGCAAAGTCCTCCTGTCACCTTAAGAGTGTTTGAGACAGGCAACTGTGCTCCTTAAATCCTTACAGTAATAGAAATTGCTATGCCAGCTTGCTTACAGTGATTCCCCTCAGCAGTGTTCTCTGCATAACAATTCTAAAACCAGGAGCCTTGGGAAACAGGGCACAAGAACAGACTCCATGACAACAATGTGGTTCTTTGAAATGGCATTTACAAACTTATTATGAGAAATTTGCAAACGTCTTACATTGTTTCTTTGTTCTCAATGCCTGGCACTTTTTTTCCTAGGGGATAAAAGCTTTCTCAATTTTTTTTTTTAAATGCTAAAATTAGGTATTAAGTTAATATCTTTGGCATTGCCACTATCCTAATTGTAAGACTTACACCATTTCCTGATACTAGTAGTGTGTTCAACACATGCCTGGGAGGTTCAGTAATAGGTATGTCCTTGACAGATCTCAAATCAGTATAGTTCTGAGGGAAAAAAAATCATATTTGTATATTTCTTACAGGAAAAAAAAAGTCAATTGAATGTTAAATATATATGGAAGTAACTTCTAATTATTTGTGTTTGAAAGTAGAATTGTAAGCAAAACTACAAGTATTGGACATTATATTTTCTCCCTCTCCAGGTTTTATCTTGTTCTTCTGAATTGACATGCCCTATTCTGACTAATGTGCTTTGTAAATTAAAACAGATCTTATACCTGTGTAACTTTTATCTTGCCATTGTTTTTAAGGATTCCATTTGTAATCCCATTTGCTGTCTAAGAACTTTCAGAGGTGCTGGTGCATGAACTGGAAAAAAACACAGCAGAGCTGTTGAAATCTGAGATGAGTTTGAGGGGAGAGATGATAAAATCCTTTTTTATTTGTGCTCACAGAAAGTAGGATGTGGAAATTGGTAACACCTTGAAGGTGGAAAGCCACCTTCTCATTTAACAGAGCCCAATTTTACGGTAGAAATGTAATTCCATTGCTGCAATTGTGGAAGCAAATGTGTCTTTGATAATGATTCCAGTGTAATCACCAAGATATATAATCCCAGATAATTTTACCTGCACGACCTTGGAATTACAAGGCACCATAGAGATGTGTGGTGGGTTTGCTGAGACACTCACCTAGAGTTACTGCTTTCAAGGTAGGAATGGAGGCACTTACAGAAGATGATATGCAGGTAGATATGTGCAATGGATAAGTAAATTGCTCTCTCAAAATACTGAGGGGTGACCAAAGAGCTCATATATGTGTGCATAGGCTGCCAATGGCAGCAGAAAATGAGAAAAGGGGCATCTCTAAAACCATGATCCTGACTTGAATTTTATTGCCCACGCAATTCCACTTGTATGAGAAGAGGCAGTAGAATTGAACATTTAACTTTTGATTTTAATATAGTGTCAGGGAAAGAGTGTTTTGTAGGCCTAGGTTAATTTTGTTTGAAACAAAGATAGTTTCTTCAGGTTTATTTAGTTTTTTGTTTGCTATTAAAAATTTTTAAAGGACCTTTTATCAATTTATGATTATAAGTTTCATATGTAACTAAAAAGTTCAATTTTAAATAAATCACTACTGGGCCTGGAGAAAAGAAGAGAGGGAAAAAAAAAAAAAAAAAGAAGCTCCAGAATAGGAAAACATGCTGTTCACTCTAAATGACTTTTGGTCTGGTTCTGAGACAGGCTTGTGTCCTGACAGAAACCAACTTTACCAGGTCATCTGGTACAGGCATGAAATGAGAAACTAAGGAAGCAAGTACTTCCCTCTCCCAAAAAATAAGATGTGTTTGAAAGAAACGCAGTTCTTTTCCACGTGCAATGGAACTGATTAATGAATTGCTGATTCTGACTAATCAAGCTGCCTATAGGAGAGACAAAGGGTGAAACACTTCTAAGCCATAGATAAATACTGAGAGCAAGAGGATCAGGAAAATGAGTGCACAAACTCCAAATAATATTTGGTTATGAATAAGAAGAGACCAAGTTCAATTTACAGATGATGATGACCATGATGATTATTATTTTGTCTGGTCCCTTTTTGAAAGACACATTTTGTATTAAAATCTCTCTCTAGTGTTTACATCAATTTATATCCACTGTTGTGTCTTCCAGAACAAGCAGACCCCAAACCAGCCTAGGCAGAGGTGAGACACATAGAAAGGAGCCACTGGTCTATGGTGGTGTGGGTGTATGATTCTGGGAGAAGCCCAGACAAACACAGCCTTACCAGCAGACTTTGCAAGCACAGCAAGCCAAAGTTAAAGTTTTGATGTATGCATCACCTGTATAGAGCTCAAAGATCCATATGGATATTAAAAGGCCCATAGGGATACAATGAGAGTTTATTCAGCTTTGTGATGCCCAGAGAGATTTCAACAACAAATAAAGAAATGTGGGTGGAAGAGACAGAAAACACTTGATAAATATCACCTTACATAATGACTTCCTGCAGGTTTCCACAGGTATAGAAAGGAATGAACACATAGAGAATGAAATAAAATAAATGTTGACAGTTGATGGTTCACCTTAACAGAGACCTGCATAGAGTCATCAAAAAAAAAAAAAAATAATGACAAATCATACTCTGAAGAACATATATTACTCCAGGAAATGACTGTAACCTGCTGCAAGAATTTTTTACTTTGCCAGTGCTCTGTACTGGTCTCTGCAGAGAAGAAGGTGAAGGCATCAGAGGAATGAGAGCTGTGGTGGAGCCCTTTGCTGATGCAGAAGAATAGCTCCCTGTTGGCCACCCTTACAGTTTCAGACTGAAAAGTGCACAGCAAAGCACAAAAGGAAGAAGCAGTAAACAAAGAAACAAAACCCCAACACACTTCTCTTTTCCATACAACCCCCTGCTAGGTAGTTTCTCAAAACATGCATACACTGCTTTATTTAATGCTGTATTACTCATGCAAAAGCTTCATTTCTTCATCAGGTCAATACCCAACTGCTTTGTGCCTGGCAAAGCAAGTCATTTATTAATTAGAGCTGCCCTGCAGTCTGTCACTCCTGTTCCAGTACACTTTGTTTGTGCCATTCTCCAGCTGGTACAGCAATGACGTCACTTATTTTCAAAGATGATTTTAAAATGTGAGGAGAAAATGTGAAAAACAACTGAGTTCATCATGTTTTAAGCAAACTTCTGAAACATTTCCCAGTGTGACATTTCCTGTAAGAAAGGGATAGCTCTGTACATGTCTCTTGGGAGGGTTTTTTCTATTTAAAAATTGTAAACGCTCTAAATTTCATTGTTCAAAATGTTGCAATACATTTTTTTGCCAAATAGTATTTCTAATAATAATATGCTTTACATCTGGCTTTAATCTGCTGGTCTGAAAACACTTTGCAAAAGAAGTCTGCACCACTACCCTCATTTCTATATTTCTGTTTCCCCTCAATCACTTTTTCATAAGGTGCTCAGTAGAAGGTGTGTGGATAGGAGCTGCAGCACTGTTCAATTCTCTGCCTCACTGATTGTTTCAGCCCTTGTATTTGATCACTCAAGGGAAGCAACCTAGTGCCTACAGCACACCACACAGCCCCATCTGCCTTCACTGGCAGGGAATCAGATATGTGAGGTTGTCCTGTGGCACTGTCATCTTTCAGCAGGACTGCTCTGTGCAGTTTTCATTTCACTATCTCCCAAGCTACTGATAGCATCTTGTGACTGAAATCTGTCATTTTTATGTGAATGGTATATCTCACTGAAGCCTCATCTTACCAGACCTCTGATACAGTCTGTAAGACACATGAAAAGAGCATTTTCAAGACACCCCAAAATAGAGACCACAATGAGAAGGCTAAGGCCATTAATGGGCCTCTACTGTATATTTTACTAAAAGGAAGTTAAAAGGGTATATTTTTGATCTTTTTCCATTTCTGTTGTAGTCACTATCTGTGTAGTGCTCTCAAAGAAGAAAATCGTAATGACATGACAGAAAATGCTGAGAGTAGAGACCATTCCCTGTGTTCCTGTCATCTTTTACAAAACCCCACATTCTTAGACCCGTATAAAAACAAACAAACAAACAAAAAAACACAAACAAAAAAAAATCAGCCCTTGTCCTGCATATAGAGACATAGATCTTCCTCTTTCATATATTTCCATAGATTTGCCTTGCTCTTTCATAGCTTTCCTCTTGGACAGGAATGTGCATATGAGTGCACAGGAAATGATGACCAATGGTTACTACTTAGGGTTAGAAGTACAGACTTAAAATGTCAGGCAGGCAGTTTTCTGATACCTGGACCCACATTTCACTCCACAGACCAGAGCCAGAGTATCTCTGCCCCACAGGCCAGGCCTGTGGTGGCCAACCAGCATGAGACACTAGACATGCTCATAGTAAGGAGGCTGAAAGGCTCCAATGTCACTTTTTGTCAAAACAGGACCCAGAGGAAATCCTTCCTGAATCTATCTCTCTTTATTTGGCAAATCAAAGGGCAGCCAGCCTGTATTGGGTTTGTGTGATCTGGTTTTGATAGTGAGAGGGGCTACAGAGGTGGCTTCTGTGAGAAGCTGCCAGAAGCTTCCCCCCCATCCAGCAGTGCCGATGCCAGCTGGCTCCATGATGGACCTGCTTCTGGCCAAGGCTTATCCCATCAGGAATGGCAGTAATGGCTCTGTGATAATGTATTTAAAAAGGAAAAAAGTGTTATTGATAAGATGTAATTGCTCTCAGAGAAAAGAGGAGTGAGAATGTGTGAGAAGAGCAGCTGTGCGGACACAAAGGTCAGTGGAGAAAGGGCAGAAGGTGTTCCAGGCACCTGGGGTGAGATTCCCCTTCAGCCTCTGGTGCAGCCCATGGAGCAGCACAGGGATGAAGAGACCCAGCTGCAGGTCATGGAGGAGACAGAGCCACCCCAGAGCAGCTGGATTTCTGAGAGAGGGCTGCGAGCCCACAGGATACCTGTGCTGGAGAAAACCCCTGGCAGTGACCTGTGGGCTCATGCAGAGAGGAGCCCAGGCTGGAGCAGGTTTCCTGGCAGGACTTGTGACCCTGTGAGGTACCCACTCTGGAGCAGGCTGCTCCTGAAGACAGCACCCCCTGAAGAAGTGCCCCATGTTGCAGCAGCTCCTGAAGGACTGCTGCCCATGGGGTGGGCTCATATCACAGAAACCCATGGAAGCCTGTCTGCCATGGGAAGGACCCCTGGTGGAGCAGGGTCTGGAAATATCCCCTGCAGTATTTAAACTAGTTCATGCTTTCTCTGTGTATCCTCTCTGCTGCATTGGTTCTTTACCTGCTTATTACATTACACAGGAATTCTTAGCATTTGTGTGAAAACGTTATTTTTCTGAGGAGGAATACTCTTTCTCACCTCTGTGAAGGGACTGGCACTACTCTGAACTTGCAAAATTACTCTTTTCTAAAAACTAACCTATACAACATTAGAATTGTAGCACCCAGACAGCAGACTGTGTACCATCAGATTTAAAATAGATGAAGTGAAAAGAGAAACCAAGGTGGAAATTCAAGGTGGTCAGTTGTCACAGCTAGAGCCCAGCTGCATATAGCTTCAGTCTGGTTTTTGTAAATGGTTCTGGAAATAGTGGATGACAAAGATCAGGACAAGCAGTGTCCTTCTGTTATGTCAAGATTTTGAGACTAATGGGAGCTGCAGTGGCAAGAAGCAGCTCTATTCTTACTCAGTGCTCCTGTCAAGATGGTCATTGCACCTAATAAATGGGGCTCGATGGGTTTTTTGGTTTGGTTTATTTGTTTGTTTGTTTTGTTTGTTTTTTTGTTTGGCTTTTTTTTTATGAAATGAGAATTATTTGCAAGGATTTACTTCCCAGGGAACAGCACATGGGAGAAAAATGTGACATTATTCTTTAATGAACGAAGAGAAAAAAAATGTAACCATCTTTCCTCAATATACTTCCTGAAGAAGCAACTTTTCGGTAGAGGTAACATTTCTCTTTGGACACTTCCAAGACTACACTGTGTGAGGTGCAGGGGTTTTTTTTGTTTTGTTTTGTTTTTTTGTTTTTTTGTTTTTCCTTTGTTTTGTTTTCTTTTTTGTTGTTTTTGTTTTTTGGGTTTTTTTGTTTTTTGTTTGTTTGTTTTGTTTTTTTAGGGAGCAAAACAGGAGCTGTGCTTAAAAATATTTAGAGTGCTTTCTCTTTAAGTTTGCTATGCAAAGACGTAATTTCAGAGACCTGTGCCATTGGTCATTACAGTGTAAAATCAGATATGATAGGTCATTCCCTGGCACTAACAGCTCTGGGCACACTTGCTCAATGACCTCTGTTTTCCTGATGGGTAAATTCATTATGTGATTGTCTCTGCATCAAATTAACACAGCTCTACCATTCTCCACACAAAGAGGTCAAACAGTCCCATGTGACTTGCAAATTAGTCCTCTAAATGAAGATCCCCACTCAAACAATTAGGTTGCTTTAGTGTGAGATAGTAACATTATCTATTTTCAGTACAAATGTCTGGAATATTCTTTTTCATTCCTCTTTTTTAAAGTTTTCATTAAGTTTAATGCCACAAAGTATTTCTAACACTACAGGCTTATCAAAACAACTTAATGAAGCAGTAGAAGGTGTAGTTTCAGTGTCAACTGTAGATCTTAAAAATCCAGTGTTTTGGGTGTTGAATGTTGTTTGTGAATCTCACCTATGTGCAAAAAACTCACATGCCCTGAGTGTGTTTGCTGGTGTCTGTGTGGCTGCCATCTCCAGCCTGGAGTGACCTCTGCCTTGATAACCCCAGGAGCAGCTCATGCTTTACCAAGGCTAATCCTGCCTGGCTCATTTGCATTTGCAGGGAAAAAGTCAGGAGGAAGCAGTGGAACATTGCTTCAGCTTGTCCCTCTGAAAGGGAGAAAGGAATCCACCAAAGGTCGAGGCTAATGGGAAATGCAAAGTTCAAGCAGAAGGGACAGCCCAAGGCAGAGGCAGTCTGAAGTCTGGTTATATAAAACTCAAATATATGGACAGAAATCAATCAAAACATTAACATTAAATTACAATCTCTGTTGTTGTTACCTCTTTTTCCCTTGCTTTGCTTCTTTGTTTATCTAGTTCCCATTCTGTGTATTGACATAGTAGCATGAACTGACTAATTATGAAAAACCTCTGTATTTTACAAGATATATGCATTACTGGTCTCAGCTGTAAAGAATCTGACCCAGATAAGTGATCATTCCTTAACTTTCATGGGTTACATTTTGGAGAAGAAATGTTATTTAAACATTCATTGAGTAAGTGATAGTAAAATAGTAATTGTTTCAATAGACCAGATTGTTCCCTCTCACAAGATTGTGAAAAATGGAAAAAAATAATCTGAGATTGCAGATTTGTGATTTCATTCAGTTATAGTCTTAAACCCATAGAGCCATGTGAATTCCAGGATGCCTCAAAAGGCTGTTGCACTCCCTGCAACCTCATTCATCTCTGGCTATCACTGCCACACTTTTTTCTTCCTTTTACTTGTATAAAAGAGACATAAAAAAAAGCAAAACCAGAAACAGTAAGGGAAAAGTAGGCCAAAGAGGCAAACCAGGCCTT
The DNA here is from genome assembly GCA_026413545.1 of Cichladusa arquata. Classification (NCBI taxonomy): domain Eukaryota; kingdom Metazoa; phylum Chordata; class Aves; order Passeriformes; family Muscicapidae; genus Cichladusa; species Cichladusa arquata. The sequence continues at coordinate 34,565,678 of JAOTQP010000001.1, read as the reverse complement.
CTCCTTCAAATTTTAACCTCAGGTATAAGATATTAAGAGAAAATTCAGATGACCACTCTCTGCAGTTAGAAAAATGAAGCAGAATCTTTTCAGGTCAAAATGGTCATAAACCCATTGAAACCTTTGTGATTATGACAGCAAACAAAACACCTTCTGTTTCGGTTAATGTAAATTATTTAGACATTGTTCCCTTGCAATGCATTCACATTTCTTCTATTTTCTGAATAGGCAGGTGCATTCACTTTTACAGTAACTCTTTTGTTCTAAAGGCATAGTCCAGAACATTTAGTAAAGAAGAAAATCTTGTGAAGACTAACCTTCCTAATGATATTCTGCAAATCAATACATTTTTTCTATTTAATAACTACATTACAGGGAATCACATTTTTTGTTCTTGTAACCTGTAATTGTCTTCTGATCTCCTCTTTCAGACCTTGAAATGTCTAACAGCAACTGAATATTTAGCCACTTGATGTTCATTTACTTGCAGGAATGGTTTGCTTTATATACTTTGGGTACTATTCCCTTCAGCCAAATACAGTTGTTAGACTGTATTTGAGAGTATTGAAGGACATTGCACTGAACTCACCAGCTCAGGAAATGCAGCAGGAGAACAAGATTTGTCTTTTGCCCATGCAGATGCACTGAATTACAAAAGTGTGGTATTGTTCATGGACTGTGCAAGGGACCAGGCTCATTTTTAAATAGGAAGATTGTTTTTGTTGGGCCTGATCTGTGACAGCTTTCATGCTATATGTGCCCAGATGTGTGCTCTGCACATGGCAGGAGGGTATCTCCTGCGCTCCCCTCCTGCCTGTTGCTTCTTTCCAGTGATTTTTGTACTATCCTGAGGTATGAACTAATCTTTACTATCAGCTCCAGGCATATGATTTCTTATCTGAGTGCTACAATGGTTTTTTGTTATTCTATGTTGATTCTCCACAACATCTAGGGGTGAAGAAGCAGCTTGAAATTCCCTTGCAGCCTTTGAACCACCAAAGCCATATATGGGCCAGTGGCCAATTGCAGCCACTGGAATAACTGTAATTGGAAAAATCAGTTTGCTATAAAGGGGCTCTAATGTTTTAAGACATTTGACAAGTGAAAAGTGGGTTCTTATGTGTGGCAGAACCGGCCTGACTGAGGAAGACAAATTAAACAGAAATGGCTTTCTCTTCTTTTTGCACTGGAATATTCTCTACTTCTGTAGATAATTTATTCTTGAAGGTCTTAGGAAAAATAAGCTTGTCATGTCATCTTATAGCAACAAGAGATCTGCAGGAGCAGCAAAAGCAGTAGATCTAAACAGTATTTTGGCTGGCCAAGACATAGCCATGATGATGACTGCTGAGAAGGCAGTTTTCCTTAGATGTGTACATCTTATCTCATGTCTCCCAGGCAACTTCCTAACATCTTTTTGAAATTACTAAAGACCAACTAATATATTCTAATACTATGACAAGCCTTATCAAGCCAGTACAATGCCACGTCATTTTCTATTTTGAGTAATATAAAATAAACAAACCTAGTAACTAAATACTTATAGCTATAAGTATTCGTTCCCATATCACCATGTAAATAAAGCTACATTGTTTTCACATTTGGCATGAAAAATAGATCGAATGTGTACACTGAATTTCTAGACAAGCCACATATGTAACTCTAGTGTATACGATATGAAATTCCTTGGGCATTATTTTCTTAATGTTCCTTATGCTTTAGAAAATATATTTGTATTAAACCAACAAACTTTCATTTCTCAGTATCAAAATCCTAGCTTTGTATTTTGCACCATTCAGAATAATCAATATTTAAAAGCCGATAAATAGCATTGAAACTACAGAAATATTTTTTCTCCATCTGAAAGTACTTGAAAATATATTACTTAATTAATTAATACATGCAGTAGGTCTTCGCACAGTTGCTCATGGATACTATAAGACATAAAGGCTGAGCTGGGATGTAGACTGTCAGCTCCCATAGCATAACTTGGCACAGTAGAGTGCACTTTTCAAACATTATTAAAGATTGAAACTGATCTTATTGTCTTCTTATAGGTGATGCAGAGATAGAGAATAAGATAGCTTATAATTTTTGAGTCAGAAAATAAATAAATAAAAACATTCTGTATCTACAGGGGAAAATATTTAAAAAAAAAGCAAGGTATAGTTAAAAACTCAACAGATCCATGAGCATTGGAAGAAATCTCTGTTTTAAGAAGTATTACTGGTTCAATTAATAATCTACACAGAAAAACTAGTATTAAAAACAACAAAAGTAATACCTCTTTTTAAAGAACTGTAGTCTTGCTCACTAAGCAGTCAGAAGACAAGAATTCTGATATTTTCTGCCACATGATAATGACTGTCTTTGGCATCAGAGATAAATTCAATATTAAGAGAGAAAGAACGCAATCCTTTTAAAATCCTATTCCAGACTGCTGAAACAAGAATGCATCTCTTTTCTGCAATCTCATTACCAAATTTGCTGTCCCTACTTTGCGGTGAATAAGAAAATACTTCTGGATTAATGGTTTCTTTTAATTTTACTACAGCCTGCATCTTACGAAGAAGTCACAAACAAGATTTGCTGAAAAAGAATTGCATAAGTTTTATATTTCTGAACAAGCATGCTAATACTTATTTTGAAAAATATAGCAACACACTTTACTACATATAGAAAGTTAAAAAGGAAAATCAACAGCAGGGCTAAATCTTAAGGCTATTCAATCCATATACACCATATGAGCTGAGAGAATGGTTTGTAACAGAAACAATTTTTAGTAACATATACGGGTTAGAAGTCCATTTAATTTTTAAAGAGCTTGAATTTGTAGTGGAATGGCAATAACCATCAGTCACTGGAGGGGCAGGCTGTCTAGGACAAATGCAGAGCACAGATGAGGCCAAAAGGCCAGCACAGGTTCAGTCTCAAAGACTGAAGTTTTCTTTTCATTTGAACAAAACAGAATGAAGTATTAGCTGTGAGTTGCTTGGGTTTTTTTCACATTGCTGTATTTCTGCCTACAATAAGACCCTTGTTGATACAGTCAAAGACAAGGGGATCCAGTGCACCCTCAATCAGTTTGGAGATGACACTAAGTTGGGCAGGAGTGCTGGTCTGCTGGAGGTTAGGAAGGCTGTGTAGAGGGATTTAATAGGCTGGATCAATAGGCTGAGGATAATGGTATGAGGCTGTAGGAGAATAGTTTGAGAAGGATGGTGCAGAAAGCAATCTTTTGCAATGAATTTCAGCTGTATTGATTACTGAGGAGTGGAGACAGCCTTGCCTGCCCAATGAGTTTGGGTGTTATAAAAGGGTGGGTTAGCTAGCCTCCTGTTATAGTTGGAGACCCAGAGTCTGCTGAAGTTTTGGATGGAGGCTGCTGGCTGTGCTGCGGGGTGGTAAATGACAGATAAGGCAAGGAGATGTTGTGTGAGGGACAGACAGGGTTAGGTGGCTGGGTAAGGGACAGCTTAGGTTTAGCCAGTCATGTAGAAGGAAGAAGGAAACTTGCCGAGAGGAGAGAAGGAGTCAGTGCTGTGTGGAGCTGCCTGTAAAAAAAGGAGTCTGTGCTGTGTAAAGTAGCTAATGAGGAAAGGAGTTAAGAGTAGTGTGGAGCTGCCTATGAGGAAAGGAGTCAGAGTTGCCTGAGAGAAGGCATGAAAAGTTTTTAATAAAAGACTGGTGCCAGTTGTGTCTGCCTTGATGTAATTACCACATGCGGTTTATGAAGGTGTGAAGTAAGAGGTTCTGCGTTTGGGTCACAACAACCCCGTGTGGCGCTACAGGTTGGGGGCAACGTGGCTGGAAAGCTGCCTGGCAGAAAAAGACCTAGGAATGATGGTTGACAGCAGCCAAACACAAGCCAGTGTGTGCTCAGGTGGGCGAGAAGGCCAATGGCATCCTGGCCTATATCAGCAATAGTGTGGCCAGCAGGACCAGAGTAGTGACTGTGCCCCTGTGCTCAGCACTGGTGAAGCTGCACCTCGAGTGCTGTGATCACTTCTGAGCCCCTCACTACAAGAAAGACACTGAGGTGCTGGAGTGAGTCCAGAGAAAGGCAATGAGCTGGTGAAGGGTCTGGAACACAAGTCCTATGAGAGAACTTGGATTCTTTAGCCTGGAATGAAAGAGACTCTGTGGAAACCTTAATACAACTCTGTACAATTATGTGAAAGGAGGTTGTAGTAAGATGAGTGTCAGTTTTCTCTCCCACACAGTCAGAAGAAGAAATGACCTCAAGCTGTGCCAGAGGAGGTTCACTTTGGACATCAGGAAGAATTTTTTCACTGAAAAACTGGTTAGGCATTGGAATGAACTGCCTAGTGAGGTGATGGAGTCAACATCCCTGAAAGTGTTCAAGAAAAAATGGGACATAGCACTTAGTGCTATGGTTTGGTTGATGTGGTGTTGGATCAAAGGTTGGACTCGATGGTCTTGGAGATCTTTTCCAGCCTTAATATTTCCAAGATTCTATGTCCATAATGTGACTAAATGCACATTGCTAACCAGTATAGTTTGCTTTATTGGTAACAGCTTTAATTGTGCCCACCTAAGCTTGGGAAACTTGGGCTCTACTGCCACTGCTGCTAAACATGCTCACGTGCCTGCTGCCACGTACCAGAAATAATTGTACAGAAACCTACAGCTCCTAATAGTTCCTACCAAAACTAATATGCAGACAGACTACTTTTAAGGACCTAAAAGAAAACAGAGAGTAGTAATAGTCAGAACGAATTTTATAAAAACACGCCATATCAAATCAGTTTCCTAATACTCAAGGTAGCAGAGAGAGAAGCAATACGTGCCATATACCTTGGTTTATGTAAGACTAAGACTATGTTGTAGAGAGGTCTAGTTGCCAAGCTAAGGAATATTTAGATGCATTAAAAAAAAATTCTAAAGTCATGGGAAAATTCTGCTTGTGAATTCCTTATCAGTGATTCAGGTACACCCTGAAAAGGACTGGGTAATGTTCCACAAGGATCAGCCCTAAGGGAGTGGTATTATCAGATATTATTTTCAATGATCCAGATGATCAAATAGAAAAGGTTTTGATCATATTTGAAGACGCCAATAAGCAGATAGTATAATTGCAAAATGGAAATAGAATTATTAGAGTCCAGATACACAGAGGAATTACATAAAAAAAGGAAAAGATGCTGTTTATGATGGGCAAATCTCAGGCCATGAACTTGGGTAAGAACAATTAACTCCACAAAAATAGGGAAGGGAACAAAGGGCTGAGTTAGAGCTCTGTAGAAGTATATTTAGAATTGTTGTGAATCATAGCTTCAAGTATTGTGTAAATGCAAAGCCCATGCAATTAATCACACACAATGATTAATAAACTGTCATAGCTAAAAGGACATTTCAAATAATCCTTCTTCTTTCAGTGCTGACCTCTGCTGCAGTGCAGCAACACTGATTGTTGAGCAATGAAATCAAAGAAAGACAGGAGGTACCTGGAGAGCTAAAATTTTCTCAGAAGAGCAGTGAGAAGGAAGAGAGAGAAAAAAGAGATGAAGAGGAAAGTTTGGGTGAGATAGAGTTCTATTGCTTGTTGCCTAATTACTTTCAGGACAACAATTAAGACTTCAAGTTTCAGTCTTTGAATATTGAATCCTCTTACAGGAGAATAAAATTACTCATATGCCCCACAAACTCCTGTCACGGCCTATAATGACCTTTCTCACTTCCCAGAAACACTGCAAGTGACAATGAAGTATCTTATAATGTGACCAGGTTGCCTGTCCCAGTTTTGGTTTTTTTTGTTTTTTTTTTCAATTCTCAACTAATTTCCTTTTTCATCCTTTCCCAAAAATATTAGCAACATTCTTTCACTCCACATTCTAGCTTTTGAGTCTTTAAGAAGCTCTTATTTCACATCTTCAAGCTTTGTGCATCAACCACAATTGAAGTATTTTTTATTATGTTCTTTTGAATCCAGGACTTTGTGTCTCCGGGTCTTAGAAAATACAACAGACACTGAAACTGTTGCCAGCCATGGTGGTCCTTGGCCACCCTACTGAACCAGGTGTTCACTATTCAAATTATTTTTCCAGGCTATACCCGAGCTCAGGTATTGTGTTTGGGTTGCACTCCTTTCACACTTTCTCTTAAAGGAAGAAAACAGGAGAGACAGAGAACAGTTAAAAACTTCAGCTCCTCCTTTATTCTAGTTGCTTTCATTTTGCCAACTCTATCCAATGTCATGTGAAACCCACAGAAATGTAAAATAATTTTTTTTTTCAATCTGCAGAGCATATGTAGCATAAATCCCACTTGCCTGTTGGGAAAGAGAGGGAATGCACCCTGGTCCCTTGCTTACAGTTTCCAACTGGCTGTGTGCTCCTCAGAAGAGGCTGTGACAGCAGGGCTGCTTTCCATAGCACGGTCACTGTGTTTACACCTGCTAAGCATCATATCCATTTCCTGGCATGCAGGAGAGACATTAGTAAACTTGTGAAGTTTTCAGTGCCTTGTGTTACCCAAATGACATCAGTTCTGGTGTCTTGATCTGATGGGAGGTGGTCATGTATGCTGGTTGCACGTGGAAGTGTGGGGGGTGGAGCCGCCACGGGGATGGAGTGGCTTTCCCCCCTGTGGGATGCAGGGACCAGTCAGAGGCTGATCTGGTGGTTGGCATCCCAGGTGGCCAATGAGAGAGTTGTTTCGCTTTCATAAATCACATTAGTGGGGGGTGGGCCGCTCTCTTTCGGCTTCCGGCCTCTCTGGAGGTGAGGTGACTCTGGCCAGGGCCCCGGACCCTGGCCTCAGGCTCGGCACGGGCCCTGGCGGCCCCCGGCTCGGCTTGGCTCCCCTCTCCACGTGGCGTGGCCGAGCGGGGGGATTGGGGAGCCACCAAAGGCTCTCCCTTCCCCCCCACCCCGTTCTGAGAGAAGAGGCCTCCAGCTGACCACGTGGCTTCCTCACATTCTGGATGCAATTTTAACTCTTTTAATGCTTGGATAAGATTCTCAATCTCCTGAGCTCCCCTGGTTGAGAAGAAATAAAGCATGGAGACTACAGAGGTCAGCGGAATGAAGATAAAGTTCCTAGTGGGAAGAGATTGAAAAGATGCAACTGATGAGTAGCTGAAAACCTTTTTTGTGGGGCTATAAGGGGACTGTGACTAC
>JAOTQP010000001.1:34534702-34558192 GCA_026413545.1 Cichladusa arquata | reverse complement strand
GAAATGATTATTTAAGTAGATAACTGACTGAAGTGTTTTCTGTATGTTGTTGTTAAGAAATGTGGAATGAAGGGAGGGGGAGGAGGGAATAATGTAGAAACCTTATTCTGAATTCTTTTTGTGTTATTAATAAATTTCTTTTTATACCCTTTTAAGTTTTAAGCCTGCCTTGCCTCGGCTTCTGAATCCTATCTCTAAAGGAAACTAAATATATTAAAATTGGCAAGCCCAAGCCACACCATGACATCATTGCCCAGGTTTTCTTCCTCAATATGAGCAAGGTGTGGGCTAGGAAGGGATGGGGCTGGCTTGATCTTGCCCTGTCACAGCCTTGGCATCTAGCCTGGGCTTGAGGGGCTGGGAGTGCTCCCAACATCCACCCTATAGAGACAACTCCTGAGACCTGAATTTACCTAGAAATAAATCATTAACCTGACAAGAAAATCTCTTTATGCAAACATCACTCTGAACATCCAAGTTTCAGACACCACTGAAATGCATGAAATAGAAATTCGGCTGCAATATGCTATGGAAGAGGTCTTAAATGCCTCAATGAATAAAAGCCAATGAATACTGTCTTTTACTGCTACCCTTCTATTTCTTGGGATGGAGAAAGACTGATCTCTCAGGGGCAGGGAAGAGGAAGAGAGAATAAAAGGTGGGAAGTTTCCCACTGAGAGTCACAGCGTGATACTCTCCTGGTTGCTTTCTAGGAGAAAAAGCATAGCCTTGTATGATTCATGTAACAGCAATCTCTGCTCCAGATGAATGCTAAGCACCCGTGTCCCCTGATAGCTTGTTCCCTTGCCACTTCTAACTTCTCAATAAAGCTAAAATAGGTTTGGTCCCTTCCTATTTTACATAGCTTCTTTGACAGTGCTTCAGCTGTCTCTCCATTCTCCAGGGCCATTTTACCATAGTGACTCTTAATAGCCCCAATTTTCTCCTTTCAAAGAGTTATCAGCACGATAATTATTCAGCTAGAATTAGGAATTCACATCAAATCCTATCACTGGTGTCCTACTCACTCAGCCTCGATGTCCTAGACTTGTGTTTTCCCATGACAACAGTCTTTCTACATTGCTTGTTTTTCCATGGTGTCCAGAGTAATTCAAGCTGCCTTCTAAAGCTCTAAAATTAGTTCTAAGATAATTATTTAATTCTAATTCTATTTTTTTTTTTTAAGAAAAATAATTTTTCTAAAAAACCTAGGTTTTCCCATTTCCTGGTAGTTTCTTGGCCCAGGGATTTAAAGATACTCTCTTTTTGCCATGTACAGCATATTCTACACTGTGAAAAAAGTGGAACAGATCCAGTACTTGGCATCTATTAAGTATCTGTATTCCAACTAACAATTAATTAGGATTAAGGGATGTTGAAAATATAGAAGAAGAAAATAATTACCAACTATTAATCATGTATTATGATTATGTATTATTCTTTCAGGTACTTAGAAGCTAATTGCATGCATTTTCCAGAGGATCTAAGGAGACTTGTGAAATATTTAAATTGCCTTATAACCCAGGATCAATTGAGAAATGTCCATGTTTCTCACAGGCAAACTAACTGCACTTGGCTGCAGCACTTCTGTCTCTCTGCTCATGCAGTTATTTAAAACACAACCTGCAGCTTGCAGCACCCCAAATTATGGCTAACTGCTGCACAGCAAAGCAGGCAAACTCTATCTGTAGGACATTGTTGTAGATTGTAGAACTACATCCTATGGCAGTGAACAGGAAAGAGAACCACTGTGGGATGCCATTGCTGGGGAGGATTTCCTGCATCCACTCCTCAGTGGAGGAGGTTGTCAGGTGAGGTTACAGACCTTTTCGTTTCAATTTAATCTCTCATGGATATTTACCTGATGTTGTTGTGATGAAAAAGGATGTATCAGGAGAGCTCTCCTTCCCCATCATATACATTGAGAGAACTCTTCTGCACACTGGTCATTTATATCCTTCAAGTGATCTAGGCAGGCAGCACCCTCAGGTTTCACACCAAAGATCAATAGAAATGTTCCTGGGAAATCAGTGATGGAGCTGAGTCTCTCTGGTTAGGCCTCCAGGTGTAGAAACATAATGTATTTCTAAATTCAGTGTAATGAGCCTGAGCATTAACTGTTTAGAACTCTTAATAATCCATTCTAAGTCTGATGGCTAATTAAACTAAACATAACAAACTTGCCTACAACTAGAACTGTTTGTATGTAATTTGAATAAAGAAATAGCAAAAGGTTATTTGCATATCCATAAAAACACCTACAGAAATATTCAGTAATATAATAAATCTTAGTTTTTGAGAAGTAGATCTCACTCATCAGAATAAAAAGAATGCAAAAAATAATTATGCAAAACTTATTTTTAACTCCAGAAGTAAATTTATCGAGTATCAAAAGTGAAATACTACAAAATGAACAAAAATGCTTCTGGGTACAGAGTTTTTATTTTGTATGTTGTTGATATCAAAAGCATATATGGTACTATCCTTTCTGATTCTTAAGGTACAGTGTGTTTGTACTCAGAACACTGGTTCAACAGGTTTTCATTTTGACTATGTGCAAAACACTGTTTGTCCTTTCCCCAAAACAAATGTTTAATATATACAGATTTATTTTATTAGGCACTTAGATTGCTGACTCACTTATAGATGAAGATTAGTCCTCTAAGAGAATGGCCATCTGTTTCAGCTGTTTCTTCTCCATAATGAAATTTTAACATTCATTTTAACAATGGAATTTTAACAGCCAAGTGATTTCAACTTCTGTGGGGGGGGAGAAAAAAAAGTCTTGAGCCCTAAGGTATTCTTGAAGAAAAAAACTTATAATTAAGTGATTTTATTTATATTCATAATATTGTTAGGAATAAGCATACTTCAGCCAAGGTCCAGTTAGCCGGATGGCATGATAGGTAAATACTGAATGGGACCATTGTGACCACCACAGTTGTAAGCAGTTCTGACCTTACAGAAAATTTGGAAATTTCCATGTGGAAACATTATGAGGACTTGTGGCACCATTCAGGAATACTCTGCATTATTTGACTTTCGGTTTTAAACAGGCACAGGTGTTTGTGTTTAAGAAATTTTTGTAACACTTATTGACTGCTTATTATATGATGCTGTTGGGGAACTCTGACCAGGAGTTAGATATTGATACATAGATTTGAATATTGATCTTGAAAGTTAGGTGTTGAAAGTCTGGGATAAGGGTCCTCATTCTCCTTTTTAAACACAGGACTCTAAACCAAAACATTGCTAAGGAGTTCATTACCTCAGACAAATTTCATTCTTTTTTAAATCTTTATATCCCACAGGACTGTCTTACAAGAAAACAAAATAAAAGTAATCTCTGTGTTATTTTGTTCAAAAATCCAAAACACAACACATACTAGCCTGTTCTGTGGGAAATTTACTCCACTCCTGCCAATTCCTGTATGGAGTGATGATATTCAGACACAAACACGGAGAATAATTGAAACATATTACGCACTGGTCCTTCAAGCATGCATGTATGTTAGATATATTATGCACTAATACATTGTAAGTATGACAGGTATGGATGACAAACATAATTAAACCTGATATCTAGGTCATTACCTAATAAAAAAAAATTAATAAAAGAGTAATCAAAGTCAAATTATTCCATAGGAATTATAAACAGTTTAAGTCTGATTTAACTTTTCTGCATTTTTCTTTAATCAGAAGGAGATGAGATTTCTGTTATATGTTACAATTTTTTTTTTTTTTTTTTTTTTTTGCTAAGAAGTGAAGGCTTGAGCTAAATACTAAAATCTCCTTGAGTATAAATGACAAATTGAGTTAAATCTAATCTGTGTGAAAGTGCCTTTAACCCGACACTGAAGTAGCTACATTTTCTTTATAATCAACATTTTAGAAAGGAGTGTTCTAAAGGTCCATGAACACCTCACCAGGTGCCAGACTATGGCTAGGAGTAGCATTGCTATCAGTGGGGATGGACAGGACATCTCCAGGGGCTGGTGACCCAGACAGGATCTCAACATCAGCAGCTTGCCTTGGGGCTGATGGCAGAGCAAGAACAGTGAGCAAGGCTGTCAGCAAGGGCAGCTCTCTTCTACTCTTAGGGTGCCCAGCAAGGTGGTGTGAAAATGATGTTTTTTAACTGCTGAGGTGATTTACTGAGGCCAGCTTGTGGCTGTCTGTGCCAGTGGTACACCCCAGCATCCCAAATACTGGCAGAAAGAAAAGTCAGAGTGAACAGTAGCTAGGCTGGAAGCTCAAATGCTTTATTCTCCTTTTGAACTATGAGCAAGGAGGTACTACATGCCCCTGTGGGTTGTGATGGAATACCTGATGTCACAGCACCATCTTCCTCTGTCTGCCCTTTTCTGTTAATTAGGGATGCTAAAGTTACAAGACTAATACTGTCTCTAATGACACTGACAAGGAAGTCTAGTTATTGGGTGGGAGGAAGAAGAATTTGGTAATTAATCCATTGCTGCTCAGAGATTCCAGTAGCATTTCTTAGAGTAACTCCTGCAGAGATGCTGTATTTGGTTGGTAAAACTAATAACAACTTCATTAAGCTAACAGCTCCTAATGCTAATAATAATTCTGTTGTATCTTAATGGATGTACTCGTCCTTGCCTTACTTTTTCATTCACAATTTATTGCAGATACACTTCATGGTCTCTTGTGTCTCAGATTAGTGTTCTGTATTACCACAAGATCATTGTCAAGTCTTACTGTGCCTTTTAGACTGTGAAATACCTGTCTCACATCGTCCTCAGGGACTTCAGTAAGTGCAGGAGTAGCCTTTATCTCAGTTTGAAATTTATTAAATGTGTTTATTTAATTTTTTGCTTATGAAGGCATTTATTTTAGAGGTATTTAAAGAATTTTAAAACAAGTTAAAAATAGGAGAAATGACAGGAATGTGAAATAATTCCTATGAACAGGAATGTGAAAAAAAATTACTTGTCAAGATCTTCCCAAATGAAAACTCTACCTTCTTCATTCAGCCTTCTCTGGGGATGACTGCAAAAAAAGAGCTTTTATCCAAAATTCAGTCCCTTTACAATTTTAATCACCTTATGCATTCTGCAAAACACTCTGTGCTGCAATGCTGCTAGTAACACCCTACTGGGTGCTATAGCAGTGTTTGATGTGTGCGCTGTGTGAGATCTGTCAGATCAGATCCTAGAGGGATGGTGCTGGGAGAGACCCACACAAACCAGCCTCGAGAAGGGACAAGGAGGTAGCCAGAGGTAGCAGCAGCCAGCTGGTGCCAATGCTCCTGTGATTCTAACAGTCACACCTCAGGGAGGGAGGAGAGGCAGAGAGAGCTAAACATAATATGAGACAAAAAATATTCGCTTTCATCAGAAGAGGTAAATTAAAAGCAACAATATAATTTTTGACACTTTGCAGGGTTAAAATAAACCATATGCATAAAAGTATTTTCCAGATAGTGTGAGGGTCTTAACCATCTTAACCATCTTCCCCCCAAAATTAGTACTGGATAAATGAAATCATTGGTGAAAATACTGACATCAAAAGAGTGCATCTTGGGTGGATGCCTTTCTAGGGTAAACTGCCAAGGAAAGAAAAATTTGTATCAGCAAATATGTTAAATTTTGGGAAATCAGCCCATGAGGAAAAGAGATCTTCAGTGAGCTCTGCATGGCACCATTGAGGGTGTATTAACAATCAAGAAGTGTTTCCCCTGGATTTGGTCTGCTTGTTGTCCCACTGCTTGCACACAAATCCAAGTGCTGCCTGGCTCAGTAAGGCCTGAAGAGTTTACTTGCAAAGAAAAGATTAGTGGGCTCTATCCAAACCCTAGGGAATAGGCAGATGATACCCAACTACTGGAACACTACAGTGTCAGGCATCTTCAGGGCTGGTTCCCCAAAAAGGCCTAAATGCCAGGATGTCCCTTCATTCCTTCAAGTGATTCCCAGCCACAGGGAATGCTGACTATTATCAGGGAAGGACGAACTGCCACAGGAACACTGCCTAATCTCTGGTTATGGACATGGCTGAATATTTTACAAACACTAAATCTACTCTTCCCAAAAAAATTACTGTGTATCTTTTTTTCAAACGTGCATAAAGTTAATTTCTCTCTAATATCACAGTACCACCTGAGGACATGAATTATCTCTTCATTTACTTTGCTAGGTAAAGATGAAGCTGGCTGGGACAATTACTTTTAAATTTGCTAATAAAAGTGTTAAATTGATCATTCATATTGGTAATGCAAAAAAATACCCTCCTTCTTAGGTAGACTCATTTAGATTCTCATCAGAGAGGCTGCAATAGTTCAGCACTACAAAGATTTTAATTAAAAATTCTGGGAAAAAAATAAATTATTTTGTGTTATTTAATTATGTACTTCTCCAGATGTTAGATTTAAAATAATAGGAATGGGTTTAAAACAATAAATTTCTACTGCATTGGAATGTTTCTTTGTCTGAGCAATTTTGCTGCAGATTAGATTTCACAGAAACACAGAGAATTTCTATTTGCTGACTTTTTATTAGATTTGGCAAGAACTACTGCTGTGAAAAAAATTCTCAGGGCAAAACTGTGATTAAAAGATATAGAAGATCCATATCTAAGAAGGATGGTGATAGAGCTGCCAATGAGATCTGCAGTGGCTCAGTGGAGCCATCCTGTGTAAGCATATTTAAATTATACATATATGAATATATAAATTTAATCTATTTTCTTCTTGAAGGCACAATGTGCAAAATAAACCTAACAAAGGCAGGCCTTTGTATTTCTGGAAATAAATGTAGATAGACAAGCAAAAGAAATTCACAGATTTATGGCTATGACTTCACTAAATGGCATTATTTTTGCACAAGCAGGCTTTTAAATTGAGCACTCAGAAAAAGGTGATGGTTTTATGAGATGTTTAGTGCTGGCAGAAGTGGAGCAGAGGTCTGAGGCAAAGGCAAAGACATTTGATAGATCTGGTTTAGAAAGATAGGGTGGAGTGAAACAGGAGAGAGCCCCAATTCTGGCTGCATAACACCTTCACAGGTGTTGGAAGAAGTCATTGTCCAGGGACAGAGCCTGGGGTCTAAGGAGAAGGAAGGTGGAGGGATGGGCTTAAATGATCTGGTGAAGAAGCAAGGCTTTTTGATACTCTCCATTCAGACCTATATTGATAGCAAATTATTAAAGATGTTAAATTTGCTCTTAACTCTTTTTGGGAGTCCTTTTGAAGGACTTTATTAACTAGCTGTGCATGTGAATGCAGAGAAGCTTAGGGAAGGAAAATATGATCTGGAATCCAAAAGTATCAAAAGGATAACTTTTCTCTGAAGAAATAAGAATCACGATAAAGATTAAAAAAATATATGCTGTTCCCAAACAAAAAAAAAGCAGGAGCTCATTTTATTAACTGCACTCTTTTGATCGAGACATAGCCTAGAAATTAAAAAAAAACAAAAGCAAAAACAACATAAAAAGTGTGAATTACTGCATTGCTGCAAGGAGCAAAAGGCAGATTATCATATATATCTACAAAATATTGAAGGCAAATAAAAGAACTCCAGATCAGAGTGAAAACACACAAATACAAGATTAGGTATGTCAGTATCTTCTCAGAAAAAGGATAGTTTTCGGTTTAAAAAAAAACAGTTGACCGGTATTGTATTTGATGGACTAATGGAATTTTCAGTCAAAAAAACCCCCATATTATAGAAATACTAAACCAGGAATTAATATTTTTCCAAATGCAAGGAAACTAATTTGTTCCACACTATGCTTTTCCCAAAGGAATTTCACTAGAAAGACATGTAAACAAATGCTGAACATTTCACTCAGTTGAAAAATTTAAATTCTTGAAAGCTGGAAAGAGCTCTTTTCTATCTATTCAGTTCCAATTAATAATTTCATTTTGGATTGTATATCTGGCATTTTATGAACCATCTTTATAGATAAAATAATGATGTTACTTTGTTGAGCTGGATCAAGAATAAAAAGATACTTCTTTTCAGTTGGATTTCATTTTAATGAACAAAATATCTGTTGCATATAAAGGTCCCATAAAAACAAACTACCAAGTACCTAATAAGTACTATTGCCAAAATAGCTGCATTTTGCACAGTGTTGAGTCTTTGCAGTGAGGAACAGGAGTATTTTCTCTTTGCCTTTATCTCTGGTTATCATAGCTCCTACTTTGATATTGTTCTAATACAGTGTTGAATTCCTGGAAGGATGAATTCACATCAAGGTGGTTAATACTCTGTGTTCCATACTAATATTTAGTTGCAAATAAAAGTAGTTATGTTCACAGTATCTCCAGTTCTACCACCCCTAGTTCTCTACCGGATATATGATTTCAAGAGCACGTCCCATACATCTCTGACTGTTTATTTTGGTGTATGAACAAAACAGCAGTGCTGCAGGTAAAATAAACCACTTTGAAGATAGTAACTATTTCAAACTGAAAAAAGCAATTAATCTGATGCACCTTGATTTCAGCCTTCAGGACATGACTGATGTGGTCATATCATAATAATGTGTCAGTCAAACACCACTACCACACAATTGTTATTTCTATAGTTGAAATGGCAGGATTTTTTTATCTGTTTCTGGGGTCATGATGGTCAAGAAGACCTTGAGAACATAACATTCTGGAAAAAGCATATTGTTTAGAAAATATAAAACGGGGATTTGTGCTGCCTTTTATCAGAATACCCACTGGTGTCTGCCTTTATTAGGTAAAAAGCTGGAACTGAAGTATCCTGGCACAGAAATTATGAAGATCTGCTTGAGAAAATACCTATGTTTTTACATATGATGAATACAGTAAAGTTATGAATTTTAGATTTAAAGACTCCTTTAAAAAGTTTAAAAAGGGGTGGATGGCAATATAGACTGAATAGCTTATGAGTGAGCACAAAATAAATGCATAAGTGAAAATGTACCCAATCTTGATGTTCACTATTTCAGACTGGTGCTGCTTTTCTCAGTGCCTAAATCTCCTTATATTGGGAGTTAACTTTTAATATGCTGTAAGTACATTGAGTTCATCTTAGTCTGTTACTTAGAGTTTTTCAAGAGAGATTTGCTATTGCCACTTTAAGAGTCAGTTTTTATCAACACCTCTTCAAATTTATTAATCTGACAATAGAAGAAAACTACTGGTTATAAAGAGAAACCCACAGAAATACTCAATAATTTCTGTTTTTAAGCCTTTTCAACAGTCTGCTTCAGTACAGCTTGGCTGCTCTTCTCTCCCTCTATGCCAAAATGATATTTCAGCCTTATTGAATATTTAGTGGGCTTATTTACTCACAGTGTACAGTATTCATCAACATTTTATTTCAGATCAGCCAGGGTCAGTTCAGATCCCTGCGGTATGTTTTTCTATTTTCACAAAATTAAGGGTAGCAATACAGGCTGTGATCTATTTTGTCATCAACTGGCAGTTAGTATTAATGATACCTGGAACAATCAGTCATCATTACTTTGGATTATTCTAATATGTCTGTAGAAAGGGAATTGGGCATCTAGCCAGTTACAGGGGAGAAAACTGACAAGAAAAATAGTAGATGTAGACAGGAGTTGTTGGCACTCATATTTTCCAATGATACAATGATTATTTTTCCATTACCTCAAGTCTGATCAATAGAATTGGTACCAAACTGAATGGTAGCATTTGACTTTTATTGGTCAATAGAAGAGATTGGTGATTAACTGACTTTAATTAATGAATAGACAGGAAAACTGATACTGGCAATAGTTTTCTGCTGTTAAAAAGATTTGTCCGATCTCAGTATTTTGGTAAACTAACAGTTTTTATTGGAGGGATCGTATTAGAGTCAAGATGTCAGGTGGTTGGCTGCTTTCTGATATTCACTAAGTCTGAATTTTCAGTTTCTTTTAATTTCTAAACAATGCTTCTTCAGACCACCTGTGCTAACAAGTGCTTGATAGAACTATCAAATATACGTGAGGTGATTTTTGCAGCAGGCATTGCAAATAAGAATCTCCAATAGAGTAAGTGTCATCAGAGATGCTTATTAATGAAAGAAAAGAAAGGTCATCTGGTTTCAATTTTAGAATATTGTCAGCTCATTGCTCAGGAAAGACTGTGTTCAACTTGAAATGCCATCTGAAAGGCAGACATGGTTTCTGTAGCTTTTATCAAGCTGAATGACATTTGTCTTTGGCAGAGTGGTAGCCTGCATAATTTGCTGGATCAATGGAAAAATTGCTTTGAAGATACTTATTCATATTATCATGTTTCCTACATGAGCAGAAAGCTGCCTCCAGCCAGAAAGAATGTGAGATTGCAGCCTACACCCCTGCCTCCCTCCCCAAAACTTGGTAAGGTATCAGAGATGATAAGATCACTGCTGGTGACAGGTGAGTTTTGTGGGGTATCCCCAATGTTCTTACATTCAGTCAATACTCCATCTTCCACAAAAACTCTGCTTAAAAATGAAGAGAAGGACTTGCACAGCATCTGCAGAAGCCTTATTCCTTGGTCAGCTACAGTGAGTGTCTTTGCTTTTGTATCCATGCCTCAGCCAGCAACACCCCCTGAGGTAAAAATGGAAATTTGGTGTGGATTTGGACCAGACGTTTTGTCTTTCACTAAGTTGCACATTACAGATTTTTTCTGAGGAAGTAACGGGGTTTAATGAGATATATCCCATTCTTTTTGTCTGTCTGCTGTTAGGCACTTGATTCAGTACATCATGAAAGCCTAGGAGACCTGAGGAAATGACTCAAAGTCCCAAGGAAGGAGTTATACTGACTGATGAAAGAACCACTCAGGGAGTGGAAAGCTCTGTTTGTAGGGATGACACCTGAATGTCATTTTTCCTCAGTTTCCATGGTTGCCTGGCACAGCCAAGTTCTGCCTGTCCTGACTGTTCTCAGCTGATGGACACATTGGAAGAAACAGCTGTTGGTGATATTATGTTGTACACAATTTTGCTTAAAGATGATCTTAAATACACTGAGGGCATTTGCCTTGTGCTCTCAGCATGGAGAATGTCTGCAGCTGACAGTCAACCTAGTGAAGCACAAAGCAATGTGTAGTCGAGGAGAAATTGTGTATCAGAGTGTTGACATATTCTATTTATAAATTTCCTGTTAGAAGTACATGTTCCATCAACAGAGATCACAGAATAGCAGAATCCCAGAATCATAGAATTACAGAATGAGTAGTGTTGGAAGGGACCACAGCAGATCATCTGGTCCAGCATCCCTGCTCAGAGAAGGACAAATGCTGCTTGTAAATCCTTTTGCAATATGTTTGGTGGTCCCAATACCACACTCTCTTGGCTGAAGAATGAAGTGTTATCAGAGTGAACTGCTTCATCTTTTTAACATCTTCTTTTTAACAACTGTGGTCTCATACTTCCTGAATTATCACTCAAAAACTGGATAGCAACTTCCATCCTGTCTTCCTAAGATTCAAGACTTGTTCTTGAAGATGACTTGGACACAAATAGGTAATACTGTCATCTGGTTTTAACAACACAGACAGAAATATTAAAGTTGTGATGTTATTCAAGGGTTTTTAACTCCTAATTTATCACAAATTAAAATACAGTACATCAGTGCTCAGAAGTATTCCTGAAGTGCTCTGATATTTCAGATATTGCCAGTTTCAAGCTGACAATACTGTTGATTTGACAAAGATATAGTTCTTTGGGCTCAAATATCTTGCTGACACCAAATTTAGTGTGTTCATGAATTAACATTTTGTAAGAGCTTGTTTATTCTCTTTAAAAGCTGTAGACAAGTACATGGAATAACAGACTTCCTTAATAATCTTGAATATTCTAATATGATATTTTAAGACATTGGTAGTGTCTTGTAGAAAACAATGGTGCCAAATAATGATGCTAGCTAATTAAATAGAAAGGAAAAGTTTGTATGTGTCTGACAGAAAGGAGGCAAACACATGACATGGCATAAATCCCTATTCCTGTTCAGATTAGCAACTAATTCACTGGTCATGTTACCCTTCCAATCAGAGTATGGGAGAAAGAATGAAGTGTCAATTTTTTTTTTTTTTTGCTTTGCTTTTACCAAAATAAAGGCTATATGAAACAAGAAATTGTCACTGAATGGAATCAGTTTTTGTTTTCAACCAATGAATGCAGCCCTCCACTTACAATATTTGAAACAGGGTTCAAAAGGTGTTTGCTGCTGAAAGTATGGCTGTGAAAATATTAATTATTTGAATTCTTTAATTAAATATATTATAATTGTTATTATCTTTTACATACCTTACTTGAAGGAAACAGACCAGAAAGCAACCAAGAAGGATGGATACTTTCTTTAGAAAAAATAGGATTTTTGAATAGTCAGTGTAAAATTGCAATGAGCTTATCTACAAGTATTACTCCTTGAGCTGTTATCCAATGCAAAGGTTGTGTAAATTTACAGTTTCACTGGAAAAACCCACAGATAAAAGAGATTTCCATAGAAAAGGCCTTTTGTTGAGCTGGTAGATTATTCTATTTGCTTTGAGTGAGCACTGGTTCCACATCCTTTCCCTCCACTTCTGACAGATATAACTGATGGATGTTGGTAATGCTAGCAGGAACCTCTTCCCTGAGGGATATGAAGGAGCTCCTATGAAACCTTAGAGTTGGAACTAAATCTTCTTTAAATTAAGCTATAAAATATTGTTTATCTTATATGTTTACCCACCTTTATCATGGAAAAAAAAATAAGCCAAGCTAAACTTTAGGCTGTTAACTGGTCATCAGTATTTCTGAGGGAATAATAAAACAAACTTGTGGGAAGCTGCATCAAGATTTTATGACATCTTTCAATGCTTCTAAGCTACAGGGACTGGGGCAGGTGAAACCTGTTGTAAAACATGCCAAGACCCATGAGCATGCAGAGACTTTGCATTCATACAATAAATCCTGGTTGCTGGCATCCCTTGGGCTAATACAAGAGCAGCAAGTTATTTGCAGCCCTGGTTCTCTCTCTTATTGCTTGTCAGTTCTCCCCATGGGTCCTGGCCTTGCATGTAGGGAACTGGCACCTGTTGGCAGTGCCAACTGAGCTTTTTCAGAAGGGAGATATGGAAAGGGGACATCCATTGGCTCAGTTCTGCACTTCTTGTCTAGACATGGAAGGAACCAGCCCTCAGCTCACATCCCTCTCCTTGCAAGAGATTCCCTGGGAATGTACTCAGGTCATTCTGCATTTGTGAAACCCCAAGCCAGGTATCTGTACTGCTGCAGCCAAACAGGCCCTGCACAAGGTGCAGTGAGAGGCATCAGCACCGGCCTCAGGGACATACAGTACCTTCTGCACATTGCTCCTTCCACTATATTAATTGTCCTCTCTTCAAAACAGCAAATATAATATTCTGCTGCAGACAGAAGAATTCCAGCAGAACTGTGGTGTATTCTGTAAAATCAATATTAATCATTTTCAAATTGTTTGCTTGTTGACTTTCTGAGGACAGAAAGAAATCCTTAGGGCAACTTAAGCACAGCACAAACAAAATGTTCAACAACAAGAAAATGGTTGGCTTTTTTTTTTTGCTTCTTGCATCTCACATTTGACCTTTAGAATATTCTTGTCATTTAATCGCATAAAGGGCCATAAAATGTGATGAATTACTAATATCTTAGTATCTCATAGTCATGCTTGTATAGTAGAATTCTGAAATTCTTTATGAATTGCATTAATACTGGTTTAAACATTTTATTTTGTGATTTCTTGACTATAGCTTATTTGCTGTGACCCATACAAATAGGAAGATAAAACCCTTCTTCATTTTTGTCCCAAATAGCAAGACAACAATAGAAAATAAAGTCCAGATATGCAATTTGGGCTGAATTATTATATTCTTTTCAATACATAAGCTGTTTTCATTTTACTGATCATCCTCAAAGTGTTCTTTTTTATCACAGTTCCTCTCATACTGCTTTTACAATGATGGTACATTCATAACAGTGATTGGATTCTAGGGAGAGAAGTATTTACCCCTGTTCTGTGATAACTCTTCTTTTGGCGACTGTTTCAGAATGAATGCTACTGGAGTACTTAAAGAAAACATAAGCAGTCTGAGATTTAATCAAATTATTAAACTAAACATTAAACATTAATCACTGTTAATAAATATAAAGCACATTAAATATGGCTACAGAGTCTGTCCTTCTCTCTGGTGCTGGGATAAAATCTTGTATGTTGGCTACACTAGCTTTTTGTCAATATGCAGGAGCAGCTTTTTCATCACTTAGCCATAGGAAAACAGAATTTCACCTCTGTGATGCACCCTCTGTGCATCCCTCTGAAGGCTGATATACTCAAGGGCAGTTTGTCTGAACAATGATTTCACTGAGATAAGAAGATAATTCTTACTGTGAGTAAGAAAATTAATAGAGTAAACATAAGAATGTTTTATTTAATGTGCCTCCATTTATATTTTGTGCAAGTGGAATGAGACTGGAAGATCTGAACAATGTTACAGAAAGAGAATACTAATACATATATTTTCCCCAGAGCATGATGTGGCTCTGATCCCAGAATCAGATTTCTATCCTGCACATTGTACTCAAATATAAACAAGGACTACCTCTGCTCTTCTTTTAGTCCCCAGCTTTTGAAACATTAGTGCATCTAGTGCTTTTTGTTCAGTCAAGTTGTCTTTGTCCATGCTGTGATATGAGAACAAACACATGAGCAAGCACACGTTATGCTCACACACAGGGCTTTGAATTGGAGCTTGTTTTACAAGCCTATTTACCAGAAGTCACTAGGATTTTTAATGTCTTTTGATGGTCTACTGAATGACTTAATAAGACCAAAGAGCCTATATTTTCAGAGTGTCATTGTATGAAGTATGATAAATCATATCTGTTACGCATGGATAAAGTATTTTTCTTCAACTGGGCAGTATTTTTCAAAAGCTGCTTCTCACCAATTCACAGTTCTCTTGGATATGATTTCACTGGCAAGCCTATTCTGTCTGGCACATCTGTATAGAGGTGTTATCATGGGGGGAGATGAAAATGTTTCAACTAAGTAATTGAGGAATAACAATGAAGAGCTTCTGGGCTCCTGTTTGTAAGGTTTTGGCCATACCCTGTATTTCTGCTTTATAATTATTCCAAAGAGCACCTTTAACATATACTGAAACAGAGAGATACATTCTTTGCAAAGTATGGAATTACTGGCTGCAGTTTTATAGCTCAGGGCAAGCAACCTAGAGGCCTTATTAATACTTGATGAATCCCTCGCAACGTCTCAGCAGTGAAGAGAAGACAAACAACCTGCTGGATGATTGATGCTGTGCCTGCCAAGGAGGAACTTTAAAGCTTGATTCTCTCTTACAAAATCTGCAGAAATCCAGTCTGATCCGGCGTGATCCTGCAGTAGCAATAGCGTGAGCTGAGATGCAATCTCTGCCCTATTGCACAATGGAAAGCATGTTAACAGTGGTTTAAGTCCTTTTCCAAGGCTTTCAGCTTCCATCTCTGCCTCCTCCCTCCCCACAATCTCGACCCTTCCCTAGATCTCCACAGCATGCTGCTCTTCGGCAATGTGTGTTTGCATGCCTGTGTCAGGCTGCACACTAAAACTTACATTAATCACTATTACAAGTATTGTTTGCTCTCTGAACCAGATGGCTGCAAAGAGTCTGTTAATCCCCTTTTTCATTGTTTTTCCTTCTCCAAATCACGGACACTGTTTTCTGTGCAGATGTTTTCCTCATGTTCTGTTTCTTCTGGCTCCCCTCAGGTGTCCTGACATACATAACCTTTGTCAGATGAGACACATGGTTGGACTTACTGGGTAATCTCCTGTGTGCCTGCCCAAGCCCTAAAAATCAGACTTGAGAGATCCTTACCTACGCATGATGCCATATGGGCAGAGAACCATTCACCTTTCCTGCAGTTTGATGGTTCATAGGAAATTGCAGTGTTCTGCAGTCTTTTACTGGAGTAGGGCCATCAAATGAGTGAAGTGAACAAACTGATATTTTTATTCCAAATGAAATTTTCAGTCACGTGGACATCACAAAGAATCCCTCATATCAAAAAGAATCCCTAAACTGCACATGAACTCCTTGAATTACAGTAGCCAAATTGCAATTCGGCTGTGTGCCAAGTCTGCCTCAAAAGGGATGATAGTAGTATATATTTTAAAAATATATAGCCATTTTAACTTCTACACAAATACTCAATATCAAATAGGAACAATTTCAGTAAAATACTATTTAAATTCAATTAACACATCTGGGTCCATAAATTTGCCTTTTACTTATTTCATTTTGTTTTGTAATTGCCACATACTGAAGCCAAAGGGAAAAAAAAAAGATTCTACTCCAGGGCATAATGAATTATTGATTAAGGCAGCTAGATCAGTATGAATCCTTTAGGAAGCCAAAAGTAAATCAGTAAATGAAAGGGTTTTAAATATATACTTAAAAAAAGGGATTTTGGCAAATACTGAAAGGAATACTAGGCAGAAAAATCTCAAACCGTCTGAATCGCTACCCCTAGCTGTCCAGTCACTCCATGATTTAAATAAATTGCAGTTTAGAGTGAATTATGTGGGAAAATGAATCCAATATAGAAAACAGCTTGTAGAAGAGCTAACACTGAAAATGTGGCAGCATTTAAATCCTGATCATGTGAAAACATTTGTTACACAGATCAGACAAAGGATTTGTGAAGAATAGAAAGATTGAAATGCTGTTCCTTCAATAATACCATAAAATGAATGTCCACTGAAATCAGTGCTAGTACATGGATAGTTCAGAGCAGAAAAATTATTTTTTTCTCTTTTATCAGGTCTCAAAGGCAATATATTGGGATAAGGTGATCGTAAATCAGGAAAAAAAATCAAAGAAAAGACAAAATGTCAAAAATCCTCAACAAGAAACCACTTAACTCATCTGCCTTATGGCCAAACTCTAAGGGAAATTTGTCTCAAGACAGTGTGAGGGACATAATTAAATTATTTTCTTTTTGCTTCCTTACAGTAGTAACTGTACACCAAGATCCTTCTCCTTGTAAAAAGTGAAATCGCTAATTCTGTGTGTAGAGAAATAGGGAAATACGGATATTCTAGCCAGTAATCATATCCAGAAAACATCAATATGATGGGTTTTTTTCAGTAAAATAGAGAACAAGAAACATATACAAAACCACATAAATTCTCTAAATGGTCATTATAAAATTAAGTTTAACATAACTGTTTAGAACTTGTAAGGGCCAAAATACTCCTGAGGACTTCAAGTCAAACTGCACTGTGAGCTCTTATTTCTTAGTATTTTAATGGCATAATTAGTGTGTGGAGCTTTTCAGAAGAAATATCATCTCAGACAGACAGTATCCATGGATAAAACTGTTTCTCAGTCACAATGGTTAAAACACTGTCAAAATCATACAAGGGCCATTGAAAATTAATGTCTACTCAAGAGGCTCCATGAAGACTATTAAACTACCAGGAATCTGTAAGCAAATCATTAATGTGTCATGATATCTTTTAAGATTAAACGTGTTTCTACTCTGAAAAGGGATTCTGTCAAACAGCATTTTAGCATTATGTGCACTTTGGAACTCAACACTTTTCTAGTTCTTGGATTTATATATACATTAGAAGGATATATGTTTCTTCTGACTTCAAGTGAAAATTCTTCAGTGGGATATGAATTTCAATTTAATTTCTTTTACCTTTTGAAAACTACAGGTGAGGAAACCCGCGGAGGATGTTGTGATCATAGGGAAATTAGATGAAAAGTAACCCAAATAAGACAAAGTGCCAAACAGAAGGGAATCAAATTGAAATGTTATGCTGGAAGAAAATTAAGGTTTTCAGGACAGAATATTTTATCTTCGAGCCTGTGAGAAAATCCTCTTATTTTAGAAAGTGTTAGACCTGAATATTTGTCCAAAATGTAGTCAGCTGTTTTCTTCAGAACTGGTGGCCTAAAAACTTAGCTGCTCACACCCTTGCATATGTCTACGTTGGAGGCTTTCTTGTTAGCTCCAATCTGCATTTTCCTAATACAATAAAATTAACATGTCATTTCCTCTTTATTCTGCTCAAAGTTTTTGTTTTTCAGAAAAGTGTTCCTTAAAGATCATATTTTTTTGCATGATGAGAAACCAACATATGCATAGAGTTTGTAACTTTTGGGTTTATCTTCTAAGCTTTAATTAAATAATTATGGCCTTTAGGAAAACACAACATAGTTAAATTCCTTTTGCATAGATGAGAGTGAAACAGGCATTCCTAGAGGACATGAACAAATTAATAAAAGTGAAACAACAACTAAACATTGCTCTGTTTGTGAATGAATTTTATTTAGCACAGATGAGCAATAAGCAGAAAGAAATTTAATGATGGAAAAAACCATTTATCTCCAAGAAGTTATGCAATTGTAGCAATAAAGAAACAACATTTTAAAAGTAAGTTAAAATATAGTTCTGCCTTACATCTTTATATACCAAGTGACAATGATAATTCACAGCATTAAATGCAACACTAACTATGATAGATAAGATACAATACATGTATGAGAATCACACTATAAATCCTCTCAGGCAAATTAAATTCTGAGAATGAGATCACTAAAAGGCAAGAAGATATTAATATAAGCCTGTAAAATTAAGGGAGAAAAAGCTATTCACCAGACACATAAGAGAAATAAGGTAAGGAATATCCCTACAAGTCTGTGTTATGAAGAGTCAATCTTCATAATTCAATTGCTATGAAACAATCTCCTTAGATTTGTGAGAGTTTCTAGAAGGAGCTATCTGAAATATTTTGGGATTGAAATAGGGCTAATTAATATTTTAATTTGAATAACATTTTATATTTTACCCAAGCAGCTTACCATTTTCTCTTTAAAAATCCTGTCTCTGCCACTTGGTGTGTGGTAAGGATGTTTATCTCCCACATTCTGAGTTATGTGTTAAGGCCATAAAATTGAAGGATAATTCTTTTTTATTACTCTTATATGCAAAACTGTTGTTTGGCTTGTATATTATTTTCCATATTGCTGGAAATTGCATATTTCCATATGCTTCCAAAGCTTTTTTTCTTCTTCTTCCCATTCCCTAACTTTAAAGATGCATCTGCCTGTGTGCCAATCAGCAGCAGCAAACACTGCCAGCACCCACCTGGCCCCATGGAAAGGCTCTGGTGGCTGTTTTAGGGGCAGCCTGGGGTACCCCAGCCTCAAGGCAGCCCATGAGCTATGGGTGTTCTGGCTGTGTCCCACAGCAGATGCTCAGGAGGGAGGCAAGGAGGGATCTGTTCCAGCAAGCTTTGGGTCATTTGGTTTCCATTCCTCCCCCCACAGAGTTTAATGGCAGTTCATTACTCTAAAGTCATGAAGGGACTGACCACGGATGTAAGAAACAGAGAGATTCAGGAAAACAGAACAGGAAAATGTGCAGAATTCACAGAGAAAGTCACTCACAAAATTTCTTCTTCCTCATAGTGTTCAGATGGTAAACCACAGCTCTCCTCTGCAGGGCGATCTTTATTGATGAGGAAGTTTTTTAAATTTGTGGAGCTTTCCAGTAAAAGTCTTCACACTTACCAGTAGGAAAGGGTTTTTGAGAGGTTATGTCGTTCACTCTCTCCATTTATAGTTTATATTTTGGTATGTAGCAATATTTGCTATTTTTGAGAAGCTGTGCTAGCTGTCTTTCTTTTATAGTAGACATAAACCCTGACAACCTTAAGCAATCATCCACACAGCACGTGTGTACCCGGATTTCCTGGGAAGGTGGATCTTCTTGGGAATGCACAGAGCACGTAAACTCAGCTTTTCAGATCAAAGCAGAAGTTTCGATTTGTACCTGTCAGATTTCACTAATTAGAGCACTAAGGGAGGAGAATAGTAGAATTTTATTAACAGTTGCCTTCTAATTGGTACTGTGGGCAAATATCTGGCAAACTCTGCTTGCCAGAAGCAATCTCTGTACTCAGCAAATACACAGCCATGATACAGGGCTGCGGGACAAAAGACATCCTTTCCAGTGTCTTTCTTCCAAACAGTATTTATATTCTCCATTTCAAGAACCAAGTAGTCCATGTAAGGAAGACATTCATATTTATTTAGGAACTGTCAGTGAAACCAGAGCTGTGCTTTCAATTCTCAGTTTTCAGTTTTTCTTTTCTGAGCATGCTGTTTCTTCGGTTCCAAGTCAACATGTCCCAGAACATATTTTCACTCAGTGTTCCATTACACCAGAGAATCAAAAGTGCCTTTGGAGTTCTGCTTGAATGTTGGTCAAGCAGGGTTATCTCATGGGGAACAATACATAATTTATGTCTGCTAACACTCTTTTAATACCAAAAAAAGATTCTCTGTTCTTACAAGTAAGTTGCATTCCTGAAGTTGTTATATTCCTAGAACTGGAAAGTGTTAATCTCTCTTTTGGTAACAATGGAAGAATCTCCTTGACAAGTTTCCTGACTGCCTCTGCCTGTGGTTTCTCACTCAGATGCAGCTAATTGCTGCCAGTTGCATAGGCAAGAATAAACTGATGATTTCCCCTTGTCAAAAAATTTCTGAACCACAAACCACTACTTATGAGCAGAATGAGAATCATCTAGCTTATGATACTGAATCTCCCCCCTAAAAAAAAAAAAAAATAAAAAATAAAAATGTGGCTGATGTACAGATTGTTTTTGCTCTTTATCTCTATGCCCAGTATCTTGAGTACCCTGCACTGCCACTTCCATCTTTTCCTCTGACCCTTGATTCCTCCCACTGCAGTGTTGGGTCTGTCACTGGTAATTACCCATCATTTGAGCACTGACATGCAACTGCAAGCAGAGGGCACCTGATCTGTCACTCTGCTTGCTGATGAAATGTAGTGGTGTTGTACATATCACAAAACTGCCAGATAAAGTCCAGACAGCTTGTTCAGTGCTAAGGATGTTAGAAAGCTGAATGTGAATAAAAGAAGAGGGAAATACATTTTAAAAGGGCAAGGTTAATTATGCAAGGATTTTTTTTTTTTTTTTTTTACTGATGAAAGCATTGTAAAATGAATTTTTTTTCATATTTTGGAAGAAATCTCAGAAAACACAAATTCAGATGTGTTCTTCAGGAGTTTTGGGAAGCTAATTAACCAGATAATGAGTAGGAACCATAACATATACTTTCTCTGACCCAGTACATCTGAGAAGTACAAAAGTCTAGGTCAGAACAAACTATACAGGCACAATAGATTGAATAAATAATATTTCTCATTAAATATCTATATTTTTTAAGTTATTCTACAAAAAATTGTTTAATTTGTTGAATATATCAATCCATTAATCATTTATTAGGTTTTAATTATAACTACAACCTCCAAAACATCAAGTGAAAATATTCATCTATATTCCTATTACTCTGCTCTGATTTGTGTTTAAGTTCACAAATGTTTCTCATATGTCCTCCCTTTAGCTGATAACATTATGGAATCCTTTATTGATTGCTGCTTGCCATCATTTTAATAAAAGCATAATCCTATTGATGTCATAACTTATTTCTGAGGTTGTTAGACATCATGTCATGGATTAGAAAGGTCTTTAATTTAAGTAGCAAGAGCACAGACAGCCATAAAAACCTCAAAACAGAAATTCTAACTTAATTTGTTGTGACAGGAAGTGAAGATGAAGGAATTAAAACTGCAATGACTCTAATTTAAATTGTTGTAAATGTTCAGGCTTATGTGGGTTGAATTTGAATTAAACAAAATCAAATTAATTTCTTTCATAGTCTTTTCTGAGAATTGTAACTTCACTCAATATATTTAAGGAGTTTGGTGAAAAGACTGGGGTAATAGCAGAGCATTTGAAAAATCAAACCAGAAAGCAGATATAACTTAAGAGAAATACAATGTCTTTGTTGATTAAGTTATTGGTAAATAAATATTGCAGAGTCATTCAGCCACCCTTGGCAGGAACACTAAATCTCTCCCTCTGAGAATTTGTAGGGTAGAGATCTCCTGTTTTAGCACCAATGCATTGCACTGGTAGCAGTAATACACACATCTGCCATAGCAAACAGAGCCTCAGTTTTCTGCAGAGCTTATCTGTGAAGTAATTTCAAATCGGGTCTTGGATCAGACAGCTTTATTATTCAGCACGGATTGTTGAAATTGTCTTTATATCTGATGCAGTGTGGCACACTGAGCAGCAGAAATGAGGAAAACAAAGGAAAAAAAGAGTGTCTTAAGTAAAAACTTTACAGCTCACTTCTGCATTCCAGGAAAACTCACAGTATGAGCTGATAAATCCTCTGGAGTGTTTATGAATATGTGTATAGTTTGCTTCAGGGGGAGAAAGGATTGGCAGGAGTGCTGCAGATGTGATTCCATTTGTTTCTGTTCACTGGCAACTGACAGCTTTAAAGAGCTCTTTTTTTTTTTTTCCACTCTGGGTATCTGTTCACATAACTGGTGAATATATGGGGCTGAGGATTTGTGTTAGGTTGATACGGTGTTTGCTGATTCACATGAGTGGATAACCATGAACAAGAAGGAAGACCTATCTTTAAAAATGTGAGTGGTAGTGCTGTCTAATACAAACAAGATCCTTTTTTTTTTCCCCCCATCCCATTACCTTTGCTTTCTATAGCAGTGAAGGTGAAAAGATGAAGATTATCTTGCAGAATAAGGCAAATAAACTATAGATGTGAATATTGCAAATGGTGGAAAAAGATTGTAACTCAATGAAAAACAGAGAATAGGCAGGAATAAGTAGATCAGAGAAGATTCAGCTGCTGAACCTGCAGATTTTTTGAATCCTGATCTTCAACAGAAGTATCTCCTTCCAGCCCAGTCACCTCAATGCCTCATATGGTCAAAGATTATTCAGACTATTTCTCTGTCTTGACTATAAGGGGAATGTAATCTTAATTATGAAAACTCTAAATTACTGTAGGTGACAATTATCACCTGTTAACTCTTTAGGAACCTCTACAACTAATGAGAAATCCTGCTGTAGGTGGGAATTTGATTATGTCTTTACTGAATAGCATGTAGCAGGCATATTTATAAAAACATCAGAGTTAAGTCATACCTAACATTTGGATTCACTTGGTTTCCAGTATAATAAAATTAATCATAAACTCTGGTATGCATGTGGTATTAACCTCCAAAGGTACCCTGTCATTCAGCAATAGAGGAAATTCACTTAACACTTAAAATAAGATGGGCCCAAGTAAATCTGTGCTGCATTATAAACTGTAATACACAGCATCACAATACAATATCCATGCTTTCAAGAAAAAGACACCAGCCTAATTTCCTAATTCATTACATGCTGCTGCACTCCAACTGATACATGTGTTACTGAAATTACTCCATATTTATCTTTAGTGTTGTGTTGGTTTCAGGTGCTAGGGGGGAGGGGTAGATTCCCCTCAGGGAAAGCTCCATGAGGCCAGGGAACAGGAGGGGCTGTCCCATATCTGAGGGCTTCCCCTGTGAGCTGCTGGCACCAATCAGAGAGCTGATTTGGTGATGGACAGCTCGGGAAACCAAT
>JAOTQP010000001.1:34454905-34528501 GCA_026413545.1 Cichladusa arquata | reverse complement strand
ATTTCTTCTCATTCAGGGGAGCTCAGGAGATCGAGAATCTTATCCAGGCATTAAGAAGTTAAAATTGTATCCAGATCATGAAGAAGCCACATGGGCAGCTGGAGGCCTTTTCCCCTACGTGCAGAGACAGATCCGGGCCGGGACCATGCAGCCGGTGCCGGGACCCCCACGAAGCCAGGGCCGGGGTGCCGAGACGAGCCCAAGGCCGAGACCCCCGCACCTCCCGAGGCCAGAAACCGAAAGAGAGAAGTTAACTTAATCCACTGTGATTTGTGAAAGCGAAATAACTTTTCACTGGTTTCCCGAGCTGTCCATCACCAAATCAGCTCTCCGATTGGTGCCAGCAGATCACAGGGGAAGCTCCCAGAGACGGGAGAGTCCCTCCCACTCCCCAGCCTCATGGAGCTTTCCCTGAGGGGAATCCACCCCTCCCCCTGAGCACATGAAACCAACACATAACCAAATCTGTGCCTTTAGCCTGAGCAGGTTTTACTTTCTGTGTTGCAGATAATGTTCCTGGAAAGGCTTCTTGAGATACTGCCACTGGCAGAACAGGCAGTCCTGCTTTATAATAAAGTCTGCCAGACAGTGAAGACTTAAATCCTGCCTACAGAAACTTGGTCCAGTTCTGAAAAGGACCATGACCAGCCTCAGTGGTGACTTGGAAAAGGGAAAGGTGTTTTCCATGCTTATATTGTATTACCTGGAATATATGTAACACACCAAGCTGTAGAAATGGGTGTTGTAGAGAGGAAAGGCTATGACATTTCCTCTTTGCCTGTCAATTAATACCTGTGTGGCTGGCTGGAGGCAGAGAAAATGGTAGGTGGAAAAAAAGCAGGTAAGAAAGGATTTATCCCCAGGACATTCACCTTTCAAATATTCATGAAAGAGGACACTCCCCTTCTCTGGCTTCAGTCTCCTAAATTTTCCATAGGGCCATAGGGAAATTAATTACCCTTGAATTTAATATAATCCTTTAACTTTGTACAATGTACACTTCTTTGCAGACACTTACTTGGCTGTTTACTCCTCTTGCTCCCTTTAAGTCCTACTAATTCCTATATGTTTTCCTGCCCTAATGCATGCCTCTTTCTATGAGATTCATTGGCACTGGACTGTGCCATGCAAGTCTCTGGTTTTCATTTTAACCTTTCACAATGCTACAAAATAATTTCCTTCCAGTATGTAAGAATGGCTGCAATGGTTAGTGAAGGACACGTTACTAATACTTAAAAAGTACAGTACAAACAAAGGGCATTTAAACACTGATTCATCTTGATTTCTGCAGCCAGCATAATTTCTATGAGGAACTATCTTTATGTAAGTGGATCCCTACTACTATACAACATTTTCCCAAAATAAGTACATTGTATGCAGATTCCCAAAATATATACATATGTATGCACTGACCTCCTATCACTAAGATTTTCCCTGCATGCTGCTCAAATCTTTCTTGCTCCTCCAACAACTAGCTATTGTTCTGGTTTTGCAAGACCTAAGCAGTGTACAAAGCAGAGCTGATAAAAATAACAACGTACAGCTCTTTCTCTGATGACTTGCTGTGTTATTATTGCAAGGAATCAAGTTTCTGATGCAACCCACAACTGAAGAAGTGAGTAGGACCTTGTAATCTTTTTGTGTATCAGTGTTGAATGTGTCATATGCTACAGTATGCTGCCTTCCTTGGGTTTGGTTTGTACGACACCATTCTGCTGTGAACCCTTGCATATGCTGTATGAAACACTGCAGAAGCATAATGAAAACTCCTTTTATTCTGATTATACTAGAAATTTCAAATACATAAATGTGTAAATTATGTACAAGAGATAACCAAGAGGGATGATTAGATAATCTACTGTAGCACATATTTCTGTATCTAAAGTATATAAAGTATAAAGTATATAAATATTAAACATTTACCAAATAACAGCTTGCCTAATTAGGAAAAAATCATCTCCACCCCTATAGTTTCAATTAAAGAAGCTATTTTTCATTTCCCTTCTGAAAGCATCTTGCATAAAATGATTGGAGTAGAATGCCAGCTGCCTTGGTCTCCTGGGAAAATCCATGGAGATTTTACCAGCATGAGACGTGATCATTCTTTTGCAGGTGCTATGCTTACTGAAACCCTTCATTAGTATTTCTAAAGTGTTCCAATTTTACAGTGTTACTTCCAGTTATTAAAACTTCTCCTTGTTTCAACTTTTCCATAAGGGTTTGCTCGTTGGGTTTTTGGTTTTTTTTTTTTGTTCCCAGGCAGGGATTGGGTTGCAGGGAAAATGGAATTAATTGATTTGTGAAGTGGCTGGTGGTGGCTGAGATGATGGGGCCTTTAAGTAAAACCTAGGTAAGCTGTTTTTATTCTTGGCTGAGTGCCTTATCTGTTATTTAGGCTCTTCCTCATTCCTCAGCTCTTCTTCTTCCAGTCATAGGACACTTTTTTCAAAATAACCAGACTCCAGTGGGGGCTAGAAGATGTTCCTTGTTTTAAATACGTTCTCATAGGAAACATTCCTACTGGTTGAGATTGTGATTACAGTTAAGTAGCCAGGCATCCCAAATCCTGGAGCAGGACTCTTCACAGTATACTATGATGTGAGAGGCATAAGTGTTTTCCAGGATGTGACATGAGACAAGAGATAGTGCTTTGAGTGATGAATAATCCTAAAAAAATAGGAAAACTTAGTCCCAGAACCAGAAAATCATCTGAGAATGCCACTGTGTATGTGCTTAACTCATGCAAAAAAAATCCCCAATTCTTGTGGGTAGAGTTCAAATGCAGTGTTTCAATTGCATAGGCAATGCATTGGTATCTCAAGCAGGTTTCTAGTACACCTTAGCGAGGTAAGTGGAATATTTGGGATCATTCAGGTGTGTGAGTTTCACTCACATGCCTCTCAAAGGTGCTAAGTGCTCTTTGGACCTTGGCCCAACTGCTCCACACAGCACAGAAGTGAAATTAAGTAAAATTGCTCACTGTAAATTGTTTGCTAAGATTAGCCTTAGGAAATGTCACTAAACTTAAGCCACAACAGGAGAAGTGCCCTATAAAAAAAGAAATTTTCATTAAAGGGAAATTTTCATAGAGAGGGAAATTTTCATCAAAATGGCAGTTTCATAAATTATACTCTTAAGAGGCTGCAGGCTTTTGTATGCACTTTCATGTTTAATGCTTAGTTTGGCCCCTGCTCTTCAACCAGCATTATACCAAATTTTTCTAGGCAGTCACTGCTGCACTTTTCTCATCAGTTTAGTCATCTGGGTCCTGTGGTGACATATCCATGGTGTATGATAAAAGGGAAGTGCCTGGTCTTTTCTGTGAGCTGCCACACGCAGCACTGGGGAGGCAGCAGAGGAAGGAGTCGTGTGCTGGAAAGGTTTGTGAAACCACTGGGCAGCATTGCTTTGTGCTGCTAAGGAGGTTGGAGGAGAGAATTAGCTTCCTTGGGAAAGGAACAAAGAAAGGAGCTGACATTAAATCAACAGGGAAGAGAGAGGGAAACAAAATAACGTGGAAGGGCAGTTGATATTTCCAGTCACAATTCTCGCAGTAGGAAACAATGGTAAAAAATAACTATTATGGAAGATGTTAGCAGGACCCAATTGTGGCTGGCCCAGAATAGATGAATTCAAAATCTTGATCCCTGAGTATCAAGGAGATGAGGGCTGAACTCACAGTCCTGGTGCTCACAAGATTCTACCTACATACATACCTGAAGGGCACACCTCTCCTTAGCCACAACCCAAGGGTGCTGGCAGTGGTTATGGGCAAAAATGTCCCATGGGAACAGTAAAAGGCTCCACAACAAGATTAGCCTTCTGAATTCCCTGGTAGTCCATCAGTCAGACTGGTGCAGCACATGTGATGACTCCCCAGACAAGGCACTACCTCCACGGGGAGTCACTTGGGAGCCTTACAGAGTGTGCTGGTTTTGGCTGTGTTAATTTTCCTCACAGTAGCTGTTATTGGTCTCTGTATTCAGTTTATTCAGCACTGATAGCGATGGGATGGTTCAGTTATGCTGAGCAGTGCTCACACAGAGCCAAGGCCTTTTCTGCCTCTCACCCCATCCCTACAGCGAGGAGGCTGCGGGTGCACAAGGAGCTGGACCCCAGCTGAGCAGAGGGATATCCCATAACCACATAGCACCATGTTCAGATATAAAGAGGGGGGAATAGGAGGAAGGGGGCAGGTGTTCAGAGTGGGGGCATTTGTCTTCCCAAGTCACGCTTTCATGTGATGGAGCATGGCATTCCTGGAGATCACTGAACACCTGCCTGCCCATGGGAAGCAGTGAATGAGTTCCTTATTTTGCTTCACTTGTGCATGCAGCTTTTACGTTCCTTATTAAAATATCTCATCCCGTGAGTTTTCTCACTTTTACCCTCCTGATTCTCTTCCCATCCCATGAGGGGGCGAGTGGGGGAGTGGATGGGTGGGACTGGGTTGCTGAATGGGGTTAAATCACAGGAACCAATGGACAGGGCTGTAAGCACCCTTGGTTCCTGGTTAGTGACTAATTTTTCCTCTCAAAGCAAACTGTGGGAGATAATAAGCATGTCAGGCAGTAACCTCATTCTGAGCTGTCTCTGCCATTTTCCCTGCTAGGAGCAGGTCCCCAGCCACAACACTGACTGCAATTACAGATGAGTGCACATCATGCTTTATATTTTCATAGTCTTCAATACTTTCCGTTCACAGGCCCTAGATATGGCAAGGTTGGGGTATATGAATTTCTATTTGGTGAATTTTAATCTACTGACATCAGAATGTTTTGGGTTTTTTAAAATCCATTGTTTGATAAATAATTTAAGTCAGCATTTTTATAACTGCTTATTGAACTGGACCAGAGTGCCAGTCTGGCTGAAAAGCAAACTTCCTAGAGCAAATCAGTCAGGGCAGCTCCTCATTTTAACTTACCAAGTACTCACTTAAATATTTGTGCCAGGACAATGCAAAAGCTAATTTGTGGACAGGAAGGAGTGGCTAGGTTGCTTTTGTTTGGATTTTTTCTTCATGGAATTGCTGGCTTATGATGATCTAATGGGTGTGCTGAGCTGCAGCCTTCGTTGCCTATTGTGCAGTGCCTTCAGCACAGATCCTGGACTGCTGGGGTTTTTTAACCACATGAAATCTACTACTCTATAAAACAGAGCAAAGGCATGGCCTTGTGCTTACTCTGACTCCCTGTGAGTAAAACAAGTCAGGGTAAACAGCTCCACTGAGGTTGTTTCTGGTGGATAAGACATTGTGTGAGAACTATTTGGGTTGTACTTATTGGGCACAACTGACACTAAAACAGGCAAACACAGTGACCCTAACAGAAAGAGGATGCTTCCTAGAGCATGATTCTGTGAAGGAGCACCTAGAGACCTATGATGGTCATAAAGTGCTCTCTTAGTATCATTGAATTCCATAAAAGAGGGAGCATTCTGCTGAAAATAGAAGTCACCTCAATTATAGCCAGAGCCACCACAGTAGTTACACAGCCCAGGAGCAGACAAAAAGATTCTTCACCATCACCAGAGATTCCTCCTTCCTCAATTTCTGAGAAGAAAACACTATGAAAAATACTGAACAAGAAGTAAAAGACTTTGTAGAAGTAATGATTTAGAGAGCTTAACCTGGATAGGTTCAGCCCTAAAAAAGCATAACTTATTGCCAGTTCCAAATCACCACCATTAGTATGGTATTTAGCAATCATATGCCCCCCAAAAGACACACTTGTAGAAGTTGTTTATGGCATAATTCTGCCACCTTTGCTCATGCAGGCTGGTGATTTGCTCCACTAGTAAATCCATCCCCATAGACTCTGGGGGGTGGCTCACAGAAGTAGAAGCCCCCAGTCTCCTGATGGGTCAGTTGACACTATTAGGTTTTTAGAAAGAGAATAAGAGAGAAGAATGCTTCCTCATTTCCTACACATTCCTCAGTTTGAGTTTGTCAACAGATGGAGTAGGGATTAGTGATTAAGTAATGTAGCCTCTTAGCTTATGTAAAAAGCAGTCTTAGAATGCTGTGGATTTTCTGATGGCTCATTAAATGTACTCATGCAAACTAAAGGGTGCTTACAGTATAAATAAATGCTCATCTTCAGTGAGTGTTTACTTTTAATACATAATGTCAGGGCAATGCACAAATGTTTGGAGAAGCATGTATAGAAATGCTGAGAAGGGAAGAAAATCTGTTATTTGCTCTTTGTGATCTAGCCTGATCTGTTGATGTGTGGCAGGACTTACTGCTGCTCACTCTGTGTTTCACGTCCTGCTGAGACCGTCTAATGGCCTTTTGCAGATTGACATATGTTCCCCCACCTTGTGCCTGAAGCAGCCCTGGTGTAGCTGTGGCTGGCATGGCACAGGGAGCAGAGCCCTGCTCCAGCTGCCCAGCAGGGTCCGTGCTGGAGGGGGAGTGTTGCTGCAGATAAAAAATTGTTATTTTTACCAGTAAAATATATGTGATGAGGGCCAAAATTTATTTGTGGTATTTAGCATTAGGCATTCCTACCATGATGTCTCTGTTATTCCTCTCCCTCTTTTTCCAGCCCCTGAGTGAGGGGGATGTCTTCACTTTTACCTGTGGGATTCTTTGAGACTCCTTTTATGAACCAAAGCCAATGACTGATATGGGTGAAGAATGTCTGGGGAAAGGCAGGATTTTCTGTATTTCGGCAATTTCCTTGATTCAATTCACAGAGGCAAACACATTTTAAATAATTTTGCAAGGAAATGAGTCCTTATTCTCAATCTGCAGAAACACTAAGATTTTATTGCTCTTAACCAAGATAACAGCACTCTGTACAAATACTGCCCACTCTTCCCAATGTCAGCATTTCCTAGCAAACCATCCACGGGCAAGCTGAGCTCTATACAGAAGAGTAATTTCTGGCCTGCAGCACAGGTGCTGAACTAATGGCACTAGGAAGTTTTCTGATGATTAGAGGTGTCCTGTGCTTGGAGAGATACCATTAATATGTGAGTCCTACACACCTCCATAGCAGAGGGTTTCATATGTGAAGGATGCATTACAGGGCTGGGAGCCAGGTGAGTTGAGGAGCCCTGTTAGCTAAGGGTAAGGCACACTTCTGGACCTGCACAAGCAGTCAGATCAGTGTGTGTTTGTGACAGTGCCTGGGACTCAGCAGGTATCTCCTGAGATTTAAAACCTCACCAATATTGTGATTTGGTAACTATCTTATATTTGCTGGCTGTTTCCCACTATTCCTGGGAGTGACAGAATGGCTGTAGCACTTAGGAGGAACACAGGAATATCAATAAAGTTGTCAAATTTATAAAGCCCACTGTTATTTTTTTTTCTTCCTCTACACCCCAATTGAACTCAGTAAGTTCCCTGATTAACCTTTTAAATAAGAGCATTTAATATTTTCCCTGAAGGCTATGTAACAAGTGTGACTTTACAATAAGAATGGTGTCATTAATAGATTAATAGCTGCAATAGTGCATATAGCAGCATTAATGGGATGGGTGAACTAATTAGGCAAAATGAATGGATTTTTGCTCTTATTTACTCACCTTTTGTAGCTTATATTTCTAATGGTTAGACAGAACACAGGAAAACACAATTCTTGTCCCCATTCTCACCACATTTTCTCTGTACCAATGACATGTTCATTTCCATCTCTACTCTGTCTTATCCTCTTTCCTCTTAAGATCTATTTCTTCAAAGAAAAGAGAACCAAGAATTTTTAAGATATTCTGGTGTTTAGTGTGCAAAAGGAGTAGCCCCACCCCATACTTCTCCCACAATGCCTGTACGAAGCACAGAAATAATGAGGGGAGAGGGGGAAAGCACTGCATTGAGCTGCTCACTGCTACAGTAATTTCTCAAGAACTGCAGGTACAAGCATGAAGCAAACCTCCTTCTAGCAAGCAAAATTGAGTTTCTCTTGTGTCAGATGCAAGAGATGAGGACTAAAAGCCAAAGTGATATTACTCAGCCTTCCATGCTTGCAGAGAAGGAAGAGAAAGCTCATTAGCATCTGCGATGCTGAGTCCAAAACCTGGTATTTGCTCACAGAATGTTTGTGCTGTGCCCTAGACAAAGTTTACAAATGACTCATTTACCAGGTGACTGGGTTTCTGTCCAGTGTCAGTCGGCCAATGCATTTATGGCAACAATCGAAGATTTGCACAGACTTTGCCAACTTATCTAGGTTGTGTCCTTTCTAATTTTCCTGAGATCACTTGCAAGAAATCTTCTAAACCTCAGGCTGAATTTGCCAATTTGAACCTACTGTACTAGATCTCATGTATGTATTAGCCCACTCATAATCTACAGGGGAGTAGTTTGCAACTTTGCCAAAGGCCCAGCAGAACAGATGACGAAGTTTCTGCTTTTTGAAGGTCAGATAGCACTTGCAAAATGAGTCAACAACTCCCAAATTTTCCTACTATGAGATATTTATTTTAATAAACTTGATTCTTTTTTTTTTTTTTTTTTTTTTTTTTTGTGAAACATTACTTAGATTGAAGGGGAAAAATGGGTGCTTGTTTGACCAAGAACACCTAGGAGAAAGTTAAGGCAGGCAGAATATCTTTTACTGGAGTTTTAATAAACAACTACACAGATGACCATATTTACAGAAATATAGCTGAGGAGAAACTCCAGGCTAAAGAATGATCCTTTGGGAAATCTGGGTGAAATTGCAATAACAGGAGGAAGAGCTATAATTTGACGTGCGAGAAACAATGCTTTGCATAGCAAGTGGCAGCTAGGAACAGAACTAAACTTTAATAAGAAAAAAGAAATCTTTGCAGGAGAATGGTGCAGAAGTTTAAAAATTAATTAAAAATATTAAATTTAAAAACTAATAAAATTTTAAAAAATAGGTTAGAGAGGCCAAAAAGCATCTTCTGAGCTGGACTACTAAATCTTCTGGAAACTTATCTCTTTATAAATTAGGTCACACTAGCCTGGATTCCTCATGCTAAGACCATTTCAGTAACACCTACCACATAAAAAAGATTAGTTTCCTCTAAATCTGAATAAAACCGAGCACTTTTCTCTTTTTTCCCCCCCACAACAGTTTCACCCCAACAGCTAAACAAAACTTTGATGAAGGATGTATTTCCAAAGGGAAAGGCTGTTCGAATACTCAGCCATGGAGAAAGTTTGTGAAGAGTCATGTGCTGTCAGTGAAGGAAGAGGGACAGCCCTTACACTTTCATATATTCTTTATTCTCTTTGAGCATACTCTTTTCAAATCATACTGCTTTTAATAAAATTCTAATAAAATTAATTGAAATTCACTTGAAGTAAATTTGCCAACTTTACTTGCTACCTTCATTCTCTTTAAAATATCTTTGAGTGTTTTTTTTAATTTCAAGCTATCATCCATACTTGGGGATCAGAAGATATTTTCTTATGATTTATAACTGTTATGTGTATATAGTGTATGAAAGAGGCATTAGATATTAAATAGGGAGAATAAGTATGAAGAGATGTAGTTAAAGTCTTACTGTGACAGTAAGTAAGAGGACAAAGAGGATAAAATTGTAATATTATCAGAATTCTTCATTCCAAGTTCTTCACAAAGACAGTTGAATTCCCAGGCTGACCTGTGGATAGACTGTGCAGGATGAGATTTCTGTATTATGAGATTGAACAGTTCAGGTTAAATGCAAAGACTGAGCCTTCACAGCTAAACTTTCAATTTCTTGAAAATTTCTTCAGTCCAAAGAAGAAAATTTTCTGCATCATTAAGCAGAAAGGAAAGCTTCATGGCTCACCTCTGAAATATTAAAGTCAAGATCTTTTGATATATTGCAAATGAACTTAGTGATCCTTCTGGGTACCTTTAGACTCAGACTAATCTATGAATCTGTGATTCTATGAAATATATATGCACAATAATGCACAGGGAGTAAAATCTATTCTGATTTCTGGTACAAGGAAACATATGCTCTTGAACAACTCACAAAGAAAATGAGACAAGACAAGCAGTAAAAAACCCTTTACAGCAAAAGAAGGAAAATGACAAACAATAATTCGACACACTCCTCCCACCACACATGGCTTTTAGGATGGTTCACAAAACATTGTCTGTATTTTATTTCCCTGTTTTTCTCTTGTGTGATGGTCCCAGCTTCCTCTGGGAGAGAGAAAGAAACAAAATATTGTCATAACAAAGGAGATGGGGAAGCTTGGGGACAGCAAAACAAATCTGAAAAAGCTTGACTGATAGAAAATACTGCTCTCCATTTGAGCATTCAGATATCTTTATTGAAACCTTTCATAATAGAGACAAAGCTCAGACATAAATTCTGTTTATGTTTTGTGTCAGGAATTAGGAGAGACATTATGGATTTATTGTCCCTTAACAAAAATCTTGAAGAAAGAACTTTTGGTAAGGAATGTTATATCTTTTAAAAGTTTGAATATACGTTGCAGAAATGATACATGTGCTAAAGACAAAAGACTGAGACTTGGAGCAGCCTAGAAAGAAAGGAAATTACAGATAAGAAAGCAAAATGGAATTATTGATGTACCAGAGCTTTGAAGGGTGACAGACCTGAAAAATTAATATCTGATATCAGCATCTGACTTACTGCACAGTGAAGCAAGGGGAAGATATACATAATTTGAAATATATAAGCAGGAGAAGGCAGCAAAGACATGAGACAACCTCTTCAATGGCAAATCTCAAATCAGAAATAATGAAGAGCTATGACCTTATCAAACTGGAGGAAGTTATGCACCAAAACGTCTTTCTTTCTCAGGGCAGTGAACATGTCTATAGTGGATTAATAATTAGAGAACACTCTGTAATGTCTACCATTAGGTAGTTATTAAAATAATTTATTACTTTTTAAATGCTTCAGCCTTTCAGTGAAATTACTTCTCTCTCCTTTGACTGTGAAATTTCTGCTTTGTCCCTAAAGATTCATCCCTGATAATACATCCCTGATTTATATGTACCAGATAGAGCAGCCTTAAATACCAAATCTTCCCAGTCTGCAGGGCTCTACAGGGTTAGAAAGAGAGAGGTCAGTTAAACCCCTTTTTTAAGGAGATACATCTCTCTAAAACAGTGGCAGGGAAGTTAAAAATATTATAGGAAATATAGGATGCGCACATTAAGTAAAAAAGAAATTAACAAAATTAATATTATATAAATATTTTAATAAATCAAAACTAGCAACTTTTATATGGACCACACCTCTCATTTTGTAAGAATTAGATAAATGAAAATGTCAGTATCCTTTTCTCACAATTCTTTGTGAAATCTACACATTCTTTGTAGCATGCTTGCACTGCATTATTCTGCTGGTTAGTGCATGTTCTTTCATCAACAACCTTATTGGGTTACATGGTTCTGAAATGTCAATTTTTTTATAATTTTAACAAACAGAGCTGGATTTCAGCAATGTCTCACAAGGTCTCTTCACCTGAAAATATCTGGGAGTTTTATTTGTTTGTTTTGTTTAGGGTTTGGGGGGGCTTTCTGTTGTTTGCTTTTTTTTAACATCCACTGTACTATCCTATTATGAAGGGTTTTTACTTTTTACTTTATTTGGCATTGTTGTTTTTCAGCTACTCTACTAACAGACTCTATACACCCTTTTTCCTCTAAAGATAAACCATTCTACATTTTACAACCAGGGTTTTCACTTGGTTCCTTTTTATTATCAAATAGCCTGGTGTCTATTGTGGGAACTAACTTTTAGATAGATACCTCAAAACTAACCATGGCTTATACTTTAGTAACCATTCTAAACAGAACACAAATAAAAAATGCATAAATGCAGCCAATGAGACTCAGCAAGAGAAGCTTCTCAAGACAAGAGTTGTATTCTGAGAGAATAGTGCTGTGAAATTCCACAAATTGCTGGGAGTTAGAGCTGAGACAATCTTGTACAGGGAGTATGTTTGCATCATTTCGGTGTTTTATATTTATTCTTTTAATTTTCCTCTCCCTTAGAAGTCTTGGTAATTGCTTTTTTGGTAGCTAATACACTCATTTCCCTAGGCAAAAAGATCAGAAAATAAATAAAAATAGTTTCCACTCATGTTTCTAAAACCTTTGAAATATTTTTATAAAAGGAGGTGTTGCTGATCTTGAAGTACCTGTTCTGTATAAGACATATTCCATTACAGTCAAATACCTGAGTGTGTTTTATTATGATAATAATTTTGAACACAGGCTTTAATAGAGCATACAACAACATGAGAATACAGGAATTGTTAGTACAACATCTAAATTGATTAGGAATGCTGAGACCCAAGGGTGGATTGTCTTGGCAGAGAAAGTATGAGACTAGAAGGCTGTTTGTGTAGTCACTCAAATATCAACTTTGAGTTTGAATTTATTTAGTTATTAATGAAATGGACAAAAAAAGCAAGATTAATAGACACTGCTACTAACACAA
Organism: Cichladusa arquata; assembly: GCA_026413545.1. NCBI lineage: Eukaryota > Metazoa > Chordata > Aves > Passeriformes > Muscicapidae > Cichladusa > Cichladusa arquata. Next base: position 34,516,108 of record JAOTQP010000001.1, on the reverse strand, counting down.
GGTTGGGATACATTAATGCATTTGAGGAGATAGAGTAAGTTATGTGTGATTCCCTGGGAATGTAGGAATAGGGTAGAAGATCATGCACGTAGGAGCTAAAACAAGCTTAGTTATAAACTAGGAGCTCCTCATTTGGAAGGTTGCCAGGGAAAGGAAAATTTTGATGTATTACTTGTCCATGCTAATGACTGTGAAGGACTCATGAAATGTGACCATTGAAGAGTCAAATGTTTCCAGGTAACATTTTTTTAGTAGACAGGAAGAAGCACCGGTGTCTCTGCAGCAGGGCACTATCGTGTGTAGCAGTATCTGTTTTCCTGAAAGAAGAAAAATGAACAAAAAATTCATCCACTCACAAGCTGCTGTCAATACAATTTTCTAATTGAGATGAGCTATGAAGTATAGCAACAGAACTACTCTTGATCTCAATATTGGCAGTACTGAAAGCTTCAAAAAGAAGCCTCTGTCATAACTACATACCCTTAAAAAGTAGAATGTGGCCAGGTGTTTACAGAGCGTTGCAGGCAATGGTGGAAAATAGGACACAAACATTTCTTAGTACATATGGCCCAGGATTCCTGTTAAATCTTGGCCTGATATTTGAATTAACCAACTTACTTCTAGCAATGATTGTTCTTTGGTTGTTAATTAGGATGCTTTCTCAGCTTGCAGGGGCTTGCCTATAAGCAGCAGTGTGTGGTGTGCTGCAGGGATGTGAGTTCCCAGAGATCAAAGTGGCAAAGCCACATGAGACAGCTCAGCATCATTCAGAGCCTGCTCCAAACAGCTCAGCACTGGCCCCTCTGCCCAGCTGGCTCTGCTCCTGTGTGTGCAGGGACACAGCTGCCTCTGCACCCATGGCAGGGATCTCACCAACCTGAGCTTGCAAACAACAGATTCCCTCTGTGAGCCAGCCCTGAGCATTTGTAAGGCTGGAGCTCTCGGAATAGATTTCTTTAGGAGCTGGAATGCCTTTCTGCTATCATTGGTTCTGGTAGAGGAGAAAGATGCCCTGAGGGATAACAGATAACTTGTGTTATGAAAAACTGCAAAGGAAGGAGGATAAAGAGTGAAGCAAAGATAGTCATTGGTGCTCATATAGTTACAGAGAATTCTCACTGGGTGACCCTAAGAATATGTAATGAAATGACAGGTTGCTGTGCTTTAATAAAATAACCAAGAGTTTTCTAATTACCTGTCTTTGACGAAGATCTGAGTTCCCTTCAGTGGTAAACTTCATGTTTCACAGAGAGCCTCACCCCTTCTGGTGAGTGTTATCTGCTCAAAATCAAAAATCAGTGTCAACACATTATTTTTTGCTTAGGAGATGTTGAGTTTGAGAGGCATCAATGTACATTTTCAGAATCTGAATTGGTTGCACTTCTTGGATGACTGGGATAAAATATATGCTGAGATGTACTCCAGCTGTTCAGGAAATTATCCTTTATATTGTTTTATTTGTAAGGAAAGTGCAATCACTAGGGGAAAACCTCAAAAGCCACAAGAATCTTTCGGTACAGAATTTTAATCAATAAAATAATGGAGGGATAGACTGATCTAATTAACTTTTTCCATTACAAAAAATAAATTCGAATTATCTTTAAAATTAGGTGTAAAAACCCCTACACATGTCTGTGGCAAAATGGGAAGGTGAAAGGAATGTATTTCATCCTGCTGCAAATAAGCCACTGTACCAGCATTTCAGATCTCAACAGAATTCTGCTTTCCTTTAGTTTAATATGTTTCTAAAAATATATATTTTTGTGGATCATCGATTTCCAATTCCCTTCCTTTGACTGTGAAGTAGTAAGGAAAACTATTTTCTAGAAAAACCTTGTTTTGATTTAGGAGACTTTTTTGGCATACTGCTTTGGGCATAAAAAAAATAATTTCTTTTTGTCTCTGCACATTTTTCCCCTTGTCACAGAAGGAATTTTAAAGTTTAGTCTGACTCATCATTATGCTTCCAAGAGATGGGGTCCTGTCTTCCTTAAACTTGCAGCATGATAGTAAATGTACCACCTTTTCAGCCTCAGATGAAATCTAACAAAGTCATGGATGCCTTTGCCAACTCAGTGAACTTTCAAATATGACATTTCCAGGGACAAATTACAATCAGCAGAGTTAGACCACTCACATCTAGAAGTCCTCTGTAGAAAGTCTCGAGGGTGTTTCTCAGCTGTCTGTGTGGGATTGAGTCACTGCATTACACTAAGGGCAATCTATCCGCTTTGGTTGCAGAGGTTTTTGGGGTACAGGCAAAGCCAGAGGGAAGGAGGCAGATAGCTGTTTGAAACAAGGACTGAGAAACCTGTCACTCCGTGGGGATATTAGTTTCATTAATTTCCTTTGAAGTATTTGGTTAGGAAAAACAAATTAATTAACACATGACGAAATCAATTTAATACAGTTCGCTGCACAATGTGCTGTGAAAATAAAAAATTCTACTTGGCACATGCCTGTGAAATCACTTAGATTATAACCCAATTTACTTCCATGGAAAAAGGATCAAACCCTACATGTTTCTACTAATGATGGTTATTCCAGTCCTTCTATGCTTAGAGAGGTTTCCCATCTCCAGAACTCCTAATTTATATTTATTTTGCCATAATTTATATCACCAGTGAGAAAAGCTGTAACTACCTTTAGGAGATACAGCTGGCACTAGAAGAAGGACATGATATAATACGTGATAAAATTATAAGATTTAACTTTAAACTGTTACAATAAACCATAATAAAAATAAACTATTAATATTAGATCTTATTTTTTCATTGATTTTGCCTCTTCTTTGTCAGACTAGTATTGAATGTTAAAGTAAGTCTTGAAGAAATGAATCAGTGGGCAAAACATGGAGCTGGAACTAGGAGGGCAGAATGTATTCACTTACCTTACAGATCAGGAATTAGATAAGTATTCACCAATTATGACCATGCTGTTCATGCTTTTCACTGGTAAAGTAGGCAAAATGTGGCAGTAAATCTATATATCTGTATCTATACCTATCAGAAAAGATAATTAGTTCATCATGGAAATACAGCTGTTAGACTGACTTCATTAGAAACATAATAGGATTTTGTAATTTTCTTATTCTTATGAAAGTCTTTGAGAGGAAAATGGGCAACAATGTGAAACATCACAGAAAATTTGATGTATGCAAATTCAATTGTTTGGATTGGAATCTGGCAAGACAATATAAGAGCTTGTACTCAAACATAACTCTGTCCAAAGAACAATAACTGAATTTTGAAAAAGTGATAGCTACAGAAGAAGCTTTTGAGGCTATGGCTGAACCATTCAGGCTCTGTTCTCATGGTTTACAATTTCGCCTTAAAATCTGACTTGATTTCTAAAGTAATTATCTATTAATTTTTTTCATTAAATGATGTGCTTTTTGTCATTATGTTTACAAACATTTTTCAACATTAATTTACTGTTCAGCAAAGAAGTGAACTAAGATAAACTAAAGTTGAAAAAAACTTGACAAATGCCACTTCAATGAATTCCAGAAACAAAGAGCTGAAACTTTCCAGAGAATAATTTGTAGTGATGGAGGTCTTACTCCTTCAGGGCTGTGCCAGCATAAAATGAATGAGGATTTACAGTTTGGTGTGTCCTCTTGTGGGCTCCTCCATACAAGGGAGACATCCACATACTGGAGAGAGTCAGTAAAGGGCTACCAAGGTGATTAAGAGATTGGAACACCTTCCCTGTAAGGAATGACTGAGAGCTGGAACTGCTCAGCCTGCCAAAAAGAAGGCTCAGAGGGAAGCTTAAAGGAAATTAGTACCTAAAGGAAAGTGCAAAGGGAACAGAGCAGGACTTTTCAGAGTGGTGTGCCATGGCAGGACAAGAGGGAACATGCACTAACTGAAACATGGCAGGTTCTCTCCAAATGTCAGGAAACATTGGTTTACTGTGTGGGTTTCCTTTCTTCAAGACATTGAAAAACTGTCTGGAAATGGTCCTGAGCAACAGGATCTGGGTGTCTCTGTTTGAGGAGGAGGATTGGACAAGATGGCTTCCAGAGGTCCCTTCCAACCTCAACCATTCTATGATTCTGTGACTGGTGTCCAAAAACATGTAAAACACAGGTAATAAAACATGAAACTTGACATTAAAATAGTTTGCTACAGAATGCATAAAGAGTCAGATAATATGATGCTCAGTCAGACTTTAGGAAGACTCATAATAGTGTCAGAAAAAAGAAGGGCATGAAAATGAGCCATCAATGGGGACAAATTACAAATGAGAATAGTTCCTGGATCCTCACAATGAGTTAGCTTCTGGTGCAAAATCAGGCTAAATTGACTTCATGTCTAGCATGCTAAAATAGGTTCAGTACCCATCTCTACTCACTTGGTACTTAAGATAAATACAACATTTTTCTACAAATGGCAAAAGTAAGAGTAACAAGATCCAGAAAAGAGTTTTTCCATTTATCTGTCAACTGAAGACCCTATTGCATAGACATTCATACATCTAAAACACATCAGCAGAATCACAGCATCAAAAAGATGAAGTTTTCTTTCAAAGAAGAGATATTGGTGTTATAGCTCCTTTATTTATTGCAAAACAATGGTCTGAGTACTTACCCTGAAAGTGAAAAACTTGAACCTATCAGCATCCTTAATTTAGGCAGCTGCCACCAGGAATGTCTGTCACCAAGATTAGCCTGAATGAAGGCACTTTTCAAGCCTTCTGTTGAAACTGAGCCTATTGTGTGAAGAATACAATGAAAATGACAACTGAAAATAAGCAAGGAATTAGAATTAGATGTCCACGGTGCAGGTATCTCCATATGGATGAAGCAGCTAAGGCAATGGAGCTTTGGGAGCTCTCCAGCTGACCATGTGTACCTACCCATGTTTGCATGCTTCTAATAACTCTCCATAGCAACAAGATGTCCCCTGAGTTTAATGAGATTCAATAGCAATTCAATTTTCCCCTTAAGATTTTAATTTCAGACCTTCTCCTTGTTTATACTCCTTCTCCTCATTTAAACTATGACAGGGCAAAACTTCATACATTTGCAAATTCTCCACCCTTATATTATTGTAAATAAGACACCCTTATTTACAATGAGTAGGATTGTGAAGAGAAAGGGGAAAGGCTATGAGCAAATAAGTACACAAGAATAATTGCAGAAATATATGACATACATGACTTCTCAGGGAGGGCAACTGGCACAGAGTAGCCCTCCTGCACAATTCTGTGACCACAGAGAAAATTTCAGTTAATGCCTTTGACTCACTGCTCTACAATTCCATTAAGAAAGGAGGCTTCAGCAGAATTAGAGAGTACCTGCCATGCAGAAGACAAATTTTGTGTGAAAAGTGGCATAAAAACTGTGAAGGAAATGACAAGCAGAGGTCTGGATAGTCAGGGTGATATTACCAATTGTGAACAGTCCTTGCATAATCATTTAAGTTTCCCTAAAAGAAAATTGTTTCTTGTTCCACTGCAGTGAACAACGAAACTTAACAACTTTTTTCAGTTTTAAGCCAAAAACAAAAAAGTGAATAGTGGAGGTTTGGTATATACAAAGAGACAGAAGTAGCAGGGCATATTAGGTTCTCCAACCACTTAAAGATTCACTGTCACACTCACCTTTTGGTTAATAACAGCTGAAGCACACGACATGCAATTGCTGCAGCTGGTACTGAGCTGCTATATGAGTTAACACAGCAGGAAAAGTGGCCAGGTTCATCAAGAAGATAACCTGAAATAAGAGGCAGGGAATAAGAGGGCAGCATGTGAACTTGGAGCACAGAAAAGGTAATATTGTCTGATTGCAGGATAATGTCTTAACTCTAATGTGCTGTCCAAGTTGTTAATGAGTTCATTGATTCTTAGGCTAGAGAGGACCATTAGATCCTCTAGTCTCACTGGATACAAAGTACTGTCTATAAAATCTTTCAGAAAGAAGTCAAGTCTAATTTTGAAGGCAGTGTGAACCAATCACTGTCCTTAGAATTTGTTTCAGTTCTTAATCATGCTAATGCAAATTTAGAAATGAGCCTACCACTTCTCAGTAGGGATGCTGATTCTTTCAATACCTTTCATTTCTATGTGGGGAGTTCTTATTGCTTTTTTTTTTTTTTTTTACATTATGAAATATTGGTTTAATAGAATCAATTCAATCTGCAATGTTTTCTTTTTAATCACCTGATCTGTGACTACCTCTGAAGGGCATAATTTCCCGGTTTTCCCCAGTTTTGCAAATCTCTTTTATGGGATTATGGCAGCTCTCTGTTGGAGGGCTGGCAAGAGTGGCACTCATCGAGAGTGGCAGTCATTTGACTTAACTCTGTCCACATATGAGCTAGGCTCCCTTCAAAGCCAGTAGAAAAAAATGGCAATTTCACATGCAATTCATCTAACCTGTCTTAAATATCCCTCTAATATACTTGAAAAGATCCCTTCATTTACTCTAAGGGGAACCAAGGTTAGGTTACTCAAATATAGACATAAGATTTCAGACAGATGAGTCCTGCTGAAAGTAGTTTACCCTGGCTAACTTTCTTTACCTATTTTCCTTACCTTGAGGGCATGCAATTATGTTCTAGGAGGAAAGGAAAATGAAAGTAAAAGATCATGGTAGGAGGTGCTAGATTCTGGCACCCCTTGAAGTATGATATCTTTGAAATTTATTTCCTTCCCTATTCTGACTTGGGAAAAAAAAAAAATGTTATATCTTTTGTTCCTCTAAAAAGTGGCACAAAGCCACTTAAGCCACAAGCATATAACATTTCTACTTTATAATTTTGGGAAAAGAAAGGGTGGGGATGATGCTGACTTTCTTTGCTGAATGTTGTTTAACTTTAGATTTTGCACATCCTGCACCCCATGGCTCAGACCCCAGTTCATTCTAAGCTCCTAGAAACAGTCATGCATGTTGTGTTCAGCAGAAGGTGAGAAAAGGTTGGCAATTTATTTGATCCAGGATTCAAGAGATGTGTTGAGTTCCCCGCTTAAATGACTGTGCCTCTGATTTCTTTCAGATTTAACTCCAGTCCATGACAGACAGAAAAATTAAACTCTCCTGGAAAAAGTATTCTTTTTACAAATGTTAAAATTCTCTTGAACTGGAACTGTAAATAGCCAACTAGCCATATGTATTGAGAGTTTACCAAACACAAATATTCCCATGTTTGATCAATCTCCACACAAGCTGCAAAAGACCCTAAAATATTTTAACATTTTCTTTAGCACTGGTTTCATTATTTTTTGTTCACAGTATGCTATATAGAAGATAAAAATAATGAATAAACAGATGTTGGCTGTTTTTTGGCACTTACCAAAGTCACCAGTAACTCACTTGCAGAAGGTTAGAGCTTAGCAATAAAGAGGGCTGGTTTTTTGTAATATGCTCACTATATTATAGGCTAAGTTTTACTCATTACAAACTGTTTATTGGTTTCAGCAGACATGATGGCAGAAAATTAACAGCCAGAACACTCAGATCTGTGGTTTGTCCAAACTCAGATCTTGTTAGTCCAAACTAAATCTGGACTACTACAAAATCCCTGCACTTTTCAGTTTTAAAAAATTCACAATCACTTTTTTTCTGACACTTGCAGACACTTCTGTTTAACTTGAACATTTTTTTCCACACTTAGGCACCTTGTATCTTTTGTCTCTCCAGATTTAGGATCTTAGAATAATAGAACAGTGTGGGTTGGAGGGGACCTATGGTCAGGAATACCTTTCACTAGACAGCATTTCCCAAATCTCCATCTAACCTGGCCTTGAATGCTTTCAGGCGTGGGGCATCCATGATCTCTCTGCACAACCCACTTGAGTGTCTCACCACTCTTATAATAAACGATTTCTTCTTTATGTCCAAAATAAATCTATCCTCTTTCAGTTTAAAGCTGTTACCGCTTGTTCTTTCACTACTACCTGAAGAAATGTCTCTCACTGCCTTTCTCACAAGCCCCTCTATGTACAGAAGGTCCACAGTCAGCTGTTCCCAGAACTTGCTCCTCTTCAGGCTGAGCAATACCAATGCTCTCAGCCTGTCTTCACAGGAGAAGTGCTCCAGCCTTCTGATCATTCTTGAGACATTCCTTTGGACTTCTTCCAACAGGTCTATGTCTTTCTTGTGCTGGGGATCCCAGAGCTCCAAGAGTGGAGTAGAGGGGCAGAACTACCTGCCTTGACCTGCTGGCCACACTGCTTTTGGAATAGCCCAGGTTGAGGTTGGCTCTCTGTGCTTCAAACACACATTGCTGGCTCACGTCTAAATTTTCACCAGTTGTTATTTCCAGTCTTTCTCAACAGGCTGCCTTCAATGCATTCATCCCTCAATCTGATTTGGTGTTGGGCATTGTGCCAACCCAGGTGCAGCACCTTACACCTTGGCCTTGTTAAACTTTATGAAGTTTGTATGAGCTCACTCCTCAAGTCTGTGAAGTTCCCTTGGCATGGCAACCCTTCCCTCTAGTACATAAACTGCACCACTCAGCTTGGTGTCATTTGCAAAATTATCAAATGTGCCCTCAGCCTCATTGTCTATGTAACTGATGATGTTAAATAGTACAGGTCTCAGTATGGACACTTGAGGGACGCTGTTTTTTATGATTTCCAGTTGGGCATCAAGCCATTGACTATAGTTTTTTGGACACTTTCTTCCAGACAGTTTGTTTTCCATCCATCAAGCTCATACTTTTTCTAGTTTAGAGTATTGTTTGGGAAAGTGCCAAAGATCTTACAGAATTTCAGGTAGATGATATCAGTAGCTCTTCCCTTGTTTGCTGATGTTCCCTTGTCACTCCATCATGAAGGACAACTAGTTAAGTGGGACACAATTTACCCTTAGGGAAGTCATGTTGGTTGTGTCTTATCACCTGCCTGTCTTCTATAAGTTTTGACATATCTTCCAAGAGGATCAGTGATCTTACTGGGCACAAGGTTTAAGTTGACAGGTCTGTAGTTGCCAGCATCATCCTTTTTACTGTTTTTAGGGGTTGTGTGAAGTTTTCCTTTTTCCAGTCCCTGGGGACTTTGCCTGATCCATGTGACTTTTCAAATATGCTAGAGGCTGGCTTGGCAACCACAAGGCATTTCCTTCATGTGGAATGCATCCTGGAATGCATCTCATCAGGTCCCATTGGTTGTGGTTATTTGACTGATCTTCTTTTAGCATCTGCCTTGAGGTCCAGGGGCTTGAGATATATGGCAGTAGAAACTAGCTTCGAAAACTGAAACCAAAAGCATTGTTGAGTACCTTATTCTTGTCCATGTCAGTTGTCACTAGTTTCTCAAAGACAACTCTGTGCAGTCCATCCATTCTTCTACAAACAGGGCAAACCTCCCTGACCCTCCTTCCTTGAATGTCCTTTCTCAAGAGTTCTTGGCCTGCAGTCTGGTAACTTCTTGTGAAAAGCTGTTTCTAGTTTTCCACGGGTAGAGAACACACTCTTACATATCCAGAAGCTGGGTAAACTCTTCTACTGGAAGCATTAATTAAATGTGATCTGTATAATCCCAGATTCAGATGAGCTGACACAAAAAAACCTGTGTCTCTCTGATCAGATCCGGTCCCAGAGTCACTCAAGAAGACCATTTCATACAGACATTCCCCGTCATTTATCTAAAAACCTCAGGGTATCAAAAGGAAATCCTCCTGGAAAGGGCTTCATAGGATAATAGAGTAATTTCTCTAGCTCAGGGAAGATAACTTAGTCCTAACATATGTTTGTAATAAAGCAAACAAAATATTTCTAAGTAAATTCAATGCTTAAAGGGCTTCATTCAGGCAGGTGCTACATCTCAGTGATTGTTTCCTACTTGTTTCCTTATTAGAAAGGTGCCCTACTGTGTAATCATCCTTTTTGATATATGCTCTTGCAGTAGAAACCAGATCCTTATCTCTACCTCACTGTTCAAACATGCCTTTTCAGAGTAGTTTTGAATTTCACACATTTCATGGTTGTTTTGTTAAGCAATCTAAAGACTATTCACTATTAAATTTGGATGTGTAACATGTTTGATAGCATGCTGTCTCGGGAGCAATTCTGTTTGCTTGATTGTATATCCTCAGGCTTTTCAGTAGCAGCAAGTTCCTTCTCCATTGGAGCCAAATTGAAAAATAAGATTTCTTTTTTCCTGTATGTATTCATGATTCAGAGCATTGAATAAACTACATTGTACATTTATGTCTCTTAATATATTGTGTCTTGAAAGACAAAAATCTGCTTTCTGACAGTAGTGATAGTCTGTTTAAAGCTTAGTCACTGACACCTGTTTAACTGTATGGTTCATTGTCTTTCTTCAGACAGGACAGTGGAAGGGCTTCATCAGCACCCACATGCAAAATATTTTTGATCTTGGTCAAACTGCTGTGCTTGGTGGAAGATGAGGAGAAGCCTGGCAGAAAAACTTTCTGGAGGTACACACATTTTTTTGGTTTGGTTTAGTTTTTGGTTTGTTTTTTGTTTGTGTTTTTTTTTTTTTTTTTTTTTTGGGGGGGGGGGGTTTTGAGGATTGATGCCATTACAGAAAAGTTATTTTTCAGAATTTCCAGCAAACAAAGCAGTTTGAAGCCATGAGTTTATTCCAGTGTAAACTGAGCTCCTTATTTGGCTTTCCATCATCCTCACAGCTCATCCTGGCCATTCTGCAGAAGCTGCAGTGAGCTCTGTCAGTTTGGAGAGCCCCTCAAGAGCAGAAAATATGTCTCTCCTTTCATCAGCTGCTGAAATGAATCTGAGTCCAGCTGGTCAAGAGCATATGGCTCTGCTCAGGCATTTCAAAGCTCCCCAGCTCCATCAGCTCTTGGGCCACCTGCTCTGAAGCTGGCGTGCAGCAGCCACCTGAATCCCTCTGAACCACTGATTCAGCCCTCAGTTTGAAAGATGTGAAGCCAAATGCCACCTCTGATAGTTGGGAGCTACCTGAAGCCAAGGATCATCTCACACAGACAAGCCTGCTCCTTGGATAAAACTCACCAAAAAGAATTTCTCCCAGAACTTTGCTGGGTCTGAGCTGACTCTCACAGTTTTATGAACAGCAGCTCCAATGTTTTCCATACTTATTGCAGTCTCCAAAAACGACTGCACTGTGTGTTTGACTTTCTATGCAGTCTTTTTGAAAGTAAGAACAGGGTTAAATGAGTTAAATTAGTCTGGACTCACTTGAAAAATTAGACAAGCACAACAAACGCAAAATAGGATGTTTACTCTTGCAAAGCAAAAGGGAAAAAGTCTAAACTAACCAGTCATAAAATCAAGTGAAAGTCTCAGCAGTGAAATCCAATACAATGTAAAATTAAACAGTATCTAAGAAAAAGGTTCCTAAATGATGGCTTTAGTGTCTCAGCTCTATAAGGGACATGTCTTAGGGTAGAAAATAATGCTAATTATCTCCCTCTTCCACTCTGGGGAACTGATATCACTGAGGTGTTTTCTAAATGTATTTTTGTCCCTTCTCTTTTTTCTATGTAATCTGTTTGTCCCCCTTATTTTAAAACTTTTACTCTTGGTTATTCCAGCCAATAAAAATTTAGCTTATGTGGTAAGATCACATGCAATTTTAGTACTATTTCTTCTCTGTATAATTTCTTTGGAGACTAAATGCACAGTGAGACTGTCAGGGTTCTGGTGTTCCCTCAAATTAAATACCAGTCAGGGTAGCTGACTGGTAGAACAGTCCTTTTGTTACACAGAGCTGTCCATCTAGCTGATAAAGTGTTTTCCCAGTTAAGGCATATTCAAGAATGTTACAGATCTTTGCATGGATATTTAAGGATGTCATTCATTTATGTGTCACAGGAAATATTCCATATTATCAAATGTTCCTTATTATCAAATTTGATAATATTCCATATTATTAAATATTATAAAAAATTCCATATTATCAAACATCCTCACCCCCTTGCCTCCAGTTCCTCAAAGAGATTGAATATGCCATGCTAATGGTACAGACTGTGCAGAGGGGTTATGCCTTCCTCACCTCTCATCTGACTCAGATATAAAAACTGGACACCTGCATGTGCACCAACATTCTCAGCATGAGCAAATGGGAGGAGCTGAAGGCCCTGGGACAGCAAGAAAGCTGGGGCACAATTGCAATCATGGAAATGTGGTGAGATGACTCCCAAAAGTTTTAATGAAAGTATTGCAAGGGATACAGCAACTATAAGGGAGTATTTTTAAACACGTAAATGGAATAACTATGTAATAAAATCTGTAAGGTTTTTTAAATAAAAGAATTTAAATAAATTATTATATAAAATATTATATAAATTATTATATAAAATATTATTTATTTTTTATTTTAATTCCTTTGGCTTTTAACAACAAAAAAGGAATCAGAAAATCCACTAAGACCAAGAAAATTCATAATCTAGGTCTAACTGATACTAAAAACTCAACCAAGTTCTTTACTTTCTAAATTTGTTTTCTGTCAATAGCTCAATAGAGTTCAAAACCTTTGAGTCTGACATTTGAAGTCTTGTCATGGAACACGATGTGTTTGCAGTCACACAAATTTATAACATTGGAATCAATAATGGAGACAACCAGCAGAAGATATTTCTGTGTTCCTTTGTGATTCTCATATTAGAAATAAGAACTAATTGCAACCAGTATGTGAACCTCTTCTGACTGTCATGGATATTCAATAAAACAGTTGCAAAGTAACTCTGTTAGTAATACAGAACAGGTAGAAACAAGACTGTAGTTTGATTTTGTAAGGGGCTTTGATGCTAGTCTGATATTAAAGGAAAATTGTATGCTGGCATAATTCTACTATGTCAGTTAAATTCTTCCTCTAGAAATTTTGGCCAACAAAGTAATAGACCATTTTAATATAGAGTTCTAAGACAGCAAAGATGAAGGCTCACAGGCAGTCATTCCACAGTTTCCAACAGCCACAATGATTCATATTAAATACAAGTAGAATGTTTCAGAGACTGAAATGCAGAATAGTGAGCCAGGGAGGAGGGGTAGGGGGAAGAAGGGATAAAACCTATAAGCCAATCTAATTTGCATTTAATTGATTAATGATATGTCATGGATAAAACAGGTTATAGTGTAGCATAGCAAACCATTGGAAATACATCAGGGTTGGGAGAGGGCAAACATATGGTGATATAATTAATTTTTTAATCCTGTGCTACACCTTTGGGCTCTAGGCTTATCATGCATACTCAGTAGGATATAAAGAAGTCACAGGCATGTATCCTGTATTTTATTTACAGAATACAATGCATATTCCTGCAGACATCAATTACACTTATGTTTTAATTATCTTGCATCTACCTGGTGTTAATGGTGGGTCATATAAGGTTGACTCCCATGGGAAGGATATGAGATTATATGGGAAATATAATCATGCCATGCTCACTGAAACGTTCACTTGGTAATTGGTCTGACTGATCTTGAAGATTACTTTATAGAGATATATCAGTAGTCACACCTGGCACACTTCCACATCCATTTATATGTCTGCCTACCTAATTATTTTTTAAAATACTCAGTTGGTCTTCAATAAAAGGATAAAATGATCTCTGCTTATTCTATAACACAGGCTGTTTTGTCCATGAGAAAGAAGAGATGTCCAAATGAAGAATTTAATCAAGTACTTAGTTATGCCAGGCCAGGACCTTCCATAGTTCATTCTGTGTACAGCTCTCACAGAAACCAGCCTGCCCAGCTGCCACATAGAGAGATGTGGCCTCTGCTGGTATGTACATCTTTAAATTAAATGTTTCTCATCACATTTAAAATATTCTTCTCAGTGTGTCTTTCCATCACATAGGATTACATAGATGTATTTGAGCTTTTTCATGCACTGGAAATATGAGAGATGTGATGGTGAGGTGTTCCTCCAGAGCTTGTCTCACTGTGCTGTTGCAGCACAGACTGTCCAAGGCCACCTTGAGCCCATATTTCCATCAACAGACCTGCCCAAGTCACCTGCCTGCTCTTGAAATGGCAGGCAAGTAGCAGGATAAGCTGCTAGATCTGCAGCTTTTGGGTCTGAAACTTAGTCTGAGGAAGATTTTTGAATAAGGCTGTGTGAACTGGACCCAGAACCCCCAGTTGTCCAACAGCACCCTGGACAAGCTTTCATGGGGGTCCTCAGTTCAGTGGAGGAGCACTGCCCCCTTTGCAGGTTGTCATTCAAATGGAAGGCTGCTTCACAAAGTGTTCTGGTATTCTTCATCAGATAAATTGCCCTCATTTCAGTTTATTCATAATCTTTAATAATGCAGATGTTTCTCAGCAAACACTTTTCATACTAATGTATTAACCCTGACAATCAGACCAATGGATGAATTAGTGTTGCATGGTACACACACATAAAGGAAATGTTCTTACAGGTCCTGCAAACTAATGATGCTCATGTCAAAGGATTAATGCCTCTGCAAGAAAAATGGGAACAGGAAGAGAGCGATAAGAAAAATTAAGAAGAGATCTACATTTAGAGCTAGCTGTGACTAGCGTTTATAGTAACATAAATAAATCATCATAAATTTGTATGCTTAATAAAATCTCTCTAAGGAATTCAGAACCACTTGTGCAGAATTTTCTTCTTCTTACAATTTCAGAATTAAATAAAAATACATGCATCAATGAGCCAGACAGTGGTGAACAAGCTTTAAAAATACTCCACAGGTAAACAGCACAATAAGCAAGACAAAACACACCAAATTTGCTAAATTGGATAAATAATTTCAAAACAGTTTGTGAGAACAAGCCGCAGCTGGTGGTGTCATCTTGAGTCATAGAACGGCTTGTTGCACAAGTTGCTGGGGCATAGCAGAATGGAGCAGATGTACTGGTAAGCCTTGATGTGCAGTGCAAGAAGAGCAGAAGAAAGCTCTGGCACAGAGCTGCACAGAAGCATTTGAACACGTAGAACGACTGAAAGCTCTTGTGAAGGGAAAATACCTTGATACTTAAATCTGCTTTTCCCACAGAGCCTGAATTTTGTCCCTGCCCAAGGGAGGTGCAGCTAGAGCAGGAACAGGTTTGCTGATCCTTACTAGGTGCATGTTCATGTCCTGCAAACAGGAGCTGTGGAAGGAGTAAGTCAGGAGTGCGTCACCTTGGTTAAAGCACTGCTAGTGCTCGTTATGGAATGACCAAGCTTCACTTACATGATATCCACTGCCCACTCTCACTTCAGCCTTATTCATCATCTCTGATGATGGGGGTCTTGTGCTTGGGCAGATGTCTGAGTCCAAGAGATATTTGTGCACAGCCACATATGCCTGATAGATTTATGGAAGCTCACTCAGCCAGACAAGTCATCAAAAATACTAAAAAAGGTTATTTACAAGAATTATTAGAAGATAAATAACATTTGAGTGAAAGCCTGTTTCATTTTCTCACGAGCTCTTCTCCAACATAATCTTGCAGTAATAAATGAAAGAAGCCGAATCACCTGACAAAAAGCCATTTATTCCTACTTGCATATACATCTGTTCAACTAATAAAAACATCACAAGAGTGTCTGACCTTGTAAGACTTGTCCTAGGAAGAAACACCGGGAAATTGTACATAAATCATAAGTTTCTGTCTTTGAAATCTCTTTCTCATTCTGAAAGACCACTATTAAAGTCAGAAAGTGAGTATGGAAACGTCATATGATTCAGGTTTGGAAAAGTTTTAGACAAGTATTAATAGTTGCTTCTGGTATGTCACAGGTGCAAAAGGCACACCAGCTCTGCCTCTGCTCCACTGCCAGCTGATTGCACTTTTATCTACAGCTTCCCACTCCCGAGGCAATCTAAGTGCTCCACACAAAAGCTCCATATCTTGTCTCAATGGAACCATGAGCAATAAAACCCCAAAATATTAAATAATAAAACTCTACTCTCTGTCTTCCTAAAGGTATGTTTCTGGAAGGGAAGCGAGTTTTAGAAATTCCATGATCAGCTTTATTATATTTTTATTGTGCTAAAGACTGTGCTAAATTCTCTCAGTATACATACAGGATGCATATAACCTGACACTCAGGATTTTCTGCTCCTGGTGTTACGTGAGGCTTGCCTACCCAACACTTTTTCTTATTACTGCAGAGTGAATTAGAATGCAACTTATGCAGCATATTAAGAACTCTGCACCAAATCTTCACGTGGATCGTTACCTAATGATGTATGCAATATCTGTTGAAGTAAGAATTATGTCTCTTTCCCAACCATCAAGTGAGAGACAGATCCACCTAATGCTGAAGCAATTACATTCTAAGATGTTGCTGAACCTTAAGCACATTAATATTGCAGTAAGTCATAATTACAGAACAGCTAGGAATTAGTTTGTTGAATTATTTCTATATGGTATACTTGAGATCTCATGCCTTTGACAGCCATGGAAATTGATTATTTAACACTTAACAAGAATGGTCAAGTATAAAAGATAAAGTCTTTTGTATATCTACTTGTCTTCATCAAGACTATCAGAGCTCACCAAAAATTTAATTATGGTCTTAATTACAATGAACAAACTGTCCTTGGAAAATTTCGTCCTTCAAACCTCTACTCCTGCCAGGGATAATAGCCAATAGGACACTTTGAGCATTGACTTTTTCAAGTTCTTGTAAAAAATACCCTAATAATGATGTTCTATAAAGTGTGCTGCTCTCACAGACACAGAATAATTCTTCCCTGCACTTAATGTTCACTTATTGTCCACACACTGAATCAGCAAAGAGCAACTGTGGATCTTTAAGTTAACACTATAGCTTGAGTACTAAATTCTCCATGTTGACAAGCCACAAGATTCCAGATGAGGTACACAGAACAACTGTTTCCTCACCCACAGAAAATGTGTCAGAACTGCTTGAACTCTCTCAGATCACTCACAATGTCATTTTAATAAAGAAATGTCCCCTTGAGTTTGTTTGAATTACATAGAACGGAGCTAGTACCTGGGAGGGGGGAAATCGATGGGGAGATCAGCTGGATGTTTTTCTGTCCTGCCTGTTGTAATTGCCATCATTGCAACCATGTGGCTTTGAATTTCCAGGATCTGGACATCTAATCATAACACAATGCAATTTCAGGCATGCTGAGCTGCTCTGCAATTGGTTTCTTATTCCCCTTCAAAAAAGAAAGATGGAATTACATGTTGAGCAGCAGCAGCTTTGGAATAAATGTAGTAGCATATCCCATCATCTTTGAAGAGGCAATACATAATTTTTGTGACAATGGCACAATATTTATTCTGCTATTATTTTCCTGTAACTCCTCACCTAACTATTTTTTTTCTGTTCTGAGTTGTTGACATTGAACAGACCTTGATGATGGCTTTGTTATGTGAGTAGTATTTTTCAGCATGATCTTATGCAATGGATAATGTCTCTTCTAACATTAAGAGTTGAAGATGTGACCCTATACCACAAAGCCATGAAATGGATTTGTATTTTGACAGAGTCAGTAAATTACTAGCATTTTATAAACCTGTCTTTCTGCAATGAAAATGCTGAACTTGTTCAGAAATAATTTAAATATTTCTGTAGCATCCTGATTACTGAAACATTCTCCACTGCAAGGCTTTCCTGTGTATGGTAGCTTCTACAGTAAATCCTTTTCATCTTGTCTCTGTTACATGTAATGTGCATGTAACTCCTTAACTCTAGTATGTGTGGGGGCTGTAAATAAGATTTTTCTTTTTTAAACAATCAGTCTGTGCATCAAAGGACTCTTTTGGGCAGTCAGCTATACAAAGGCAAACTAATCTGTCGCAAAGCGAACACATTTCCAGTTTCTGAATTTTTTTGGTTTTTTTTTTTTTTTCCTGGAAAAATAATTGAACTTCATAACACAAAGCACTCTGAAAGGTAGCAAAGGAAATAATATAGAGATCTTTTAGGACCATATCCTTGGAGTAAGCACTTTCATAAATGAATTCCTAATATTGTTAGTGGTAGCCTGTCTTTTGGATATTCCTTCTGCCCTGTGAATGATTCATCAAAAGTCGAACCAGGCTTATCTTACACATAAACAAGGTAAATTCACCATGTACACATGTCTTTCATATTGCAACTGAGGTTGGTTAGATTAAAGGGATCCCTCTGCATTTTCTAGTAGTTTCATGCACTTGAAGTATGGACACTGAAGTTGCTCAGTGGTGCTGCTCCTCTGCAAGTGATAGCACCTCTTGAGAGACCATGCTAATGAAGAGATAGTGTTCCCCTTCATCAACAGAAATCCACGAGGTCTCCATAGACCCACAAAGTTGGGACAAAGTGCATTTCATTCTGGCACTGAGAATTCGTGATAATGCATCAAAATGTCAGTGGTGACACCTAGATTATTGGAGGATCTTCAAGTAAGTTTTGTCAATCACAAACCCATGGAGGGTGCTGAGAAACACAGCTGAAGTTGGAGGGCAGGCAACAATGCTAAATGCTGGTAATGGCAATGCAGATATCATTTATTCTGTTCTCAGGTGTGCAAGAGAAATAATACCGTGCATAATTTCAAATGTTATGGAGAACCTACAATATATTTATGACCAGTTTCACATAGTAGTTTGGTTTAAATTTTATGGAAATGTTTGATTTGCATCACAAGAAATTCTCTATTTTATTGCACTCAATAGCTTTAAGAATCATGAGACTTATTTTGGAGTTTATAAATGTCAAAAATTTATATAGAAAATGCATCTATCTATGCACAAAATAGTCCAGCATTGAACCCGTAAACAACTTATAAAAGGAGAAAAATATTTACACATTATTCACAATAGATTATTCTTGTCAAGCGTATACTTCAATTACTCCACAAAAATTGCTGCTAGCTGAACCTTCAAAAGACCTCCAAAGGAAACTGGATAATCAACAAAAGAAAAGGAAAAGGATTTTGAGCAGCAAAGGCAAAAAAAAAAAAAAAGATGCAACACATAAAAGACACATTTTTTATTGCAAAATATAGGGTATTCCGTTCTGTATCTTTTCATCATGATTCTATGAAAATAAGGCCGAACTAGTGTGAAGTATGCAACTACATCTCTAAATTGTTCTATATTTGCATTACCTAAAACAATCTATTGCGAAGAGGAGTTCATAGATAAATGCTCTATGCTGTAGAAAGGATGAGAAGGAGCTTGTTTTCCAAGAAATGGAAAATGTATTTATTCAAATTGCTTCATTATCAGAGGCCAGAAGCAGAAATGGAACTCAACACTTGCATAACACAATTGTAACAAGAATCATGCACAGCTCAGAACCAGCTCCTATCTGTAGAGATAACCTGGCAGATTACAGCATTTCCTTGCTACCAGATGTATTTTTCCCTCACCTAACCACCCCTGCAATCAAGACACCTTCTCAAGGTTGCTCCAGGAACTTAACTCTCTGGTACATGCAAACCCTCATATCAGATCAGTTGATGTATTTTTCTCCATGACTTAACTGTGCTTCATTATACTTATGTCATCTTTTTCCTTTGGCTTAAATAATTATCCACCCTCCCTAATATGCTATATTCACTTCCCTATTCACAGGTATCTCTCTACTAGTACCATCAATCTATCTCTGCTGTCTGTCATCCTGACTTCATCCATTGCTACACCCCTTTCTACAAGTTTTTCCTCTTCCTGTACTCTCATTCTCCAAGAATTTAAGTGTAGGTTATTTATCAGAAGTCCTCATCATGTGAAGCCTTTCGCTTGGAGAATAACAACACAACTCCCATACCATGAATCTTTGAAACAGAGGGAAAATTCAGAGCCAGGGACACGGGTGATGTGAGTGTAGGGTTGTTTACAGAAAGGCATGGTCCCCCCATCCCACATCCTGCAGCAGCACATCAGGGTGAAGTCCAGACGTGGGACAAGAGAATTAGAATCACTCCACTTCAAACTGCAGCCCCATAGAGGGAGGAGATGATGGCAATTGCAGGGCAGCACCAGGTTCACAGATGGTAGAGCAGATGGTAGAATTTCCATTATGAGGTCGTTTTGGTGCCCTTACCCACCTGCTTCTATGGTAAATCCCTACTCTGCTAAAAACATCTTCAGACTACATGCAGAAACTCCAGAGAAAGAATCCTAGCCCACAAGGAGCAAGACTGGTCTCCTGCTCATCAAGGAAAAAATGTTTAGGACCTGCTTATTCTCTGTTCTTTGTTTACTGACCTTTCAGGTCTTTATATTTTCTTTTTAATATCCACAACGATTGTAATGTTATTCATCATACCTTTGGGTCCTCCCACAATGTCTAGAGCTACTTACAAACCCCAAAGAGGAGCTTTGTCACATTTACTGTCAGGCATTCCTGTAACTTCAGCTGCCTATAAATCATACCTGATACTGGCAACACAATTTTCCTTTCTCCTCATAGCAGTATAATATTTTTATTAGGGTATGTAAATCTAGATGACACATGGCCTTGATCTCCCATCCTGCTGGTGTTCTTATACCATAAAAGCTCTTATTTTTATTGGATATGCCAGAGTTCTCTTCTAGTATTTTTTATTGGGGCTGATTCAGTATTCACTGGGCAAGAGACAGCCTGATTTCTGATTTTTATATGTTCCCAGGGAAGCCAGACCTTTTGAACCTTTGCCAAAAAATCCTCTCCTAGCAGACAACTATATAATCATCTCCTATTCTTTTTTCCTGCCTTTTCCCAGATAAGATACCAATTATTCTTTCCTCAGTTTTTTGATTATTTACCACCACCTCAAAGTCCTGGGACTTCAGATTTCCAAATTTTCACCTTCACCTTAACAGGGAAGCAGAGATGCTGCTGGCAAGTTCTTGTAGCTAACCATGCAGCCATGCTCTCCCACACAAAACAGAATTTTCACATTTCAACTGGCACAGGGTGGTTGGCTTCCACCTGGACAGCCTCTTCCAGCTCCTCCTGCTTGCCCACTGATTTCCATACATGTGGATTTGCAAGCTGTGGCCATTCTCACTTTGAGGCATTAACACTGAAATCTGTGGACTCCAGAGAAAAGACACAACATCGATAAGAGAACAAATAAAAAAACAAGCCCAAAAAACAAAAGCCCCACCTTTCATATGTCTGTTTAACTTCTATTTAGCAGGATGCATAGTGGTGCTGCAATGACACTGTTGTGGCTGTGCAAATATAAACCTGTCACCCAGCTCCATATGGAGCCAGGGGTTCTTAAGGTATTCCCACAACATAAGCAGCAACTTAGCACCTGCCAAGTCACAACATCAGCTCCAGTGTGATTTGCATCATCTGCTTTAATAGTCAATAGGGATCCCCACACAATCTTTCAAGCAATTTTCTGCTGAATTACTCCTAAGCAAAGCTCCAATGAATGGTGAGAACACATGTGAAAATATGTTTTTATCATTTTTGAGGTGACAGAGGTCCTTCTCCCAGTCTTCTCTCTGAAATTCATGTTTAATTCAAACATCCTGGTGAGTGATGTGTAAATTTGTTGCACACTGTGACAAACCAAGAAACCTCAGTGGATCACAAAGGTCATTCTGCAGGGCAACATGAGAGGTGTAACAAGGCTTTTGAAAGGACAGCACCCAAGTTCAGCTGGAAATATTGTTATTTCTGGCTGTTCTCTGGACAGAATGTTCCTTTCGCTGCTGCAAAAGAAAAACTTCTCCCATACATCGATTAGCAGTCAGTCCATTGAAGAGGATCTTCCAAAATGAAAAGACAGCTTCATCTCCTCTGCAGAGTCTTGAGTTCCCTTAGCACACAGAAATATAAGATATTTTCAAGATAGTGGATATTGTCACACTGCTTCTTAGGGCTGTGCTTCCACTGCAGGGCTTTGGTGACAGGCTGAGGGCACCACATAGGGGAGAAATAAAGAAACCAGGTCTGCTACAGCTGGTCAGACACTCCAAAACCCATGAGACTAAACTAATGTTTTGCTTGCTTAGAATTAAAATTGACACAAATATGTTGAATTGCTGAAATCTAAAAACAAGCCATAGACTTTGATATTTATATTGTTGCAAGGAAATTGTGTTTATGCAAGCCTCCACTGCCCAATAAAACCCTGAAAAGATACTATTTAGTCCATTTTTTTCCAATTAGTGTTAAAGGCAGGAGTGTAGGGTGTGGCAAATATTCAGAACAAATGGAAATCTAGAAATGGCATTCATATCACCTACGCTGTATCCTCACAAAAGGAAAAAATCACTGCCTGTCTTGTATTTATGTCATTGCTAACTACATAGTTCCTGGGACTGCATTAACCTTGGCTCTATTTCTGTTGCCAAGGGGAAATGGATGTCTAAATCTTTGATATTTGTCTTGCCTCCTTTGTTCTGAATATTTCCATATGATGCCCAGATCCATCTCTCTCTAAAAAATCCTCACTACTTCTGATTATTCATTAGTTCACTTTCAGTTAGAGGACTTGCCACAGTTTAGTATTATTTTAGGATGTTTGTAACAACTCATCCAGGTTTGTAACAGGTAGGAAAATGTCATCTGGATGTAAAACAAGATGTGTTCCCTGACTTCCTGATTTTCTCTTTGGATATGTTTAAGGTTTTGAAGACAATGGGGATTCTTGTGTAAATTTCCAAATGGAAAAGGGAGATAATTTTGGTGTTTGCTAAGATTTAAAAAACGAGATTAAAAATGTGATTTTTTTTTAAATAATTCAAGCCATTTAAAAAATATTGACCCCAGATATACAAAATTAATAAGTGACATACCCCGCTCCCAGCAAAACAACTTTTTTCCCAGAGAACTGCTTCCACCTATATTTGCAAAATGAATATGAAATTCTGTAATATTCATAAATGTACACTTTAGACCAGGCCTTTTTAGAGGAATAAGCCTGATGTATCTGTTGAAAGACTTAAAGTACTTATCTCCTTATTATAGGTAAAATTTTACTAATATATTACTATTGGTAAATATTAATAACTGTGTTTAAAAGTCCAGTGTTGTTTATTTGCCATTTTCCCCCCTGGCTTAGGAATAGTAAAATTAAATTTCCTTCAGTTGAAGATGAGGGATGTCTTTCTGTGTGCCACCTTCAGTCCCAATCTATAATGTAAAGACCAGGTATTCTATGAAAGAAAAAAAGACCCTATGCATAAGTCATCAAGAAAATAGTTTGCTTTGCTATGTTTTTATAAGTTTTATGGAAGGCTGTATTTATTCAATTCTTTTTTTTCTTGGCCAGTAGTTATTCTTCATTGCATAAGTTTGTAGTATTTCAGAAATTGCTCAGGAAGTAAAAATACCCTTTTGTAAAAAAAAAAACCAGAACCTAGTTCTTCTTCCTTTAACCTATATGGAGGAAGTGTATTTCACTCCTCCATGAGAATTCAGTTCCCTGGGTGCTGAGAGATGATGTCTTCCAGTAGGGAAGGTGCTGCCAAGCACTTTGGGAAGCAGCAGACTCTGACTTCTGCAATGTGCAGGCTTCACCAAGAGCAAAAAGGAAAGAGTCTGCTGGCAAGCAATGGGCTTACTTGATATTTAATTTTTAATGAAGCAAAGAGACATAAGCGTTAAAATCCCAGTGTTCTGCTCTTCTTGAAAAAATGCCATAATTTCCATTTCTTTTCCTCAATGTTCCTTTAGTGCCAAAAGAAATTGTCATGCATTATTTAAATAGTCTTTCTATAGTGCTTTAATGTTTTTTCCCATCTTCTTGGCAAGATGCTAGTTTTTGGGTTCTTACTGTTTTGGGTATCCAGCCTTTCAATCTAGATATTTCTCAATTTTTATAAGAAAATACCCTATATATTTTTAAAATCATCTTAAAACCTCTGTTGTTGGATATTTCCTCAATGCTTATCTGAAGTTTAATGGCTATGATTTTTGCCCTATGATGACTGCAAGATCTGTGCCCAGCCATCTTAGTGGCATAAGAGGTGACTGACAGCTTTGCCTCCTCAAATTTTTGAATAGGATTCAAAGGAGGAGATAATACAATAATTAAATTCCCTAATTTCAAGTTTTCCATTACTCTTTGTGGAATAGCTTATCTTGAATGATGGGCAAAGCTGGAAGCTCTTAATGCCTTTGGATCTTCAGCAGGGAGGACTGAGTTTTAATACCTCTCTAGCTTCTAAAAGACACTTTTCTTGAGGACTTAAAAAAAAGTCATAGTAGATAAGCCATCTTTAGCCAATTCTGTTGGGAAGGAAAAAAAGGAAAACAGAAAACATAAAATTATTGTGTTATTAATAACTTTAATATTTTTCTTGTGGTACTAATTCATAAATTGTATTGATGTGATAACCGAGTGGTTGAGGCATCTATGAGCAATGGAGGGAGGATTTTCAAGATATAGGAAAAAGATTTTCTTCTGTTACAGCTTCAAAAATGATATGCTAATCCTTTTGAAATGGATTGAGCATTGCAAAACCTGCACGGGCTACAGCAGAAGAAAAAATTTACATCCATTTCAACAGGTGTTCTACAAACAATGATTAAGACTCACCTTGTGAAATAAATGGATGTTTTCATCTCATTTTACAACTGGGAAAACTAAGCTATAGAGAAACTGCAGGATTTGCTTACTGCTGCATGTAAAGTTGAGTACAAACCAGGCCCTTGTCTTGTAATCTATCTCCTTAATAACTAGACCACACGTCCTTCCTAAATAAGAAATGCTGTCTGGACTCTTTAGAGATTTATTTACTTGGTAAGTCATATACTGACAAAAATTCTTCTGTGATATACATACACTGAAATACTTCTGAAGTCAAAGCAGAATTTATAATACTGATTTTTTTTTTTACTCACAGATTTCTTAAATTTTAAGGAGAGAATTTTTAATAAGCAAAAGTTAGACGTAAACAATGGAGGTGACTGGGTGAAAGGTCTGTGTCTTTAGAGGCTCAGAGAAGATACATAACAACACACTGTTCGAGGAAAAATTCCCTGCCTTTCACAGCTACAACGAAACACCATGGATCACAACATCACCATTTGTTAGATGCTGTTTCCCTGGTTGCTTTAGACACCAAAAGTTGCCAGAGCCAGTAATGACTACTCTAGAATGCAGCATCTGTAAAATAGACTATGAACTGACCAGCTCAAATGTCTCAACCCATGCAAGTATCTTCCAGCAAATAATCCTATTAGAAGTTTGTCTTGATCCATGCTGCAGTCTGGCCAGTTAAACACAGGCCCTTCTGCTGACTGTTACCTCTTAAGCAATTTCCAGGTCATTCTGTTCATGGCTGTTGGGGTGGGATCAGCCAATAGGCCATACTGCAATGCCTGATCCTCCTTGTTTGGATGCAAAGTGTTTGCTGAAAATTTACAACAAACAGACAAAAGCAGGAATGCCTATGTTACAGCCAATTCCATCTTAAAGATAATTAAAGACAATTATCCTAAGTAAAATTTAAATAGGTTAAGTGAATCACCCAATAGGGTCCTACTTCTCTCTGCAATTTGGGAAGCTGAGCGTGCACAGCTCAGTTTTGTCAGATGAGAGGGAGACCCCAGCCCTGGCAGCTTTTTTGCATTATGTACATGGTTCTACATTTTTCTTTACATGTTTTGGTTTTGGTTTTTTTTCCCTGAAAAACATCCTAAGTCCTGATAAGCAGTTGCTCCTTTCCTTCTCTCATGTGGAGAATTGGCAGAACAGCTCTTGGAAATCTGTAATTCCTTCCTATGCCAACCACTAATGGCAGTCACTACCCCAGTGACACATGCCTGGATACAAACTTTATTTTATACCCCCCCAGCAGGACAACCATTTGCACTTTCATGTGAAAAAAAGAGATAGTACAAGAAAGTCAGAAAGATGAGGACAGGAACATAGAGAAAAAGAGGTGATAGATGAGAATCCTCGTGCACGCACTGAACTTCAGCAAGTTCAGTGCAACAAGGCTGGTACAACTTCAGTGGGATGTATTTTGAGAAACTTTTCAGCAGTCATTTCATTAGCAGAACACCCAGGCATTGACAACCCCCAAGTGTGTCTTCCTCCTCTGACATATTGCAAGTAGACTTATCTCTTCTGATGACCTGGCTAAAGAAGTTGAGACACCTTTCATTTTTGATTGGTGTCATTTCATTCATTCTAGTGGCTTTTATCAAGGAAAGCTTGTCAGAGTAGACCATCTAATTTTTCTAAGTTCAGGACAAGCATTTTTCCCATTTGATCAATTTCAGGTGTCTTTTTGATTAGATCTGACAGGAAAGCAAAATTGCCAATCTGCAGGGAATGTCATTTAAAAGAAAATATAAGTGCTTTTGAGCTTATTCAACCCAAAGTCTGTGATGTTACCTGAAAGAGAGATGTTCTGTGGATGTTTGCACTTTCTAACTCTGCTGCTCTGCCTGGCAGCCTGCTCCAGGACCATTGATCTCAGAAGCTTGTCCAACACTGGGCTGCTCTCTTTTTTTTCCTGCAGTGGGCCAGGATGATCTTACAGATGGATTGTTTAGACTGCTCACCAGAGACAAGAAAAAGTTGCTGCTGAATCAGCCTTAACAGTGCTAAAGCAGGAGCTCAATAAATTGCTGCTAGGGAATTGTTTTACTGATATATCTCATTTGCCCTCAAAAGTCTGCAGCGCTTCTAATACATGGTACAATAGCAGGGTAACTGATGAAATCAGAAAGAAATAAAAATGCTTTGTACTTTTGGTCCAGTTTCCCTCTCTGCAATCAACATGAGGTTTGTCATGACTTCAAAGGGAGAAGAAACAGGTCTCCTGTTTGAAGTTTAACTTGTATGATTTTGAAGCATCCTACAATGGCTCAAATGCAAGACAAAAACTGAAGGGTTGAAAACCTCAATTAAAAAGAAAATCAACAACCCAAACCCCTAGCTTTAAAGTCATAAAGAAAAGCTTTGGCTCTAAAGAATTTCTCTGAAAACCCTTCTAAGACAAATTACTCTAATTGTTAGTTTTGCACCAATGAGCAGTCACTTCCACTGGAAATAAAGAAAAGAAAACAAAAGGAAAGAATTTTCATCTTGATTGTGTTGATTCATCATCATTTAACAGTGAAAATAGAGGGGAAGAAAAAGGAAAAAAAACTTCCTAGCTGCTATAAGGGAGATCTACTGCTGACCTCATCTCCTTTAGATCAAAGCAAAGAAAGAAGAGACTTATCTGAAGTGCCCTAGTGAGGGGTCCTCTGAAATAAACAAGTGCCTCTGCAGGGAGAGAAAGAGATTTTTCTTCTTGCTTTTGTTAATCACGATTCCCTCAAAGTTGAAAAGAGAGGAAGGCAGACAGTGCTCTGGCATGCTGTTCTGTGTTCCTCTAGCCCAGCAGCAGTGTTTCATGCTGGATTGCCCTGGCTGGCCCAGGCTCTCCTGCCCTCTGCATGGTTGGGTTTATAGCTGAGGGAGCACTTAGCTTCTTCAAGATCTTCCTTCTCCTTCTTCCTTGCATACCCAGTGCAAAAAGGATTCAGCAGAGAAGTAAGTGTGGCCTGAACATAGAATCAGAAAACTGACAAGGGTGGGAAATATTTCAACACATTCGTACTGACATTGTCTTCTTAGAGGTTACTGTGTGGATTGTGCATGGGAAAGAAAAAACAGAAAAAATTGTCCAGGATAAACAGCTGACATTACTGAAGTCCTTGCAGGCATTTGCTTTGACATCAGAGAAGGTGTTTCATCTGAAGGGTAAATCTGTTCATAATAGCTATCAGAGACCTGATAAATAGTAGCCAAGGTGACAAAACAATTACATAGTAATTTCCATATCCTTTGTGTTTATTTAGTAGCACATTTAATCATTTTGTAAACTATTGGTGCAGCTGAGATAATGAATGCTATATGGAGACAGATGAAGGGACAGTGATGATGCATGTCAGCCAACAACATATACAGCAGTCAGTGTTCATCAATGAAAACACTGCTATGATGGATCTGAAAGATGCTCTTACAAATAATTTTTCACTTTTCTTGAGAAATGTGTCACAACTTCCAATATTCCAGTTTGTCAAGACATGACAGATGAAGTGTCACAGCATGATTAGCAATGGAGAAGGGCAATGGTTATGTTAAATATAACCTGAACCACCATTCCTGATGCAAGCCCTGTTACTGAGTGTCTGAGAAAGACCAAGGACATATGAGACACCCATGTTCTGTCACCCCCTGTTCCATCATCCTTCACTGAACCAGCCTCCACCTGCTTTCCCACACTAGAATTACCTGCCTTCAGCCCTGATTCCCCTGCATACATTTCCTTTTCAGCATCGTGACCCTCAGTAAAAACCTCTGCTGGGTCCTGGCCTTATTAGTTTGGAGTGGGTGTCCTGCAGGAAGCTAAAACTAAACCAAAACTGCAGGACCCAGCTGCACTGGGAATAGGCTTGTGTTGGCAGAGGAAGAGGAGAGAGCAGTTGTGCCTGCATGCCATGTAGTGCATGCATGGTCTGCAATCACAGCTTTCCAAGCCTGTAAATCCATGTTTGCCCCAGGATGTGCTAAACAGCAGCCCAGGATGGAGTTTTTCAGAGAAGTTTGCGGAGAAGTTGCAGAGAAGCAAAAGGGAAACACAAAAGGAATTTGCTGTAGGAGGTCAAAAAGAGCTGGCTGAAAGACTGGCTTACCAGCAAATAGACAACACTGAGCAGCCATAAGGAAAGGAAAACCTTGAGATTAACCTCCAATGACAAGAAGTAAGAGTAGAAATACATCTGCTTGCATTTATTTTTCCCAGGTGCAGTATATAGCATAGCCAAGAAAGGAGTTCAACAAATGCTGCCATCCTTGATATTATTATTGTAAGTTAATTAAAAATTAAAATTTATGGGTTTTTTACTACTTTTTAACTACCTTTCCTCTGTAGAGATCTTTCTCTTCCTTTCACATCATTAGGAAAAAATTTCCAGCTTTCAAAGGTTTCATTGCCAGATTCATTTTTGACAAATTATTTCCATTTCTTATTCACTACCATCTTGCAGATTATGCCTGAGACTTTACTAGCTATCCATCAGAAATTAGTTCAGCTCCCCTTAGGCACCTTTGAGAATATTCAAGTAGAAGAAGTAGGTAAGATTATTTAATAAAATTTTTAGTTTATAAAAAAAGAAGAGTTGGGGAATAGAATATTTTAAAAAGGAATGGAAGTATTATGCTGGGAAGAAAAGTGAAATATGATGAGTTTCCAGGAAAAAAAGAAAGAAAGAAAAAAGGAAAGAATTGAAAAACTTCTAAGGTTACACAAATCTCTTGCTTCTGTTCCCTCCAAATGAAGGACATTTTTAAATGCTGTGGAGGTGCACACAATTCTGAAAGCAGTTCCCAGAACACTAGCACATATTAATTGGTAGAACTGGGAAAAAGGCATCCCACCCTGAATGATTAAGGGCATGTGCTTCTGGCCCTAAGGATTTATAGCAATGAGGGTTTAGAGTGATGCCTTGTCTCACCAATGTTTATCCTTGGTGCTGCATACATGAGTAAGCCTCAGTGTTTCAAATGCAGGACAGTCATTGGAAACATCAGGTGCTACCATACTGATCAAAATGTTTACTTGGAAGACACAATTTTCTACTTTCAATCAGTAAATCTAATAACTTCTTTTTCTAGAGCACTTTATCTCTCTCTAGGCCAGACTTATACATTTTTCACTGCTTCTACCCTGTAGCCATACTGGTAAATTTATAATTGCCTTTATAGTTCTCCACTATAGTCACCTCATGTATGACTCTACTGGTTTTTGCTGGTTTCATAACCTTCTTTATCTTAGTGTCATATAAGATATGGCTTTTCTGGCCATCAATTCATAGGTTTCTCTTTTCAGAACAACATAACCACAGAATTAAAGTTGTCATCATGTTTATTGTTGGCATTAGATTGGTCTTCTATATAGCTGAATTCCTACTCATGCAGAATTACAACAAATTTTCCCCTATGAAATGTAAATAATATCTTTTTTTTCTTCCAGGGCTGAAGCCTTTCTATACATGTTTCATCTCCTCTGTTTTTAGGAATTTTCTCCTGACAGATTGAAAATATCTGGGTTTGATGTCAATCTATGTTTTATCCATTTCCACAAACATTCAAGTTGCTGTCTCCAAACACCACTGTCCTCCACTTGATCTTGCAAAAGGACCTGATAGCTGTGGTCAGAAATAGCTCATATGAAGGGATTGTGTCCTCATATCCTACACAGTAAAACAGAAGGTCCACTAATTGGTTTTTATCCAGAGTTTATTCCTACTCATCCCTTTCAATTTTTTTCTTGAGGGTTTTTTTTCTCTCCAATTCTTCATGATCTAACAATCTATTCTTTATTCAGCACACCATGAATAGGCCATCAGCCAATTTTGGCTCTTTTGGGAGGAAAACTATGTCTATCTTAGAAGGATAACATCTAGATTTTATAGCACCTCTCTGAATTTATTATAAAAAATCCAATTATTTACAGCATCATGTTTAAAAATCCCTTCTGTTATTTCAGAGTTTTAGGCAGCCCATTCCTACTCAACTTTAATTTGGTTCAAACATTTTCTCAGTTAAAATTTAAAAAGCACACAGATGCTTCTCCCTCTAACCCTCTGCCCCCAATATATTTTTCTTTCTTTCGTCCATATTTCAACATAAAAAGCTTCATGTCTTGCCATTGAAAGTAATAGATCTCAAAATATTTCAAGTCTCATTTGAGAACAAAATGCCATTCATGATCTCTAGCACAGCAGTCCAACAGGGACAGAGATATTCTGTTTCTTCCAACCCATTCCAATGAGCAACCTCAGGCTACAGCATGCAACCCCTCAGCAAAGCAAAGTCAGGACAGACAGCATCCTGTTTTTATTAGCCAGTTCATTACTGTTTTTAAGATGGTTAAACTTCTTCCAATAAATGTTCATTTTAGAAGAGATTATGTTTAGATAAAACTTTTTTATGTCACATTTTCCCAAGAAAATGAAAGAGTTAAAATCTATTTTGTCAGCTCACTCTTTTGCATCATATTTTTTCAGAAAAGTAGTAGAGAAACAGACAAACAAGGTGGAGGGCAGAAATGGGTGTGGAAAAAACCTCAGCTTTGTAAAATCTCAAATGAAAATTTCTGGTTGTATAAGCAACCATTTTCCAGATTTGTGGAATAAAAAAGTTTAATATTTCCAATCATTTCCCCCTATTTTTTTTTACTAGATCTAAGAATTTTCTCTGGTCCTTAGGCAATAGATGAGTTAATTCTCATTTGTGTTTTATTTCTAATGATATATATCCCTCAGCCTTTCTAAATGCAAATCATATTTGTTATATAAGAAAAACTCATTCTGCAGTCAAAATAGCCTGAAAGACAGGCCAGGTATTATTATAAAATTACTTCATTTTACTGGAAATAGTCACGCCTGGAAAGTCAAGAATAGAATTTGTCAAGAAAATCAGTCTATTCCCAGTTCTGTGACAAAGATATATATTTCCCTTTTTAAAAAACCTTTTCAACTAAAAGGCATGTGATGTCAGTAAGAGACTTAGAAGAAAAACATGCTAAATTCAATCCAAATTGGCATTTGCAGAGCGTTTGAGTGCCCTGGAAAGTAGAGATGGATGTTGTGCTCCCCCAGTCAGCTGATAACCTGGAAGGAGATGATCCAGTCCAGGAGATGCTCTGTCTGAATGAATGAGCTGTCCAGAGCAGGGGGGTGAATTGGGCCATGGTCAGCACTGTGCTGACTCCTCTACCCTTGGGACTGGTGCTGGCAGCTGCAGAGCATTGTCCTGCAGTGTGGATGCATTCCTTATCTTGCAGTTGTCTTGGAAATGCTACACAATGCTTTTCTGTGTGTGCCAACCTACCTCTGGAGCTGCTGACCTTTGAAACACATGTTCTGCCATCTGACTTGGGTTCTTGAACCCCAGTGTGATGCCACAACTCCAGTTACTCCTAGTTCCCTTCAAATTATATGAACTTTCCCGAGTTTTAACATTCCTTTCAGCAAATGCATCACTTGAAAAATGGATGTCAAACCAGAAACGTACAAGCCAAACCTACAGATTTCATATCTCAGTGGAAATGTTTCAACTAATTCTGTGTTCCTCTGGGTACATATGCATGTCTCAGCAATATTAAGACCTTTTCTTGAATTTTATGTTTTGACTAAGGAAAATATTATAGCATTTGGTTTGGAAATCCGAGAATATATCTGACACAGGAAGCAGCTCCATCCCACACAAGTGCTCCTCAGTCTTCTTAAGGTCCCAGTCTCCCTTCCTTAACAAAACCATCACCAGGACTAAACAAGCAGGGTGAATTTACATAAAGATACATTGAGAGTACCATCTACCAATTACTGTGTCTGCAGTTTCTACAAGTGAGTCGGTATCTAGTAAAACTCTGCAACTACAAAAATGTGGAAGTTGTTGTGATGTGTGAGAATGGAGGCTCCTTTCAAGGTTCCACCTTGGCCAGGCTCTGCAGGTGTCCCTAGACAGGAGCACATTGCCCACTGTCGTATTTAGCCTGTCAGTGGGTGTCAAATCTGTAATTGCAGACTGTTACAGTGATGCACTAAGGATGCACAGCAATTTCTCTTCAGCAGCCAGTCTCCTTCTTATCCAGAAGGGCTGTATGGAGGTTTTGGGACAACTGTTGAATGCCCCTGAAGTTACCTTTCACTTTTTCTTCAGTGAATCTGTATACCCAGTCTAGCATACCAATTCAGTTTTCTAGGCTATGTAAAGTCTCTCCCAAGGAAAGAATGATCCTAGGATGCTTTTCTTATCAAATTTTTCTACTTGCTAAGTTGTAGCAGCTCCTTATATCCTGCATGGTAACATAATTTTGTGGGATCCTTGTTTCGTCCCTTGACACTTAGAAATCCAGCTATCACTTTGGTCCTCCTGTTTTCCTCAAGGCACCAAGACCTTATTCATATGTCCAGCTTGGTTCCATATTCCAAAGGCTAAAAAGCCTGAAATTCAAAACAGTGTTTCTTGGGAAGAAGAAAAGTCGACAAAAGAGTGACAGCTCTCTAGGAGAGTAGGTGAAAAAAGGTCTGGTATAATGGCAAAAAGAAAAAATCCTCTGGTTTTCCTTTTCTCCTTAGTCGTCTGTGCATTTTCTATAAAACTAAAGTGCTTTGTGCCTCCTCCCACTAGCATGGCATAAAATAGAGTACAGGTCTGAGACATGGAGTTATTTAAAACCTCTGAGCTTGAAAGTTCAATTCATTCTTGTCTGTTTTGAAAAGCATATTTTGCAGGAAAGATGGAAAAATAAAGACAGGAATCAAGAGGAATATCTGCTACCATCCTCTGAGCTTCCCTTGTCAGATGAAGAAGCATGAGCCATGGAGTGTATGAACAAATTCAGAAAGATAAACTATTCTTCACTCTTTTGCCATAGACTATCCTCTGGCTTTAGCATATGGCCAGGATATCATACAGAACAACAGTTTCTTAATATAGATTAGGAACAGCACTGAACCAACTGCAGTTTCAAATCCATCTGCCCATGCAAAAATAGTTTCTCACTGGGATCTTCCTTCTAATGCTGAATTATTTCTGCCCACAAACCCCTTCTTCCCAAATAACTTATGAAACAATGCACTTTAAAAAGAATTAAAAGAAACAGAGGGCTCCTGCTATGCAGTGTCCCTACAGCAGCCTGTCATTAGGCATGAGGCTCACAGTCTTCCAAGGTCCTGTCAAGATAACTTCATAGTGCTCATTGTCATTGTGTTGATTCTGCATTCTGGGAATACCCATATGCAAGCTTTCTCCTGTAATCAGATTTATCAGAGCAGGCTACTGTCTATGCAGAGTCCCTCCACAGTCTGTACATTCAGCATCTTTGCAAATATCTGTGGCACTCCCCAGATCTGCATCCACTGAGCAATTTCCTAATTTTCCTTTGTTGCCTATCCAAGATTTCTGTTTTTAAGGGGGAAAAGTTGTGCTAGCTTTTTTGGGTGCTGAGGTTTTTTCCTCAATCTGACTGCTTTTTTGTTTTGTGGGGTTTTTTTTCCCCAGTTTTCCTGTTATTCTTCCCAGACTTCAGATATTCTTTTTGCATAATAATAAAAATACATTCACCATATTTTCAACCTCTTCTAATCATTACCAGCTAAAAACTAACTATGTTTTCTTCCAACAGAAACAAGAACCGCTTCAGCAATTTATCGTGAGTTTAGATGTTTCTTCCCTAAATTGTCTGATGAAGACATTACTCATATTTGTAAAAGGGAGTGAGGGTTAGACAGTTTAATATGACTGCTTTCTCTTTTGCATTTTGAATTCAATACTGCAGATCAGGCACTGCACTGCAGCATGCTTCTCAAAACTCATAGGAGCCCAGCTCTCATCTCTCTTGTTTATGCTGCCTATTGGTTTAACTCCATGCAAGCCTAAGAGATTATACCAATAAAAACTTGAGATGACACATTAGAGAATTAGGTCTATATTAATTTGATTTTTACAAAGCCAGATCTTTTCCTAACTCAGTTCAAAGCATTCAGAATTGTTTCTAGCTATTCTTCCAAATTATTCCCTTCAATTTGGAGCCTGCTGTTAAAGTATCTTGTATTTAACTCAGCCACTTCTGTGCTCTTGCTGCATTTTAGTGGGCTGCCTATCATATATGTCACTCCCAGAAAGGAGAAAAACTTCTGGACAGGCAGGAATGAAGCTGTATAATCTGAAGGGACTGTATGAAGTTTCTTACTCACAGGTAAGTAACTATAAGGAAATTGAAATCAAAATCGAGGACTACATTAACAGCCTTTGTAAATCATAGCTGGCCATCACCCATTAAATCAAGAATATCTATTAGGAATTCTTGGACTTTCAAAAAAAAGTTAGAAATTAATCAGAGGCTCAAAGTGCTTTCTGGTAATTAAATCGTTGTCTAGATACACATTACAGATTTATCAAAGAAGCATGAGATTTATGTTTTCCATTAGCTGTTGAAACGGGCCATTAGCTGTTCTTGCTCCCCAACAGGAAAACTTGTGAGTAAATAAAGGTAAATTGCTGTAGGCTGTAGCTGACTTTACTCTTCACTGAGTAAAAATTTGGCTGGATGGCTAAGCCTGGAGAGTGGTGCTAGGTGGAGTTCCACTCAGCTGGTGGCTGGTAACAAGTGGTGTTCCCCAGAGTCAAGTATTGGGGCCAGCTCTGTTTAATATCTTTACCAATGGTCTGGAGGAGGGGATCAAGTGCAGCCTCTGTCAGTTTGCAGATGACATCGAGTTGGGCTGGACCAATGATCTGATGGAAGGTAGGAAGGCTCTGCAGAGGGATGTGAACAGACTGGGTTGATGGGCTGTGGGCAATGGTATGAGATTCAAAAATTCAAGTTCTGGGCTCCGGTCTTGGGTCACATTAACCCCCTGCTGCACTACAGGCTGGGGGAAAAGTGGCTGGAGAGTTGCCCAGTGCAAAAGGACGTGAGGGTGTTGGCTGACAGCAATTGAGCATGAAGCAGCATGTGCTCAGCTGGCCAAGAAGGCCAATGGCCTTATGTCAGAAATAATGTGGCCAGCAGGACCAGGGCAGGGACTGTCCCCCTGTACTCAGCACTGAGAGGCCACACCTCAAATCCTGTATTCAGCTCTGAGTGCCTCACTACAAGAAAGACACTGAGGGGCTGGAGCAAGTCCAGAGGAGGGCAGCAGGGCTGGGGAAGGGTCTGGAGCACATGTCCTGTGAGGAGTGGCTGAGGGAGCTGGGGCTGGTTAGCCTGGAGAAAAAGAGGCTGAGCAGTGACCTCATCACTCCCTACAACCATCCTAAAAGGAGGCTGTAGCCAGGTAGAGCTGGTCTCTTCACTCAGGCAACCAGTGGCAGGACAAGAAGCACTGTCCTCAAATTGCACTAGGGGAGGTTTATATTAGATATTAGGAAAAATTCTTCATCTGAAAGCTTGCCATGCACTGAAATAGGCTGTCCCAGGAAGGCTGAGTCACCAGTCCTGGAGGTATTTATAAGACATATAGATGTTACACTAAGGAACATGGTTTAGTGGTGGAGTTGGCAGTGATGAGTTAATGATTGGACTTGGTGACCTTAAAGGGTTGTTTTTAACCTAAAGTATTCAATTTTCTTTATGGCTTTAACTAATAACAAGCTTTGAAAATGATATTTTGTTTAAAAATATTAACTAAAACAATTATTATTTTTTCTTTATGTTGGGGACATTTCCTGAGACATATGCCAGGGCATCATGCAAGTCATAAGACAATGAATGTTGTAGAAGGGTTTTCATCTACTCTGTGAAAGTTCTTTTCCATTCAGACCTAGTGTGTTCATCTCAGCTTCTGTTACTTGGCCCAAGTAATTAGCAGACATTTTAAAACAGATGACAACAGAATACATTTTCCACTTACTCCTACCCTTCTCCATAAGATCTGAAATGCAGAGGCTTCCTTGTGACAATCCAGTCCTAAAATACACTCCAACGAAAAGTATCAAACAAAAATGTACAGGGTTTCCCAATTTCCTCTCAAGTGAGATGAACACATAACAATTTTAGCCTCACTTCCCCAAAAAATGAGAATAAACAATCACGTGGCCTGTGTGCAATATGCCAGACCAACCTTTCACCTGTGCTAGATGTGTGTGCTAGTGACTGCAGTTACCTATATTAAGAAGAAATTACTTAGGGGAAAAAAGCCAAGGAGATATTTTATTCCTACAAGTGTGAGAAAATAGAGAGTCCTTAATTTGGTGATGCTGATGTTAAATGCAACAGTAAAGAGATGTACATTACTTATTCTTTTTACCGTGAGAATTTATGCAACAGTAATATTAGACATTGGAATATTCCACAGTAAAAAGAGCTGAAAATGTACTTAGATATGCACATGCTTGGCAAAGAGCAGATTTAACACAAGAGCAAAAGCTCTGAGGGACACAGCCAGGATGGGATCTGAATCCCTGGGATGCAGGTGGTTAACTGTATTGCTGCTGGACTCAACTGGAAGCACCTTCAGGAAGCTTCAATCCCATGACTCATGGAGTCTTCTGGGCTGCACTTAGTGAGTCTTAAAAGAGAGCTTAGGAAAGCCATTTACTTAGGAAAAAATAGAGTAAAGCAGAGAGACAGTAGATCTTGCCTTAAAACTTGTTGATAGGGACTCTGCTATATTTCACAGAATTACAGAACAGTTGAGGTTAGAAGGGAGCTCTGGAGATCATCTGGTCTGATGCCCCTGGTCAAACAGGGCCACTTAGAGCTGGCTGCCCAGGACATATCCAGCCAGGTTATGAACTTCTGCAGAGATGGACACTCCACAGCTTCTCTGGGAAGCCTGTGTGACCTAGAGAAGCTATTTCTTAGGTTATATATAGATTCCAAAAAGCACATCCAATTTTTCTCTCCAAGGATGATATAAAGAGGTTTGTGGTTTATTTATCAATAGTTCAAAAATATGTAGAACCATACTCTAAAAATGCAGTTTTTACCCAAGCTGACAATATATGACCATTTTGACCAGCCTTTCAGTGTTTTCCATCACATTCACTCAATTATGCACTTTTTGCCACTTATCTAGTCATCCAGTAATTTTTTAGATATTCATCTTTCTCCTTAGTGATTAAATACAACCATTAATGAAAGATTTGCCAGAATAAAAAGTGAACAATTACTGCTGTGGACAAAAGCTAACAAGACCATTTCTTAAACAGCTAGAATAAAGTACATGGGAGCTGTAAATGTCAGTCTTCTGCAAAATAAAGATAATTACATACAGCAAGATAAGCACTCTTGCACATTTTTAATGGGAGGTCTGAAAGAGCGATACAAAGGTTATGCTTTTCATCTAGGTTCTTACACTCTTCATTTTCCTTCTTTTGGTGCATCTTCTCACGGTGAGCCAGCTCACCCTCTGCCTCACCAGCTGCAGTGCTGGCACCAAGTAGGGAGAGCCCTCCACTCCAGCATCCACCCAGCCTGATTCCAGCTCTGTTTCATCTTCCTCTTTGTGTCTCCAAGCATTCATAATACCCCTTACTCCTGGGGCTATCTGCATGTTCTGGTTGCTTAGAAACCATTCCTGAATGGCTACAGAGGATTTTAAAAATTGTCTTCGATAATTCTCCCACCTCTTTTCTCATAGTGGAGTAGTGTTTTAAGTACTGCAAGCAATTATTTTTAACTTTCATTTTCATTATGGTTAATGTGGTTCTTAGGTTGTCTTCTGATCTTACAAACACCATACTTACTTTTTTTTTTGCTTTCTTTTTCTTTCATCTTTATGGTCCAACATAACTTTTAGTACCACATTTCTGTAGTATCCTTCTAATGCAGAGCAACTGAAAAAGTCATCACAGCCAGAGCCCTGGAAACAGGATTTGTCTGAAGGTACAATGCAAAATCACAAAGGTCTAGTCCTAAAAATGTCATAAGAGCATAAAAAAGAGCTGTTCCCTTTATCCATGCTAACTTGATGATGCCACCAAATGCAGAGAACTGCAGGGCCCTCCCAGGTGCTACTGAGGCTGAGAAAAAAGAAGTGTGATGAGGTCTTACCAGATTGACACCTTTGTAAAATCAAAGGCTAAAATAGGTAGCAGATCCATTGTGAGAACCCAAATAAGAGCAGAAAAAAGGAAAAGAGGCTCTTTGTCTTCACAATGACTTAATGGCCAGAGCATAACTCACCAGTAGCCTTGTAGCTACACTTTGTTATTTTATGGACATCATAAAAAAATGCATATTTTATGCTGTATATTGATTTTCAATGTTCTGATACAAAATAACCAGTGTTATATGTCCAGCATGGGATCTTGTAATATACTTTATTAAATCTGTGGACAGAATTAATATTTTCAAAAAGACAATATACTTGTTTCACTTTTTGGAACTCTTTGAACTCTGTGGGAATCTATAGCCACATTTCCTATAATTCCCTGGGTTAAATATAAAATTTATTACATTCTTTTGCACTACTAATGTGTGTTTGAGTCTTTTGGATATTCTAGCTGACTGTCTAAAAAATTCTGTGAATAAGAAAGCAATAACTTAATGTGAATAACTGGCTAATTTGATTGTCCTACATAACCTGGATCACAAATAAACACTTTGGTAGCTGAGTAAATAACTGCCAAGTTAAATTGGCTGTGGAAAAGTTTCTGGTTAAGACCAAGAATAGTGACTATTCATTTGTCAGTTGTGCACCTTCTTTATCATCCTAGCCTTCAGTCTGATCTTTCCCAGCATCCTGGCACAGGTCATTCCCTGATACTCTGTAGTTACAAGTGCTGAAGGATCTGCAGATGGACAGGCTTGTGTGAAGGTTCATGAAAGCACCTGGTTGTGCTAGTGCAAGTCAGGGCTAGAACTCCCTCTCTTTAATGAACCCCAAGATACAGTATTAGTTAGTTATTTGTCTCATCTGTGTTTTATGGTATTTCAAAACCAAAGCTACTGTGCCAGCTGAAGCTTCAAGAGCTCAGAAGTCAAATTTAGATAATTAAAAAAAAAGGGAGTTTGAAAATGAAGCTATGATTGCGAAAACCAGAATTGTGTTTGACACCCCTCAGTGTGATCACAGGGACTATAACCCTGCCTGGAGGCAGCTATTTCTTCAAGTGAAGACCCAGCATGATGAACCCTCACAAAGGGTCTCCCACCCTTCACTTACGCTTCTCCATCCTGCAAGATCTGCTTCCATGAGGAACAAGAGAGAGAATGTGACTCCTCTGTCCTTCCCCTGGGAAGTCACATATGTCTTACACTGCAGAAGAGCAGGGAACAGACTAGCCCATGATACAGGGGAATGTCCTTCTCCCTGCCATTTGAACACAAAAATCTCAGAAGCTCTTACTCCTACCACTCTTTAAGTGATTTTATTGCTGCATCATGCTCCTATCTTAAAAGTAATGCTTATAAGCAACATGCTTTCAGGCTTTTAAATTTGTACATAAGCACCAGTTTAAGCATGGTAAACTCTTCAATAGATCTGATAAGATTCAATGGTCACCTTGGAGTTTTGGCTTAGCCCTGCAATCCTATTACTTCTCTTACTTTTTCTGCTAACAATTTAAAGAGCACCTGAGTGCTTAATTCTGTGTCCTATATGCTGGGGAAGGAGGGAGAGGGAGGGAAAACCATTTATTTTGTTGCCTTTATTCCCATGAGAACGACTAATCACATGGGAGTAGAACAACAAGTTCTGCTAGGCACACAGAATCTGCTTATGAGACATCCCTGCATGCTCTCGAGGTTTCATTAGCTTTAAGTGGATTTTTTCCACTCCTCCAGACCATTGTTATTTCAAAACCAAATTTATTCAAACTTGGGAAAGACACATCTCCTCAAGTATGTCAACTTCAAACTCAAGCACAAAATGTACTATGTGTATTTTTTCAAGGATTAAAATATGCATCAGTTACAACAATGGGCTTATGGCAAACTCTCTTTTCCTGCTGTAGGGAATGCTAATAATTAATATGATTTCTGTCATTCCTCTAAGACACCTCTGAACCAGGGGTTATTATGGAGAAATAATTTTTCTATATGGGCTGTCTTGCAAAAATAACCAGTTCAGTGTTTTTTATATGATCGTCTAGGGAGAGAGTAACACAATAGCTACACCCAATGGCAACTTCACTAACAGCTAGTTTTCTAAGAAAACTAGGATTTTCTTGCCAGGGACTCAGCAAACAAGTCAAATATAAATACTTAGGCCAGTTTTAGCAGTTGTTTTTTCATGAAGATAAATGCATTTTTTAATGGTGTTTCATTGAGTAATTTTTGATAATCCAATTTTTTCTTGCAATTTATCTTTGAATGCACAAGAGTGTTGTATTTTTTCCTGGTTTACTATTTTTCCTCAGACTAACATAATGAATTGAGCCACTCCTTCTTCTTCTTACCAGGTTCTCAGGTGTTGATATGCCTATTCCATTGCTCTGACAAAAGTACCTTTGAAATTATTAACCACAGGAATTGATGCTATGCTACATCCTGGGTTTGCAAAGAAAACTGGAAGTGATGCTTTAATGTGCATAAAATATGTCTCCAGTTCTGTAGACCAACATGTTAGTCTCTGAGACTATAAAAACCAATTAAAAAAAAAGAAAAGAAGGGAGCCCAATTCTTGGCTTCTGAATTTTATTAGGACAATGATTTTTCCTACAGCAATGTTAGAACATTTTCATGGAAGTTTAAAATTTCCATTTTGCTTTAAGGATAAGGAAAAACCATATTAAATAATTGCTTGGTCGGTACAGAATTATACATTGAGTAGAAAGAAGAACATTTGGGAGCTTTGCTACTAATTGAACCAGACCAAGGCAAAATAAAATTAAGAAAATCATAGACTGAAATTTAAGAGTCAACAGTGCATGGGACACAATTTTGGCATAATGAAATGAATGTCAAAGAAAGACCTGAGAAATAGGAAGAAATAAAACAATGGATATTGTTACAAATGGACTTGCAACCAATGTTTCTGGTGAAAAACAGAGACCTCCATGCTATGATTTTTTAAAATTTTATTTTTGTATCACAGCTGCTTTAAGTTTGATGGATTAACTTTTGACTCAGAAAAAGTGGCAAAATATTGAATTTCATTTGAGTTTCACTACTAGGAATTTTGGGGTAGTTCCTATAAAATTTAATAAATTAAAGGTTAAAATTTGCATATGTCCTTATAGCTTCTGTACTTGTATAGTTCATAAATGTACTTTCCAGTCACATTCTTCAGCAGTATGAAAGAAAAGAGATTCATGCTTTCAGAGCCATGAAATTCAATGGATAACTGATACCTGTCCCCTGGTCCCCTGAGCAGTTCCATTGCTTGTCACAAAAACAAGTGATGTTCCCTCTAGACATATAAGAAGAGTTGATCCTCCTCTGCAGCAAAGATCCCAAGATACAATAAAATATAAGGGCAGAAAAGGTGCAAGGGGATCTTAGGTATGGGATTAGCCAATTTGCTTCCCCCATTCCACTACTCTAGGAAGAACCCAGTCAGATGCCAAGAAAACCAAAATGACACAGAGTGATTGAGCCCAAGTCATCACTCAAAAACACCATCATGTTAGCTCAGGTTCACCTTAGAGAGACAGCAAAGCCTCTGCTAAAATCATGCGGGTATTTTCCTTTGAAAACACCTTCATCATTGTTAAAAAAAAGCCTTCTTCATTGCCTATGGAAATTAAACACCCTCACTGATTCAAGGCATATTCCCACATTCAGCCTACATATTTGTTCAAAGCTTGGAACTGCTCTTTGGTTTCATAGCTTGAAGTTCAAGTGAAAATTTACCATGTGGAAAACTTAAGTCCAAAGTTACTTGCTTATTTGCAAAATTGCTTTTAGTGAGAATCTTGTAGATTGTACTATTTAACCATATGTAAGAGCCTCCCACACCACGTTCCTCAATCAAAGTTCTGCTAAAACTAGTTATGCTGATTGCAATTTGCTTAAAGGACTGTTAAAGGTTGCTGGAAGGATGCCAGTGCATCTATTGCTGGAACATATGCATTAAAAGACCAATGACAGGCAAAAAATACAATGGGAAAACTTCAAATGTAAAAAGGTGCAATCAGAAATCCCTCTTTTAGCATAAAAATAATAGCATAAGCAGGGTTTTAATTTCCCTGCATGCAGTAAACCACTTGTTACACAGAAAGATCCCTGAAAAAGCAGTTTTGTCTCAAGATTTATTGCCAGTGTTAGCAGACACCTTGCAAGGGTGGCTCCTCCTCACACAGCAGCGTCCTCATAAGCAAAAGAAGCAACTTGGTTCTGCTGAGCACGTGTGTTCCCCACGTCAGGAACAGATCTTCTTCAGTGTTTGTTATTTGTCCAGAAAAATGGGAGGAGTCTCTGGTGAGACTGCTGACACCTCTGTTTTAAATGCAGAGCACCCAGGGATTACCCTGTCACTAATATGGACAGCACAGCTCCACTTCAGGCTCTTTCAGATCCTCAATACAGAATTCATGCAGAGAAAAAAAAATTAAAAATTGAAAGAATCCTTTCGAAGGAGAGGCGGCAGGGTTTTAGATTAAGCTCGTCCATCCAACTGATACTTACCTTCCCTATAAATATGGTGATGCCTTAGCAGCAAAATAACTTCAGCATTCAGAAGAACAGAAAGAACTCAGCTCACCCTTTATAAGTTTCCTGGCAAAGGCACCATTTTGGTAAACCCATACCATAGTTCTTTTCCTACTGAAATGAATTAACTCATGGAAGCACTGTGTTTAGGGAACTAGGTGCAACAAATCAAAATGCCCCATTCTTGCACTTACTGAAGGCAAGAGAAGAATTACCACTGACTCTGAGGCAGGAATTTTTTGACTCATCAAGCTTAAATATCAGTTTATATATGCAGCTTAGCATATTGACTATGACTAACCTGTTTGCTGACTCAACAAAGCAGCAACATGAGCAAACGGCAGTCCCTGGTTTTACCTTTTTTTCCACCTTTACTTCCTTGTGCACCTCCAGGTTCACCCTGGGAACCAAAGGCCCCTTGTTTCAATTTCTTTGGCAAACCCTCCTATTTATGGTGTAAACGTCTTCAGGACTGAGACCATACCCTGAGATTAAATTTTCTCTTGAGCTGCAGCAATCCACGGGCATGAAGGGTGTTTTACAAGCACATGAAGTGACAGTTCCACAACCTAAATATCTGACATTTTTATAGCTGGCTTCACACAGCAAGGGCCACAGCAGGTAACAGCAGGGTTGAAAAGAGTATAAGAGACCAGAATTATAAACAGGGAAGGCACTGAGATGGGCTTGATGTTGTGTGTCCACTGTGGGAAGGAAGTTTTTGGGAGACCTTGCAGGCATACGTGTATGGGATTTTTTCCCCCAGCATATAACATAAGCTGATTTTTATAGTACTTCTCAATCAAGAGCAAACTAATATTTCCTTGGTAAAAACTGTGAAGGGTTCACATTTAGCCACTTAATTCATTCGCTTAAAAGGCTAATTAATTCACAGATACCACCACTTCCTTCAGGCTACTTTTTAGCATGAAACTAATATAGCTGGTACCATCAAATAAGCAAAATCGTTTCTCTGAACTGTTTTGCTTTTAAGGTGGTGTAGGGGAAGAGACAAAGATCTGAGTCAGCCCCACACATCCACATTCTTGCTGGCTCTTTGGTCAGCCTCATTTCACTATTTGTGTTTGTGCCGGGCTGCTGCAGGATGTAACACCTCACTTTGTCTGGAAAGTGAGCAAGCATTCAGAACACATTACTCACAGGCTGCAGCTCCTGGCAAAGTCACCTTCATGCCACATAACTTGCAGGTAGGAAACACTGCACAGGAACTGCAGCTGAAGAGGGAAGTCCCCAAATCCACTTGCCCCAACTCCTGCAGTCTCTTGCAGAT
The DNA here is from genome assembly GCA_026413545.1 of Cichladusa arquata. NCBI lineage: Eukaryota > Metazoa > Chordata > Aves > Passeriformes > Muscicapidae > Cichladusa > Cichladusa arquata. The sequence goes on along the minus strand of JAOTQP010000001.1, from coordinate 34,471,927 downwards.
AACTACAGGATGAGATCCTACTTGAGCATAAGGGGCTCGTGAACTGTGTCCTGTTAGTTGTCAGGATGATAAAGACCATTCCAGCCATATGATTTAATTTTGTGCCTACCACAGAACGTGACAAATGACTAACTTTCCTTTTCTGAGGCTTTCTCCCTATGCTCCTCCTATAACCAAGGGGAAGGATGCTCCTCTGTATGGCTATGAATTCAGACACCTTCTGTACCTGATTCATTCAATCTCCTCTGAGGATAACAAGAGCCCAGTGAGATTAGCCCCACAAAGTTAATAGCTTTTGCAAAGACTTCTTTAGCATGCTTTGTTGTCTATTACTGAGCTCAACAACTCACTGAAGTGAACATTCATTTCAGAAAGGCACCTGTTCTTGAACTGAAGGCACTACAGATAAGATTATCTGATATCTTTGTCTCAGCCAGTCACCCTCACTTTGCTTTCTAGTCCTAGAAAAATAGGACATGCAAAAATACTTTGGAGAAATGGTACCCTGGAGTGTCTTGAACATAAAGGATCACTTTCAGAGGTTCAGATGAGATGAGTTCACCTCAAACAATGCTGAATACACCACTGCTTCACTGCTTTCACTATCCCTAAAATTTGATTTTATTTTTTCACCTGGTTGGAGGTTTTTCCTGACAGCCAGAGAATCACAAGCAAGTAAAATATCATCTTTCAATAAAAGAGAGAGACAGAGAGGCTTCTAGCTCATGTATCTGTACAGACATGCTCATAAACATCAAGAATATGTCCTACAGTCTCATAAATGTGGAAGTTTAAAATGTCAATACATTTTAAAAATAAATCTCATGATTTGCAGACCTTCTTAATCTTTGAGGAGTTAAGGTTGAAAACACTGTAAATAGCAGCTTCTGGCCAAAAGCATAAGGCAGATTTTAAAACTTAATGCAGAATGACAAAAAAGATAAATAAAGGTGACCTTAAACTTGTGTCAAAAAGTTCATAAATAAGATAAGTCATTCGGGAGAAAGGTGTCACATTTGAAATATCTGCTTACACCCTAAAACAATCTCTCAGATCCACAAGGCACATTAGGAAAGAGTAGTAATACATTTCCACCACCTGCCCCAGTGGAATGGAAAGAGAAATATAAGACTTTGTCAACAGATCCAGAAGAAATCCAAACCTACAGTCTGCACAGCAGGTGAAAGACAAGAATTTAAGTTTGGGCTGAGTCTTCAACAAAGTCATCAAGGCATTATCATGACCAAAGGCTTCTAGCAGTCAAGTTCTCTTTGTAGCAAGTCATTCCTGTTGACAGCTCATTTCCAGAATCCCTCCACGTGGAGCTGTAGGCTCTTCTTCTCTCAACCCAAACACTATCCCTAGCCCAAACCCTAAATGAACCAAGATTGCCCTCTTTCAAACCCACACTTTCTTTATTATCTCTACTATGCCATCTTTGACCAGGTGTACAGATTTCATGAAGGAGCTGGGAAAGCAAACTGCAGCATGTCCAGGCTCAGCTCCTTATTTCAGTTTCCCCATGGCAGGTACTTGTCATACACCTGGCATTGGCTTCTTCCTGGTGCTTATGTTGCCCCTTCAGCAGATCTTATGTTTCTCTTTCAGGAGCCTTGTATGATCTAACCCTTCAAGTTTCAATTTCCAGATATGTCACACCAGAAGACCCCTGATGTACATCCAAGTGCTCAGAGAATTTGGTTTTAAGACAACAGGACAAGCTTAAAAGTTCATTTATGTAAATACGAATAGCTCATCCTGAGAAGGTAGGCACAGGGGAAAGTCATTAATTAGATTTACAAGAAGCCTTTCTTTAGAAGAATTCAAGATATTTTTAATTTAGCATTGATTTGTTAATCCTTACCATGCACCTAGACTGCATTTTCAGGACTTTTCCTTTGAATAAGGTAATTAAAAAGTATTTAGAAATTAAGAAAGGTATTCTTAGACACAGATCAATCTAGAAGCCTGAACTTTGACATGGTCATCACATACACAGAATAAAAATGTGTTTCCCATTAAGTGCTCTCCTCTACCACCTGCAATGAAGGATAAGACATAAAAGAAAGTGAAGAAGATATTATGGTGTCAGATGCAAGGCACTGATCATTCAGATGCTTACTTTAGTTGGTATCAATACCAAATCATGACCAAATCAATCCCTACAGAATTATATTTTAAATTGAGGTACTGGGTTTATTTGTTAATGGGGTTAATTTTCTTCATAGCAGCCTGTGTGGTGCTTTATTGTGATTCTGTGATTTAAGCAGTCAGTAATACACCCATGTTTTAGCTATTTCTGAGCAGTGCTTGCTCAAGGCTGCCCCTGTTTCCCACTTTGCTCCCCTAGTGAGTAGGCTGGACAGCTGACCCAGATTGACCCCTATGATACTGCATGGGTTTAGGGAAGATAGTCATTGCTTGGAAACTGGCTGGGAATTAATCTACCTGTGGGAGGCAGTGAGTGACTGCCTTTACATTGCTAGTTTGTTTTTTATTTCTTCTTACTCTAAGTTTTTTATCTCTGTGTCATCTCCTGAGTTTGCTCACTGTTTGTCTTCATATTCTCTCCCCTATCCCACTGTGGGGGTTAAGCTGCTAGACAAGGTCAAAATGCTGTTGGGATGAATTTGAATCAGGGGAAAACATAGTTCCTTCACAATCTGCCTGCATTGATGCTTTTTGCCTTCAAAAGAAGCCAGAAATTGTCCAAAAGTAAGAAAGTTTTTGCACTTGTTAAACACAGGAACATGACGTCAACTACTGTAGAAGACAGTCTTACCCCACATGGACTTGTGCACAACATGAACCAAAAAACGTGAGTAAATTATGTGTGCTGTGTGTTCATCACAGGCTATCCATGTCCCCCTGTGCCAGAGTGGCACCCTGGCATCCCTAGGGACATACCCTGGAGTCCCCATGTCACATTCTGTCCCCCAGCAGGCAGCACTGGCTGAGGAGCACCAGCCCCACGGTGTAACCTGGCCCTGCTCTTGCAAGGATGTTTCTATTCATACAGTAAGGAGAGGAAATTAAACTTGAGGGCCATGTGCAAGTGTTGGCTTTCCTGTGGTGCTGTAACAGGGATTTACAGCCCAGCTCTATAAGACCTTCTGTGAAGAGGGGCCCTGGGCTCAGCTTGACAGCAAGGAAGGATGGGCTCACGTTGTCATCACCATCACTGCACACAAAGAAGGTTTTGCTCCTTTTTCCACGCATGAGCTGCAGGACAAAAGCAGGTCTGAATTTACTGACAGCCGGGTGCAGAGGCTCTTTAACCACTTTGACCCTCAGTGCCTAAACTGTTCCATTCACGTGGCACTTTGTCTGTGACCGCAAATGACTGCAGAGCTCGGTGCTTTTCCCTTCTGGCAGCCGAGATCTCTCATCAGACAAGCGCAGCAACAGCCACATCTAGTGGCAAGCGGGATGGGGGCTGCAGCAGAGCAAGAACCACCTCCCGGCCAAGGAAGTATAAAACAGGCACAACGGGTCAAGGTTAGAAAGTAGCAAACAGAAAAAAATCTGCAATACTTTTTATTTCAAAGTGTTACCACATTTTCATGCATACATATTATATATATATATATATATAAACTAGTCATAGATTGTTCTTTTCTTCACACGACTAACACTCATTACTTCAAACACCAACTGATTTGATGACAATATGTTTATATCCTATTTAGCATGCTTAGATTTTACACATCAGAAGCATAACAGGAGAATTTCAAGGGAAATTATACATGCAATTATGGTTTTGTTAGGTACTCAGGCAGTGAACAGTATGATGCCTTAAGCATCAGAGAAACATTAGATGTACAATAAGACATTTGGTTCTCCTGAAAGGACAGAATTCAACCTTTTCTTTCTTATGCAAGATTCAAAATAATTCAATTTTTTTTCTCTTTTCTGGCACAAATCCTGGGTTTCATATGCCAAACAACCATTGTTCAAGATAGATGACTTTTTGGATAAAACATGCACATCTCCTCTTTGCTATTGTACTGAGTCTGACTGGGATGGAGTTAAGTTTTCTCACAGCAACCCATATAGTGCTTTTTTTTAGAACTGATACCAAACCAGTGTTAATAACACGGGTCTATTTTAGCTATTGCTGAACAGTACTTGCAGAGCATCAGTGTGTTTTTTGTTTCTTGCTCTGATCCCACATTGAGTAACCTTGGAGTGGGCAAGGGGCTGGTAGACATAGCAGGTACACAGCTGACCCAAAATGACCAGAGGAATATCCCATATCATGAAACTTCATGGTAAAAACTCTGGGTAGTCTTTCCAAAGCAACAGAGGAAAGATTGCTGAGGGAGCTGCTGGGCATCAGTCTGCTGGTGGGAAGAGGTAAGTGGTTGCCTTTGCCACCTTTGGAGTTTTTTGGTTTGTGGTTTGTTTTTTTTTTTTTTTTTTCCCCTCTTACCTCTTTCTTTCATTTGTTAAGCTGTCTTTATAGTGACCCAGAATGTCTTTCTTGCCTTTCCTCATTCAATTGTCTCTCTCACCCTGCTGGGGGCAGGGAGTGAGCATGCAGTGGGTCTGCCATCTGATTGCTGGTCAGTGTAACCCACCACAATCAAGCTGCCTTTGCTTAATATCCTGTTCTAAATATGCACATTACACTGCATCCAGAACTACCAAGTGTGACATTATATGTTTTGCTGTGATGTTGCTGTGAAGTTCCCAATTTTCACAAGTTAAACTATATACTGAAGAAAATACAGTCTCATTTTTCATATCAGCTTAACTGGAACATTTCTGGTGTCTTGGCTTCTTCATGAACTTATTACTGGACACTGCCTTGCCCTTGAATTGATCACTTACAACCAAGGTTTCCACCCCCAAGAATTAACACAACAAAACGGAGTCTGGACTTGTGCTCCTCCAAGTCCAATCCTCATCCATGGTGCTTTTACCATGAAGTACATTTTCCATAGATGAGAAGAACCACAGCAAAAGGGCACTGTTCCTCTCTACTCAGTTTCTGGTTAGAAAAAAACTGCTTTCAGCAGCAAGGTTCCTCCTGCAATCTGGTATATGTAGGCAATGCATATACAGAAATCCAGTGCTAAAATCCTAAGGAGAATATACAATGAGTATGTTTATTCCTCTAATAGCAAATCATATTGCTAACCCTGTCCAAACATTGTGTAAATGCTGTTCTACACCCTGCACCAACATGTGCCACAAAAAGTAGCAAAGGAAGGAGACTCAATTAATTTGCAAAAAAAATTTCCTAGGTTCTTTTTTTTTTTTTTTTCCCCTCTATCAATTATCATTCATTTCTATGCTTTAGGACAGAATTACATGTTCAAAAGGGGTTCATCACAAGGAGTTAGAATTTTCTCTATGCTGCATCAATCCACAGGGAATGTGAAGAAACTGGGAACTCACGACAATGAACACTTTTCTTTTACAGGAAGCAAACAGAGTACAAATTGAAAATTGTCTTTGTCAAGTACTGTGTTAAAGTTGCATAAAAAAGGGGTAAAATGTGAAGCAGAGACTGTGAACAGATAAGGAAATATAATCTCTCTTTGGAAGACTTATTTTCATAGGTAATTTCTTATGGAGTACATCTTAATTTATTTTTCCCACTCTCAGACAAACAATCCATATGTGTTCAACAGTTGGTATTTCTTCTGACAATGTATCAGCTTACCAAAGTGATGATTTCCCTAAATAAAAACTAAGTGGATGGCATATTTCATTTTCCCACTTATGCATGCAGGATGGCAGAAAAAAGAAGAGAATTATTTCCTTCCTAAAACAGCATCATAGTGTTTTCCAGTCCTCTTTACTTGGATCACTCCAAAGCCAGCTGCCTCCAGGAGCTTGCTGTACTCGGCTGCTGTTCACTCCTTCCCTTCTGTCTGCACCAACATATTCATCAAATGCAGTTGGGGTTCTACAGGCCCACTTTTACCTTCATTCAGAAGCGATTCAACCAGCAGCACTCCACCACCTGGTGGAGAGAAGAGAAAGAAAACTCTGAGCAATGAGAAGCAGTCTCTACATTAAGTCATATTTCAGCATCACAGAAAACAGTGAAAGAGCCCAAGCATCAGAGCATGACTTTGCTTGGCTATGTAGGTACTGATATCCCAGGGCAGAAGGGGGTGCTAGGGCTGGGATGGAAATTTCCCATTTTCCCCAGCTGACAGGACCTTACTGATTTTGCCCAGAAGATGACTCTGCAGGCACCGCTTTCAAAGCTCCTAGGGTTCAATGTAATGCTTAATGGGATTTTGTCTATGATGTATGCACTTGTCTAACAGCACAGTGTTATGGCACGTATCTGATATTCCTTCTGAGAACAGTTATTTTTAAAATAAAATGCCACTAAAGATTTAAGTGCTAATCCTTCTGAGAAAAATGTCTTCTAAAGAGCTCGAAAAGGCACAAACATTGGTAGACATGAGATAACCACTCTGTTAGATTTCATTATCTTGTACAAAAATAAACCAAAAAAGATGGCAGCTGAACCTGAAGCACAAAGACACTGCAGGGTCTCTCCCCTTGGAGATGGCTGAACCTCATCAGAGGCATGCACAGAGCCCTCACAGCCAGACATGCAGACACAGGGCTCATGAGAGCAAAGAGACAAAGGCTAATCAAAGTGAGCTGTGTCACCTCCAGCGTAATGGCAACATGGCATCAAAACACTGGGAATCACAACTTTGGTATTTGTAACGTGAAAGGAGTCACTGCAGACTAGCCTTCTTTGGCTTCCTCTTTCCACATTTAGAAAGATGGGAAATTAAAAACAGTGTCACTAAGCCAGGCACTGGGAAAGCAGTGATGGAGCCCACAAGGGAGCCGTATGACTCTTATGAATCCTGGCAGTGCTCAGCAGCACTGGGACAGCAGTGTAAGAGCCTCTCAACCTAATGGCACTGATTGAAGGGCAGAAGGGAAAGTCTGGCACCAGAAAAATGTATCAAGAAGGCATGAGAAAAAGCCACAGCTGCCATGTACGCAAGGGGAAAAGCCACTACTCACACAAGTGAGATGGTAAAAAAAATATTGATCTTCCTAAAGCTCTCATCACTCTCACATTCCTCTTTTTAACCCAAGCAAGACAGTAAAAAGCTCAATTTACTGCTTACAAGGTTCTGACATATGTCCTGTTTTCCAATGTCGCACCTGTCATATATTATAGGAGTTATTTTTTTTTTCACAGTTTGTAAAAGACAATTCAGAGGTTTGTTAAGGAAGATCTATTGTCAGTCACATCTCAGGTCACAGACCTGCCTAAAAGGGAAGGGGTATGGTGCAGCAAGAACATCTCTGCCACATTTAGTCTACAGAGTTCTGGCCAGTCATGAATTTCAGCATTTCTCTTCAACATTAGTTTAATTGGAAAGCGTTTGTTTTTTTATCCTTCTTGTATTGTGGAGCCTAAAGCTACACATAGTGGTCAAAATGGGACTGCATCCACCCTGAGTATAGTGGATCAACCACTTCTTTCACCAGCCCAGCTGGGGTTAGTGTCTATAAGTGCAGTCTATAAGTGCACCCAGCATTACACCATACCAAGTGCAGAATCTGGAATTTATCCTTCTAAAATTTCACATGGTTGGTGATTGTGCAGTGGTCTAATCTATCAAGATAACTCTGTAGATCCTCTCTACCCTCAGGGGATTCAGTGCTTCCCCCTAAATTAACATCATAAGCTACCTAGTTTAGCATAGTTGGCAAACGACTTGGTAACATCCATCAGAGGGAAGACTTTTATCTTCTGTTAGAACATGGCAGAGATTACTTCTCAAAAACATGACAAGAATGTGAATTTTGAAATCACTATAGATTGTTAATGAGGAAAATTCAAGCTGAAATTGAATAGAGGAATTTTATGCAAATGCACATACACACAGGAAAACGGCATCAGCAAACATAAAGGAAATTGAAACTGCTCCCTGTCTGCCTTAATGATATGCTGTCTCAGAGAGAGTCATTATAAGACACTGCATTCACAGTCTTCCATCTGAAGGGGTATAATATACAAATGTTATCAAACTTAGCCATCTGCATGACAAATAAGGAAAGGGAAGAAAATAGTTGAAAAATCTTGTTCTTTGGATGGTGTAAGTGGGGGGGAAAGGCAATTGAAGTCAGCCCTTTGCTTCTCAGATGTCAAAAATTAAAAGTGGGAAGAAATCCCACTACAGAAGAAACCTTCCACATTTAAGGCAGTCAGACAACAAGCTCTCACATGAAAACCACTGTGTTTTTAAACCTTCATGCAGTGACAAGGTCTATTCAACCAAGCCTCCAGAGGTCAGTGGGGTCTCAATAAATATTAGGCCCATCCTGACAGTCAGATCTGCCTTAGAAGTCTAAAGGAAAAAGAACTCCAAAAAACAACTATCATGCTTGTACAAGTTCAAAATCAATTTACATTATGATGCTTTATTATTCATTTTATTCTCTGAGAAGAAGGTCCCTAAGCATTTCAGTCTTAGACGTCTGTATAAGACTGAGTTATATTTCTTACCATGGGGACTAACAATCCACTGATGTATTGCACAGTGATTTGAGGATAGTCAAGGTCTTCTGTTGAATTCATCTTTCTGGACTGAGACACAGATTTCCTGGCTCTCTTAATTTAAATAAGCTTCTTTCTACCAGACACGGAATACAGCATCTAATCCCCATAATTTTATTGCTTCTGAGAAACACACTGGTTACAAAACATCTTAGCTGAGTTATTTGGCTTTGATGTGTTCTTCTATCAGGTTCAGCTGTTTCTTCCATCATCAAGTATAAGGCTAAAGAAGCAGTGTGGATTAAAGGCTTGTATTGTCAATTCATCAGTCAGCAGCACGCTGGCACCTCAGAAGCACTTGAAAGCTTGTAACAAGCAAAACAGGAATCAGTACAGAGAATACCAAGAACCTGAACTCAGCGTGATGAACCACAGTTCATAAACCAAAGCAGAATCTTACTTTATGCTTGTTCAAAAGCATAGATTCTCCACTGAACTGGCTTTTGTTGTGGGAAGGCTTCACAAAAAGAAACAGAAGATAGCCAGGGATAGAGTGTAACGTGAAGAAAACCTCTATTGGTTCGGCATGCAGCTCAGCCAGTCAGGTGTGCTCAACAGCAGCTTGAAAAACATGATCATTATATATTTTCCCTCACCTTTTCTCTGTTTCACTGGGCTGGTTCCTCCCCATCCCACCTTGATTCCTCCATTTCCTGTCTTTGGCTCTTTCTCTAAATACTCCAAGTTTCCCACAAGTCCCAGAGCAATTACCACAAGCCCACTTTAACTTCCCATGATGTTTTCACTCTGATAAGTCCTTTGACAACTTTGTTTCTGCCCTTCTTCTCAGCTAAAAATATTTGGCTGAACTTCTTCATGGCTTTGTGGGCATCCTCCAGTGGTCTTCCACTAAGGGGACAGGGAGTTCTAATATTTGTCACTGTGCTTCTCATTGCCTGTTTGCTAGTTTTTGTACCTAGATGTGGTTGATTACTGTTTTTGTCTCTTGCCTTTGTGAGGCTGAAGAGCCCTTAATGATCTGTCTCAAAACTCAGGTACCCTTATATTATGGATTTCTTAATATTCTTAACATTCAAAATGTCCTACTATACACAGCTCAGAAACAGCATCTGTTTCCCAGCTTCTAATACTACAGGGTCTCCTGTGTTACCAAAATACTAAGCCTAAACATACAAAAGTCAGAGCAAATTCCAAACTCTGGAAAAATATCCAACTCCTCATTCTGGAAGGCGTAGCCCAGAATATGTGCAGCTTGCATTTACCAAGACACCATTTTAAATTTTTGCATGTTTTTAGTGAGCTTTGAGAGGTGAACAGTTTTGTCAAGCCATGGCGTCCTTAGCATTCCTATCACAGCCTGGAACTTCAGTCTTCCTTTTGTAGTATAAATGCAGAAAGAAGAAATCAGCAAGGCGTAACACAGGCACTGCTTCATTTATCACACAGAATGTTTATGAGTTGAAGACCGCATTCCATTTCAAAAAAGCATTGACTCTCTTAAAGGTATGAGATACAGCACAGAATAAAGACATAATATGTAACCTTCTGACAACATGAGTCTTAAGTCATTCTCAAATCTCATACTGAGATTTTGGAAAAAACCAGTCAGTTTTATGTGCTTTAAGTCAGCTCCTGACAACCTGATTGCACTAGTGTGTAACATGAAGACCTATTTCCTATTTTAAGAGATCTGTTTCACCCTGTAACAATGAAATTGCTTTTAGCAAGCCTGGACATGCATACTGCACCCTTTGAGAAGCTGCAGGGTGTGAGAACACCCAGCTCTGAAAAGGATGCTCTACTGGCAGCCTTGCAGAAGGCATTGCATTCAGGGAGTCACTGCCTTGGACAGGCCACGTCTGCTCTGCCAGGCCTCCTGCTTAGGGCCTGAGAAACCCATGTGCTACTAAGGTAACCTGTAACCCATTAAATATCTGGGGAAGGTAAGCTGCATGTGGACCAGGGGGTGGAATGCAGTGATGCTGAGCAGTATTGGTTTGTACAGGAGTGAGTGCCCCCCTGCCATGCTGCGTGCCCAGGGTGGGCTCAGGCCTGTGCTGTGCCACAAATATCCCTCAGCTGCAGGAGGGGCTCTGGCAGCTCCCACTCACTGCCAGAACAGCCTCTTTCTTGTAGGAAAATAACAACCCAAACAATCCGAAATGAACCGCTTCCTTCCATGGACAGTGTCTGGACAGTGTCTGGACAGTGTGTCGTTGGATACTGCTGGGGACCAGGGAAAAATCAGCCTTGAAGCCTTGGGCTTTTCAGCCTGCACAAGGACAAGAAATGATAATGATATGCACCTGCAGGGTGAGTGAGAGCCATGTGAGTGTCTTGTGATGTTTTGCAGAAAACATGTTTTCAAAGAGGTGTTGCCTTCTTAGACCAGTAAGTGTTTTCTATTCTGTTTTGCACAAACTATGCTATATATAAATCTAGTGTTTCTTAAATAAAGCTCTCTTTTGCTTCTCCATTACACGAGAAACTATGTTGCATTATCCTTTTCCCCACTCTCCTATAGCCTCAAATGCAACAGAACATACTAGTGGGAAAATCCAACAGAGCGGCATCAATGGAGCATGGACATAGGTGCCTGGCATCTGAAGCAACATCAAGATTTACTTGCTATCTACATCCCTCTTCTTTCTTATTAAAACAGTTGCTTTATCAAGCCATTTGTTGCAGCCTTCCTTATTGAGCACCAGAAAGCCCCCTGCCTTCAGTGTAGAGCACTCTCCATAACCCTGAGAGAGCCTCATTCAAAATGTTGTATTCATTCAAAATGTTGCTTCATTCAAAATGTTGCCCTATGCTAAGCTAGTCTGCAGTAAGGCTTTTTTGAAGGGCTAAAGCATTAGAACTGGGAAAACTGTGGAGAAGTTTTGGGGGAAAAACCACGCACTTATAGAAGCCACACAAAGTTCAGGATAACTTGTGGACAGGTCCCTGGCGCCTCAAGGATTCTCTAGAGCAGGTCAGTGGAAGAAGGGAGAGCTGAACCTTGGAGCCACAGGGAGCCTGGAGTGTAGGTCCTACTGTCCCACAGTGGTCCTACAGCCACGGATCCCATGGGACAATTTCCCACTCTTCTGCTCTCCATTCGAGGTCTCCTTGGGCAAGATGTGATGTTTCTAGGCATCATCCACCCCCCAGCCTATGCCTGATCCTGCTGCAATGGGGTTGTTGTCTTTCTAAGCAGCTACTCTGCACTTCCCCTGTTTTTTTCTTGCCTAGTACTGTTTCTTTTGTTATATTTGAAGCAGCATTTTTCTAGTGCTCAAGGCTGTGCTTCTTCAATGACCCATGACTACCAGCAAGTCTGAAAAGCAGCAGCCACCAGCTTCCATTTAGTGCATTAAGATGGCAAATTTCCTGGCTTTTCCTGCCCTCTGCTGCTTTGTGTAACTCCCAGGCCACCAGGCCAAGGGCCTGCTGGAAGTTTCCGTCCTCCTATGAGTCATATGAGTGGGAGTCTCCTGTAGATGGGTATTGAGTAAACTATGTCAAGCTCCTCTAGTACCCAGCTTGATGGGCAAATGCAATTACTGTTCCAGAAACAACTGCAGAGTACCTTTTTAGTGCCTTCTCCAAATGTTTCTCACTTCAGTAATGTGTTATTCTGCTTCTAAGAACTGCATGGGTAATGGCAGGCCGTGTTTGATCAAATGATTTAAAGAAATGGCAGGAGGCATGCAGTAAAGACTACCCAAATATATAACAGAATGACTTGGCTGCATCATCTTCCTATCTGTTTTGTAATAAGAAACTCTGGGCTTCAACCAGTCACTAACTTACAACACTTTTTCATAATTGAAAACGAAGTCTAGAGGAAATAAAAAATTAATATCATTTTTTTCTTTCAAAACTCTCCAAGGCTCAGACAGGGTTTCTCCTGGAACTCTGAAAAGACCACAAGGAGAAATAATTTGGTCCGATTTTATTATATCAATATCTCAGGAATAAAAATGCAGGCAAGAAAGCTCAGTGCAGGGATTAGTTTTATTTTGCAGGAACTCAAGTACAAATTCAGCTCTGCTTTTGTCAGATACAGTGTTAAAATCAGAGAGACAAGCTGAAGCAGACACACTAAACATTTCTTTCGTGGATTGTTTCTCGTGGAACAGGCATTGATTTCTTTCTTTCCCTCCCAGATTCAAAGGCAAGTCAAGCTAGGCTGCAGATTTGAAATACATGCATGTTGAAGATCTGTCATTAGTGAGTCTTCTGGAAATGTATCAGCTTACAAAAAAGTCGGCAGCCTTAACTAAAAGCTAAGTTGATCATTGCCCCCTAAGAAGAGAACAGCACATATCTCCACTTTTTCTGCCTTGTTACATACATACAAAACACATATTACTATTTCCTTCCTAAAACAGCATCATAGAGTTTTCCAGTCCTCTTTACTTGGATCACTCCAAAGCCAGCTGCCTCCAGGAGCTTGCTGTACTCGGCTGCTGTTCGCTCCTTCCCTTCTGTCTGCACCAACATATTCATGGAATACAGCTGGGTTTCTACAGGCCCACTTTTATCTTCATTCAGAAGTGACTCAACCAGCAGCACTCCACCACCTGGTGGAGAGAAGAGAAAGAAAACACACCCTGAACCACGAAAAGTTAAGCTATTTTTGAGCTATTACTAGGACAGATCCTAACCTTACTTTCAGGGAGAAGCAGTCTCTACATTAAGTCATATTTCAGCACCACAGAAGACAATGAAAGAGCCCAAGCATCAGAGCATGACTTTGCTTAGCTATGTTGGTACTGATATCCCAGAGCTGAAGGGGGTGCCATGGCTAGGATGCAAATTTCCCATTTTCCTCAGCTGAAATTTATAGGATCTTATTGATTTTGCTCTGTGGGCAGTGCTTTTGAAGCTCTGAGGGTTCATTGTGATGCTTAATAGGATTTTTTATTATGATGTATACACCTATCTTAACAATACCCAAAATTCTCATTCCTTACACTTTATGCCTTGAAAGAGAAGTCCCTGCAGAGGAAACAAAAACTGGAAGCCAGACAAAGAGATCTTAAACCAGGTGCTGTTTGTCTCAGCTGCACGTGGCTGGCTTAAGGAAAGCAAAGGACTAAACCAAGAAACTCCTGCAGTGAAAATCTGCCACCCAAACTAAGCATCCAGACTTGTGTGCTTTAAATTGCAGATAGGCAAGAGTCTCTCTGCTCTTCAAAAGTTCACACCTACCAGGCTTGCAAGCTTTATAGACTTTTGTAAGCAGTTGTATGCATTTGTCATCATCCCAATCATGCAGTATCTTGGATAAAATATACAGTTCAGCTTCAGGTATTGAATCATTAAAGAAGTCTCCTATAAAGCAAGAATACATGCATTATACATATCCCCACAACACTAAGAGCTGAGTTATGCAAATATTTTCAGTTCTGTTCAATTCCAGACTTGCAATGCTCTTCAGAAATATCAGACAGCAATGGAGTTACCAGGTAAAAGTCCTCTGTTGCCCTGCATAGGGAATTTGGCTCTTGATCAGTCTCAAGAAGATCTGAAACATTTAAAGGCAATAACTCATCCTGAAACAGACAGATGCACAGGAAAGCGTTTGAGCTTAGGTTTTCTCCAATTAAGAAATTCAATAGACAAAGCACTAAGGAGATAGATTCACATGGCTTCTGTCATGAGAAAGATGGAAATACTCTCTTTAAGAAGGTTTTCAAAGATCTTTGGTAATCATGGAGTTACTTCATAAATTCGTAGGTAAAAATACACATCTCTCACCTCCTAGCACTAGGTTTGTTATTCCTTTTGTTTAGCACCTGGTGTACTGCATTCAGATTTTTTTTCTCAGCATTTTACTTTCTCATTTCTTCTCCCATTTTGTTGTATCTTTGTTTTTGTACACTCACTTCTCTCCTCAAGGCTTCTTTTCTCTCTCTGAGCTTTGAGCAGTATTAAGCACTGCCAGCACTTTGAAGACTTTTGTAAACATTAAAAATGAGATCAGTGGCCAGGGCAGGAGGAATAGGAGTTAGCTCACCCACTTTCATGGTCTAAAGTATCTTAGGACTTGAAGATAAACCAGTTGTGACCAGAGAAGGAAAAACCCTTTGCCCAGAGCAGGTCTGGCATCCCCCACATCTGCCAGGAGGTTTGCACAGGAGAAAATGGGAGTGTTAGGAAAATTTATAACAAAGCATTGCAATTCAAAAGTGTAGGATGCCTTTTTTTTTTTTTTTTTTTTTTTTTTTTTTGTAATGTATCTTTGTTATTAAGGAATGAAATAGTTCTCTTCAGGAATTAATGTTGCTGAATAACTGAGTTGTGTCTGTGGCAGCTGCTGATGCACAGCTGGGACAGCTGCAGGCCCGGGTTGGGGAGGCTGCAGCCTGAGACACTGTCCCCATAAGGGGCAGCTGGAGACCTGAGCCTCCAGTATGACATCTCTGAGCAGAGCCAGGGCTCTGGAGAAACAGCTGTGACAACACCACGGTCCACACCTACCTTCATGGAAAGCGATCTGACGCTCTTCGGGGGAAACAAATTGTTCTTTGGCCACTCGCACAACTTTGGGCAGGTCATAAATGGTGACGGTAGAATTTGGATACAAAGAAACACACTCTTGGGCCAAAGCTCCTCCGCCTCCTTTGGGGACAGCAAAAGGAGGTCAGTACTGACACAAGCCCAACCTGGTCAGTGACACCCCCATGAAAGTATGTAGGCATTGTGCATTCAGCCTCAGGGATGCTGGCAAGGTACATTTGCACCCATTGCTGAGCGGGAAGAGGAGGGGCAGGAGTAGCCATGTCTCCAAGTGTTCTGCAGGAAGATCCAGGGCCAGCAGCACCCAGGCATGTGGGGTCAGCCCCAGCCCTCAGTGCTCTCATACTCCCTCCTAGCCAGACCAGCTGTGGGTGCTGGAAGGTGAAATATTAAAAACAGAGTCACTAAACCAGGTTGTGGGGAAGAAGTGAGGGAGGCCAGGGGGGAGCCTGTCTCGCCCCATGAATCCTGGCAGCACTCACCTGACAGCAAGGTGCTGCAGGATAAGAGGCCGTAGGCAGTATCTCAACAGCAGTGACTGGAGGGGAGGAAGGAAAGGGTCTAGCACTGGAAGAATGCATCAAGCAAAGCATGAAAAAATGGTAAACCTGCCACATCCACAAGGGGATGAGCGACTACTTACATAAATCAGACTGTAGAGAAAAGCATTCAGCTTCCTAATGCTCTCACCACTCTCACATTTCTGTTTTTAACCCAACCAATTTAGTAAACTGCTCCTTATACTGCCATGTCCTGTTTCCATTGTTTTGCCCATCATATAACATAGGAGTTGTCTTCCTCTACAGAGCTTATAAAAGACAGTTCAGAGGCTTGTTAAAGGTCTGACACTCACCTCCCAAGTCATAGATCTGCGTGAAAGGCGAAAGGTCAAATGCAACAAGAACATCTCTGCCACATATACTCCATACTGAGTTCTGGCCAGCCATGAATTTTAGCATTTCTTCATCTGATCTAGCAATGCAAACAGAGACAGCAGTGAGAGAGGGTTCCTTACCACATCCTCACTGATTCCTATAAAATTCCTATAATTCCTACATGTTTTAGCTTAAACAAAAATCTTTAGTTCTATTGACACAGAATATGTCCTCTTTGCATCTAAACCTACCTTGAATATTGCTGTATCAGGAGGGTACAGCTATGAATTCATGCATTTAAATAGGGAATTAAGACTAGTGAAATCCAGCAGTGTATCATGCAGCTCATTCTCAGAATTCCCTAGAGATTTTTTTCCTTCAACTACCATTGTCTCTGTCCAAGAGCTGTGATCTTTTCAGATTAGGAAATTATATCAGAAAAAATATCAGTGTCCCAGTAATTGATATTGTTGAAAAATGAAAACATTGCATGATGTTGATGAGAGGAATTCTCACATCATCATATTTAATTGCCCTGAGCCATAATTAAAAACATTAGTTTTATTCACAACAAGAATAATAAAATCTCTATAAATATTCTAATTATTACCTGTACATTGCTCCAAAAGGGTCTTTAGATGAAAAACCAAAAGCTCTTTCATATTGGTTTCTTCCTTCTCTAAAATAGCAATTGCAAAAGCCTATGAGATATTTTATATATTTGATATATTTCTCAATCTCTCACAAGAGTGACTGGCTCTTTTCAGGGTCAGGGCGGGATGGAACTTAGAACAACCTCATCTAGTGAGTGGCATCCATGGCAGGAAGGTTGGAACTTTAGAGCCTCTTCCAACCCAAACCATTCTAGGATTCTGTGATTTATGGGAACACACTTGAAGTAAAGGTACAAGACTGATGCAATCATCACCATTGTCTACACCATGTTTGGTCATTAGTTGCATGGACTGGAATAAGTGATACTCCAGACCCACACTAAACTTCCCCAATAAACCTTTGCAACAGAAGCATCCTTAGCCAATGATAAATTGTGTTCTGCTTTACAAGGTACTGCAGTGGATATACTTTCCAACTAAAGTGAGCTATCATTTACAAATA
>JAOTQP010000001.1:34426198-34454805 GCA_026413545.1 Cichladusa arquata | reverse complement strand
CACCCGCAGCCGCCGGGACGCACCGCCCCGCGCGCGCCGCCGCCGCTTCCGCTTCCGCGTGGCGCGAGGCTCCGGCCTAAGGGAGCGCCGCGGTGCGGCGGGACGGCGCCGCCTGGCGGCGGGGCGGACCGCGCGGCCAGGGACACGGGGAGTCCGCTTTGCAGGGAAACACTCGGAGTGCCGGGCTCAGGGCACACCTGGGCCCGTCTGGGGACAGCTGGGGCTCGCTGCACAGAATCAGTTCGGTGGGAAAAGAGCCTCGGGGTCATCGAGTCCAACCTATGACCGAGCAGCTCCGGCACAAACCATGGCGCTGAGTGCCGCGTCCAGCCTTTCCTGCAGCGCCTCCAGGGACGGTGACTGCACCGCCGCCCTGGGCAGCCCATGCCAGTATCTAATCGCCCTTTCTGTGAATAAATTCCTCTGAATATCCAGCCTAACCCTTCCCTGGCACAGCCTGAGGCCATTTCCTCTTGTCCTGTGGCTGGTTGCCTGGCGGAAGAGGCTGACCCCTGCCTGGCTGCAGCCTCCTTCCAGGGGGTTCTAGAGTGACAAGGTCACCCCTGAGCCTCCTTTTCTCCAGGCTGAACAGCCCCAGCTCCCTCAGCCGCACCTCACAGGACCTGTGCTCCATGGGACACACACTCCATGGGACATGTGTTCCATGGGACGTGTGCTCCTCTGTCAGCCCAGGACACAAGGCCACAGCCACCGCCACCCTTCCCCTAGAAGGCAGAGCAGGGATGGCTGTGGTCACCTGCCCCTGCTCCACCGTTTTAAATCCGGCACCAGGTCTAGCCTGGGATAGAATTCCACCGTGTGCGAAACTGTGACAGCAGAGACCTTCAGCAGCAGGCTGGGTGTAAATAATTGAAGCAGGGCTGACCTCAGTGCAGGAGGTCACCATGAATCCAGCAGCTGCAGCAAGACCGCAGCTGTTGCATAGAGGTGCTATTTCACACCTCAGATGCGGTAACCACTGGCCCTACTCTGTTTCTGTCCTGGTTAAGTAGTAGCATAAACACAGAATAAGGGACTACTGCTGCCATACAACATTTGAAACAGTTTGTGCTTTGTAATCTGAGAGCCCCTGCATTGTATGTCACACCTTCTGCTAAAAAGCTGCCTTGGGAGCACACAAAGCTAAACAGATATGTTCCAGGGAGTTTCAGTAGCAGTGCAGGGAGACCCTGCATATGGCAATGATTTTGAATCCTGTGCATAATGATGGCCCCACTGGTCAAGACTGTGCCAGAAATCAATATTCTGTATTTTAAACTAAAAGACTAGAACAATGCTCTGAAAAGTTACAAAATACCAGCATTGAGGTTACTCATTACAGGATATCAGCCACAACTTTAAAAGCTATCACAGACTATTTTTCTGATATACTCAAAAGAACAGTTGCAAACATTATATTTAGATGGGCAAGAGGAAGTATTGATAATGTACACAACTTTTAAAATATGTGATCAAGCACCAATACTGCAGAATAGAAAGGGTAAACTGCTTTTATGTTGGGCAGATGTGTTATTCTCGTTTTTATTTTTGCAGTGAGATACTTAAATTAGTAAATGAAATGTCTCCCTTTGGCTTTCAGAGTCTGAAGTGAAGGTCAGTTAAGCAAAAATATGACACCAATGAGACAGAAGGATGAGCCAGCAAAGTAAACATCAGTAAGGGACAGTATCTGAGCGCCACTGTGCATGTAAATCTGTTTTTTATTGTAATACATTGATTTTCCTCAACTCTGTCAAATACATTGTGCTGTAGACCTTACAAACCATCTATCATGTCTAAAAGCTTGTACCTTTTTCTGATTTCAACAGAGAGTCTTATGGAAGATGTCACTTCTACTATAAACTCTCATCTGTACCTTCAGTAGTTAAAATGCCAAATCCCACAAAAGTTCACTAGAGGGAGTGGTTGTTACTTACATATAAGAGATCTATTCTAAAAACAATTAAAATAGCCTACAAGCAGCAAATACTAGGTTTTGTATTCATGCCAGAATACAGATCATTCTTCCTTTCTTGGAAGGGAATATAATCCTCTCAACTACACACAGTCCTATCTCCATATTTCTTCTGTTCTTCCTGAAGTGCACCATTTTCTTGACCTTAGTGGTCATTTGCAGAAATGCATGCATGTTATGTGGGTGTTTACATAAAATAAAACAACAACCCAGTATAATTCAATTTCCTTTCCTTCCATCTTCTCTCTGAAACACACCAAGAAGAAAAAAAACTCTGTTTAGTTTAAAACTTAGCTATATCTCTGATGAATTATCTCCTGTGTTCTAAATCTTTGCTACTACTCCAGAAGTGCTCCTGGTACATATGTTTTTA
The DNA here is from genome assembly GCA_026413545.1 of Cichladusa arquata. Taxonomy (NCBI): domain Eukaryota; kingdom Metazoa; phylum Chordata; class Aves; order Passeriformes; family Muscicapidae; genus Cichladusa; species Cichladusa arquata. Next base: position 34,452,457 of record JAOTQP010000001.1, on the reverse strand, counting down.
GAAATAGAGTATGTTGCACCCTGTGGTTCCTTTGGATATGATTTTGGTTTTCTGTTGTTGCTGATCAGGGGATATCTCTTTATTCTCTCTCACAGAGGGAAACTGAATGTTTCACTGTGCAGTTGAACAGTTTATGAATGGAAATTGGAAGTGAAGGCAGGAGCACAGAAGAATCAGATGAAAAGATTGCATAACTGTTGAATAGACATTACAATGTTGGTTTCAGGCTCTAAATAGCCTCTCCCCACAAAGTCAAATTAATCCCTGAAGTGGGTAGGAACAGAGAAATGAAACTGAAATATATTGGTTTATTTCCCATGGTAAGGAACAGCTCCACAAATATTTCCACTTCCTTTCATTAGCTCTGCTCTTTCTTGTTTGGATTGTTGTGTGTGTTAGTGAAGTTTGTGGGTGTGACAGTTCATCTGCCTTGGAAACAACACATAACATTAGAAGTAATACATACGCTGATGTAGGGCAACTTCAATTAACTAGAATTAATTACCACTTCCTGGGCCTAGTTCTCTACAGGTCTAACTAATCCATTCTGCTTAAAGCAATAGAATATGACAAGATAAAGATCCACTTTCCCTCTCTCTAGCACAGCCTTATGGCAGAGAATTAGCCTTGAAGCACTGTGTAGGATGCAAAGCAGATAATTTTCTACTAATTTGTCTCCGTGCCTGTACTCACTGCCATCTATCTCACCCTAAACAGAAATGGCAACATTTCTGCTTTTTGCTTTCACTGAGGCAGAATTGGCATCTGTTGTGGTATTGGTTTACAAACTGTGTGGTCAAATTATAGTGTGCTGTAGCCGATAAAACATAAAAATTAGATTTAATTGCCAAGACACATTGTACTATACTTGTTAGCATGATGTGGTTTTTAAAAAGTTTTAGTACTGTGCTGTCAGATGCATTGCTGGTTATTTCAGTTTTTATACATGCATCCATGAAATGTTTTCACATAATGACAGATTTCAAGAACTATCACTTAAAATAAATCAAAATGTAAAAGACTTAGGTTTTTTCCTACTTTTTTTTCTATTGTTTGTTTAGGGGAAAGTATTTTAATTGGATTCAAATTAATACTTGAAAATTAAGTATTTCCTCCATAGAATTGCATGTTACAGATTGATACTAATCATGAAAGCATGTCATGCTTTTATGTACATTTTTTACATCCAAAAATTTTCTTAGTAATTTATGGAGTGAAAGGGAAGGGCTGTTGGCCTTTCTGAAGAAAAAAGAGCAACAGGTTAATAACACTAACCTTCCTCAGCAGAATATTTCTCTTGACAAGTTCCAAAAGATTCATTTCAAGTGTAACTATTGACACCATCAAGAGTTTGAGTTTTTTAAAGAGGTAAAATTGTATTATTAAAATTGAAGAATTACAATTCTGAAGAAGACAAGACTTTTTAAGCAGACCTTTTAAGATCTCCTCTGTAGGTTCAGCCTGCCCTGCCCACTAAAATTTTCACCTAATCCAAGAAGACCAGAGATATTTTGGTAGATCTGGCATAAATATAAATGACTGGCATGAATTCCATGTTTCAGCAGCAGTGTCTGTAGCCTAGCCTTGCTTCCCAACACACTCATCAGGGATGTCAGGGGAATCAGAGGCAGAATGCTCTGCTGAGTTTGCCCTCTTTGCTCCTGGCAACCTTCTTTCATTTCCCAGGGCCTGATTGTGAAATCTGAAAAGCTAAGCTAAGGAAGAATGACCAAGCCAGGTCACATTTGATTTTCACATAGCACTGCTCTTTTCATGCAGGCAGGTACTGTCAATAAATTCCAGAATGTGCTGCCAGGGCTCATTAATTACATCTTAAACAATGTCTTCTTGTAATTTCTATTACCAGATATTCAGTTTACACTGAGATGTAGATTAAGACAGTTGAACATTAGGAGGCCTGAATCAGTGACAAAGTTTCATCAAAGTTTGTTTCTGGCTCATGGATATATAAATGTGTGTGTGTTTGTATGTATATGTATATGTATATGTGTATGTGTACATACTTTTATATCCATCACTATACATCAATCTGTTTATAAAAATATTTGTACCTGTATGTATATAAACTGATTTTCTCCTAAGGTCATTTTTCAACTGAGGGAGACACTCAAGTTTGTGTAGGGAAAGTCCTCAGGTGTCTGGTGATTCTGTGCTGCAGAATGACAAGTCATCCCAAGATTAATTTGCAGATTTCTCCTCCCTTCCCTCCCCAGGTATATCATCAGGTAAAGAGACAACTTAGATATGAAAAAAAAAAAAGACTGGGTAGTCAGAATAAAATTCTGAAAGTCATGTGAGTGCTATATATTAGGTAATATTGGATAGCAAACAACTTCCAGCCAGAGACTGAAAGCTCCCAAAAAGATTAGGGGGTTGAACTTGCCACAAATGAACAGATATTCAGGTACTATTGCCTGTTGTGTCATCTGGAAGCAGCAGAAAATGTAAAACTAAGGAGACATAAGGCTGGTATAGTGACATCAGCCTCAAATATAGTGTAGTTTGTTTTGAGCTACACAACAGGAAAGTCTGACCCATATCTGTGTAGAATTTACTTATTCTGTCCATGTCTAGACACTCACATAAATCCTGGGAGTTTCCAGTATTCTGGCTGCAAAACCCACAACATCACTGTAGGTGAGCTATTTTTCCTAACAGTGCAATGACTGGATGGAATAAGTATTTTTTTCATTATTTCTATTTAACCTGCACTTCTCTGTTCTGTTGGCAGTAATAGAGAAGACAGAGGGAGAAGGGAGATTGCCATATATTTCATATTTTTGGGCAGTAGTTATCTCTAATATAATGTCAGTCCTGTATAAAGTGACAGTTTTCTGCAAGCGGGGAGAGAATAAAAAGATTTTATCAAGTAATTTTAAGCATAAAATAAGTGATTAATTCTAACTTAACATTGTATTTTATCTACTTACACCATAGTTTAATTGTTGTCTTACTACTGATTTGGTATGCAGTAACCACATGCAGCAAGCTTTGCACCAAAGGAAAAGTTATTTAGGTTAGTAAAAGGGGACCCAATTATGAACAATAAGGTATGATTCAGAAAGGAAAAATGTCATGACTGCAAGATCCTTTGACCTATAAAAAGGGAAAGGCATCATAACAAGCCAGATGGTTTTATTTGAAAGGCTGTGTGGGAAACAAATCTGTCTGGGCAAAGCTGCAAAGCCTGAAAACTTTTTGTCTTTAGCTTCAATTGCCTACTGGAGCCTTTGCTGATAAACAGAGGGGGTATGATACATGGGTATTCCACTAGATTTCAGTGATATTTCTCTGGTTTCACAAGCCTGCTAGTATTCCAGAGCACTTATTACCTCTTTCAGAGAGCTTTTGCTTAATGAGCTGAGGGGTGGCATTTTTTTATGTTTCTTTCCTTCTGTCCTTGCACCTGGATTAGGGCAATTCCAAGCACAAATACAGGCTGTGCAGAGAATTGATTGAGAGCAATCTGGAGGAGGACTTGGTGGATGAGAGCCCAGAAAGCCAAACATGTCCTGGGCTGCATGCTAAGCAGTGTGGCCAGCAGGGTGAGGGAGGGGATTCTGCCCCTCTACTCCCACATATCCCACACAGAATATTGCATCCAGCTCTGGAGCCCTAAGCACAAGAAAGACATGGATCCCTGAAATGGGTCCAAAGGTGGACCATGATGATTTGAATGCTGCAGCACCTCTCCTATGAAAACAGGCTGAAAGAGTTGAACTTGTTCAGCCTGAAGCAGAAAAGGCTCTGGGAAGACCTTATAACACCATCTAAAGGGGAGGAACATGAAGGGTGGAGAGGGGCTTTGTACAAGGGCATTCAGTGATAGTTCATGTGGGAATGGCTTTAAACTGAAGGAGCATAGGTTTAAATTAGGTATAAGGAAGAAATACTCCTCTATAAGGGTCATGAGGCACTGGAACAGGTTCTCCAGAGAAGTTGTGGATTCCCCATCCCTTGGAATGTTCAAAGCCAGGTGGAATGGGGCTTTGAAGATCCTGGCCTAGTGGAAGGTGTCTCTGCCTGTAGCAGCAGATTGGAACTGAATGGTTTTTAAGGTCACTTCCACCCAAACCATGCTGTGCTTCCATGATGTGTTTAAATATTGTACATATATATGACACAATGGCCACAATAATTGTATATTGTGGATTATGGTATCGTAAGAGGATTTAAATTCTATGACAGTGATTATCTACAACTTTATCACCCTTCTCCACAGAGCTGGGCTATCCCAATTTTCTTTACAAATATGGATATCGTTCCTGTGATCACAATCACTTTTTCAGGGACCATGACTCTTTTAAACCAAGTTCTTCTCATCAGAGGATTGCAGGGAAGTATAGTTCTAGGCAAATGTTTGCAGTTGCCCTGACTCTCAGCTCAACTCTCCTTTTTTCACTTAGCTTTCTTTCACTGGCATTCTGGTATGTTCTTACTAAAATAGTGACTTTAGGGATATGGCACATTAGTTTGAGAATAAAGCAGCGTCTTAATAAGGATAAACTCTCAAGGCCTGCCAAATCCAAGTTCATGACAGGTGATAGTGACTACACAATATGCAGAAAAATCAATTTGATTTTTGAACTGTTTGTGCAATAGACTGAAACAGAATTTCTTTCCCTGACAAAACTTGTCTGTAAAGACTTTCTGGCTAAAATAATTAAGCATGGTGGTGGTTAAATTTTGAGTGTGAAGCTATTGCTTCCCATAGGCACATCTGCATGAAGGGAATCAAACACCTCACCAGGTGAGGTTTTTAGAAGTCAATTGGGAGAAGAGAAACTTCTCAAGACTGAAGTCAGTTACGGATTTGAGGTCTTCATTTCAGCTCTCTACAGGAGACGAGTGCTGAATCTCTCCCTCCTGAGGATCAAACAGTTGATTTTTTGTTAAGATCCTTTCAGTGGGAGGATCACAGGACCTTCATGATTTATTTGGCTTCTTCAGATGAGGTAGGAAGCCTAAACTCATTTCCCATTTCAGCCCAGAGGGAAACAACCAAAATTTTCAGGGCACATTTTTGCTATGTAGTCAGAATGGGATGTTCTTAACACAGAAGCCACCGTTCGCTCTTGTAAACCTGAGGTGTTTGATTTCTAGCAAGTTCTACTTTTCAGTCCAGGCTCTGGGCACCAGAAATGAGGTAGTGTTTATTAAATGATGAGTTTAAAAGATAAAGGAAAATTGGGTTAACACCTCAACTGCCCAGTGTGCAATATTTGTTGTGGTGTCTGTTGTTCAGCCAGCAGTTACCTCGGGTCATGAATCTAGTGAGGGATATTCTAAAACCTGCGTGGTGATGAGTCTAAGACCATGTGATGTTACTTGGGGGGATTTTCATTTGTATGCAATAGTTTTCAATTCTTTTCACATTGACTTAAACTTTTTCGGGTATTTTATTTCAGATAAAAGTCCAGGTGTCCTGCTGGGCTCATGGATGCCAAAACTACATCTGCTGATCTCAGTGCTGATCTCAGATCTGCTGATGTCAGTGAAGCGCTTCCTATGAGCCCTTTCCCACACAAAAGACCAAAGCCAGTCAGCCAGCTCCAGCCTGGCTGACCTAATTGATTTTTTCTGTGGTCATGGGGAGTCTAGCCCCATGCCTTCTCCTTCTCCAGCCAGAATCAGGCAGAAGTCACTACCTCAGGTTAAGATGTTATCATCTGCACCAATCTTTGGTGTCTGGAGCTTAAATACCACAAGCAGAAAAAGTAACACTTAGTATTTGTTTATAGCTCTGCCGCTCTCATGCACAGCCCAGCTTCTTTAACTGTGGGAGCTGCAGCACATGCCACACTTTAGTCTGCTGCAGCCAGCACTTGTAAGTGCACTGAATTATATATTGAGCAATTGAAGTCAATGCTTCCTCATGTGACTTTGGGTTTTACACTGCTGCCAGATTCAAAATCACATAAATTAAGTCGAGCACTAAAGTAGATCTGAGAAACAGCAGAAAGACAAAACTTACTTTGTTCTTTCTCCATCTCACTCTCAACACTTCTCTATGCAGGAAGTTGGCTGCAAATTTTGGTGTTTCACCAAAGCAAGGAAAATTTCTTGTAAAGAACAGTGGTTTTTGGAAAGATTTCTGTACACAGAGCACATTGCTGTCTTTGTTCACCTTCATCTATAATCTAAAAACCTTGAGGGTTCAAGCAGTGTTCTCCGGAGTAACTAGGCTCTCACATCAACAGGTGAAAAGAGGTGTACCTGACTTATGGTAAAACAAGAATCATGGAATATCCTGAGTTGAAAGGGACTCACAGGAATCATCGAGGTCCAGCTCCTCCACAAGCCTCAAGAGTCACACCATGTGCCTGAGAGCATTGTCCTGAACTCTGGCAGGCTGTGGCTGCTTCGCTGGGGAGCCTGTTCCAGTGCCCCATTGAAGAGTAATGAAATACAGGCAAACCACAAAGAATGCATATGTAACTACAGTATAACGTTTAGCTTATGTAGATAATGGCCAAAAAAGAAGAAAAATATTAATATTCAAAACTGAAGTTTCACCTTGAAGGTCACTAACAGGAGAGCAGCCTAAAACAGGAAAAATGGAATGTAACTTAAATTGAGTGACTAAACCTCAAGAGGGATGAGGAGTGCTAGGAATGGGTGCTGTAGCATAGACTCTAGTCCAGTGAAAGAGAGAGGGACATATCTGCAAGTAAAACATTACTAAGTATTACTAATTCAGAACTGCATTAATTATGGGAAATTATTATTAGCATCGCTATTTTTACCAGGTACTTCTAATTTTTTTCAAGATTAATATGCCTAAAACTAACATTGAGCTTTTGACTCTATATTAAGAACTCTGAGTATGTACTGGTTTTAATCATCAGGCATTCTAACTTCTGCTTCTTGGAAAGCCCCAGCTTACTTGTCACTCTGAATATTTTCACCTCTGATGCTTTCAGGTTCTTGTATTTCTTCTTTGTGTGAACAAAGCCATGCTGGACATACGTTGTTTTTTTTTCTTTTTTACTAATTTTATGAAAGCTTCTATTTATATTACTGCTCCAATCTATTTTGCTTCTATCTTCTTCTGCTTAATATATAATGTTTCCTTAGAGGAGCTCATGTTAAACAATTGATCTGCTAGGGAACAAATGAATGCCTGAGGTAATAATTTCTTTCAACATCCCAGCTAGACCTCAAAGAGGATAACCTTTTCCTAGTCTCAGACATTTGCACCAGTCAGGAAGGATTCTTACCTGCTCTGTTTAGCCTGGGGCACTACTACCAGTGCAGAGAAGTTCTCTGGTTTATTAAATTAGAAAAAAAAAAATGCAAACCTTATCATTAGGAAGAAACTTTAGCATAGAAATGGATTTTACAGGAACAATAGAGGTCTAAGGATATCGTAGGCATTGCTGGCATTACTTAACGTGATGTCTTTGTTAGTTGTCTCCAAAACAGGGTGTCTGTACCCCAAGGAGTGCGAAAGAAAATTCAGTGGAGTACAGGAAGAATATGTTTTTGTACCATTAACAAATAAATAAAAAATATGAGTTTTTAAAGTAGTGTTTCTTTCATCTTTATCTCATCCTTTTTCATTCCTATTTCTTGTTGGTTTTATAATATACATAATATGTTATTACAGTAGTACATCTACATAACTTATTTATAAATAAACATACATATATTGAGAGGTTGTGCTTAAACTTTTTTTACTTGGGTTGCATGATCAAAGAAGTTTGGAGATCTGTGTCATATTGGAACCATCCTGCACTGGACATTTGTCTGATCAGCTGCAGAGCATGAGCCTTGGTACAGATTAAGGCTCCTCATGTGGCTAGCCTCAAGTAGCACTATTAAGGAAGGTTACCTGTTTTTTCCACTATGGAAAATTAATCTTATGGGTGAGTAACAGGCACAGATCAGGCTGCTAATATAGAGACAATTTATTGCTTCTCTCATACTCATCTTGATCTTCTTCTTGGATAGTACTTAATATTTTAAGAAATTCTTTGCAGTTTTCCTTTCTTTAAAGGGGAGGTACATATAAATTGGAATTTCAGTGTTGCAAACCATATGTCAGTTCTGGGAAAATGCCTCTGATGATACTCCAGCATTTGTGATGCCATGTGAGTGAAACAGCCATACAGTGCTCCATGAGTAACAAAACAGGTTTTTGAACTGGAATATTTTAGCAAATATTCTAAAATAGTTTTGTTACTGATCAAAAGAAAAGAAAAGAAGAAACAGGTGTAATAATATTACAGATGTTTGTATTGGCATCCTACAGCTGAAATGCATTCAGCAAGAAGAGACAGAAGAAATTCAATGTATATTAAAAATCAGGTAAGACAATAATTTAGAATTTATAAAGTCATTGGGAGCAAAATAACTCTTTCCACAGTTTGTTTGACTTACAGGAGTAATTGATTTGTGGTAGTATTTGTTCAATATTTGTAGTTCAAAAAGATTGAGTTTGTCTAGACTGGAGAAAAAGAATGTTTGGAGGCCTTAGGTAGGAGGGAGCTCAATATCTCTGTTCAGGATGAGTTAAACAGGAGTTTCAGGCTTCAGACTGAGTAGAGTCACATCTGGAAGATTTTTTTTCTTTTTTCTTATTTAAAGGTGGCATTTGAACAAACTGCCTGAAAAAATTATACTCCCCATCATTCTGTCTAAGAAAATGTTAAATAAACATTTAATGTCAGAAATTGAACTGATTCTACTATAGGGAAAGAATATGAAGAAATAAGACTCCATCCACCCTATTTGTTTTGTGAAACTGTGGCTGCTATTTCTTAATATTGTTTTGAGTTATACAAGGCTAAATCTGGGGTTTGGTCTACCTTTGCTCTGTTAGTGAAAAAAGTTCCAGGAGGGTGTTTTACCCAAAGTCCCATGGATTGCAAGTGATGTGTTTTTATTTTTCTATATGGATTGTGGAATTATGCAAAGCTGTACTGTAACAGGTCACATTTTCTTGAAAATGTCTGTGTGGAATTCAGGCTTGACCATGGTTAAATAAAGTTGTGAAAAGATCCCTGTTTAAGGCAATAGCTCTTTTCTGAAAACAGGGTTTCATTGTTATATTTACTGCTATTTTTATCTAACTATGTATTTTGCTCTTGCTCAGTTGTGTAATTCCACTTGTGTTTTATGATGCCAAGTACTTTACATACATAAATCCATCTCAAGAAAAGACTGAAGTTTTCAGAACTGCTTTTGTAATTTAAGAGCCCGAGTCAGATTTTGCCTTCTGAAGTCACTTAGGCTTCATAAAGAAATGTTTTCTTCAGTGTCTCTTTTGAAAGACCTGCTAGTGTTAAACGTGGGCGAGGTGCCTGCAACAGCAGACGTGAGTGGGACGAGGACTGTGTGACAACAAAACCCGAAACTCAGAGAGCTGCTCACTTTATTCTGCTCGTTCTTCTCAGATTTGCTGCAGAGAGAGGGGCTGTTCTTGTCCTCCTGCATGCATATGAATTCAATCAGTTGCTGAGAGGGAAAGTCAAATTGGGATGATGAGAACAAAGGAGGATGGGTGAGATGTGAATGCTACAGTGGAGTACAGGGAGATTACCTATACTGGTGTTGACACACCATGGTCAGCTGGTTAATGTGGGGAGAAAACTGACTTTCTGTGGAAAGCTTTCACTTCCTGGAAAGACATATGTGACTTTAAACATTGTGAAGACATTACTGAATTAATATTCCCTGCATGCAGAGATTATGAATACTCAAGTTGACAATATATAGAGCTTCTCAAGGATTTCAGATAAAGAAATCAGTTATAACTAGGCAAAAGGTTCTTTCCAAAGAGAAAGGCTAGTACAGAAGTGGATTTTTGGTAGCTGTTTTTCTTGTGAAAGAGTTAAAGTGAAGAAGTCTGGTTTCTGTCTTCTCTGTTTTCTTCACAGGACAGTTACTTGACAATTTAGGATAAACCCCAGGGAGCCAGTGAAAAAGTCCAATGGTTTTCACTGGTTTTTGTATTACTGTTTTTAGAAGGATAAAATGTTATGTAAGGAAATTGATGCCTTCTGTAAAAACTCCCAATAAAGGACTAAAGCAGAGCCTGGAGTCTTACAGATTTTGCCTTCCACTTCTGTTTGATATGATGCCAGAGCTATGAGTTCACATCATAGCCTATACCTAAAACTCTCTGGTGAAAGGGTAAATCCTAATGAGAATTATCCAAAATACTTCCTTTTCTGTTCAGCTGTGCTCTTTTGATCATGTTCTTGCATCTTCATGCACACTCAGAGTAGCTGTATTCTGGGTTTTTTTTCCCCTCAGTTTTGTGCCCTGATTTGTATTTAGGAAATTACTGGAACCTGTAAAACCAGGTGTGTTCACAAATGACAGTAGCTAAAACATGAGCAAAGAAGCATCTTTTCTGCTTCCATAAATTTGTCCCAGCTGCTGTGGGCTGGGCTGCTCCACTGGCAGTGAGGTTGGCAGAGCCATGCCCTCCTGTGGCAGGTGAATCCATCAGCACCCAGCAGGGAGCAGGGATAAGACAGGGATGGTGATCATGGCCAGCCCAGAGCCCTGGCAGGGCCCCAGTGATGGGGTAGGAGTGAAGCCCAGTGAGGTGATGGCCAGCAGGTACAGGCTGGGCACAGACTGTGGTGTAGCTCAGGAAAGGACCTGGGCTGAGGGTCTGGGCATGGATGCAGCTCCCAAGAAGATGGGAGCTGTAAAGCTACCCCAGTGATACTCCTGGCTCTTTCTGCCCTGACTCTTTTCCAGCAGTGTGAACCCAGCCAGGCTGCAGAACCAGGGGCAGCACGCCTGACCTGGGAGAATGGGGTTCAGCAGCAAAGCTGGACTGAATTTTTCTTAGATCACTGAGAAATGCTGTTGTATTACCTGAAGAGTTTTTTTGGAAGCATCTTGCATTATCAACAAAGTCTCTGGGTTCCAAACAGGGGTCTCTGTGTCCTGGAGCATGAAGCCAGCAGTATGAAAAAGCTTTAGGGTCCAGTGGGGGCCAGTGTGGCCATGGCCTGGGGAGCCTGGGCTGGGGGTGGAGGCTTCAAGGAGTTTGTGCTGCAGGCAAGGGGCATACTCAGTAAAATCCTTGAGGGTTTGAAACTTTCAGAAGCATCAAGCTCCTGGAGGCAGGGAACCACCCAAGGGATGTTTCCTCAGAGGAAACATCATTTCTTGGAATCTTTGTTTTTTGAGAAATGAAGGGAAAAAGGTATATCGTTGATGTGTCTAGTTTTGTTCTGACTCAGACCAAACCCAAATTTTAAGAGCACCTGAACTTCCCAGAAACCTCAGAACCCTTTCTGGTCATCTCTGTAAGAAGGCCTGCTCTGCCACTCATTTTGTTTCCACTCATTTTGTTCTTTTGAACAAAAACAATTGATTTCTACACAAGTCCTTTTCAGGAAGTACATTGTTCTCTTGTGGTTGTAACTGAACTTTACAGCACAGAATATATATATTAAAAAAAAAAAATACTTTCACAGTAGAGAAAAACAGGACTCTCAAGCTGTAATGAGGCAGAAAAAATTGGAACAGGTAAAAGCCCTGAATGCTGAGATAACCCTTATTTGCATTTACTTCGTACAGCCACAAAGATTATGACTTCTTTATTGTGGTATGGACTTACTGGTAACAGAAAGGGATAAAAGCAGACAGTTTTAAAATCTCTCTCTTCAGACAGTGGTTAGACCATAACAGAAATGTTAGTTGATAATAGTGTGGTTTATTTTTATTCCAATACAAAGTTTCAGTGTGCTACCTGATACTTCAGTGTGAAAAAATATTGCTCTGGATATAAGTCATAAGCATGGAAATGAGCTTCATATCACTTGTTTTAGATGTTAAAGTCTCTTTCCAGGCAGTGATGTAGCTCATGTTACATTCAGGTAAAAGATCTAATATGAAGAATGCAAGGCTTTTCAGTTTCTCATCAGAGAAGTTTTTGATTTTTTATGTATTTATCCCTACTTCACCATATACAGGCAAGTGTAGGGATATTATTTGGACAAATTTTTTTGTGGAGAAGCAGCTGCATTGCCAAAACCACATCAATATAAAAGTCTTAATGGATTCCAGGAACTGGTGTGTATCTGACCCCTCCTAAGTGGCTTTTACTTCAGGCAGTTTGCCACAGAGATGGGGCTCTAGCCTCGGCTGGACACAACAAAGTGAAAATTATCATCATCTTGTTCATGGTGATATCCTACAGGGAGGAAACAGAACTTTGTTGAAAGTGTAAGCACAGTTTCATTTTTTCCTGCCTTCTTGTTCAGGTGATGCAAAGCCATTTTTCAAAATCTGTTTGTGACACAGCTGAAAAAATGCTCATAGTCCTTACCTATGCAGAACACATAGCAAAAGGAAATACAAATGCTATTTTTTTGCCTTGTGTTGTATGTATGGGTTTAAAGCTCAGCATAAAATCTGCATGAAGCCACGGCATTGACATGAAAAGGCTTAAGGGACCTGAGTCAGGGTGAAAAATCCCCTTTCTTCAGAGGTGTCTCGGGTGTTTTATTACTGTTACTAGAACAGTAATATGGGAGTGATCTTTGTTATAAGCCTCCACTTGGGGCTCAGAGACCTGACAATTCAGTCATGCAACAAAGCCATGGCATTAAGGATGTTCTTCCTGCCCTGCTTTGGCAGCAATTCCCTGGAAGTGAGCAGCAGGGGTTTTCAGCAGGTGCCACTGCCCCAGGCTCAGGAATCCAGACCTGAGTCAGCAGCACCTCTTGCTATGACCCTGCTCAACCTGAGGCAGCTCTCTGATGGGGTGAGATGAGGGCATTGCCTCTGTCCTTCAGTCTCAGGCACCTTCATTCAAGGATCTCCTCTGACGTGAAGCCAAGCCAGCTGCACTAAGCCCTGGGCTTGGTAGTGTCCCAGAAGCTCTGAGGTAGGTGCAAGGGTTTTGCTTTCAGCATCTGAACACTCTTGTCACTCCTCAGCTGAGTATTTAGGGTCCTACTTCAGAAGGGCATGTTATATGCATGTTATGTTAGTGCTTTGTATGAGTGCTAATCCCTTGCAGCATTTGTGAATTGGACTGGCTCCCTTTGATGGATGAACTCCCTTTGGATGGTACTGAACTTTGAGAACTGTATTGTGGTCCATTGCTTCTTGGACTTTCACATTTTTAATTTTTTTTAAGCTTTTTTTTAATTATACTTCAGGGCTGTCTGGGTGAAACTATCAGGACTCATCAGTTTTTTCCTCACTTCCTCTCATTTGCACCAAATCTCCAAACACCCCAAAGAACCGCCTTAAAGTGAGATGCTTTGAGAATCCCTTTTCACCTTCTGCCTGAACTTCACTATTTATCTCCTGCCTTCAAAATTACCAGATTTTCCTACAGCTTGTGGCTTCTTGCCCTGAGGATCAGCTGTATCCAGAAAGGGATGACAGACACCTGGGAGGAATGAGTCAAATGGAAAGGAAGTCAAATGCTTGGTATAGATGAGTAAACAGTCCTATTGGCGAGTTCAGGAACGGGATGGAAGGCCAAGGATTGAAGATAACCTTTTTGATTTCTGAAAAAAATTGTTAAGATGGGGGAAGGGGGAAGGAGAGGAAAAGGGGAAGGGCATGCTAGTAAAAATAATTGTGAGTACAATTGGAAGAAAGAGAGAATTACTGGATGTCAGAGCTCACCTGTTACTCTGGGACTGCAGATATATCTATTTCCATCCCAAGCTGTATTCTGTCAGTCTTGATATTTGCTGACCAAAACCCAGAACTTTTCCATTATTGTAACACCAGTGTTCCTGCTCATGGCTGATAAGCGCAAGCTTTTCGACTATGAATCATCAACTGAAACTTTTATCTTGGGACTGAATACATGCTGATGTATTCAGGGAAAAGGAGAAAGAAAGCACATGGAGACAGGGTCAGAAAGCTATTAATTTATAGTAGTAGTCGTAGTTTCTTTCAGTAGTTTCTTTCTCATTCTTTCCTTCAAGATTACTTTACATTATTTCTTGAAAAATAGAATACAGCTCCAAAGAGCAGGGTAGAAACAGATTTTGCAAGAATTAGCTGTTAGGGTTGATTTCTGCTTTTTGAAAAAATACACACACACACACCAAAAAAAAAAAAAAAAAAAAAAAAAAAAAAAAAAAAAAAAAAAAATTTAAAAATAGAAGGACCCTCAAATTTGGAGTTTGGAGAGCCGAGGTCCTGCTGGAAGCACCGTGTAAAGCAGGGGTGGCAGCTCCTGTGCTCTCATGGCACCACCTGGTGGGACCTGCTCATCCCTGCAGTTTCCAAATCCCTCTGTGATGGCAATTCCCCGGAGAGTTTTTGCATTTTGGCCTCGGCTGGTCTTTCAGCGGAGCCCAGATACACCTGCACGCCGGTCCATGGTCGGGCACAGGCGTAGCCAAGTCCTCAAAACTTTGTCCCATCGTCCTGCTCTTCTCCAGGTTTCAGCAGGGTGGGGCACGGGTGAGGTCAAGTGTGCTCCAGGCGCATCCCCTTGCAAATTTATTGTGATTATCTGTAGATAATGAGCCAAAACTGTGCCTAGTCTTGTGTGCAGACACAAAAGAAATGGAATTGTGGGGCTGGGAGTGCATTAATGAAGCTTCTGCTGTAATGAGCAGTATCAACCAAACCTGCTCTTTTAGCATGTTTGATTGACAGTAGTAGTCCTTTGCATCCACAGAGGCAAGTAGAGCCAAGGTAGCCTAGAAATAGGCATCCTCTGACCAAGGTCAAAGGAAGAGGAGGAATATGGTTATGCACTTAAAGAGCAAGCTTTCTCACAGTGTTTGTGCAGGGGGAGAGTGGTTTCCATGCTATTATCTCCTAGTTTCCACAAGTTGACATTCCAAGCTACTTCTAAAAGTGTCATTTTACATTTAATGGGTGCTCACTTTCCTTTTGGTTTTTCCTGTTGTTCTGGAAACATTTAGCTTGTAGTCTATATCTCTGTGCTGCAGCTGCCACAATATCCTTCAGAGAAGGATTCTCCTACATCTTGCAACAGCAGGATGACGTGTCAGTGCAGCTGCCTGGGATTCTTCCACCAGCTCATATTCCAAACTCTTGATTATGCTGGAATTTTTCATTTCACTGGAGGGAAGTCTTTTGTGGATAAACAAAATGGGTTTAGGTTCAACTCCACATTTCGTCAGATCCTTTTTTCAATTGCATTAATTGGTTCTTTTTAATTATAGCTTGAACTTTCGTCTTCACCTATTCTTTGCTCTTAAGGGAAAGTTTTTCATCCCTATAGTTGCAGGAAAAGGTTTCAAGGTATGGATCTCAGTGAATGACAACCCATAAGGTAATTATTTAAGAAATAAATATTAAATAAATAAATTATTTAAAAACATCTCTTAATACTTATCACATCTAGGATTTCTAGATGCATGAGACTGGCAGTAGGACTTCCAGGTAAAGGTGTGTAAGAATAAAAAAAGCATTGCTTTCTGATCCCATTCTCTAATTCTGCCACATTCAATTTGAAAGATCTCTACACATACCTAGCAGTATTACAAACTTTAACTGCTAGAGCATCAGTTGCACCAACTGGTACTAACTCAGACTCGTTTCAATTTTTCTAATGTATACACCCACAGAAATGTCATAGTTGCATCACTTTATGAGAAATAGGGATGGGAGAGAGAAAATCACTTTTATACTCATCTGTTATCAGATTTCATCTAAGATTCAGTCTAAAGTAGTTTAGTTTCATAGACTGAGCATACCAAGGCTTATTTTGGGAGGCTACGTCCTGAATCTATGCTCAGCAATGGCTGTAATGAGTTTGACTCATTAAAAAGCCTATGAGCTAAGGCTTTCCTTTCTGGAGTAAGTCACAGAGGAGGGGATTCAGTCATGTGAATTAAACAGTCTAAAATGCAAGAGTCTGGATTAATGCTAACAGCTGGGGAATGATAGACACTTCTATCCAGAAAAGAGATTTAATTTCTTGCCAAGGAGGAAGCGAGGGAGAGAAGGGAGGCAGGTCCCTGCTGATGATCAAAGTTTTCTAGTTTCTGTTGCATCTGACAGTCAAAGCAGGGCCCAGACAGGTCCTTAAAGACATCCCAGGCTCTCCAGGTCAGTCTCAGCTGCTCTGAGAGAGGCATACTTCAGTTTGGCCTTGGGTTCATGGGGCAGCAGTGTGAAAATACAATCTGTGGGACAGAACCGCACATTGCATCCTGTCCAGAGCCTGCTGAAGGGGGAAAAGCTGGAGACTGTGGATAAAAAGCAAAGACTTGGAGGTCAGCTCATTTGATTTTCCTGAAGCTGACCAACAACAGAGGAACATTGCAGACCCCTGGAGTAGCATCTGGCTTGGCTGTCCCTCCTGCTGTGCCTCTTCTCTTCCCTGGGACAGCAACTCTTTGCTCCTGCCTTGTTCTGGCAGGAACAGGAGGATGTCTGTGGTGCTGTAGGGAAAGGACAGCACAGCTCATCTCAGAAGTTGGGCAGCAGGAAGTTCTGCAGAGAAGGAGGATCTTACAGCAGGTGGGAGCAAAGTTTCAGTATTTGATGCTCATGAAGGTCCATGCTCTTGTACAGGGTGTCAGTTGAGGCTTCTACACGTGTGATAAGCCTACCAAATAATTAAATTTAAATGTGTATTCAGTGTAGCTTAATGAGCTGCAATTAGTGGTGCACTAGCCTTATTTTTTATCCTGTTTGCTCATATTCCTTCTTCTTTATAAATGTTTGTATTCCCTAATGCTTTCTCAGTAGGAAATGCAAACTAAATATGTCATAAAATTGCCGATTTCAAAAACACATCTCATTTTTCTCCATTGTTACAAAAAACAATAGATGGAGCTGAAATCTGCAGGAAGTATGCCTTATCACCCACGACCATGGGCCCGTTAAAGATTCAGCCTCTCGCATTTGAGGTATGTTTCTAAGGACAGAGGTTACAAACAGATCACTAGATATGTTAGTAAAAGCTGAGGCAGCCACTCCTATCTGTGTGTGGAAGTTGAGAAGGAAGCTCAGTAATGTCCCCACATCTGAGGTGAAGCAGGAGAAATCTGCAGGATAGAAAATCCGGGAGAAATTAGTTCATGCTTTGGGAACTGGGGAAACACAAAGTATTTTGCTCTTGTGGACACTTACATGTGCTCAGATATTTGAAAATCTAACTGCCACTGCAAGTTCAAAATCCTTAAATTTCCATCAAGGCCTTAAATTAAGGTTAAAGATACTTCAATATTAGATATGCAAAAAGAAATCAAACCTGAGAAAAAATTGTTTTAGATCTTAGCCTTTTCACAAAACCATAGTGCCCACTACATAGGAAACAAAGAATTTATTGAATATTTTCTTTTTCACTTTTCTCATTTGTCTTCTAGCTGCTTCTTAGGAGTTTGTTCAGTGCTGATTTGGTTAGTGAGAATTGGTCAAAGAAAATGTTGCTGCAGATGCTTTTGGACTGAATTTTTGCTCCCAGTAAGCCAAACAGGCTTGTTTTTCTTCCACTGGATCCAGCATCCCCGAAGGTGTCTGGGTCATGTAGGAGGGGAAGTGGCTCACAGTGGGCCAGCAGGCTGGCCACCTTAACTAGTGTAGCTATTGCTGCTTCCCATCTCTCCATTAGAACTATTTTTTAACAAAAATATGTTAAACAAGCCAAGTGACTTCAGCCACACTCTTCACATAGCCTCCCCTCCAGGCCCTTCACCATTTCCATTGCCCTCCCTTGGACACTTCATAATGGTTTTATATATTTCTTATAATGTGGTGCCCAATAGTTAGCTAAGGACACATGTGTTTGTGGCTTCAGGAGCTCAGCATCATGGCAGAGGCCACCAGGAAGCACCATTACCTCTCTTCTCTCATGCTGGCCCAAGACCCCCTCTACACCTCCCTAACCTTGCAGCAGCAGGAGCTGTGGCAAGTCAAAATTAGAATTGCTGAGGTGGCAGGTGGGTCCTCTTCAGAGGATGGATGAAAAAAGTGAGCACCCACATAATGCACAGGGAGGAAACGCAGGG
Source organism: Cichladusa arquata (assembly GCA_026413545.1). Taxonomy (NCBI): domain Eukaryota; kingdom Metazoa; phylum Chordata; class Aves; order Passeriformes; family Muscicapidae; genus Cichladusa; species Cichladusa arquata. Next base: position 34,434,500 of record JAOTQP010000001.1, on the reverse strand, counting down.
AGGGATGGAGGGACTGTCTCTGCAGTCACATGGGGATGGTGCTTTTCAACCCCCAAATTCCTCTCACCTCTCTCCTTCTGTTTCTGTTGTGGAAAACTGTGGGGTGAGAAGCAGCAAGCAGTGGCCCCTGCCCACCTTCACAGGGGTGATGGGAATCACTGGAAAATGAGCAGCTGGATATGGTGTGAAGGCAGAGGTTGCCTTTAGGCTGATTGCCCATCTCTGTTCTTGAGAATGACACCTCAAGCATAGAGCAAAGCAGGTGCCACAAAGCTGTTCCCAGAACAGTGTTAGCATGTGCTTCCCCTCCAGGGAAAGAAATACCTTGACTGGGGGTAAAAACATGCATTAAAGGAAATATTCAATTGGTGGAACAGCTATTCAGAGTGCCTAAGAGAACACAATTTTGTAATACATTATGCATCAATACCTAAATTGTTATTACAAGTAGGAGATATATTAAATACCACAAAAAAATGACTATTAAAAAATTTATGGATGAAAATGTATATTCTTTTCTGAGATGAAAATGAAGAATTGAAAAGGTTTCTGATCTGTAAGAGCACTAGTTCCTTAAAAAGATATAATATATAATTTTTTTTAAGAAAAAAAAAGGTTTGTTCTTTACTCATTTGGCTTTCTTCCATAAAAAAAAGGACATTCTTTTTTTACCTTGTAAAGCAATTTGAGTAGAGATCACCAAATCCATCCTACAACTGTGGCAGCATTAGGTACCAAAACAGAGGAGATGCCCAAGACCAAAAGCTGCAGTCAGTCCTCTGCTTGCCCATTCCCCTGCCAGCCCAGGCTTCTGGCAGGAATCCTGCAGCTGTCTGATGCCTTGGACTCTCTGTGAAACTCCCCCATAAACTGATCAGCAGCCCTTCATTTTACAGCACAAGTGCCCGTGCTGCCTGCTGTCCCCAGCAAAGAGCCAGCTCCTCAGCCCTGCTCTCTGTCACCCTGCAGGTGTTGCCTTCTGCAGAAGGAGGTGATACTGCAGCTCAGGTGCACACAGAAGCCTCAGGCACTGCCCAGGAATTGGTCACTTGACGTTGCAACCATTTGAGGTGTTCACATCTGCTCCTCTGGTGTGCACCTTCTCCAACTCTTTAATTTAGGAACACCACACATTTCAGTGCAGGAATGACAGACAACAGCTAACTGATGTATTCGTTTCTCTGACCTACATTTTCATTAAGAAACACTGCTTACATTAGAGATGCTGCTTTGGCTCTCAGGTCTCTGTGCTCTCTCCCTGCTCACTAGCAATGGCATCACAATTACTCAAAAACTTCTTACTGAAAACTTTTCCCTTCCTCTCATACACAGTTCAGGGAAACCAAAAAACACACTGGTGCTTTCAACTTTGTATTGTGTAGGATTTTTATGATGTGCTATATGCCTGAAACAACGATAACAATAACCCAGTTAGCCTATATTGCCAAAATGAAGAGTTTGTTTGGGGTTGTATAAGCTTTTGATGGCATTAAACAGTCTCCACTTTGATCCTGTGGTTGTTATTTTGCTGCAAAGAGTTTTGATGAAAGGCACAAATTAAGATCTGCAGATACATTCCTGACACATGCATTGGCAATGAAGATATGCTGAGAACTACCTGAGAAAAGAATTGCAGAACTGAAAATGCATTTAATCTGGAGTAGATACACATTTAATGATTTTTTAGGGACCGGAAAAGACTGCTAGTTCAGAGCTCCATTTGCAAAAAAGACATCGAACTGTTCTCTGCCAGAACACTTGCAACTTCTTTGGAGGACAATTACCATCCACAAAACAGCTCAGTATGATCTTTCTTGGCATCAGCACAATGCAGACCGTGAATGTCTCTGAATTAGAAATGCAAGGTGTACATTATTGCAGGCTCCCTGCACCCTGTTGGACTACATTTCTTGGGCTTAAAAAAGTTCGTCCAAAGCTTGTTTCCCTTTTGCATTCCTAAAGGAAATTACTCAAGACAATACAATAAACATTCAGCCATGGAGCAAAGAAATATCTGGACTGAGAGCAAAATTCATTGTTGCCTGGGTCAAGGGTAAGTGCAGATGAGTTGACAGAGCCTGCAGTTAAAAACTGAATGGCAGAAAGATCCACAGATTATCTTCAATCTGTCTACGTAAATTTAGTTTCCTCTTTGCAATCAGTGTTTTGCTGTTGATCATTGAGTGTTAACACATTGCATGTACATTTCCTAATGATGTGTGTGCTTTATCAGCCATTTCTGGGCACAGCCCGCCATGTTGTGTACCCCCAAATATCTGAAGTGTTTGGCAAAGCACGGCACAGCAGAAAATCAACCCGGTGCTCTGCACCTCTCCTCCCTCCAGGCACTGGCCTTACAGCCTCACCTGTGCCCAAGGTTTGCTCCAGGTGCACATCTGCTGCCGGGGAGCCCCAGCCACAGAAGCATCCCTTAGGGCTGTAGCTGTGCCTAGGGGAGCCCAGGCTGAGGCACAGCTGGAGCACTGTGGCTGTGCAAGCAGCAGGTTTGCATGTCAGGCTGCCACTCCTCTGGAAACCTGCAGCTAAAAGGACACCTGGCACAGCAAGTGTCCCACACAGCTCCTCCCCAGCTGCCTGGGCACTCCTATAGAGCCTTCCTGACCCATGCTGCTCACTTCCTCACTTCTTTCCCTCCCCAGTGCCCTTCCAACAGGAGCCATAAGCAAGCAGGCTTTTTCCTGAGTCGCCTCCAAGTGCGTGCCCTGCCCTGAATGGGAGCATTCTGAATGCACAGCTTTGCAAGCAAAGGCAATGAGGATGGCAGGAGCAAGGCTATAGCCCCATGAGGATGCCAGGAATACTGGAATCAGTATTCCAGGAGCTGCCATGGTTTTACTTGCACCTTAACAGAGCTGGGAATATAATTGGACCCTCAATTTTTTTGTGTATGATGGTCTCAGGAGTAATTACAAGACTAAAAGTACAAGACTGATGCATTTATCATAGGAATAGAATCCAGGTTCCTGATTTAAACTGCAATAAACTGCCCTTTGGAAATGTGCATGACCTATCCTCCTCCTCTCACACACCCCATTCCCTTTTTCAATAAATGCCACAAAATATTTTTTGTAACTCGCTGAAAATATTTCTTAGCAAATGTGTGTCTAGAAAAATCAAGAGCTTTTCTGAGTGTAATAGCCACACAATAAATAATTAATGAGTAGTAAGATCATCTGGGTTTTTTTATTTTCCTCTTTTCTTTTTCTTAAAACGAAGGGGTAAAAACAGACTTGTCTTGAGACATAGATGACACCTTTAAGCAATGGTTCATGATAATTTAAGAAATTGGGTGGAGTACTTCCTTCCTGCAATCTGTTTGTAACGAGTGAAAAGTGAGAGACAAATAGGATGTCTTATATAACGCCTGAAAAACAACCTTTTAACAGTTAAAAAAAAAAAAAAAAAGGCATTTTCCCACCTCCCTAGTGGGCCTAATCCTGAGTCTGCTTAAAGACCCTGATGTCAACCCCCTGTCTTGGTAGGTGGAATTGCTGGTGCTGACCAGCTGGTAACTCTTTCACCTGTTATTTTCTCTTCTTGCTCAGTAGGCAGGCTTGCTTCTTGCACACCTTGTCTTGGGGGTAAAAGTAGATTTGTCTTCAAGGTATTTTTGGTGGCAGTCAAGATTTGACAGCGTCTGCTTAGCCAAACATGGGTGAATACATTTTCCCAGCAGCTGTGTGGTGCAAGATGGGGACAAAGGGGGAAAAACACAACCAAAGCCTTCAGGGACCTCACCATCCTGTATGCAACAGCCACAGCCTCCTTTTTCAGCACCCTCTGCTTGAGAGCAGACAGCTGCTCTGAAGCATCCAATGGCCATATTTTAATTTGTCACATGTACATCTGGGCAACAAATTAAAAAAAAACACTTTTCAAATAGCTTAAAAAAAAACCAACAACAACTCCTGAAACACTTCAATTGATGAAACAAAAAGCAAAAACAAACCCAAAGCATTATATTTTTTTTTTTAAACACCTAAGACACTTTGCTTCCCTAGGTATTGACTTTTACAGGAGCTGGTTTTCTCCAAGAGTTAGAGTGGTTACAAGGATCTAGGAAGATGGTCAGCCTGAGGAAAGGCTTTCCCACTTGCATATGCTTTTTTTGGGATTGGACTAAGTGATCTTTAAAGGTCTCTTCCAACCCAAACCTTGTATTATATCTATCACCTTGGTTAATCAGGGAACAGGCAGACAGAAATCTTTGGTTTCCTGCCCACTAGCCACTGAAGTGTTTGGGCTGGCTACTGAGGTCTGGCAGGAAACAAGTCTGGTGGGTAAGGAACCAAACAGTCTTGATAACTAGGGACTGGGGGAGCACAGTGCATCCCATTGTAAGAGATCAGGTTTGTGACCACTTGAGGAACCTGGCTGTGCATAAAACTATGGGACCTGATGAGATGCATCCCAAGTCCTGAGGGCACTGGCCATTGTAGTTGCCAAGCCCCTCTCTATGATATTCCTAAAGTCATGATACTTAGGTGATTTCCCTGGTAACTGGAAAAAGAGAAAACATTATACCCATTTTTTAAAAAGATAGAAAGGACTGTGGGAGCTACAGAGCTGTGAGCTGTCCCTCTGTGCCTGGGAAGATCATGGAGCAGATCCTCCCAGAAGCTGTGCTGAGACACATGGAGGGCAGGGAGGTGACTCAGGACAGTCTGCACAGCCTCACCAGAGGCAAGCTCTGCCTGAATATCCAGGAGGCCTTTGTCACTGGAGTGACTACAGCAATGCACAAGGGAAGAGATATGGTCTGTCTGGGGTTCTGTAAGGCCTTTGACATCCTTTCTCTCTAAGCTGGAGAGAGGTGGGCTCAAAGGGTGGATTGTTCAGTGGAGCAGGAATTGGTTGGATGAACTCATCCTGTCCCTAGTAACACAGCTTTGACCAAAGCCTTGCCCATGCTGATTTCACCTAGGTGTGTCAAGGCATGACCCCAGAAACTGAGACCCAAGAACATGTCTGCTTTGGCTGACATGGTTTTACTGGCATCTCCTAAGAACTAAGGGCCAGACACCCAAGACAGAGTTCAGTTCTGGGGTAACACTCAATTCCTTCTACTATAAGAGTGTAGAGGGACCCCTTCTTTCTGCAGAACCAGAGAGATTTGTCTCTTGAGGTGACCCACACTTTGGGAGAGCTTCAGAGCAATGGGGCATGTGGCCATGTCTGCCTATTAGGGGCAGATGCCTGGAAAATGGCAACTTCTGATTACATTTTCTCCCAACCCAAGTTACCTTGGGTAAATTTCTGATCACTCTGCTTGTCTCTGACTGATAGAAAGTTCCCTCTGTGAAATGCAGTAACCTGATAGACCAAGGTCATGGATCCTGCCTCCTTCCAACACTTCTCCCACAGAACTAACACTTGAGGTTTTCAGTCCTGAGTCTGGGCCTTAAGGGTGAAATTGAGATGCATTTTCTAAAAAAAATTACAAATGACAAACAGAATTGGACTTTACACAACTGGTGGAAAAATACTTTCAATAACTACACACTAGGTAAGAAATCCTGATCCCTGTACCTGTTTTTTTTCTACTCCTTTACAATGACTAGAAAATTAAGGGACACTCATTTATGTAGGGATAACACCCTGAAATAAAAATAAGAGCAAGGGCAAGTCACTTTTAAAGGCTGACTGGGTAACAGGATTATCAAACTGAAATCTGCCTTGTAAGAGTCAGTCAGACCAGCAGTCTGTCAGCAAATGTGCAATTTTCTGAACTATTTCAAAGGCAGTTAAAGGCTTGCTCAAAGCTGAGTCAATTCAAGCTAAGGCTCTAGCTGTGCTGTGCAGGTGGATTTATTCAGACTGAGCTTTTGAACCATCACAGTGGAGGCAGTGATCAAAACAGCAATGACAGAGTGATTAGAACCTTAAAAACACCACCGTGGTGAGGATTAGAGATAAAAATTTCATTCATTTCTACTAGATCAAGAAATGTGTACTTTATTTTGTGCTGATTAAATTTTTAGTTTCGGTCCAGAGGCATTTTTTCATTTGAAATGTTTTTTTCTAAAACTGTTTTTAGGGAGTCTAGGGACAGCTAGATTCACAGGAGTGCTGTGAGGTGGTAGCTACAGACCTGGAAACAGAGCTCTGGTGTTTCACAAAGTGGGGTTTAGCTGCAGGAAACTGAGACACCTCTTGTTCTCATTCCAAGCATCACCTCCCTCCCAGGAGCAGTCATCATCAGATCACAGATTTATTTTGCACTGAGAGTATTTCAATATTTTGTACAACACTGAACAGGAAAGAAAAATGCTGCATTTGAACTTGCACTCTGATGCATGTCACAAGGCATCTGATGAGCCTGGTTATTCCTGATTTGCAGGCTGTGCCCCCTGCTTCATCCCACCTAAGAGCTTTTCCCCTTTCTCTGCTCCCTTGCTTCTCCACCCCCCTTGCACATCATGGAGTATTAACTCTCTGCCATCTGTCATCACTGTCCCTCTCTTCCTTCACAGACTTTTTCTCACCCCTTGCTTGCAATAAGGTCTCATTCACCTGAACCTTTGCTGCAAGAAAAACACGTGCCAGGAGTCTGCTTTGGAGAATCCCTCTGGATTTGCATAAAAACCAAGAGGAAAGTGTGAGTGTGTTTGGAGGGGGAGGAGATGTTGAGACACTGAAAGTCTTGAGACAGTTTGGTTCAGAGGTGTGACCAGGACACTCACCTCAGTGTGAAAAGTAGAAAGTTTCCCTGGCTATGGTAGAACAGATCTAGTTGGAGAGATCCTGGCCCAAAAGGCAGTCCAGAGACTGAAAACAAAGCAAAGACCTATATCATGTACTGCTATCATTGCCACTCAATTAGGCAGCAGCTCTCATTTCCTATGACAGAAATTTCCTATGCTGAAATGATGTCAGTCTGAAAACACTGACATGGATTTTTTTGCTTTGAGTTTTTCCCATTCATTTGCTCTTGGGCAACATTACATGAGCCTGCAATTTGGGGGTTGAATAACTGACAGACAAGATGTTTTGATCCTTGGAGGCTGTGACTTTGGGGAAAGAACCAGGTCACATCTCACATGCAAGCAAAAACTGTTAGGTATGTTTTCTTTCTCACCATACTACCCCTCCGTGGGCCTAGAACATCTGTAATGAATCTAACTAAAGTAATTGGTCAAGATATCTGCTTATTCCTCAAGAGCTCATAGGACTGTCTCCTTTCTGGAGAGCTCCACAGGTGATTTCATGTTAGCACTAAAATGAACAATCAGTCATAACTGAGGACGGGAGTTTCTTCAGATGTGTAATGGCATCATAGCACACAGGTCAACAGCGTTGGGCAAAAATGAATTTTGCCACCTGGACAATGGCCAAAGCCATGTATTCTGTCTTTCTATCATTGTTGGCATCACAGCTCAGTTCTGAGTTCTGAGAGTGGCTGGGTGTTACACAGATTGGAGATGATCAGATTGATTTTGAGTTAGGGCTCTCCTCATTCGTTTCACTGTTTTCCTGTCTGCCATTCATCCCTCAAGAAAGCTCACCTTGCTATGGGACAATTCATGCCATGGTTATCTCACCTGTCTGGAATGGACCAAGCACCTGAGCCCTGGAGATCTGCTCAAGGCCTCCTGGTGCTGGATGACAGAGAAGCAGAAGTTCTCAGAAAACTCTTCTCCTTTCCTTCACCTTTGCTGTGATACAGGATAGATTCACCAGACCCTCTTTCCTCCCTCTCTGTTCTGCTTCTCTTCCTTCCACAGTTCAGGGACTCCTCTCAGCCTCCCTTGCTCCTGCCACCTTCTCTCACATCCACACAGATTTACTCTTCCATCTTCTCACTCCCAAATCACAGGACTTCTTTTTGGAGGTTGCCTACTGTCACTGTACTTCCAGACCTCCCACCACCACCTGTGCAAGCTGCTGATCTCTTTGTGTCTCAGTGCAGCCAAAGCTGAGCTCCAACCAGAGCTGCACAGCTCAGCTCAAGCTGAGATGAGGAACCCCTTGGGAAGGTGGAATGACAGCTTGCATCTCTCTTGTTCTCCTGTCACAGCTAACATTGTGCCATGTCCTCCCACTGTTACACCTTCCTCTGCTCATGCAATGAGAGGCTACGTCCATCAGAGAGACCCCAAAGCAGGTCCTGTATTTATCCTGCAATTCTGCACTCCTCCAGACCCTCCTCCACTGCAGAAGAGAATCTAACATTTGCTTCTCTGGAATAACATTTCTGCTCATGAATGATAACATTCAGCCCTAGTGCAGCTCCCCAAACCGTTTATTTTTCTCTTCTTTTTTTTTTTTTTTTTTTTTTTAA
>JAOTQP010000001.1:34376700-34416496 GCA_026413545.1 Cichladusa arquata | reverse complement strand
TGTAGATGCTCTCCTGCCCACACCTGCCACAGCAAAGTAAAAAAGTTCACACCCTCTATGTATCATCAGCTTAAACTTTTCTAGTAAATCTGAAGAAAATAAGTAGGGGTATGTTTACAAAGAACTGGCCAGAAATTCAAAGTGTGCCAGGTGTTAGAAATAAAGCCATGATTATATATTAAAGATATTTTGGTGTCCAGCTATGGGCCCAAGAGAATTGAATGCTAAATGCTTTCATTTCCTTCAATGGAAAATAAATATATGGTTCATTCATTAATGGGCATGTGACATGTTTGATCAAGCAGGATTTGGTGTAGGATTTGCAGACTTATATTTGTATCCATAAAAAAATACTTTTTCTTCTATTCTGAGCTACATTTTCCTTGTTTTGACCCTAGACAGAAAAAAGGGGTAGGTGAAAGGCATTTTGAACAGTTAGGATAAGTTGGTGACTGTGCTCCGTGCGGGGAGATAACACCAATATATGTGGATCCAGTGGCTCTGGGCACAGAAGAAAACACTAGTATATTTTCTTACTGCAATTTACAATAGATTAATATATAATTAACATTATCCTTATTGCCATTGCACACATCTACAAACTTCTCCTGAGTTATTATGGCCATTACACACAGAAAATCATTTGCAATTGCACTAATCAGGGAAAGGAGCTTAAAAACATTAGGTGGAATTATAAATGTCTGAATTCCAGGCTTTCATCCAGTTAGCCAAATAATCTATGCAATGCTCAGAAACTTAGTTAATCTCGGGACTTTCATCCTTTATCAGCCAATTCACACTTTTTGAGGGAAAGAGAGAGAGGAGAAATAAAGACTCATATATAGATCAAAGATCCTTTCCAAACAAAGATGGACAGCAGCTGGGCTCAGTAGCTCTCTCTGTTTTATTTACATTTTTGCTTCTATGTTAACAATAAAGTGAGCAAGTGTTTGATACCTGTTCTGCCTGACAGTTGCCCAGGATTCCCACATTCCCTGCTGGATTCTCCCATATCCTTCCCCTACAGATGAGGCTGCATGCTCACCCACAGACTTCATTTGTCTGATAAGATTTGTTATGAAATAGTAGAGTCTTTCACTGCCAAGCCCAAGCAGCCCACTCGGTTTCAGTGAATAGCATTCACTGACTGACTCACAGAAAGAATTGCCTGGCCCAGCATCTCTGTGCAGGTTCTCTCCACAGAGCCCTGGCCCTCACCTTCCATTTCTGTAGCCAGCATCACTGTGCCCTTTTACTTTCTTCTGGGAGGAAGACAATAGATTCAAGCTGAACTTTCTACATAGACATTATTGTCTCAGTGCTCTCCTCCTCCTCCTCCAGAGAAATGCACTGTAGAGACTTGTGGGGGCTTATTTCCTTTTCTGAGAGCTGAGCCAAAGCTTAAGTCTCTTGATGTGTAGCCATCAAAGACATCAAAGATAAATAACTCGCAGTAGTGCTGGTAAATAAATATCTTGCAGACTGTTACTCACTGCCTTGTTGTTTCATGCACAGTGTTAAATGGGATTATATAGAAGCAAAAAGTTAAGCTTTGCAGCAATTAAACTGAATAGTTTCAAACATCAAGATAAAATGTTTTCAACTTTATCTATTTATTTTATACCTATTTTATTCACATTTATTTCACTTGTGAAATTAATTTGTCCTAAACCATCCTTAATCTAAATTCTTTCCACAGCAGCTCGCATTGCTGAGAAATTGTGCCATAGATTTTGCCAAGGCCCTACATACAGACAGTTGCAAATGACATCTTTTTTTGAACACATCTGCAACGTGTTTTATGCATTAATTTTTTATATGTTAGGGCTACAAGGATTGTATTGCTGCTGAATCTCTGCTGTCCATCATTACAAATGACAAGAGTTTTTCCTCAGTGGAGAAACAGCCAAATATGGTACAATTTTTAAAAAGCCAATAGAGCATTCTCAGATCAGAATTACAGAGTATGTAAATGTTCTTTGCAAATCAGTTTGTATTTATCTTTTTGACACTGACAGTCCTGGTGTCCTTTGTGGAAAACCCCACAAAGAGTTTTAATGTGCTTGCTCTGTTTTATATAGTATTGATCCACTCAATCTCAAATTGAATAACTAGATGAAAAAAAGTGTGCTACCCTACAGTGAAAGGCTTTGGAAACCAACCTCTCTTCTCCTTATTAGAAATAATCCCTTCACTTCATATTTTGGTCTGGCTGGGTGAGAAAACTGCTAGTGTTTTGGCTAAAAGTGTAGTGTTTCCATTTCTGAAGTTCTCATTGCATTTTCCACTGGTTATGTACGCCTACACCCCCAGGGAAAAAAAACAAAACAAAATAAAACAAAAAACCACTACCTAGTCTGGGGATCTTCTGTGCTGTTTATACACCGTTTAAAATGTTATCAAGTATTTCTCTTTTTTTTGCTTAAAAGCAGATTGTTTCAACCACTACTTCCTTATTTCTCCTCCCTTCCTTTTAACTCTTTAATAGAGAATCTCTACATGTGCTTTTCTTCCTCATTTAGTCTATGAATTAGTTTATCTGTCCATCCTTCCAATCAACTGGGATTATGAAATCCAAGCAAACTTCAGGGTAGCTTTTCATCAGAACAGCAAGATAGAGTTGAAGAGTTGGCAGCAGTTTGCTAGGAGTAGGGGGAGAGGTGGTATCAGTCCCTGACCACTGAAAATCTCATCGTCTTCTCACTTATCCTTCTGACAGAGTTTTATTTTGACAGCCTGCATCACAGATAGCATTGTATTGTGACCACACAACACTGAAAACGACTTGATCATCCACTGCATTCCTCAAACCTTATCCTTCACAGTGATGTACCCACATGCCCACTGATAGGAGTTAGTCATGCCAGCAGTGACAGGATGTCACAAGAGATGGCTGAGATCTTGTGCTGGCACAAGGAGGTGTGTTTAATCTCCTCCATGTATGTCCTGAGAGCCTCGTTCTGTTAAAGAATCATTAGGTTGGTCTTTGCTCTGAGTCCAACCTGAGCCTTTTTGTAGGTCCATGAGCATAGCTTTCATTCTCACTGGAATCCTCTTCTCTGGCCTGGCTTCTTAGGTATTTCCCTGTGTAATTGTCCCCTCATGGCAGGAAAATGTAGTCAGCATTAAGTATGGGATCTTTATACTCTTCTTCTCCCATTCCAGCTAGGAAGCGGGAATGTGTAAAGGATCTTAGCAAGACATGGATAACCTATACCCCTGTAGGCTGAAGCTGATCATCATGAGATCATCCACCTAAACAACACAGGAAATCAGGAACTTTTGTTCAACAAGAAACAGCCCTACTTCACCCCTGCCTGTCACAGGGGGAAAAGATATATGAACACTCAGCAAGGTGATTTGCAGTGAAAGCATCACACCCACCTCCCAAACTCACCCTTACACACTTCCACAAGTACCTTATATCTGCCTGGGGGAATGGTGCAAGAATGTAGAGTAGAGCCAGGAAGATTTTCTATGCTAAATGTCTTTCCTAGTCTGCTGGGACAGGATATCCATTCTCAAATAGTTTAGCAAGACATTTTAAATCCATGATCTGGAAGACTGATTGAGTGGCAGTACATTCTGGAAGACCTACCAGGGTTCTTGAACTAGAGAAAAGCAATTGGGACTGCAATAAAAGCAGAAAAGGCAACTATTTTTATTTGACTGCCAGTGATTCTTACAATAGAAGTTGAAGACCATCCATCCAGTGTGGGACTATGCTCACCAATGGATGATTTAGCTAGGAACATAAGAGATTCTTCTGCAGAAGGGGCATAATCCCAGGAGGCAGAGCAAAGCAAATGTGCATTTGTGACTCACATAATATGCCTAGCATCAGGCCTCTGCATGTTCGTATGCCTGACCTACTTGCTGGGATCCACTCCAGCCCTATACTGAAGGAGAAAACTGTCACCACAGGTGGAATTTCCAATTTCTGACCTTTATGCTAGCACTGAAAAAGGCTTAAGGAGCCTAAATACTCTTTTGTTGTCACAAGTGTTAAAACTCAAGACAGAAGTCTTCAGCTGCTTAGCTTTTGCTAAGGGTGCCATTATCAAAATTATGAACCCCAGTCACTAAGCCCTCAGAAGCCCACATATACTAATATCCTGCTCAGGCTGAAGGCCTGAAATGAACCACAGTTGTTGAGTGGAGGGAAGACTGTTCCTTGTGGTGCACCAGTTTGAGAGCCCACTATACCATAAATTGCCAAAACACTTATTGGAGTACATCCTCAATGGGATACAGAAAGAAGCAAGATGTCAATGCCATGTGCTCTTTAGTTCTGTGGATACTTAGGGCACTCCCTACAGACTATGGATGTTTACCTGGCCTGATTGGAACCAACATTCTTGCAAAAATCCATTAATCATAATGTTATTTATCTACAACTTGTCTTTACTCATGCAGCTGAATTTTTTCCAGGTTGCACGGTACCACAGGGATATAAATTCCATGAGTGAGAAAAACAAATTGTAGTTTTTGTTTAGTACTTGAGAGGAGAAGACATCCAAAATGCAGTTCCTTTTTCAATGTAATTTATATATTTTCTGTGAAGTAACTAATAGAAAATCCTGTTGCTTGATGGGGGGTGTAGATTTAAATCTCATCACTCTGAAGAGAGAAATAAATTCATATCTCCCACTTCCCCATTGTGTGATATTTAGAAAGTGTGAATAGTACTCTTGTTGCTGGTTTGGGTATGTCTGGGTTTTATGAGATAAGATGGAGGCAAATGTCTCACTGCAGCAGAAATTTCAGGATACATGGTTGTGTCTAGAGATCTCCTTGAAACCCTCCACAAAGTGTCAAAAAGTTAAGCTATCTCAGAGACTATGGTGATTCTGTCTAGCTTTTTTGCTGCTCAGTGTCCCAGTTTTCTGTATCTCATGATAAAATGCCCAATTATGAGCTGGTGAGGTGGGGATATCTCAGATGGAGCCATGGAAACTCCTGAAACTTACATTTCTACTACCCCAGGCAGAGTGCATGGTGGTGCACTGGGCTCTCTCTCTGGATTTACATTCTAACTCCTCTAGGTACTTGCTGCTCTCCTGTGTTTTTTTTCTATTTTTTTTTTTTTTTTTTTTGTGATTGAGCAAATCAAACCACAATCTCTTTTTACACCCAGTTTCTAAAGAAAGTATTTCGCCTGGTTTTCAGCTGAACTGTTGCTTCACTAGTAACAAGGAGACATCAGAAATCCAGTATACAAAATAATACACTGATTCTATAATGAGGTATTCAGTCACTAGAGAACTAGAGAATCTTATATTACCCTGCAGTTTGTGGATATTTTTCCTCTTAGGATATTATTACATTATTATAATTCATGCAGAAAATATATCCACTACCTCTAAAGAAATGCTTTTTTTATTTTGATAATTGATTTAGGAAGTCTCATTATATCATCAGTTAAAGTTCAAGGAAGTGCTCAATTTCAAAAGCAATTTAAAGTGTTCTCCTTGTAACTCTTGTAGCATTTACAAAGCAAGACTTATATTCCTTGAACCATCAGCAGCAAGGGAACTGAGTTGTGCAAAAATATCGGTTTGATTTAAAGAAAAAATTATATCAGAGTAGGAAAGTGACTTTTAGAAGGCATTGTACAAGTGAGAGAGAGCACTGGAATTGAAGATATTCTGCTTATCATCCTCAAGAACACACCTGCAGTCTTGTCAACTCTTGTCAATCCAGTCAACCCTCAGAAGAGACCTGATTCTTAATCATTTACCTCTTGTAATCGCAAGGAGGCTTTTTGACAAGGAGATACAAAGATGTCATTAACATTTTCATCTCCTTGTTACCATGGCTCTCTGCAGGAGTGGTAATGAGGAAGCTCACTGTGAGTGTTGCCTTCCGTCTACTTCATCCCAGAACTTTAGAAGTGGTTTTGGTGTGCCCGATCTTTTTACACAGGCATGTTCAATAAGGTGGCTCCTTACTCTAGTCCAGAAAATCATTTTGCTTTGGATGTCATGGCTTTGTGAGGAGGCCACTGACATACTGGTCACAGTATTGTTGTGATGTTCTCATTGACAGTTTTGGCAGCAGGAGACAAGTTTGCATTTGCTTTTGCTTTTGCAGAAGGGTGAAGGGAAACTAGTCAGGAATGCCACTGCTAAGGACTGCTTCCTAAAATGTTTGGATGCCTTCTGAGGACTTAAGGCAGAATTAGCATATTTTCCGGATATTGTTTTGCATCAGGTGTGTAAAGAAATGGGAAAAAAAACCCAGGAAAAACCACTATTAATACAAATGGCAGTGGCAAGGAGTTGGCATGTGATGTGACCTAAAAATAGGGGACTAATACAAACACTTGTTCAGACTTAAAAGTACTCTGTCTTGTGATTAGTGTGACCATTTCAAAATATTTCCTGTTGTGATTGTATAACCTTTAAAATGAAAGGATAAGTTTGAGGTTGTGAATTGCCAGGTCCTCTCTTTCTGTTGCTCTTGATAAAAAAAGGGATAAATTGCTTTTAAATTAAATAAACAAGTAAACAAAACTAAATGACAAGCCTTGAGGGCTTTTGTAGGTTAGTTTACATCATGCTGTAACAGAATGCTCTAAAAACTATCAACCCACACAGTACAAACACAAGCAACTTTAACAAGACTTTATAGTACATCTAAGAAGCATCTATAGAGATGGTGTGGGAGTTAAGGGAGGGCTGAACTGAGGAAACTGCTTTTGAAAGTTGTTTTTTTTGTGTGTGCAATTTTTTTTAAAGCATTTCAGAGAATGGAAAGAGGAACCTACATCGAGCAGCTAAGCCTAACTTGTAAAACACTTTCCCCATATTTGTGATGAAACATCTTTTATCGCTGCACTCTTATCTTTAGTATGTTGGCACTTCATTTGTCTCATCTGCATGGATGGATGGGGCTAGAAGGGATTCTGAGAATTTATTTTGCTTTTCCAGGCTCTTTTATGAAAATGTAATGCACAACCTTTATTAAACCACAATCCTCAAGAAAATGGATTTATTTTAAAGCTTAAAACTACTTTCCATTTCTTTTTCTCTCTTTCTCTGTATATTTGTATGATGACAAGGCAATGTAAGACAGAGAAACACACACAGAAGAAAGGAAAGTAAAGTTGCTCTCCTGAAATATACATTGCCTTTAAGTTTTTGCAAAAGTCTTTCTGAGATGCTAAAATAAAAAGGACTCCGGTCTGTTTCCTTCAGTTCCCTGAAAGAGCTTCAAAACACTTCAAAACCTTTTCCTTCATTTGCTTGCCAAACCACATTAAGCCCCCCCGCAGGCTGTAGTGCTCAGTGACTGTCACAAGCACGGTGACTTCACCTGTCGTGGCCCACCAGGGCTCCCCACTTGCCCAGCTGATGGCACACAGAGGTGCTGGCTGGATGCCACATGCACATGCAGGAAGGGCCAAGGTTCCAGGGGATTTCAGCAGGGTGGGGAGAACACAGTCGTGGCAGCTCTGTGGGAAAACCTCGTGATGGCTCTGAGCCCCTGAACTTCTCATGAGAAGCAGGAGCAATGAGTCCCAAAACAGAGCTGGGAACTAACTAATAGTAAAAAATAGATAACCTCCACTACTCTGAGAAAGAGAAGTGAGAAAGTAGTTGGTGCCCATGTTTCTTCACTGTGAGCTGGGGAGCAGGCTGCATTTTCAAAAGACCTATCCTGTCTCTACTCCCAGGTAGCTGAGGGCATCCTTGGGGTTTCAGAAGAGAAAGTGGCTGCTGTGGAGGCTGGGATCACATCCCAGCCACTGCCAAAGCATCAGGTGTCTGCCAGCAAAGGAGCTTCCAGCAGCAGCTCTCTTTCACCATCTATGGCACTACAGCAGAGTGAAAAAGGGAACCAAAACCTTTTGATAGGGAAGCCCTCATGAGAGCCCAGGTTTCAAGCTTGCCCGTTTGCTGACAATTCTCAGTTAAGCAGCTGAAGTTGTAGAAATTTATTTGCAATAGTCCATAGGCCAAAGCTCTTTGGTGTCTCAGTTGGGTGAGTGCTCCTGCCACTGTGGAGACTCAGGATGGCAAAGACCTGAGCCAAAAGCTGCTAATCCTCATCTTGTGAGGAGCTCCTCACTGGGTCTTGAACAGCTGACTTTCACAAGGAATCACATTTGATGTGCCTGAAGACACACATCTCCAGTGTATTTTCCTAGTTTGGTTAGGGGTATTTGTTATTTCTGTATTGTTTGCTCCCACAGCTGATGTTTCTATCCCAAGCACATCACTGTCACATTTACCATCCTTGTTATTCAATTGATGATGCAGTCCTCCAGTCACAGTTTTCAGCCCACAGAAATTCTGTCCTGGGTTTATGTAGCTGAATTGTTTACTGGATGTGACACAAAGCTTCCAAGTAATGCAACAGTAATGATCCTGAAGGAGCACAGCCCATTTTGGCAGGGCTGTATCAGTGTGTGCCTTGGCCATACCATTCCTAACAGTCACTATCTGTCATCAGACTTCGTCAGATTCCCAGCTGAAAACCAGGGCAATCAGCCTCAGCATTTTTACACTTTTCATTTAACTGCTTTTTTATGTATCTGGGGTATTTTGTGGCTCGTTGTTTTATGTGATGTGCTTCACACGCTTCGCACGTAGCAACTGTTTGTCTGGTTCCTTCCTGGACTTTATTAACACCTTTTCCTGTCCTTTTTATTAAGACTGCAGATGATTTAATAACATTCCCACCACTAAATAGGTCATCCTACCTATACACTTTTCTGTGCCAGTCAGCTCTCTCTAATTTTTAGTTTAGAAACTATAACATTAATTTTCAGTAAAGAAACATTCCCCTAAACTAAAAAGTTTGGGTCAAACCACATTTTCCTGATGGCACCATCTGCACCAAATGCTGCCTTCATTCTGAAGTGCATCTATATCAATTATCTGTGCATCTGTTGTCAAGCTACACACTGAAAGTGCAGGAATGTGGTAATGTTTCAGAGCACATCACTTAGAGATCTCTAGGGCTCCTAACAGCCCAAAGAACTGTCTCCTAGTGCTCTACTGCTACATGTGTCTTATTGAAGCAGAACTGTACCAGTCATCAAAATTGCCCTAGAGCAGTCTAGCTGACAGGGGTCAGTACTGGGTGTGTCATGTTCAACTTATCCATCCATGACCTGGGTGAAGGGACAGACTGCAGCCTCTGTGAGTTTGACAGTGACTGGGAGGAGTGGCTGATACACCAGGGTGCTGTGCTGTCAGCCTCTGAGACCTGGACTGGCTCCCCCTCATACACCAGCTGAAGAAAGTTTGACTTCTGTGATTATTTCACAGGTAGTATTCATTATAATAACGTATCAGCATATATCTGACTGCAGTTAGGGCACTTACATACTTCTCCAAGCAAAAAGAGTATGTTAGACAAGGATAGAATCCAATTTCTCTATGCGTTTAAGTTAATTATGTGCAGAGAGGACTGGAGAGACAACCAAACCCTGAATATCATGGCACTTGCAGTCAGGTTCAGCTCAAAAGCTGAACTTTGACTTCCTGTCTCACCTGTACTCAAGGATATTAAGAGAAGTGAAGCAGATGTGGTTTCAGGGTGCTTATTCTTCTTATAGCTCTTTGTATATGTGATAGCTCACAGTGATAGATGTGTAGATAGACACTGGGCTAAAGAAAGATTTTCTTAGAAATATTTTTCCTTTTTTTCCCCATTTTATAATCTCTACTTCTTGTACATTACCAGTCATATCTCGAACAGGTATCAAATTGCCAAGCTGAGGAGAAGTCAAGAAAATAGTGTTAAGTCTTGAAAAAAGTAATAATAATGTTGGCTCTTTGCTCCTCCTTTCTGCATCCATATGATGCTGCTTTTAAAACTAGGTCATGTCTGCTGGTTCTGAGGTTGCTATTACCTGTGCACTGTGCCTTTGGGTAGATGAGCTCTGCACTGCTCAGGCACTTGTGAATCCATATTGTGCCCTGTGCCAGCCACAAGCAGCACAGCTGCAGCTACTGGTCCTCAAAATAAGGCTGTGCCTTTGCAGAGAAGCCAATTTTCAGTTCTTTCCACATGTGAACAAAGAGATTTTGCACAGGCTTGGAAACAATGATCTTGCTTCTACTTATGAAGCAAAGAGCTCTGAGGTGCAGTGCATATAACACACAGAGCTGCCTCAGACTTCACTGGGGGCTGCATGAACACCAGACCTACAGGACTGCTCCTGAGAGAAATGCATCCTGGTCATGCCATTGGGCCTTAATAGATTATATCATCCTAATTAAAAGGCAGAATCAGCCAGGGTACCCCATGACTGCAGCTTGAATACTATTGAATGATGATGGCAATTGGTTAAAGAAATGAAGAAACTTTCTCCAGCAGAGAACCACAAGCACTTATATGTGACCACATACATGAACAACTGAACGTCACTCGGGAAAAATACAGCTCATGTATAGCTCAGTAGTACAATTCAGGGTTCACAATCTGAGCCATGACAGTAAGCAGTAAAAGAAACTGGGCAAAGGTAAGAGTTGTGACAGTCTAAGATTTCTCCTGGAGATGACCTGAGGTGAGCCCCAACCACCAGTCCTTTCAGACTAAGCTGGAAAGGAAGCATTGTCCAAAGTGCTAGGGAATGACCTCACATTTCCCACTGCCTTAGATTGCATACATTTCTGCCTCCTAGTCCTTTGCTAGCCCAGGCACACCTGTCCTCCTGAAATATATGCAGTCACCTATTTTCAGTGGGTATTGACAAGAGGTGCAGGAGAATGGCTGAATGCAGTACCAGTTCCAGCCATGCCAAAGTGCCTCCAGCAGCCATTTCTGTATCAAAGCCTTGCAGTAAGTTTGACAGGAAGCGAGGCTCATTCTTTCTGTATATCTAGCTCCTCTTATCCTTTCAGGAGCAGAGAATAAGAAAAGCAAGAAAGCTGCACAGTACACATCGGTTTAGCTCCTGCAGAGCCCCTGGTCTCGTATTTTTCAGCCAAGACTGTTTTCACTAGCACTGATGTGAGAATTACTCCAAACTGGCCTGAGAGTCAGGAGAATGCCCAGTCTGCAGGAGTTCACTGCCAGAACATTGAGAAGGCACCTGGGGGGACAGCAGTGGTCAGTCCACTCCATGGTCTGCCAGTCAGGGCTAAATGGTACGTGCTGAGCATGTACTGCAGCAGGACCAGAAGAAGGCAAAGTAATTTTTATTCTGAGTCCTCATGATTATGCAAAACTGACTGTAGGCTTCGACACACAGGTAGAAGAAGATGGATACGAGTAAAACAATGCATTTGATCCTATCCTGTGACAAAAGATGACCTGGTCATTTAAAAGTAGCAGCTGAGTGATCCAAGTGTGAAAGGGGTCAATTGTGTTTTAGTGAACTAGCTCAGATTCTGACAGATTCCAGGAAATCATGGGCCTCCAGGAAATCAGGATCTGAATCAACAGGATGTTTAAAACAGGCTGGAATAATCTCCAAACACCTGCATTTACTGTGGAAGTCATCACTACGTATGCAAATACTACAGTCACTGGAGATCTGCCCATTACAGTAAACACTTCCAGCTCACCCTAAAATAGATACTTAGATTTCTATGGATGATAAATCCATACAAGTAGCAAAGACCAGGCAGGAAATCTTTACCCAAATCCTGCCACTTAGTACTACTGCCGTGGAAAGAGTTTTGCCTCTTCGTGTAGATCTTGATAAATAGGAGGAACAAAAATTCACCCTGTGTTTTTACAAGTCAGCAGTTGTTAGGGATCCAGCACAGGCTTTTTGGGACACATCTATTTATCTAGGAGGTAGAAAGATGTTTTGAATCTACTGAGACCAACTAGTGGAAGCAGTGGGAAAAGGCCCATCTGAAGACAGCTTACATGCTCAACCAAGTTATTTAATATACCCCTACAAATATTGCTTCCAATTTCTATTCCCAGTATGTTATATGGCTGTTAGAATTACTCTACATTGTTTGCTCAAAACACTTCCCAAATACCACACCAAATTATCCTTTCAGGTTACCTTTGTGGCCTGTCCTGTTTATGGGCTTCATCATAAGCTAAATCGATCAACAGCTATAGACCATCATATCCTTAGTGCAAGTATGAAGAAAGCAACATCTAAGGATCTATTTTTTTATTTTTTTTTTTTTAATTTTGATCTCTAAAGATAATCTTCAAGAGCATGCAGCAAGTCTACCTCAATTCCTTTGTAGACTGATCAGGAGAGGAAACACATGAAGAGAGCTGCACAGAAAAGAGAGATGAAAAGATAGAAAGTAGAGATTTCAAACAGAATATATATATACACATATGCTCATACATGTGTATATTTATGTATATTTGTTTGGTGAGAAATACCAGTTGCAGCACACAGATTAAGTGTAAGATTACCAAGTTTCTGAAGATTGAGGGATTCTCTGTTAGGAATCTGTCATATTGTCTACCACAAATGCCTTGTGCCAATAAACTGTTAAATTCTTTTCCTGGAATTTGAGGTCAGAAGGGAAATTATCAACTACACCTTTTCCTCTGATTCTCACAACAGCTATGAGAGGCAATTACTTGTAGAGGGAAGTAGTTGATGTTCATGACCAGAAGCCATTGTCTGTCAATCCTGGAGACAGACACTATTTAAAAACTTAAAGTTACAAAGGAAATCAGTTCATGTGTTATTTAAATTTCAACTAGATCAGGCAATTTCGTCGAAAATGTTCTATAAACACATGTGTCTTCATTTTGCCATAAGTCAAGGCCAAGGTACCTGCAGGAGGACCTTCTGGCACAGGATAACTCCACACTATGCAGGATGTCTGCCAGGGAACTTAAAGGGAGGTTTACAAGCTGATTGTTTACAAGCTGATTGTTCACAGCCCTGGACCATCTGACAAACACTGTGGTCCATTTAAGTGAAGGTTCCCTGCCAGGAACCAGCAGTTTCAGGAACTGCTTGCATGGCTCTTCCTCCCTGTGCATGGTTTCACCCAGAGGAAAGTTACCTTATGCTCTTGGGAAATACAAGTGTGCATATGGGCAGTGATCACCGAGGACTCTATGTCCTATAGAATGAATTCCTGAGCTGATATGTTGAACTCTTCTGTTGCATTAGCTTTGCCAATCTTTTTTAAAATACCGGTCTTCAAAAAATTAAGCTTATAAAGTCTGCTTATGTAGGAAAGATCAACATATCTATAATATTCTAGCTGTTAGCCCCTGAATTGGAGCCTCTTCAAAAGTGGTTTAGGATGCTTATTCTGACTGAAACTTAAACCAGCCTACAAAATTTACCAGTGGAGTCACACAACTTGGGTTTCAACTGGCCTAAGGTTTTGTGCACAGCATGGTTATAAGCTGACTTGTGGACTGATAAAGAAAACTGCAAACTGCTTCTTTTTGTAACCTAAGTAGCACCTGAACTGTAAAATCATACTTCAGATGCTGAGAGGATTTTTGTCAATACTGGCCCACAGACTTACTATTTCCAAGAACATGACTACTGCAGAAATAAACTTTTTTAAAGTTTGAAAGACCACATTGATGAGTTTCACTCTGAACTGGCTCATTGACACAGATAACAGTGGCTCTGTTTATGCAAATCTTATCTAAATTAGGGTGAATGTTGCTAACACCAGCAGAGAATCCCAACTTTGCTGATTTGTACTTAGAAAAGGTGAAGGTTCAAGTGAACTAAAATTCAACTATCAGCAAAACTGCATAATCCAAGACAGACACAGGAAATTTGAAAGTAAGTATCTACATTTAATTTTACTACTTAGCTAATTTTGAAGATTCGATGCAGTATTTGACTATGGAGTTTCTTTGCCCCTCACCTGTATATTTAAATTTCACAATAAGAATTTTTTGGTTCAGTCTTGGAAAGTGCCTGTTTTCACTCTGTCAGGCTGGAGAACAGACACACTCTCTATTAGGCAGAAATGACAGCATTGTTTTTCCTCACTTTTGAATAACGTACTTTTTCTCTAGATTGGTACAACTAACAAGCTCTAACAGGTGGAGGTATGCACCCCTCCACTACATGAAAACTGGAAATGTTTCTATATTTTCTTGCTGAAAAAGCAGAGAGTTTTTTACCTCTCGATGTGAAATCCTTGTGGAGAGAGGACACTCTTGTTTTACCTTGCCCTGATGGTTTGAGGTCAGAGCTATAACCACCATAGGGTCTACTTTGACTGTGTGTACCAAGATAAAGACTGACATTTGTCTCTGAAAGAGTTTTTGACTAATATAATGAGTATAACTTAACTTTTTCATTGTAAAAAAATAAGCCAGCTTTTGCAGTGAAGGTACACATATGGTTTACCTACGTCCTTTATCGGAGTGATCTTTGGTGAAAAATAATAAATAAAGAAGAGCTTTATTTTTTTTAAAGCTAAATGGCATGGAAGGTCAGGAATATCATAGCTAGTTAGATGCTTTCAGTTTTGTTTTCTTTGCTCAGTAATACTTGCACACACAAGTGCACAGAGGGTAGAAGTGCCATTTCCTAAATGTATTTCTTCTTAAAAGAAGGTAAGCTAAAACATCTAATAATGCCTTTGTGATAACATAACTACAAGCTTGGCAACAGTTTCTGACCTTTGTAAAATTGATAACAGAACAAAACAATAGGGAAAAAAAAACAGCCAAAAGAACAAGGAAGCCCAAATACAAAGAAATTTCTTAGAAGACTTAGGTTCATATCTCCACTGAGTGAACCAGCCTCTTGACTTTTAGAGATGTAGAGATGTAACACTGCAAGCTAAAATTTGCATGGGAGATTTGTTGCAAGGGTGAGAAAGAAGCATCGAGACAAAACCTGCAGCCTCTCTCGGTAAGGCCCATGCTCAGTTTAGGAAACATTCAGGTGGAGATGGTCTCATTTACATTCCTCAGTTTGCTGAACTTGAACATTTGCAGAAGTGTTTCTCTGAATCACATGAATGATGCTTAAGGAACTGTACTTGAGATGAGTTACGAAAGGGAACTTTTTCTTCTTGTTCTTCATATTTAAATCCCTTACTTTATTTAAATATCGAAGTGTTTGTCACTTTTCCCACAGCTCAAGATTACTGACTCTTGGCTCTTTACCTTCCTGACTCCTTCTGCTCACACTCAGTCTACAAAGAAATTAAGCATTTGTTTTGTGTGCTTTTACTTGCTTCTGTCATCTCAGTAGTAATTCAGACAGTCCAGGAGGGTTTGAAAACCCAGCAGGAGCACTCTGTGCTGAGAACCTCTAAGTTTTCTCTAGTTTTGTCTACTGTTAGGTAGATATAAACTATCCTAACCCTTTAGCTCTTGTTACTGCCTTGTAATCAGAGTGAGTAAAAAATAAAGTAAAATAAAAATATACTAAAAAGCAGTCTTTTAAGAAAAAACAAAATACATTCTTCAGCTACACTTGCATTGATGAAAAACTATTAACAGGATTTTTCTAAATGCTTACAATAAAATCTGTGCTTTCACTTTGCTTCATTCTAAATCTATTTGTAATTGAGTTGCAATTGCATTTCAGCTTGTTTTTCCTGTAATCTGAAATCTGCCATCCTACATTCTTCAGCTAGAAGAGTGTCTTTCAAAAAGTGTAATAATATCAAAGATTTTATTAAATAAGAACTTTTTTCCCTATGCAATAGTGCTTTGACATGTAGTGAACCAAAAATTATGAAACACAATAGGTTTTGAAAGACTTTCTGCTGCATGATATGTTTTAAGTTATTTTTCCATCTCAAACCACAAAGCAAATCTCAATTTTTTTAATAAATTGGCAATTCCCATTTTGACTTTGCTCACAGACTTTTCAGTTTTTTTCACAGGTGCGCTTGACACTGACAACAGGAAGATAATAGATGTGAGAGAGAAATCACATCAGCTTAATTTAGCAGTTCTCTAAAAATAGAAGCATCTCTACTGTTACACTTCCACAGCAAAGAAATAACACAGATATCTTGTGATTTTTTAGTCTTTGATTTTCAGTACACCCTTTAATATTTTATTTATCATCTTTTGTCAATTGAAGGGAAAGAAACCCCTATTCCTGTCAGAAAAGCATTGACCACCTGTCACCTTAGCTTATGGTTGCAGATTGGATGAAAACCTGATGCCACTGAATTTCCAAGTGAGTTTTCTGTGCAGAGTGCCACAAGCCAGTGAGTACAAAGAGTAGCAAAAAAAATCCTACATGGATTTATTGAGTATTACTCCAGAGGCTTAGTACCTAATATGAGACTAATATACATCCCTCTACTAAATGTTTCAGAAATCAGGCAAGCAGAAAAGCTTAACATTTCTCCTTCTATATCACAATCTTGAGGACTGATGAAAATGTCAGTAAGACTGGATCATGTCACTTAAAAATCCTTATTGAGCTTTTGTTTCAGTCTGGCTGTATGTTCATTGGTCTGTCATATTTTAAACATAGGTCTTCCAAAATTAAACCAAAACCATGTATTTCTAACAGGGAAATTTATGTAACAGAACTATATTTTTTTTAATTATGCATATGAAACCATAGCTTAGGGCAGATGTTTTAAAATCCATGCAAGCTTCACTGATTTGAATTCTGTTGGAAACACGAAATTGAATGGAAAAAATTCATAAAATGTAAGAAGAGTCTAATTCTAAATCTCTAAAGAAAGATTATTTTCTCTCTTGATGTATTGCATTTTCAAATTAAACCACAAGAGACAGACAGAGACGGCGGGTGCAGTGGGGGAAGGATACAGTTACCCTGAATAAGATGAAAATGTAAACACAGCATTAACTAAGCCCCAACAGACCCAGCAGTGGGAGTGATAAAGTACACTGAAATGGTGCTCAAACTGCTGTTGTGGTTTCACCCTAGCCAGCAGCCAAGCCCCACACAGCCACTTGCTCACCTCCCCCACTAAGGCAGGATTGGGGACAGATCTGAAAGGGTAAAAGGAAGAAAAATTGTGGTTGAGACAAAGACAATTTTATAAGGGAAGCAAAGGCCATGCACACAAGAAAAGGAAAACAAGGAATTAATTTGCCGTCCATGGGCTGACAGGTGTTCAGCCATCTCCAGGAAAGCAGGGCCCATCATGTGAAAGGGCTACTTGGGAAGACAAACACTCCAAATCGTTCCCCTTCCTCCTTCTTCCCTCTGCTTTATATACTGGTAATGATGTTGCAGAGTGTGGAATATCCCTTTGGTCAGTTTGGGCTACCTGTCTGTCTCCTCCCAGCCTTTCGTGTACACCCAGCCACCTTGCCAGTGTGGCACTACAAAAAGCACTGTGGTGGCTCTGTGCAAGCTCTGCTCAGCAATAACAAAATTATCTCTCTATTGTCAACCCTGTGTTCAACAGAATTCCAAAAAAATGTCTCATACCAGCCACTGTGAAGAAAACAACTCTATCCCAGCCAAACCTCACACACCTGGGTATTTAAAAAGCAAATCATTACAAGAAAGAATGAATCAGAGCAGGAATTTCTTTTAGTCCAGGCTTTCCTGACAAGGAATTCAGGATTAGAGTGTGAGAGAATCTGGCAAAAGGAAAGCCGAAACTGGGAGGAGGATTTTCTGTTCTCCACATCTCCTCAAGAGGCACTTTGCCCTCAAGAATGACATGCAGCATCAGTCTTGTGTGCTTTGCATGCCCCCTTCTCCCCTGTAGTAGTCTCTAAATGAACCATCCATCATTCTTCTGCTCATTGTGATGGACATCTTCATTACTAAAAATGATGTCAAGGCCATCTATCCTTTTTGGAAAGCCCTTGTAGGCAAGTAATCAGTAAGTCTTCTGTCTTTCAACTCCAATCCAAGAGGTGCCTACATTTGGAGGCACTTATGTTTTATTGACAGTAGCATTCCATGAGTGCATAAAATTTGCCTTTAGTCAGGCCATGAATGCTGACATTGTTATGCACTCAGCAGCATCTATGTGTGCACCTTTTATCTCCTTTTTATCAAGATGTTCTCTCAGAAAAAGTAAGTACAGAGGAAAATACATTTGAGATGAACACAAACCGAAAATGTGACATATTAGATAGCTTTATGATCAGTGTGACAGATTTAATGGAAATTTTCACTATATTCCTATCTTCCCAAGTACCTGTAATTTCTATAGGAAATCTAGGGGCCTGTGATAGCAAATATCTTTCACTTGCAAAGGTATATTATTACAGCTCTGTAGTAACTGATATAGACAACAATTTTCTGTTTATTTTGAGAAGTATAGAGTTGTTGGGCACAAAAGGGTGCTACTTGAGCAGGATTTTTGAGGCAACACACTTCACGAATAAATATTTGCTGTGGTAAGTCACAGACAGACGAGCTGAAAGAGAGAGCATTAAGGCTTTTTTTCCAATAGTTATGTGACAGTGAGTGCTTTTTCAAGTTAGCCTGAAAAATGAAGAATTAGTTTCATTCTTGACAGAACTCCCCTGACAAGAACTGAATTTCATTTGCAATACATTTGACACAAAGGGCTTTTTGCAATTGTGCCCATCCTATGACCACTTCACTACTTGAAACATGCTTGCTCTGTGTCATGTGTATGATATATGGACATCTCCAACTTTGCAATTCCTATTTTCTTGTTTCTTTATCTAGGATTCCAACAACCCAGCTGGAAGCAAAATTAATCAATATAACTTTCTTGGTCTTGACTCTCACCACTTCTAATATTTTTACCTGGCATTTGAAGAACTATGTCAAATAGATCAGATCAAGAAAGAACCTCAATAAGCCCCCACTGAGCTGCTTGCTGCTGTAGCTGCACTTTTTTCTGATCTGCACTCGGGTTTTTCTGAGCTGATTATCTCTACTGCACTGCAGCCTCCAGTAGAGACTTCATATTTGCCAGGTCTCAGGAATTATCAGAAAGCCAGTTTTTCAGTAAAAGCCTCCCTCAGAAAGCACAGCTTTTGTCAGAATGGTTATTTCCAGCTATAGAGTTTCTCAGCACCATGAGCTGGGCTCTTTGAAGGACTGACCAGTTACACTACTTGTGGCCTATGACCTCACAAATTAAAGCCATTTTTTAACAAGATATGAGGTTAAGTGACACCAACTGGCACCTATGTTTTTTAATCTAACCTCCTACTGCAGGGCTGTCTTGCAACAAGGTGCTTGGGATAAACCATGCAGGTGATGAGAGTCCACAAGCAGCAGTGTGCCTGGGCCCCCACTCTGGCTGTTATTAACAGTAGAGATGTGCCCACAGTTATTGGCTGACTTGGCCTGGCACCTCTTCAGCCTTACTGCAACTCCTCACAGAACCTACTGTAGATCTATCCTCTGCCTTTTGGGGCATTTGTTGCCATTTCTTCACTTTTTCAGTGCTGTACTTTTGTGAAATTGCCTCCCTGTACTTGAAGCTTAACGAAAGCAAGCACACATATTAAGGTGTGGGTTCTTTCCTGCAGCTGCTGAACGCTACTACACTGCTTCAAATATATAAACCATGAGCAATTGCATCTGCCAAGAGAGATCTATGTAAACCAGGCAGTGAAAGCATGGATCTCCTTTGCAGACTGCAAAACTGAAACTAATTTTGCAGAATTACAGATGATGCAAATAAGACAGCTGCAAACTGAACATTTTTAAATAACTTACATTTTGCAGAAACTGAAGCTCAATAGTTTTTTCTTCTTGGTTAGAAGAGGGCTTCTCCAGCCTGTAAACCAATACAAGTGATTGCAATTTGTCCCTGGTTCTCATGTCTTTTCTTATATTCTGTTTATATTATAAATATAGCAAGAGTCATTGAATGCATGTTCTCCTTTCCCTAAGTTGAAAAAAGTGAAAAAAAAAATTAAATCCCAGCCCTTACTTGAAATGGACCACAGTTTAGTTGGGGGGAGGAATGTCAGAAGATATTGTGCACTACAGAAATCAAGGTCATGACATCTACAGTAGATACAATGGATTTGGCTCATGGAGAATTTATGGACTAATGTTCTCACATTGAATTTCAACTTGTGATATGTGATTTTCTTTATGTTACAGGAACATAGGGCGTGTGATAATGAATAGAATACAGAGCAATCTGGATGGGAGGGATTGATGGGCCAAGATCAGTGGTGTGAGGCAAAATGCCAAGCCCTACACTTGGGTCACAGGAACGCCATGCAGCACTACAGGCTTGGAGCAGAGTGGCTGGGAAGCTGCCCAGTGGAAAAGAATCTGGGAGTGCTGGTTAACAACACTCAGTGCTATGATTTAATTGACATGGTGGTGCTTGCTCAAAGGGTCCATGATCTTGAAGGTGTTTTCCAACTTTAATGATTCTATGATTCTAATTATCAAAAAATCATTCAGCAGGGAAAAGGTAGCTGCTCCAAGATAGGAAGAAGTCAGACTGGTAAGACATTATGATGATTTGGAGGAAGGCACAACTTTTCAGAAAGTAATTTTAATGGATTCAGTGCTTTCAAGGAAAATCTGTCAAACTAAAGAATTTTTTAGTTGATTAATACAGGATTAATACACTTAATTTCTGTTTTGATGTATTGTTTTTCTCACTTGACATTTCTCCTCCAGGTTTTCAAACCCAGTGTTCATGATATAATCCAGCTGGCTTACAGAGATCAACAACCCACTTGTGAATAATGATCAAAAACGAATCCCACCTGGACGCTTTGACGCTGGCAATGCTGCAGAATAAAACAGTCTCCATCACCCTCTCTATTGTGTATACAGTGGTGGCTCTGGTCAGCATCCCTGGCAACTTTTTCTCCCTTTGGGTGCTCTCTTGGCACATCAAACCCAAAACACCTTCTGTTATCTTCATGATCAACTTAAGCATCACAGACCTTATGCTGGCCAGCTGTCTCCCCTTCCAGATTTACTATCACTATCACAGCAATCACTGGATATTTGGCAAGACCCTTTGCAGCCTTGTGACAGTGATGTTCTATTCCAACATGTATTCTTCCATACTGACCATGACCTTTATCAGCATGGAGCGATACATGGGTGTGGTACACCCCATGAAGTTGATCAAGTGGAGAAGAAAAAGATATGCCTTGGCTGCCTGCCTATTTATGTGGATTTTCTTGCTACTAGCCTTCTACCCACTAGAAATTACAGACCTGACCTATGAAGTGAAAGAATTAGGGATTATAACCTGTTTTGATGTCCTCAAATGGGATATGCTGCCCACCTTTGGAGCTTGGGTAGCCTTTCTCCTCACTCTATTTGTTGTCCTGTTCCTCATCCCTTTTGTTATAACAGTTGGATGCTACATTGGTATCATTAGGAAGCTAGTTCAGACATCAAGCAGATATGGCAATAGGCAAAAGACTAGATCCATATACCTGGCAGTAATGGTCCTTCTGTCCTTCGTCACTTGCTTCGCCCCCAATAACTTCATCCTACTTGCACACATGATCAGCCGCCTATTTTACAGCAGCAGTTTGTACCCTGCCTACAAGCTCACCTTGTGCCTCAGTTGCTTCAACAACTGCATAGATCCCTTCATTTATTATTTTGCATCAAAGGAATTTTACCAGAAATTCATGCAAATATTTCGCCCTAAGGTACTGCTCAGCGACAGCTTGGAAAACAGAAGGGAAAGTTTATTCTCTGGCAGGACCATGTCAGCCAGATCGATGTCAAGTGGACCTATGGATGGGTTAGAGGGAGTAAAGGTCAACTTGCAAAGGCAGGAAAGTGTTTTTTAGCTTTAGATGTTCTCAGAAGAAAGACACCTGTGAAATTCATGAGTAGGCACAGAAAACATTTCCTTTTGAATGGCCACACGCAAAAGACCTTGCTCCAGTGACAGAACTCAAGCTGTACTTAAATTGCATTTCAGCATTTTCTGGTCAGAAATGGAAGTACTAAAGGAATTGAATTTATTCAAGAAGGCACTGAAGCAAATCAAACACAGTCAGCCTGGAAACATCAGCCTTGCTGCTTAAGACCGAGGGATAGGTTTAGAACAGTTACTCTCAGGATGTATGATAGTTAACCAAAGACTTGTGATTCTCAGTGAATGTGAAATATTACTGTACATGAATTAGAGCATATACCAAAGCTGTGTTTTTCTAAATAATGTGCTAAGCTTTGTTTTTGTTTTTGGGATTTTTTAAAATTACATTTCTTTCTCTTTTGTTGTATTTTTATAAAAGAAAGAATAAAAGTAGCATGGCATTTTACCATTAATGCATAATGCACGGCCACTGTGAAATCACCACAACACTCACTCAACTTCTTGTCAGAGTCAAACCACACTGACACTTGAAAAGGTTAGGTTGACTCATAAAATTTATTTCAATCTTATACAGCAAAACATCTCATACAATGAAAGGAAAGCTAACATTTTCAAATACTGCTGCATTTCTTGAAGTTATTAATTTCTCAGGACTGTGGGGAGCAGTTTATTTAAGGAAACAGGCTTTCCCACATTAACCTATTACAGTACCAATGCTGCTTGTATGTGGTTGGTATCAACTGGTCATTTTCACCAACTCACTGTAGGCTACACATAGAAGAACCATCCCCCTCAGCAGAATTTAGCTTTACATAGCGCCTAGAGAGTGAGTTTTTCTTCCTTACAGAGATGGTGTAGATTATAAACCAGATTATTTTCATCTGGATAAATGAAAATTCAACCACAGACTGGAGAGTCATTCTGTGCCAGCAGAAACCAGCTGAAAACTTTTCCTGACAGCCAGATGTCAGAAGCATGCTTCTTTCAGGCAGGCAAGAAGAAAGAAGAAAAGAAAGAAGAAAAGAAAGAGGAAAATAAGACTTGAGAATGGGAGCTGTACCAAACATCCTGAAAATAAGTTATGGCAGGTGGGTTGAGCAGTCCTGTGTTTGGAGCCCTCCTCTGAAATATCTTTCCACAGCTTGTTTGCATATTCTGTGTCATGTTTAATTCTTCTCACATTTCAAGCCTGTGTGCTTGGAAAGACAGCTGCTACAGAACATGCTCTGGGGACAGACAAAAGATAAGCTTTTTCTGTAGTATTTACAGCTTTTTACCTATATTTGACACTCATTGGCAGAGAAGAGACACAAACCACCTGAGAAGACCAGAAGAGTCCCCCTCACAAGCAAGACAAAGCTACACATTTTGCTGCTCTGCGACTCCATCCAACACTGAGGAGGAAGCTGTGTGCAGCATTGTGGATAGCTGGTTCAGACTGCACTGATTCCTGAGCTCCTGTGCCTAAGTAATAGGCAACACCCAAGGACCTTAAAATTTGTCATTTTTCTTTGGGTATCTCATGATTATAAAACAATTTCCCATCACAAATCACCGTGAATTTCTTCACACTGAAGGGTGGAATACCACAACACGCACAGTGAGATATTTGAATATCCTATCTTCTGCTAAAGTATTGTCAGTTTTTGGAGCAGAATCAATGTGAGTGGACCTAGCACTACCATTCACAAGCCAATGTGAACATTCAATGCTTTGTGGCATTTCACAGTGTTAGTTTTAATTGATCTGCACATTTTTTGTGTACAAGGCCAACCTTAGTGATACGTAACTCACCTAAACCCTCCCATTAATTCACCTGGCAGCTACTCTTCACTATTCACTTTCACATTATTCCAGCTTTCTCACTATCACAATTTTTACATTGTTTTCTGCATTTTGTTGTGGCAGAAAATTTTTTGAAGTTTATCCTGAAATCTCTCTCCTTTTTTTTTTTAACATGGAAATATTTTGACATTGAAAGCCTTTACTTCCACATCTGAGGCAGACTTTATTTTATTTTAAACATGGTCCTCAAGTGCATAGTTCCTCCTAAAATATGCTGCAAATTGCCTGAACTATAACTGACACAAAATAGAGCCAAAAGGGCAGAAACCTTGCATTTGGGACATCAACTGCTATATTTTGAAAAATAGTGAATTGCTCCTTTTTCACCTGAGAAAAGATGCTCACAAGTGCCTGAAAATGTTCTCTCCAGCCTCATGCAGCTCTTCATAAGCTCTCATCTCTCTTCTGAAAATGTTTAAAAATGAACAGGAAGGATGCCTCATTTGAGTACACTTCATGCCGTTTCACTAACTAGCCTCTAGTAGCTCAGATTCCTGATTGGGTTGGTGGGATTGTTCCTTGAGAAAGGAATATGAAAATGAACCCATCAACACCAATCCTTCAAGTCCGATGGCATATACTGTGAAGTCTTGGAGAGTTTTTATTAGAGAGGAAAAGAATAAATTATTATTATAAGAGGCCCATCATACTGTTCTTTGAACCTGGAAATATATCCTTCTGGAGCATCATAAGAATAATGGCTTCTATGCTCCTTGATCAGTGAGTGTAAATTGACATACATATATATATATATATATATATATACACACACATAGAAATATATGGACATAAATATGTATATATTTGTACATTGCAATTTGTGAGAAGTTCATGTCCATATTACATTCAGTTTGGGGAATACAGGTCCTGGGCAACTTGCTTACTGTAAGCATTACTATGTAGTTAATGTAATTTAACTGAAAAGACAAGAATGTAAAGGCTTCTGTTTGTTTCTGGGATTTGGAGGGGAGTTTGTGTTGGGTTTTGATTTTTTAATTACTATATAGAAATTTAACCTATGAATGTGCTTGAACTTTTTTGTACACATAATGATAATAACAAAAAAAAAAAAAAAAAAAAAAAAAAGCGCATGATTTAAGATTCATTCCCATGTTTTTACCTGCCATGTGTGAAAAACTTCCAAACATAGAAGAGGGCAGTGAAACAAAGTTATGAAATAAAATTAATCTGTTTCTCATTGTTATTGTGGATTTTTTCAGCTTTTTTCAGATCTTTTTTTCCAAGATAGTATCAATACTTTAATGAGATGTTGGCTAACTTGAATCTTTCTCCTTGCCCAATAGGTGCACTGATACATATATTTTTTAATTTCTATGCATTTGCAAAGGAGCTTAGCAGTCAGAGCCTGTCCACCCCAGCCTGGAGCAGGGTATTGGAGGAAACAGGGAATGGACAGTCAGGGTCACTAGTCATGGAATCATAGAATATATCGAGTTTGAAGGGAGCTGCAAGGATCATTAAGTCCAACTCCAGGCCCTTCACATGACCATCCCCAAGAGTCACACGATGTGCCTGAGAACATTGTCCAAATATTCCTTGAAGTCTGTCAGGCTGGTGCTGTGACCATTTTCCTGGGGAGCCTGTTCCAGTGCCCAGCCACCTCAGGATAGAGATTATTTTCCTAATATCCAACTAAACCTCCCCTGACACAACTTCAGGCCAATCCCTTGTCCTATCCCTGGTCACCAGAGAGAAGAGGTCAGTGTCTCCCCCTCCTCTTCCCCTCACAAGAAAGTTGTAACTGCAATGAGGTCTCCCCTCAGTCTCCTCTCCTCCAGGCTGAGCAGAGCAAGTGCCCTCAATTGCTCCTCATAAAGCTTCTTCTCTACACACTTCACTATCTTTGCAGCACTCCTTTGGATTTTCCCTAAGAACTTCATGTCTGTCTTATATTGTGGCACCCAGGACACAAGGTAAGGCCACACCAGCACAGAGAAAAGCAAGATAATCAACTTGCTCAACCAGCTCGTGATGCTGTGCTTTCATAAATGATCCCCACACTGGCTATGTTCCATTTTGGGGTCATTGTCCATTTGGCTACACATACTGATACATGAGAGGGCCAGAGATTATCCTGAAGTCAACTCGTCACTTTTTGTCACTTTTTCCTGTTCAAATTGTTTAAAATAACGTGAGATTTACATTGATACCCACTGGGATGTTATTTCTCTAAGGTGATGGTTAGGGTATGTGCTACCCAAAAATGGGAGGGATAGCACAAATGTTTGTGTGTGAAAATCAGTGTTGTAAGTGTGAAGTAACGCCCACAGGGAAATCCAGTCACAGCTTTGTGTATAAAATGATATTTTTTGTCAGCGACTACTGTGAATCATAATCCATAATTCCATTCATCAGCTCAGCATCATAGAAATCCATGGTTCACCCATACCTAGATTACTGTCTGCACTTCTGGCCTGTCACACACAGCATCAAAAAGGACTAGAAAAGATCAAGGTAAGAGCACATGGTATGCTCTAAGAAATGAATTTAAAATCTTAGAAGTTAAGTAGTTTAGGACTGCTTATCTCAGAAAACAGACAATATAAGGTAGGTAGGAAAGAGGCCTACAAAATCCTCAAGGAAGTCCAAAAGCTGATTTGGATGACTTATACCACCTTTGCCCACTAATTAACAACATATGCAACATATTAAGCTAATGAGAGCTAGGCTTAAAACCAGATAAAGTTCATATCTCTTCTTATAACATGTAGTGTAATTAGAAAACCCTTTGCCAAGGATGCTGCAGATGCACATAGTACACTGGTCCAGAGAAAATGGAAAAGAATGTAGAAAAGAAATCCATTGTAGGTTACTAAACTGGCAAACCACCTCCTGCCCAGGAAGACCCTGAGGATTAAAACTGTCAGAGGCTGGAGGAGCACTGAGAGGAAATCATATATGTGATTGCCCTGTTCTCCCTTCTCCTAAAATGCCAGTGTTTGAGGCAGGACACCATAAGACAGGTCCTTGGCTCTGCTCTGGTCCATCTCACACTCCCAGTTAAGGCCTGCCAGAACCACCTTGGAGCCTGGCTTCTCCCACCTGCCTGCTGGGTGCTGCCAGAGGGGATTCAGCAGGGAATTCAGCTTGCTACCATCTTGGAAGAGGCTATTCCACAGTCAGGAGAGCCTGGGACACAAGCTTGACCGTCTGTCACTTAGCCCTTTTGACAGGACACAGAATCACAGGATGGCTGAGGCTGGAAGAGACCTCTGCAGGTCACCATATCCAACCCTTCTAACCAAACAATCTCTCATGATCAGATAAAGATGAACTTGTGTCTTGCACTTTAACAAATCTCTCCAGGTGCTTGTAACAGTTCATTCAATTTGCTTCAAAGCACAAAATTATTAATTTCATTTCTGACATATTTTCTCATCTATGTCTCATGTTTTCCATCACCTATCTTTCTCAAAGGCTGCTGCTGTTGGAGCTGACTAGCAGCAGACCTTCTTGTCCCCTTGAGGCAGGGCAATTTACTGTTGCTGTTTTTTTTTTGGTTTGTTTTTTTTTTTTTTTTTTTAACTTCTCAGGCAGCAGCCTAGTCTACTCTTTATAGCTCACAGCTGCATTAGTGAAGAGAACAATTCTCTGGCATGAAATTTCAAACATACATTGGCAAATACACTCTAGTGTACCTTTTTTGCAAAAAAAAGGTAACAAAATCTTTTTCAATGACCTGACAAGTTCCTCTAGAAAAGCTAATTTAGGATGCTATGACCTGGCAAAGTCCATTGAAATAATCAGTTTTATTGGTAAAATCTTTAGATATATCTAAATTTATAGTACTTTTAAGTGCCCCAAATGAAAATTCTATTGTAAAATAACTGTCACAAGAATGATTAGGATATAAGCCTTGGTTATTGTCTCTAGTAATTAAATCCATTCTGAAAAAAAACCAAAACCAAAAGCAACAACAACAACAAAAAAA
This sequence comes from Cichladusa arquata, assembly GCA_026413545.1. NCBI lineage: Eukaryota > Metazoa > Chordata > Aves > Passeriformes > Muscicapidae > Cichladusa > Cichladusa arquata. Next base: position 34,389,058 of record JAOTQP010000001.1, on the reverse strand, counting down.
CTAGGAATCTTTTATAGGAATAAATGCACTTTCCTCATTTATGCTGCAGTTCATAGTCTCAAAAGGAGTTATCGAGAGGAAAATTTCAGTCATACTATCTCGATACATTTGGATTACTTTCAGTCTGGATTAAGTTTTTCAAGTAAGTTTTCTTCTTGAACCTATAAAGTGCATAATAGAATACAGCATAATGGTTAGTTGAAATATATGTTTTAAAGCTTTCTTTTTTATTTGACAAAAACCCCAACCCTTCATAACTGAAGTCTGGACTGCCACTGAACTCCTGGTCTTTCATGACTTAGTTGCAAGTCTTCTAGTATTTTTCCTTAAAGTCTAAACAGCTGGAATATGTTACCAAATGAGGAGACTCTCAAGCCTCTTTAATTATAAAGCATGAAGTTCAGAGCTGCCAGACAGAATACCTTTCTAACTTTTAGCATAAATAAATACCTCAACTCCCCTATTGACTGTCTTAGCTCATGATAATGTCTTGCAGTCACTCTTTTTCTTCTGCAGAAATTTTCAGCACAGGGACACTGATGGTTCTCTTTGCCCAGTTTCAGCACCACTGCCCACATGATCTGGCTCTGGCATGCCCCAATTTGCAGAAGGAAAAGTGCCCCTCGTCCTACTGAGAGCCACCAAGGCTAATTGTCCTTTGGAGCTTTTCCTAGTGTGTTGCACAATCTTAACTTCTTTGTTGGGTATGGTGAAGTCACAGGAAAATGGAAAAGAGTTTTGTTGAGTGCCTTAAATCTGAGGAAATTTAAAGGTTTTTCTCCTCTGCTGTGTACCTGAGAAGCTTTATCAAAGGAGAAAGGACAACAGACTTACATGAAGTATAAAGAGATTCAAGCTAGAGATGGGAGAGGGGTTAAAGAAGTAACTTCTGTGGCAGCTGGGCAGAGAAATACTTTGACTGCAGAGAGACACAGGAAGTCCATTTCTGCAATAGGCTATCTGCAGTTAGAGAATGTCTGTAAATAATGTTCTTCATAAACAGGCACTTTCATTTTAGAAACATGGCGCCTTTTCAGCAGAAAAGCTGGAAGCAGCAGTAAATCTCCAGATCTCTGCTGTAAGGAAAGGAATGTGATTAACTGGCACATAAACACTATCGAGGTACAGAACAAACATCTCACAGAGTGACTCAGACCTCTGGAAATGTGGGCTTGCCATGCACAAAAGGTGTAACTTACCTGATCAAGTGTTGTCCTAAGCATCTTATTGCTTGGCAGCATTCATGATGACTGATGTCTCCTTCATTTCCTAAACAATGCTGCTTGAGTTTTTGATTACATTCAGACATCCAGATGTCAGAAGATCTCTGTGTTATCATAGACACACACTACAAAAGCAATGTTGGTATCCCACAACTGTTAACATCTTCATCTTGACAGCTGTTTTTGAATTTTGCATCGTCATGCTTGTAACAGCAGGTTACAATAATATTCCTGGGGATCCCAGCAAGCACTTAGACTGTGCACCTTTCTTACCTCCCCAAATTCACATGACTTCAGAAAATAAAGGAAAATATATAAGTTGATGTATAAGTCAAAGCCTCTTCCCATCATTTACCTCTAAAAACAGTCTGTCCACCTTCTCAGTTAGAAACTCTTTATGGAGTGTAATGGCTTTTTCTCCCTCAAAAAGTTTCAGGACCACAACACCTCTGACTTGGTTTCCCCAGTTCCTTATTATTGTCAACATGCTGGCATTTCTCCCTTTCCCTATTTCATCTTGCATTCCACAGTATATGCAGAATGCATTGGTATCCCACCCATTTCGATGAGTAATGCAAATTTCTCTTGTACACTTTCACAGAAAGTGTCCATAATGTTTGAGCTTTTTTTAAATCTCTAAACGAGTAGAAAAATAACTTAAAATACAACATTTAATTTTTCTTCAATTGATACATCTGATAAAATTGAGATGATAGAAGACAGAAATCTGACAGTGTTTATTTCCATATTCAATAAAAGTATTTGTTTCATAGGGTAGAATTATTCCTGTTTTTATAACCATGAAAATTTGCTGGAGGAGGCAAAGATCTGTGGCAATCATATCTTAAGATTTATTAGTGTGCTTATGGTGTCTCTTTATTGCTCCAATCTCAATGCATCTCTTTCAAGATATTGCCAGACATATTGCCATTCACATCAGCTCTGTCTGTCCCTGAAGGTACACACCAGCATGCACAGATATGCATCCATTGCTCAGCCTGGAGAAGAGAACGCTGAGGGTTCACAGCTCATGTCAGTTCACAGTTTTCTCTCGAGGCAAGAGGAGGGACAGGCACTGAGCTCTTCTCTGTGGTCACCAGTGACAGGACCAGAGGGAATGGCCTGAAGCTGTCCTGTTATGTAATCCTTAAAATTAAAACTAGGATGTGAGCGTTTGTGTGGTCTTCAGTTCTTAGAAGTTCTAGTATTTTAGAGATACTTGAAAGTCAAGGTTAATGAATTCCTGGAGAAGGTTCATGAAAATTAAGGTTCACACGTAGGAAAAAGACGGGACGTACTGCCCTCCGGTGGAGATTCAGATAATACATATAAGAGCTCCACAGATGGTCTCGACCTTGGAGCCTCGTAAGTTATTTTCTGGAAAAGCTGGGATTGCAGCTGAGCCAATTAATAGTCTCTTCTCTGCACCTTATTCTAATTTTCCCTAACTTCATGTCGTTGTCTTTGCAGCTATCATTATACTGTACAAAAAGAAGGAGGACTTATTTTCCAGACTTAGATAACTATATATTTGTATCTTACATCCTATATGTGTACATATTTTTTTATAAGCACACACACATAGATAATATGTGCATGCTGCATATATAATATATATATTACGTATATGCACATTTTCCTCAAAATATTTTATGTACTTGTTTATGCATTTTTCAAATTTAAATAACATAAAACCAATGTTTTTTTATAGTCTGATACACAGCTTCTTTTTGTCTAGAGACTATGTAAGTGTTAATTGAAGTGAAGCTGGGGCAATGCTGAGATTAGAGACGGAACCTGCACATGCAGCAAAAACCAGACATTTGATTTCAAGAGAGCCTCATGGATTAAATATAATTCACTGGCTGTCAAACACACAAACACACAGATATCTAGGGATGCTGTCAGCAAACACTTAACCTTCTGTCCCAGAGACTACAGGGCTAGTAGACTCTGCTCAGTCTTCTCTTCTGAGGCTGCCTGTTGGCCTCAAGCTCACAGCACAGAGAAAGAAAGCTGCAGACCAGAAGTTGTTCTTAGCAGCAGACACTGGCTGGGAAAGTCAGCACTGCAGTGTGTGTACTGTAATGCTGTTTCTATGTCATGTAAATCGGGATGTGCTTGCAGCACTCCACCTTATACTGGAGGAGGATACAGCATATATTTGATATCAGGCAGAAACTGGCAGGAAGGAAGCATTCTTTTCTTTCTTCTATCTTGTGTTACCCTATGGACCTGGCAGCTCATCCTCTTGGCCAGCACAGGCACAAAATCTGTCATTCTGTGCTCCTTTCACTAGGACTTAGCTGTCTTCATGCTGAATTTTTTTTAAGGCTCTAGGCTTCTCCAATTTGCAATATCTTTTCTGTGGCAGAGGCCAAAGCAAAGTAGTTAGTTTAAATTCCTGACATCCTTTCTTCAATTATTCTTGGAAGGACACTTTTTACACTATTTAAATGTGCTGGCCAAGAATGATTCTTTGAAGCTTGGATAATGATTTCTGTACTGTTAAAAGTTGCTTTGTGAATGGCCATGTCCTCCTCCTGGGCATTGCTACATCCATGTTTGATGTAGCTGCTTTCCTTGTCCCAGGAGATTGGGAACGGAGCTGCCTAAAAATTGGCTGGTATTCTTCTGGTACTAGTTATACTGCACACCCTCAGCAGCTGTGAAGTTTCTTCCCAAGGTATGATGTCTTTTGATAACTATGCTATGAAGACAAAAATCTTCAAATTAAGTATATATGTAAAAACATTTACAGGGGCATTACGTATCCTACAGCCTGCGTATTTAAATCTTATTTCATCTGACTTCCTGTGGTCTCCACAAAATGTCTCTATATGATTGTAGTACTACTCTACTTCAAATGGAAAGGAAATTCTGGGAAGTGACCACGTAGAGACATCAAGATATTACAGGCCTTCCAAACTGGACAGATGAAGAGGAAGAAGCATTTGGACCTGAGCTGACAAATTGATAGGGATTCTTAAAAATGGCCTATGAGAACATAGAACTAAGTAATAAGACTGTGAAAGGAATCTGGGATATCTGCTCTGAAAGCACTCCCTGAGTCTGAAAAAATCTAGAAGACTCCTCCATAAATCACAAATCTAGGTGAAGATGTAAAGCAATCTTAAAATATCAAGGAGATAGAGTGCTATATGAAGCAGTAATTCTGCTCAGAAGGCTGCTAGCTAAATACAAGCTGTATATAAAAAGGCAAAAATAAAATATAGGACAGGAAATGTCAAATGACACCATGATTTTAAACAGAGTTACTGATGATTACCTGATGAAATAGAATCCATCTGCAAACAACTAAAGATCTTTTCCCCTACAGTAACAGAAACAAGAGGTATTAGTTACTTCACGAATTAGGCAGACATATTAGACTATGGGAAGGATTTTGGTAGCAGAAAAAGGTTCCTTAAAAAATGTGTGAGCTCTTTGAATTGATGAGGTTATCCTAGAAAAGTCAAGCTGCCCTGTGAAAGGTGAAATGCTCATTCCCTTCACAGCAACTTTATGGCTAAGCCCCTAGGGTTCATTAATTTCCTCACAGTGGAAATGGACTGTTTCCCAAACAAGATGATCCTGTGCTTGCACAGGTGGCTCAGGCAAATAATACATCTGGGTTGAAATACATACACAATACACACAAAAGAAGGCACAAGAACTTAATGATCACAGTGCTCTTTACATGCTTGAAGGTGTTACTGTGATGGCCACTGAGTAAACACACAGACAGAAAAGCAGAGAAGCCCAGAACAAAAATGCCGAGGTCTCTGCAGTTTAGAGCTTTAACTGCTGTTTTTCTCCTGTTCAAAATACCTTGGATATTTGAAAAAGTCAATAGTTTCATAACCAACCTTGGACAAGCTAATCTTTGACTAGCACAGTCAGCCACGACACAAACTTTTCTGATAACTGCTGGTGTCATTGATCTTCCCCACGGTCAACTCGCTGCAGCCTCACAGTTTCTGTGCCTGGCTTGTGAGGCTGCTGTGGAGCAGTTAACAGCTCTCCCTCAAACCTCTCCCAGATGTGGCAGCTTATGAGATGTGGTTTGGTTTTTCTCACGGGGTTCTTTAGTTTGACATTTAGACCAGCAGAAATAACATATAAAGATTGTAAATGAAAATATGTATTTCAACAGGTCTGTGGTTTTGTGTTTTAGATAAACAAAATCACCATTTGCCATGCAATTCTAACAGAGTAACAAGTTTAGTAATTACCACACCTTAAAAATAGTAATCCAAGAGCCACATCTCATTTTCTTCAAGTAGAAAACTCTTTTGGTGGTCTCCGCTTTTGGGCATTGTCTTAACTTTCATGGAAAATATACAGAAATTCAGCATATTTCCCATTTATTAGTTTAAGTTTCAAAAAATCTGTTGTGCAAAGCAGAATTCAATTAAGGGAAAAATCAGGCTTGTTTAACTCTTCAGTTAATGGGATGCCACACTTCAGAAAGAGGAGTTACGTAGGGTGCGTCTCTAAAAGCTCTAGAGGTGTCTAGAAACAGATCTTTGTTCCTCTCTCTCAAAACAAGCTGTCAGGAACAGGTGTTCTTTCATCTCAAGTCTTCCCTTTATTCATACACACAGATTGGGATGGAGTCACAGCTTCATTGCTCTGGTGGTATGCTAGCCAAACTATATTGGAAGACTGAACAAAATGAGGAAAAGAAGAAAATTTGCCTGTTGGTTGGATATGTAAGCCTTTGCGTTATCATCTTAGTCCTCTGAAGTCTGATTTTAGTTTATCATGCTTGCTTATATTCAATACAAAGCAAGCATAGCATAGAAAGATGATTCTGGATAAGAAATGTGTCCCAGATTCTAGGAATACCCATACAATTGCAATTTCACTTTCTTTGGTTAGTAATGCAGTCACAATGATGTGACACACACATCTTTTCTGGTATGTGCCAGGAAACATAAGCTTCTGCTACTTGATGGGATCTTTGTCCTTTTATTCCATCAAAAATTATACTGGTATCATAAGAAAGATACTATGGTTTTCATTTCTGCAATATCTTTCAGACCTGTCATTTGCAAGGAGCAGTGTCACACTCCACAGCCCTGAAAAAGGAACAGTGAATTTGCTCTGACAAGCTAGAGGATAAGCACAGACTATTCCCTATGTTCCTCGCTGGCACTCCAGATACCCCAGAACTCTACTCAGTATTATGCATTTGCAGAGCGCAGCTGTCAACACTCACAGTTGTATTTAATCTAAGGTTTTTACCCCTGTTTTTAATTCAGCATAATTTCCCTAGGTTCTTTGTAGTTTGTAAGTAATTAGGAAAAAATGTCTTTAAATTTTCATGTCTCCAAGTACACATGCCATACAGGGTGTGCATGTCTGCCTGCTGGCAATGGAATACACACTCAGCCCTGCTGCTGGGGGCATGGGGCAGTGGCAGCCTCACCTCCACTGGGCTGTCAGATTTGACAACCCCTAACAAAAACCATGGAATCACACCATGGGAAAGGTTGGAAGGGATCATCTGGTCCAACTTCTTGCTCAAGCAGGGCAATCCTAGAGCACATTGCACTGGATTGTGTCCAAATGGGTCTTGAATATCTCCAGTATGGGAGACACCACAATCTCTCTGGGCAGCCTGTCCCAGCGCATGGTCAACTGCACTTTAAATTTCTTCCTCATACTTGAGTGAAAATTTGTGAGCATCAGCTTCTGCTGGAACCACTGAGAAGAGCCTGGCTCCACCAATGTGACACAAGATCCATGCGATAGGTGTAAATATGCAATGCAAACTGTTGTTTTAATGACTGACATGTTTTTAATGCTGGAGGATACATTTCACTTTCTTCCAAGCCAACTGAGAAAGCATGCAGCATCACACTATTTGAAAGTAATCTGAGTTTTTATGTTTTTTTTTCTACTACTTTTTCTACTTTTTCACTTAAAAGGTCAAATAGGGGATATTTAAAGTTTGATGAAAATGCAACAGGTGAGGATGAAAATAGAGTCGCAGAATCATAGAATGGTCATAGAAGGGACCTCAAAGATTCTTCTGAATATCTAACCTAAATGTCCCCTCTTTCAGCTTGTGAAACATCCCTCTCTGACTTCCATTTTCACCCTTCATATTCTGAACGGTTGTTGTGAGGTCTCCATGAAACCTTCTCTTCACCAGACAGAGCAGCCCCAATTTTCCCAGCCTGTCTTCATAGCAGAGGTGATCCAGCCCTCTGATCAACTTCATGGCCTCCTCTGGACTTGCTCCAACACTTTAATGTTGGGGTTCCTTCTGAGCTAAGAAAAAGTGATAACACCTCTTCTCCAAATATTTCATGCCAGCATTAGTGGAGCAAACGGATGGGATGTTAAACATTACATGTGTCCTGTACTCAGAACCGGTGAGGCCACTCGTGTACTGTGTCCTGTTCTGCGCCCCTCCATTCAGGAAGGACATTGAGATGTTGGAGTGGATCCAGATAAGTGAAATGAAGCTGGTGAAGGGTCTGGAGCTCGAATCTTAAGAGGAGTGCCTGAGGCAGCTGGGGATGTTAAACTGGAGAAAAGGAGGCTCAGGTGCAACCTTGTCACTCTCTAGAACCACCTGGAAGGAGGCTGCAGCCAGGCAGGGATCAGCCTCTTCTGCCAGACACAGGACAAGAAGAAACGGCCTCAACCTGTGCCAGGGGAGGGTTAGGTTGGACATGGAGAAGAATTTCTTCACAGATGGAGTGATTGGACATTGGAATGGAATGCCCAGGGAGGTGGTGCAGTCACCATCCCCTGAGGTGTTTAAGGAAAAGCTGAATGTGGTCTATTGACATGGTGGTGTTCAGCCATAAGCTGGACTCGATCTCAGAGGTCTTTTCCAGTCTGGCTGACTCTGTGTTTCAAGCCGGCCGTCAGCTGGGGCGCAGGGGATGACCGGGACAGCGGCAGCCCTTCTCCTCACGGTGGGGCGGCCGCCGAGCCGCTCGCCCCACACTCGGCCGCCCCATGCCGCCAGGGACACGGCCCCAGGCTCCCCGCTCCCTCCCGAGCTCGGCCCCGCGGCTCCCCGCTCCCTCCCCGGCCCGGCTCCGCCCCGCCGCCACATAAGGCCGCCGCCGCTGTCTCCCCGCCCCCGAGCAGCGCGGAGCAGAGGCTGAGGGCCGGCGGCCGCCGCCATGGTGTTGAACCCGGTGCTGGGGAAGCTGGTCAGCAAGCGGGTGGTGCTGGCCAGCGCCTCGCCGCGCCGGCAGGAGATCCTCACCAACGTGGTGAGTGCGGCCGGCGCCGCTGGCCTCGCACGGGCCGGGCGCTGCGGGCGGCGGCGGCCGCCAGCGCCAGCTGGGCCCGCGGGCCCGACCCTCCGGCCCGCCCGCTCCGTGAGACCGTGGGAGGGAGCGGGGGAATAAGGCATGTGTCCCGTCTGAAGTGCGCTAGTGCGCAGCGAAGGGCCGTGACCTGTCATTCGGACCGCTCAGCCCGTGCGCAGGAACGCGTCGGTCTCGCTGGGCGACCGACTGTCGCTTATGCTCGCTGGGAGACTTTTGAATACCGCTTGAGTATTACCTATCCAACTTAGGTTGCTTAGTATTACCATTCTTAGTAATTCAGCCAACACTTAAGTGAAAGAAATAACTTCAAAATACGGATGTGTGGGAAAGCACCGAGGTTGTGTCACGCACCAAGTTATTAGAAACAGCGTGCCTGCTAGGTGTGGTAAATGTAAAAGTAACCCAGAGGCAAAAAAGTTGGAAGAATAGTTGGGCATTGTTTGATGAAACCAATTAGAAATTGTCTGATTTTGTTTTCTGTTTATCGTGTGGACACAAAAAGTGCACTAAAAAAAGAATGTGCACTGCTGTTGCTTGAGTAAAGTGCTATGGAGGGATTCAATTCAAAAAATCCAGTAATATAATCCTCTGTTTATGAAGTGTGTAGGCTTATACTGTTAGTTTTCATATGAAAAGAATAATGCAGTTACTAATGTGGTTAGGTTCTAATAAGGGTAAAATCAAATACATACACCAGTTTCCAAGTTCTGATTGTTTTGTTTGAGATTGCTTGCAAAGGATATGTATGCACTAAACACTGATAGAAGCACTGGGTTTTTTTTTTTCTGTGTGTGTTTGGGAGGGGGATGTGTTAAAGTGGATAAAGCAGATGTCAAATTTGCTACTTGCTTAATATGCCTTGGGAGCAATGTTTAATAATGAAGTCAGATTGACTGCATCATTTTCCTGTATTGCAGGGCCTGCGGTTTGAGGTGGTTCCATCCTGGTTTAAGGAGACACTTCAAAAGTCATCTTTTACAGCCCCTTATGAATATGCTGTGGAAACTGCAAAGCAGAAAGCTCTTGAAGTAGCAAACAGAATGCATGTAGTAAGTTACTATAACAGCAATGAGCTTTTTGTCTGAAAGTGGTACATATTACTGTGACTTAATTTGCTTGCACTGCTTAAGTGATCCCTGAGTCCTTTTTCTCCACTGAAGGCTAATGGATGTTTTCCTGTCATTTGTGAAAGATGGTGTCTTGAAATTGCTTAATCAAAAGTCTCATGCCTGCAGTTCAGGCTTTCCACAAACTGAAGTGGCCTGCATCTTTTGTCAGCATCATACCTACACTTATGTGGGATATATATTCCACAGTTCCTTTAAACAGTCAGATGTATGGCTGAGCTCATTCCAGGTATTTGTTGATTGTGGAGATAGGCTCCATGGAAATACACTGAAGGAGTGACAAGAATAGTCAGAAATTGTGAGTATGGAGGTACTGGAGGAAAGCAGAAAAAGGATTACTGTTTTGCCCAGAATGTTTTAAAACAGAATTTGTGTTTAATTTTAAGAAGGGAGAAGTTGACATGATTTCAGGTTCTGTTACACAAGGCAACTGTTTTGTATCCTAAATTTTATCAAAACCAGTGATGCAACTTACCCTATCAGTGGTGTTTGACTTAGGCCCTTGGCTGTGATCATTGTTTGAACACATAAGGTTCTTTGCTACCAGAACCTATTTAAAAGTTGAGCTGATTAAATCTCACAAAATGGACCATCATAATTTCTTAATAATATAGCTCTGAAAGAGAGAGGTTTTTGTGGATCTTATTCTAGCAGCAGAAAAAGGGTGTTGAATACTTTAAATGAATAGTGTTGCCAGATGTCACTATTCTTCAAAGCAAATATTGCATGATCTCCAAGGTAAATCGTCACCCAGGATTCTGTCAATTACCTTCCAGACCATGGTACAACGTAGGAGAGTGGATTTTAAACCAGCCTCACTAAATGACTTACTTTGGGCTTTTATTGCAAAACACTTGTGCTGGTGATAATGCTAGTTCAGTGAATTTCAAAATGCTTCTTCATACAAGAATTAGTAGAACTAATACTAGATATCATTAAACAATTTAGAGAATATCAAGTCTTTGTCTAGAAGAATTGCCTTCCTATAAATGTTTTATTATGGTGGTCACACTTACAGACAGGTTTCATGTCAACTTGTGATAGTAACTGTGGTGTACCTTAGAATATGCAGGTAAATCAAAACTTAGCTATAAGGACAGGTACAGTTTAAAGTCAAGAAAGGTTTACAATGAATTTTTATATATGATTACCTCTCATATTAAAAAAAATAGACTGATCCCTTTTGAGAGAAAACAACAAAGTGTAGCTTAAAAAAGGGTTTTATTTTTCAGTAAAATTTTGCTTGGAAAAATGTTTCTAGAGGGCTGTATTCTCTGGCTTCCAAACACTAGGCACTTTCTTTAAAGGAATTGTTTGCCGTCTTGAAGACCAGATTGACTTTTGAGAATGCACTTTATTTCCTGGATGCATTTATTCATCAATAACGTATTTGGGCAAGTATGTGGCTTGAGAATGGCGTGCTGAAGCCTCACTTTTATGGTGATATAAATGATTACTATGTTGCTAACTGTGCAAAAGAAGAAACTGTCTTGTTTTCAGGTCAGTGTAGCGCCCTATTACTGAACTACTAAACTGCTATTTTCTTACCGTAAGTCTTAAAAGATTTTGTTCTCTCTGCATCTTCTGATAAATGCCTTCTTTCTTATGCTTTGCAGAAGCATCAGAGAACACCTGATGTTGTCATAGGAGCGGACACTATTGTGGTAAGAAGTCTTCAGTGATTTAGCATTATTTTAATTTATGACAAGCGTAGAAAACACTTGTATCTTTATGTTTACGTTTGAAAGCTGCCTTCACTGCGAAGTTACATCTGCATTATGATATATCTTTTTAGGTTTTGCTTATGGGGCTTTTAGGTTTTTTCCCAATGAGGTAATTTTTGAAGTGTTGAGAGCTAGAAGCTGTGCTGCTGGTTTTGGGGACACGAATACTGCCATAAATATTGCCTTGGATCCTCTAATATGTAATGGAAATCCTGTTTTCAGCTGACTTGTCTGTCATGAAGTCCAGATCATGTGAGCTGTTCAGTGTTGTGCCTTGTAGGAGGAGATCATTTTATATCTGACATCTTCACAGAGACAGTGAACTGCTAAGGACAGAAAAAGTTGAATTATCCTTTTGTTTGAGAGGTGCAGTCGTTGGAGAGTAGAGGCAGTCATATGCTTGACACTAAATTACCTGTTCTACCAGAGTATCTATCTATTCTTGCTCTACTAGATACACTCAAGTTTGAAGCCCTGGCTGAAATCATGGTTTTAACATGACTTCTGACCTCAGTTTCTGAAAAGTGAGAAAAAGCAGCACACTCACTCTGTCTTTCTGTTTTAGTCTGTGGATGAGCAGATCCTGGAGAAACCAGTTGATAAGCAAGATGCCTACAAGATGCTGTCAAGGTCCGTAGTTTTAAGTAAGATACAAAATTTGAAGATGCAATTTCTCCATCACTTAGATTCTCGAAAGGGCTCCACAGAAAGGATACATGCAGAGTTTTTTTGGGTTTTGTTTTGTTTTTTGTAAGTTTAGTAGGTCAATCTCTTAATTAGGGATATGAAATGCACTTAATATTTAGCTTTCTAGAATTCCAAGAAAAAAGGCAGATAAGATGGTTCATCTTTGCATATATCGAACATGTCAAATGAAAATTTTCACAAACTGTTTCATCTTACAATTCAGTGTGAAATCTTGTGGTGGACAGAGCATGTGACATGCTTCTGATCACATCCAAAAACACCCTGGCTAATCA
>JAOTQP010000001.1:34353906-34376690 GCA_026413545.1 Cichladusa arquata | reverse complement strand
TTCCTTAAACAATCACTTCAAAAATTCACAGACCCCTGCTATTATACATCTATTGCTTACACAGGAGATAAAGTCCTCAGAACTAATTGGCCACTGCGTGGCACTCTGGAGCCACTACAAGAGAGAGCCAGGGGTAAGGGACTCTGGGCTCTTCCTCTGCACTGTGGCTTGCCATGGGATCTCTGGGGGCCAGTCTGGATAAAATGAGAACATATGCTCTAGTTCCCTATTACATGTTTAGTCTGAGTTGCATCACCTAGATATTTATTGCCAGCTTCCAGTGAAGATGGCTGTAACACTAATATTCATGCCAACTGGCCTTTTCTAATGCATTTGTAATAGTCACCTTCCTGATGTACAGTGAATGAGCTGATACCATGGACAAGTGATATTTTGGACACTTTAAATGACTGCAGCTTTTGATATTGTTTTTTATGTGGCTGTTTTGTTTTGCCAATGACTTTTCACTGATATAAAATTTATTTGTTCAGGATGCATGTCAGATCCATTGAGTGATATATTCATGTCATGGTCTGCTTCTTTGGTTGTAGCTACATAATCCTGTGGAACATTTCATAAGACTGTTGCTTAATGGACATTTTTTCCCTGGCAGGTTGAATGGGAAAGAGCACAGTGTTTTCACAGGGGTGGCTATTATACACTGCCGCAGTAAAGGTACGTGTCATTTTATTGCAACTCAATATTTGTATTTCTATTAAAAATTAATCTCAGATAGCTTGTACAAGTAAAGACACAGGATGAAAATGTCTCATAGACAGTCTGAATTGATTTTCTACTCAAGATAAACCTTATCAAAATATAAATTAAAGACTCCCCACAACAGGTACTACAGACTGTGAGACTGAGCTGAATGTGATCTGTATCAAATTCATTCTCTGTTGTGCTTATACCAGTTGAGGCTTAATTCCTCAGACTGTTTAGAAGCTGTAGGGAGCAATACACCAATGTTCCTTATCGCATAATTTATTGAGAAAGCAAATGGTTTTTGTGGAAACTGTACCATTAATGTAATTTGAGGAGTGTTTGAAGGGCATCGTCTGATGATTGTGCCAATAGTCTTTGAGTAGAGCTTTTGCAGACATTTTGCTGGACATAGTCTTTCTGTACACAAATTAACAGTTTTTAATCTTTTCTGGAATGGTTGCTCTTAACTCTTGTAAAATAGAATTAAAGTTAGTGATGCAGTACTGCTAATATGCTAGTGCAGTAGAGGGAGAGCTGCTGCAAAAGAAATAAAACATGTTACCAAGGGGTTCCTGTGAGCAACCCAGCAATGTAAATAACACCTTTAACTGTTTACTCTAGGAAGAAAGTTAAGTGCACCCAACTGTGATAGTGATGCTATAACAGCACATCTCATTTGAAGTTTACAAATTTGAACTGCATTACAGTCAGATGAATAAAAATATACCTTTAGTCTGCAGATTCCCCAAGAGATGCAATTGATAGAAGAACAGCTTTGTAGAATATGTTTTTATTTACAGTTTATAGTTTGTTTACAGTGTGTTTTTTAACTTGTTAAAGATGAAATTTTTATTTTAAGCTGAGTAGAATTTTTTATCAATATTGAAAGACATAGTAATCTGTCTTCATATGCACCAATTTTCTTACTTCATTTGAGTTTCACACTATCACTATTAGAAATTGGTTAACATCCTTCCCTTGGTCTGTAGTGTAGATATTTCTTACTCCTCCTCAAGCATTTCCACTACTACCATAACTGTGGTAACAGAAGATGCTGACCTTGGTGTTTATAGAAAAGAGTAGAGACAATTAATAATCTGTAATGTGCACACTGATTTGTGCAAGGCTGTTACTTATTGAACATGTTTTGGAAAAGCTTTATCTGCAGTGACAGCAGGGTCACAGTGTACCACATGCAGCAGGGTCCACACCCAGGTGTGCAGTACTTTATTGCACATTTTCTTGGCCACTTCCAGCTACAGAAATCTGAAATAATCTTGCAGTCTCTTCAGAGATGATTGGAAGGTGACAGCAATGGTCTTGATGGGACTGCTGGATACCCAAGTCAGAAGGGCAGGTGCAGCTACACGTACCCACTTTTATGACAGCTACGTGTTGAACTCTGATATGTTGTTAAGAGTTCTTTGACAACAGTCATAAAGTTGGAAGGGTGGTTGTAGCCTTCTTTGTACACAGTGCAGGATGTGTGTGCCAGCATCCATAAATAGCATTGTGTAAGCATTGTTAATTTATGCATATATTGCACACAGGAAGAGCAGTCTGTTAGCCCTGAGACAGAACTGTAGAGGTTGAAAATGCAAACTCTTACTGTTTTGGGGAAGTTGAGTCCACTGTCCCTAAAGAACATCGTCAGTCATTTCATACATATGTGCAATATATTTAATTTTTCTCAATCAAAATTGTCAAATGATTAAGAAATACAACCTAGATGTTATGCTCTCTAAACTACAATTACTGTTTCTAATAAGGCCTTTTTCTTTCTGTAGACAATCAGCTAGAGATGGAAATCACTGATTTCTATGAAGAGACTAAAGTAAAATTTTCTGAGCTGTCTGAGGAGCTCTTATGGGAGTACATTCACAGTGGGGAGCCAATGTAAGTAAGGCCCTGATGCCACCACACAACACTTGGGAATAGGCCTTAGGGTACATTATTAGGCCAGTGTAAAACATTGTCCTGTGTTCTCTGAAATTTTGCTCTGTGTGTATGATAAATGATAGTATGGGTGATGCGAGGTCACTATTCTTTTGTTCTTGTGTAAAGCTCTCATTTTTCCAGTGAAAGTGAACTACCTTTTTAGAACCCTAATGAATTTGAAAAGTGAAAACTTGAAATACTCCAGATTAGAGCAAGCACTTGTGCAATATACAATTACCTTTCTGTTAGCAGAGGCATTAATGGATTTTCAATGCCCAAGACAATGCATTATGAACAGGTGACAAGAGTTAATGTTGGATAATCAGGGCATCATGGAACTGTGTGTATTTAGTTTATCAAAATCACTGCTCTGATGCAAGCAGCACCAGCTTAATTTCTACTTTTACTTGTGAAAAGTGAAAACACAGTTTGTGTGTGTTGCTGTGCCAAAATTGTCCTTCAGCTTATGGGTTTCTGCTACACTGGTAATATAGTCACTGACCTATATAGGCAACATTTACAAAGACAATATACCAGACAACAGTGATTCCATGGAAGAAATAGGATGAGAACAGAATGTCTAATTACTACTCCTAAGATGAAATTCACTAGATTGCTAAAAAAAATAAATTAAAAAATAAATACTTATTTGGAGACAACAAGGGAGAGGAATTTGTCTTTCCTTTGTGTTAGCTGAAGCCACATGAAGGCATAGTTAGCACTATGGACTGCATATCAGGTGATCTGATGTGAACTTTTGTCCCTGTAGCTTCAATTGTGACCATGTAAGAATATAAATTGTGGTGGTTTTTAAACTAATTTGTGCTATAAAGCAATAAAGCTGTGCTTTACTGGGGAAAGAGAAACCAGTGTAGACTTTAGATATACTTCAATGCTTATGTGTAAATGAGGCATGCTTTTTGAACATGTAAGGTTCACAGCTTATTGAATAGACCTATGTTAAACTGGATTATGTGGAGAGAATGTTGTGGCAAGACTATAGCTTGTAATAAATTCCTACATATGTTTTTGGAAGGGGATGCTTACTATGCTAATTAGTATGATGTTTAGATTTAGAGGGCCATAAAGCTGCACTTTGAAGGAGAAATTACCATGGAGTATTAGGAATAATGTGAGGTTGAAAATTATTTTGGAATATTCTGAATAATTCCTCTGGAAGCAAGTGTGCTTTACCAGTACTTTACTGCACCAAAACAGCTCATGAGCAGTGCTGTGTTGTTCTGTTCATTCTGCTAAAAAAGGGTGTGTGACAGCAAGGGTTTCTCAGGGACCAAAGGTTCAGAGAATATATTTCATTACTCTCTGAGGCAGAAGCCAATTGATCTTTGTCTATATAATCCTGAGGATAAGAAGCATTTGTTCTGACTTTGCATAGGAACTACTAAACACAGTGTCCTATAAATTTTGCAAAACAGTAAGGAGAAGTATCTCACAGCACTTTTTTTTTGTTATTTTTGTTCCCTCCTCCATGTCCACTCATACAGGCTACACAATTCTATGCATACATGTTTTTCTAAACAAAAAGTGATCATTCCTTATTTAAAAAAAAAAATTACATTGCAAAATAATTTTCTGAAATAATACAAGACTTAATAGTCATGTGAAAAATAAAATAAAAAGAGGATTAAATTGAATTTTTTTTCTAGCAAGAAGAAAATTGGCATATAGTATTTAAGTCAATCACTGGTGACAGAGAGTAATACTAGAAATTCATAGCTGACCTAAATTATTGGTAAGGAAGGAAGGGAAATTGTTGTCTCAAGGTAGTGTGTGATGAGGCTATAAAAAAAACTCAAATTCTGGCTCCAGAAAGATGTTTTGCTTTTTGATTTATTCCTGTTCCTCTTTCTAACCAAGGTTTTTCTGCTTACAGGCACTGTCTCTTTCTTCTTTTCTGTCTATCTGTAGAAAGAAGGCTGTACCACAGTAATCCTAACTGGTTTGGGCTTGTATAATGAGTAGACTTAGTTTCTGCCAGCCTCTTTGACCCAGCTTTTTATTCTGTAATCTTTCCCTTATGAGCAACTTTCTCTCTCTGCTTACAACTCCTAGCCTGAAAAGCCTATGTGGTTTTAGTAGCTCTCCTCTGATGGCAGTGAAAGCAAAGGACCCTACTGCAGTCTGGAAAGGAGGTGATGACAGAGCCTGCAGCTTCACACTTCCTGTGAAGGAATAAAATGTAGAATATAAATGTTCTTTTCAGGATCCAATCCCAGAACATAAAGTGTTGTAGAAAAATAAATACATAGCCAGTTCTGTTAATGTTCTTGCTGGGAGTATGATACCACTGCTTTTGGTGGTTATAATGTTTTTTTGCCTACCTGTAAGCATATACCAAAATGACTACAGCTTCACTGAAAAATGAGAAGACATTTTAGTCATTATAATATTCCTAATTTAGTTGATGTAAATTGTAAGAATGTTATAAAAGAAGAAATAATTTAAACGATGAAGTTATAGGGTAGTGCGTACAATGCAAGATTAAAGGAAAATTCCTATTCCACAATTTATAGCAATTCAGAAAATCCTACTTGCTGGTATACTGATTCCTCTGATTGTTTTACCATGCTATTAGAAAGGGAATCCAGAGGTAAGTACTAAAAATAAAGAGCTGTTTCTAAGATTAAAAAATTAGCAATATTTTTTTTTGTGTAGTAACCTTCTTTCTCAAGCAGTTTTTGTAATTCCATGCTCCCTTAAGTTAGTAGATCTGAGACTGACTGACCTTTGGTTGTTAAGCTTGCTGACGTAGGCTTTCAGATTCTTTTGTTATGTAGGAAACATACTTTTAACTGCCCTGTTCCTTGTATGAGAACAGTAAAATTGTTGGGTCCACTGCAGCTTATCTGACTTGTATATATTTCCATTCCACTCTGTGGAATTTGCATAATTGCACCTAAAGACAAACTAGATTTTGAAGGTTAGTTTCTGTGCATGTACATTCCTGTGCCAAATTACCAGTATTACCATGACATCTAAGAGCACAGTGCTGTGAACCACAGCTCTATTCTATCTCAGATGGTTGCACAAGAGATGGATGGATCGATAGGGCCAAATAGAGTAGTGGATCTTGTTTGAATAGGTTGCTGTATCCCAAAGTCTGTCTTCCTAATCCTCATTTTTAGGTATTCTTATCACTGAGCTCTGCAAGATGCATTCTATAATCATTTGAGTTCTAAGAGGTCATCTTTGTTGAGCTTTTTTAGGATGTAACATTCCTAAAGGCTTTTCAGCCTCTTGTGAGGCTGAAATTGGGTGAGGGTCAGTATGCTCTAGTGACCCAGTGGCAGTGTTGCTTGGTGACACTGTTACCTTTTTGGTAGCCACAACTTAGTAACCTATGACAACACACTCTGACTGCAGTCACCTGCATTATCTGAAGCATCAAGACTTTTGGCTACTCACCCTTAGTAGAAATACTGATCTTTATCTTGTGATTTACAAACTGAAGTCTACCTAATAGATTTAATCTGCCTCTAACTTAGGTACACTAGTTTTTATTCCAGCCTCTGCAGTACTGGTGGATTATTAGTGTTCTGTGATACCACTATTCTTAACCTTAATTAGATCTATGTTGTTTTTGCTTTCTCGTCCCCAGGGACAAGGCTGGTGGATATGGTATCCAAGCCCTTGGTGGAATGTTAGTTGAGTATGTCCATGGAGACTTCTTGAATGTGGTGGGATTTCCTCTGAATCACTTCTGCAAAAAGCTAGCAGAATTGTACTATCCGCCCTCTAAACATGATGTACAAGATAAAAAGTATGACTCTACGCATTCTGTGGACACTTCTAAAAACCTAAGTGATAGAAAAAGTGAATCTTCAAATTTCACAGAGCACAAAGTTTCTAGTAAGTTGGACAGCAGTGGGATATGTTCCTCGGGAGCTGTTTACACTTCTGAAAACAGTTCCACTGTCAGACCTGGTTTTACAGTACCTTTGGAAAATCAGAATGGAGTGTCACAGAGTGCATCAAAACTTCCATCCAAAATTCTAGAGCTGATGGATGGTTTTAGAGCTTCAAAGGTAAGGGAAAAATAAAGCTACTCATTACATTGTTGTCTGATACATTTATTTCACTGGACTCCAGTATGTGCCAGGTATTGTGAAAAACTTCAGCTGGGGGAGGAATGTATTAATAAGTAGTAAAAAAGGACCACTGATGTTCTGGAGAATCACAAGATGGCCAAAACTGATGCAGTGCAAACATTGCTGGGTTTGTCTTTTTGTATTTGTTTTAATGTGTTCTATGAAATTTCAGTTACATGTTGGATAATTTTATCTCTTGAGCTGAGAGAGAAAAGAAGTTGCCAATTTTTTTTTTTTTTTTTACCGATCAGAAGAGTACAACCAAGCTGGAATTATATACTCTTCAAAGAAAGCATTTAATGTGGTTAACTCACCTGACTTAAAACTGTGACAAGAACTGTATATATTTCCTTTGTAACTTTTATTGTTTTGCATTAGAACTCTGTGTAAGATCTTAATTTTTTATTTCTTCTCCAGGATGTTTTTTTTTTTTTTAATAACCTGTTCTGTGTTCTGGATGTATTTAACTGGTAATGTCCATGCTGTATCTGATGGAGGCATAACAGCTCACAAACAAGGTCACATGCCCTGTTTATCATCAGCCAGGCATGATGAGAAATGCATAGCTGGACATTTTAAGTTCTCCTAGATTTTCTACATAGTTCCAGTGTAGCAAAGACAATAGTGAAGAAGGGGAAGAAGAAATGAACAGTGATCATTCTAATAGATTCCATCAAGTTGAGTTTTAGGAAAAGGCTGGGAAAAAGTGCTAAAGTGGTAGTGAAATGCAAACTTGGAAGTAAAGATCTGGCAACTTTGAGGTGAGGTGAATGGAGGGAGGCACACCAGACAGTGAACAATAGTTTTGCTGAAACAGTGGAGAGTTGTGCTCAGCTGTGAAGGAAGACTAGTGTGATCATGTGATGTGGTTCTGTGGGTGTGCTGCTTGCAGGCATGCAAAGCTGTCCTGAGAGGTTTGGAATAAAGTGGCTTTGAGGTTGCTGCATATGTGAACTTCTTGTGTATCCATAGGGAGTGACATATTTGAATGGGTGAGATGATGCTTAGCATTTCTTCAATTTAAGTAAAAATAAATATGGAGAATCACCAGCATGTACATATACTGTTTACAGTGATGTGATGCTGAATAGTTTTGTGCAGTGAAAAACAGTGGAGGCTGGAAATAAAAGTAAGAGCTTTACTTTCCCACTACTCTAGTGTAAAGTCCATTTGCAGAATAGGTTTAAGTACACAACAGCATTTATTTCCACAAAAACTCAAGTTTTTTTCATCTTGATTTTTGGGTGTCACTTCAAGAACTTTATAAAGCAGAGTAAAATCTCTTGCAGGTGAAGATATTGCTGCCTAATTTCCTCTGAACCACTCTGTTGCAGAACAGGAAGGGATCAGGGTTAAATACTTGCAAGTTAAAAAACTTTGAAGGTTATTGAAGTTCCAAATTTACATAGTCTGATCTGTACTTAGATCTTTGACATTTTTTCTTCTTTCATTCTTTTTTTTTTCTTTTTTTTTTTTTTTTTTTTTCCTGGAGCTGAGAATTACTGAGTAGGTAGGTCAGCCAAGTTTTCTGCCTTATCTTCTCACCTTCTTTTTCCTGTTCTAATAATTTCCAGTTGGTATCAGTCCAAAGACTGGGCAGGTCTCAGAAGCCATCTGGTAAACTAGATGTAATTGGCTCAGTATTGTGAAGTCCTGAATTATAATAAATCCCAACTGTATGTTCTTATTAGAAGAACAAAGGAAACTGTAAAAAGAAGTGAAAATGGTAGAATATGTAGACACACAGTAGCAGACCTACCTCTCAAAGTTAATCTCTTTTTCTCCCTTTGATTTTTATTAAGCAGAATGTTCTTTCCTCGATTAGCTTTAGATTTAAATTTCATTATAGTTGCTTGTAAAGAAATGGATTCTGTGATTGCTGCATTTGCCTCCACTGTTGTGCACTCCATAAGTTCCTTGGGTTTATTTTTTTATCTGCTTCAGAATACAGAAACTGTAGAATTGCAAATTAGTTTTGAATGGAGATGTGTATATTACCAGATCTCATTAACTTCACTCTCTGGTTTGGTTAGCATATCTTTAAAAAAGTTCAGCTAAGGTTTTCAGTTTAGGGCAGCCATTGCCCATGAGCTTTTCTTCACCTTCAGGCACTAACTTCTCTTGTCCCCATTCCATGTCTACACATCCTGTAAAGGTTGTGTAGTGCAACAACTGTAGTGCAGTTGTCCTGTGAAGTTTTATTCTTTTTATTCTTAATCTTTTTGGGTTTTTCCTTAATTTTAATAAAATAAAGACCTGTATTTTAGCAACTGACGCTATTACACTATCTTAGTGGAGGGTTTTGAGTTCCTTATGCTTTGGGTATATACAGTTTAATTTGATCTTTTGATATTGGTTCATATGCTGAAGAATGTTCCATTAGGTCAAACAGTCATATAGATGGGGAAGTGCTAAATATCTCAATAAAGAAGTGGGTCTTCATACAAAATTTGTAGGCTGCATTCCAGAATACTGAGAGTTCCCTTCTCTCCAAACACACTTGTTAAAAGTTCTGCTACTTGGCCAAGATATTGAAACCCTCTGAGAAGGAAGGGAACAGTTTTTAGGAGGTTTGTTAAATTGCATTGCAGTAGTTTAACAGTAGTTGTGTAGAAAAATTCTAGGCAAACAATATAATTCTTTTGGTTTTTGATTGCAGTCTTTTTAAACACAGTGTGATAACAATTTCTTACCTACACACAGGCTCTGTTTGTAGCCTCTAAGCTGAAGATATTTGATCATCTGAAAGGTAAAGGTCCAATGAAGGCTGTGGATATTGCAAATGATGTTGGAACCTCTGTATGTGGAACTGAAAGACTCCTTGATGCATGTGCTTCTCTTGGATTACTGGAGAAAACACCACAAGGTGATTAATTTATCCTTTTTGCAACAGCATATGGTACTGAAAGACAGGCAGGAGTGGAAGAGATGGTTTTAAGGTCACAGGTTCTGACTTGATATTGTGGGTAAATTTGATTTGGGGCAGAGGGGGATGCATTGTTATTCCTTTGTTTTCATTATTAGTAGCTGGAATCATTTCATGTGGGGGAAAGCTTTATGTAATGAACACATTCAAGTCTCCTGTATGGAAACTAGATTGTTTTTGCTCTCTGGACATAATACTGTCCAAATTTCTAAGAAAAGGTTGCATGGACAGTCCCAGGAAACAGTGTAATGGCTGAGATGTGTCATCTGTACTTCAGTCACAACAGCCCCATGCAGCACTACAGGCTGGGGGAAAAGTGGCTGGAAAGCCACCCAGTGGAAAAGGACCTGGTGGTGTTTAAGAGCAGCCAAACATGAGCCAGTGTGTGCCCAGGTGGCCAAGAAGGCCAGTGACATCCTGGCCTGTATCAGCAATAGTGTGGCCAGCAGGACCAGGGCAGTGACTGTGCCCCTGTGCTCAGCACTGGTGAGGCCACAGCTTGAATCCTGTGGTCAGTTTTGAGCCGCTCATGACAAGAAAGAGGTGCTGCAGCATGTCCAGAGAAGGGTAATGGAGCTAATGAAGAGCCTGGAGCAAAAGTCTGATGAGGAGTGGCTGAGGCAGCTGGGGGTGTAAACCTGAAGAAAAGGAGGGTCAGAAGAGACCTTATTTTTCTCTACAACTATGTGTAAGGATGTTGTAGCCAGGTGGGAGATGGTCTCTTTTTACAAGTAACAAACAGCAGGGTAAGAGGAAACAGCCAGGGGAGATGTAGTTTGAATATTAGGAAAAGTTTCTTCCCTGAACGGATTGCCAAGCATTGGAACAGGCTGCCCAGGGAAGTGGCTGAGTGTTCCTGGAGGTATTTAAAAGGTGTGTAGGTGTGGTACTTGGGAACCTGGTTAAGTGGTGGACTTATCAGTGCCAAGTTAAAGGTTGTACTTGATAACCTTAGAAGGCTTTTCCATTGAAGTGATTCTGTGTTTCTATCTAAAATGATTGTCAAATTCCATTTTCTGCTGCAGCAGTGCTGTCAGTCTTCAGCAGAAGATCAGGCTTTTTATAGAGGAGAGTTCTGCAATGTGTCCCTCTTCGTGCTCCTAACTGGAGCAGTCCTTCAACGTGTATGTAAATGGGGGAATCAATATTAGGATTAACTTTTTCAGTCCACACTGTGTAATTGCAAGTTTCCATGTGCATCATTTATATAGTAAGACTTGAAAAGATTAAGTGTGAAGAAAAGGGAATAAAGTAGTCTTTTTAACTCTGTTTGAGGACATGACAAATGAAAAAGACCTAAAGACAAAATGTAATGGAGAAAGCTTGAATTCAGGGAACAAGCAACCATAATCTAAACAAAGAGGAACTTCTAATACTGTCCCTTGAATATTAGGTATCTAACTGAAGTAATCTGGTTTAAAATAATAATAATAATTTTAAAAATCAGTATGTATCTATATTTTCCTGCATCTAAATTCTTTTTTGACACTAAGTACTTGCTCCTTTAAGAATGACAAGACTGGCAGAATTAATTATTTTTGTGTGAAATTTTTAGTAATAAATCATTAGATCAGGATTTGCTAGTTATTTATGCAGGGAAACATGCCTTCAGATTTTAAATAACAGTTGCAAAGTACTGAAACAAAGCTGGTTACAACTGTGTTCTTCCCATAAGGTTACAGTAATACAGACTCAGCAAATACCTACCTGACCTCAGATGGTAAATACTCACTTCATGGCTACATTATCCATTCTAATGATCACCTTTGGCCTCTCTTCACAAACTTGGAGTCTGCTGTCAAAGAAGGGAGCAGGCAGAATCATCGAGCCTTTGGAAAGAAAGCAGATGATCTATTTAAGGTAATAGAAACTCTTATTAGTATCAAAATTAGCTTGAGGAGCCCAGAACTGATCTAGGGGCAGATGGAGACAGAGCTGTCTGAAGAAAGTTTGTCAGTCTCAGAAATGGTGGAAACACAGTGCAACTCACCAGTCTCAGACTTCTGTTCCCTTCAACTTTAGACTGTGAAGTAGTGGAGCAATCATAGAATCTGGTGGGAAATTGAGTGCTGTCAAAAATTGTCCAGAGGAAGTGTTGCTCATCCCACTGACACACTCTCAGAACAACCTCTGGGCCTGTTTAATTTACGTTTGTGTCTTTTTTTATAACACAGGTAGTACCTTACCACACATGTACTCCTTCCATATTGGATGCCAGTCAGTTGATACTGATGTACATACAGCTTAGGCTGTGCTGTGTAGTCAAAGCTGGTTTGTGTTGATGTAGTGGAGAAGGGATCTAATCTCCTTTATGAAGTTTTAGAGTTTTGTATAAGCTTCAGGCTGATACCTATTACTGATAAAATTGTAATCCTTCTGCCATCTGCTTCAATCTGTGACATTCCTTTCCCAATGCTAGCCCAGGTGGATGAGATCAGACTGGAGAATCATTTAGGATTGTAACTAGCCTAACTTGTCAATTACCCATCTGGTGAAGCAGGTTGAGAGGCATAAATATTTGTGCCTGTGTAAGCAGAGAGCTGGTAGTGTGAGCAGGAGAATGTCTTTGACAGCACTGCTGGCTTAAATTGTACTGCAGACTACATCCTGAGGTCCTTAATTTGTATTAAACTTCAAGATGGTGATGAAGGTCCTGAAGGAGATGTCTGCATCCCTCATGTAGAGTCAATGGAACAAAATAAGGGCTTCTGGAGACTTAAAAGCTCTGCTAGCCTCATGTTAGCACTAAAGTAACTGGAGGACAGAAGCTCCATTGGAAATCATTCAAAGGGTCTTTAAAGGGAGTTAAGATATTTTGCTTTAGGATAGCTGTTGCAGTAGATGCCTAAATTTATACACAAATTAAGTAGTTTAATGCATGTGAACTGGAGCTCATCCTTTGTTAAACACCTGGATTATCAACTTTGCTTGGGTGATGCTTGTGTCCAGTTTAGACCTGGGCTCCATATAAGTACAGGTTAGTATGTCTGAGCAGAATCTATGGGCTGCCTATGGCACTGTGCACACAACAGCCTGGAGATACTTCATTTCATGGTAGTTGCAAAGCCAGCCATAACTGGTGAAATCTGTATAAAAAGTGAAAGGGATTTGTGTGTATGTGTCCTTGAAAAGGTAAAGGCATGAAGTTCTGCTACTGAATGCTTGATTCTTCCCTAATCAAAAAAAGCAGAACCATCTTTAACATTTCTGATTTATGATACGATCCAATTATCTAGTTATTTTCTCATCATGGGAGAATAAATGTTTGAGTGAAATGAAAGCAATTTGTGAGGATATTAAGAAGGAGCACTAGAATTTTTCTTTCAGTCTCCTAAATCTGTCCTTTCAATATGTCTGTGTGATCAGAATTCTTGAGGGGATGCAAAGATCTCCTTATCACTACAGCAGAGGATTTGGATGAGCAAATAGTCAGTGGCACTTTTAACGGACCTTTTCATTTTGGGAATTCTGATGTTCTGATGTTTGAGAATTCTCACGTTCACCTACTGCCTTGGTTGTACGTAGTTTAACTAATGAAAATAAACTTTAATTACACTACTTTCCCCCCTTTTTAGGACTATTATCACAACCAGGAGGTAAAGCAACGTTTTATGGCTGCCATGCACAGCATTGCTCACCTGACAGCAAGAGATGTGGCTACAGCATTTGATCTTTCACAGTTTAAATCTGCTTGTGATTTAGGAGGTATTGCTTGTAATTGAACTTGTATACAAATTAAAGGGAAAAGTTTGATTTCAGTTCTGCATTTTATTACTTAAAAGACATGTATATTTTTTACTAGAACTGAGTAATATTATCTGCTGTTATTTTTCTGATATCGCAAGGTCAGGATAAAAGAACAGTGCAGCTAATTGAAAGCAGAGTTACCTAAATGGTATATGAATAGTTTAAGATAAGTGAAGGTGTGTCTCAATCAGTTACACAATTCAAGGCAGAAAAGAAGATCGTTGCTCAGGTGATACAGCATTGGGCTGGGAGTGCCATTTTCAGCAGTGTTGTTGCTCTCCTTAGGCACATCCAAGATTTTCAAAAGTAATGAAAGTAGTGAGCCACCACTACTGGCATGTCAAACTTGAAACACTGCACTGCTAAAACAAAAGTTTTTATTAGTTTCTAATGGGTTTGTTTTGTGTACTGTTGTAGTTATTAATATCTAAGATATCCACCAAAATGTTGAAGACCAATGATATACCTGAAGAAACGCTGCTTTTTAGTGTTCCTTTTTTTTTTTACTCTGTGCATGGAGCTGCACAGAGGAAGTACTATTACATAGGGAAAGATCCATTGAAGGAAGAATACTTTATTTAGTGCCTGGGGAGGTGGACAGCATCTCATAACCCAATAGTGGTACAACCGTTGCAACTTGTGCAGACTCCAAAATTTCATAATCTTTACTATTCTGGAGAGTATTTGTCAAATTTCATGTATCAGTGCTTTGTAATGCCTGCATTCCACAAGCTTTAAAACCTTGCTCTGTATCAACCAGGAAGTCCTGTTGCCCATGTTAGCTGTTGAGCTGTCTACCTCTGGTTCCGACTGGATGTCTCTATTTTAATGTTATATACAGCCTTGTCTTTAAAAATGGCTGCAAATTCTGGGAGAAAATACCTGATTTGATTTCTTTAAACTTTTAATAGGTTGCACCGGAGCTCTGGCTCATGAATTAGTACAAGTATACCCAAATCTCAAGGTCACAGTATTTGACCTTCCAGAAGTCATTTCGAATACCTCTTCCTTTCAGCCTTCAGGACAACACGCTGCTCCAGTGACATTTGTGTCAGGTAAATGTAGCACATGATCTTTTGTCTGATTTCTGTTATCCTTGAGCTCAGAACATGCTCTTTTGCTACTGTTACAACCCCAAACATATCTTAGTACAAGGCAATGTAAGTTCACCCATGCTAATGGGGACATTGTATTTTTCAAGACTGTGGGGGTAAAAAAAATGGTTGGAGAATATGGCTAATAGGTATGAATTAGTAATTTTTTGAATACCACTGGAAGTGGAGGCTGCATGTGCTTGTCTGAGGTATTTCATTTCTAGACAAGATCAGTATGGTGACTACAAAGACCTTTGTCTCCTTCTGTGCTTTAGATTTGCTCTCTATTTTTTTGTTACCTAATTCTTGCCTATGATCTGCTCTTTAACTACACTTTCCTTATCTGCAAATCAGGGCATACCTGTACCTGTTCATTCTTGTTGCTTTTGTACTCTGCTGAAGCGCCTTGTTCTTGCAGTACGTACTCTGTGGTTTCTGTAGGAATGTACTAACTCTGTTTTCCAACAGGTGACTTCTTCAAGGATAATCTTCCAGAAGCAGATCTTTACATCCTTTCTCGTGTTCTTCATGACTGGCCTGATGAGAAGATACATGTGCTGTTAAGCAAGGTATCAGCTGTTTGCAGACCAGGTACGTTTTTTTCATCTTGTGAGCCTAAACGTGCATGTTAATGTACCTTTAATGAGCACTGACTTTTCCTGATATGCAAACTAAACCTCCCCTGACCCAGCTTCATGCCATTTCCTTGAGTCCTGTCACTGGTCACAAGACTGAAGAGATCAGTACTTGCACCTCCATTACCCCTCATGAGGATGTTGAAGACCACAGTGAAGTCTTCCCTGAATCTCCTCCAGGCTGAACAAATGAAGTAACCTCAGCTGCTCCTTATAAGGCTTCCCCTCGAGACCCTTCACCATCTTTGTGGCCCTCCTTTGGATGGTCTCTAATCACCTAATATTTTATTTTTTAATATTGTAGTGCCCCAAACTGCACACAGTACTCAAGGCAAGGCTGTACCAGCACAGAGTAGAATGAGACAATCACCTGTGTAGTGATTTATTATCCTGTGCTTGATGGACCCCAGAACATGGTTGTCCCTTTGGACTGCTGAGCACACTGTTGACTCATATTCAGGCAGTATTAAAGATCAAAGAAGCCCAAAAGCAGAAAAGCCTGACCACTAAGATCATCTGATTCTTTAATGCAACTGTCGGTCTGAAGTTAGTTTGTTTCAGAGGAGAACACGCAAAATAAGACCTAGCCCATAAACTATAATCCTGATTATAAATTATGAAAGAAAATTTTGGATGACTGTCTTAATCTTATGCAAAGTTTGGGTTATGACAAATATTTACAGGAGTTGTCTGGTTCAAATGAAAACAAGGCTGAGTTTAAGAGCATAGGCAGGAAGTGATCTGAACTTCTAGAGACAGTGCTCTAAACTCTCCCTTGTTTTTAACAATTAAATTGTTGCTTCCAGGAAGAGATCACTGAAAGTAAACTCCTTTCACTGATTTCCCCTGAAAACCATTTAAAAAATCACTCTGATGGGACCTCTGTAACTGACTCAGAAAAAAACACTTAAGTTGAAGCTAAAAATACTTACACAGAACCACTCTGGTTGTTTTGGAAATGCAGGAAGTGCCTTGCTAGTGGCAGAAACTGTGCTTGATGAGCAGAAGATGCACCCTTCTGTAGCTGTGCTACAATCCCTCAGTATGACTGAAGGCAAGCAGAGAAGTGGCTCAGAGTATAAACAGCTACTGGAGAAATATGGATTCACAGATGTACAAATTAAGATCACAGGGAACTTATTAGATGCTGTTCTGTGCTTCAAGAAGGGTCTGTCACTGTAGAGTTCCCAGAAGCAATCTGGGATGCTGAATTTTCACCCCTTGTGCAATATACCCATCATCAACCAGCTGGTATTGGCAGCTGAGAATCATTGTGGCCCTTTCTCTGAAGCATAGTTGTTACAGGCCTTGGATACAAGTTGAAGTGCAGCTTCTGCCAGAGTGAATTATGTGCATTTTGAAAAGTGTCTGGGGCAGGCTGAAACTCCTGCATGTGAAGTACTTTAATGTCCAGTTCTTCTGCAGACTGTATTAAGCTTAGGCTTGGCATAGCTGTGTATGGCATGTCAAGTTAAAGCTGCAAGCTTGTACTGACTACATTAATACCTTAGTTTTCTTGGACCTTAAAATTAAAGACAATTCTCCCTCTGCAGTGTATTCAGTGATTACTACTAATTTTTATCAGAAATTAGAAGTTAATATTGTACCATCTTCCTGAATTTGGGGATGTTAGTCCTCTTTTTCGCTGCTGTGTGGGGTTTTACTGAAAAACATCCCATATATAGTCTTGTAAAGCACTTTTTCTACAAGCAAAAATGAAAACAGAACAAACCTTGAACTTGTTCCTACAACAGCTGTAACATCACAGACGAAGGAATTTCAGCAGCCTCTGGCCTCCAGCCACAGTAGGTACCTGCACAGGCTGCAGCTGAAAGCTGTTCATATTGTTTACTATCACTTCAGGGGTTTTCTGAATATGATTGAATGGCCATATATGCTTTTTGTCTCATTAACTGAGAGGAGTTTTAGGATTTATGTATAAAACCTTGTATGAAAACTTAAAAATAAAACTTTCTTCATGCTTCAGTCCTTAATTGGAGAAGTGCACGCTGTATCCAGTCTCTTCAAGTAATTTGTCACTAATGTTACCTCTCCTAATGTTTACTTCTTTCCTAATACTTCATTGATATTTATTTTTTTATTTTTAAAGTGTGGTGGAAGCCTCTCTGGAAATCAAAATTACACTTTCAAACAAGCTTTCTTCTCTCTCAGTTGTGAGTTTCTTGCCTGTCACTTGTACAGCAGTAGTCCAAATAAAACAGTGTGCAAGAGGCTGTACCAATACTGAATCACCAACCTCAGCAAATGAGAGAGGGTTAATGAGGAAAGTTGAGTTGCATCTGCCTGGATGTTACTTAATCAGGAGTTACTTTGCTCCTTGACCAATGGGTAAAGTGCCACAGTGACTCAACTCACTCAAGGAGACTCAAGGAGAAACAAGCTTCCTGCAGAGCATTTCAGGTGTACAAAATCAGGGAAATGTCAGATTTTACCACACTGGGGTTTTTAATTCTTAGCAGGTTTCTGTGCAGTATTCTATGAATGGAATTTTGACTGATCTCATCTGTAAAGATATTCAAAATAAATAAGGCCAAATGAATAAATTTAAAATGTTTCTTTTCCACATTAACATGAAGCTTGCTCTTATCTTAAAAGTTTTGTATGTTGAGAGAGACTTGTTCTGGCAATCAAATGTGTCTCATCTCGTAGTTATTCATGAAGTTCATAATGCTGTTCTTTAAGCTGCTCTAAGCTGTTTGAGTTAGAAACAATCAGATCCTAAAACTGGCACACCTGTAACTGTCACAGACTTTAAAACTGTGCCCCTAAGTACTATGCCTCTGACAGTAAAATTTGAATAGAATGTGTTTGGCTACCACCCAGCCTTCATCTACTCTGTGATTAAGGCACAATACTAAGCATTAGCACTTTGGGCATGGTGTCTGTGGTTATGTACCACAGCTTTGCACTCTCAGGATAATTAAGTGTTGGAGCAGGCACTCCAGGGAGGTTGTGGAATGTCTGTCCTTGGAGGCTTTTGTGCATGAAGCCAGCCCTGAAGAAGCTGAGCTAATTGCAGAGCTGCCCTGCTCTGAGTAGGAGGCTGGACTGGAGATCTGTTTCAGGCTCAGTGTTCTGCAATTCCTTGATGCAGCCCAGTCATCTGGGGAATTATAAGCGCATCTTACTAATATACAAAATGTTTTTCAGTTTCCTTGAATATCTTTTGCTGACTGGTAGAAGGAATGGATTTAATAGTCTAACACTGAAACGAATTTCTAAGCAATATGCACAACTGAGAAAAATTTTCCTGGCATGAAGAATGAGGGGGGTTAAGTTTTAAAACTTTTTGATGATTATTGAATGTCTGAGCTGTACAAGTTGGAACGGCTCTGAAGAGATTGTCTTAAAGGTCAGAAAGGTATGAATGTTATGCTGCACTTAATAATAAAATCACTATGAACTGCTGCTATTTTGATCTGAGTTGGTAAGGCTAAAAGGCAAGTAGGTATAGCAATGCTTTTATCAGTAGCCCTCTCTTGGGTTCCCTTTCCCCTCACAGGTCTGAATATGGAGAAGATAACTCTGTAAATCAGATCGTTTAAGCTCTGCTTTCATTCTTAGGGCAGTCCCACCACAAAGAATTTGAATCCTACAGAAATAACATACAGAGTGTATTGAACAGAAACATTGACTTCTCTGCTTCTGTAATGCTTGCCATCCACTCTTTTCTCTGCTTGGCATCATTTCAATATGAATGTGAAGCAGCAGTATATCCCAAAGAGATACAACTCTATTCCTGTCTTACTGTCTTCTATAGTCCTTGTGCCAAGTCTACAGAAGTCATCCCCTTTTCCCCTGAAAACAGAGACATGACTTGACTTGTGAGTGTTTGATCACTCCATACTGTGAAAGGGAATTTCCTGGGGTTTGTGAGAGGAGTGAATTATTCATTTAATAGTGGATTGGGCATTTAATAGCAGAGCAAATCCATAAATTATAAAGGAAATCACCCAAAGTCTTGTAGTTTGCACCTGTCTATATGCAGAAATTTTCTTTCCTGATAATGGATTAGAACTGTTGCATGCATTTGTTTTTAAATTAGGCTGTGCAATTTTGCTGGCTGAAATGGTGTTGGATGATGAAAAGAAGAACAGGAGCACAGCTCTGCTGCAGTCTTTGAACATGCTTGTGCAGACAGAGGGAAAGGAGAGAAGTGGCTGTGAATATCAAGTCTTGCTGGAACAACATGGATTCACAAATGTCAAAATCAGAATAACAGGAAATTTGTTAGACGTCATTCTCTGTGTTAAGACCTAGAAAGAAATGTATTAGTCTGGATGTCTTATACTTGTGTTTGATGTTTTGTAATTATCCAAATACATTCTCACCTTCCCATCAATACCATAAACAAGAAATGTAACAAGAAATGTCAGTTTTGTGGTATTACTTTTAAAAAGGGGGAAAGATTGCATTTATTTTAGACTTCAGGAGAATGATGCCAGGAGATTCTGTGGCTGCACAACACATGTAGGATACAAATGGTGTCATCAGCCCAATAGCAATATTCATGCTACTGAGAAATCACTGTTTCTTCATACTTGGGGAAATTAGAATAGTAGAGTTTTTAGACCAGCACACATTGCTTTGCCTGTTCCAGGAGGTTAATGTTGGTTTAATTTTAATGCTCCATCATCATCCATTTTAATATAATTTTATGTTACACCCTGTACTGTAAATAAACACTCCCTAATCGAGTCTGGAAACTGCTACTGCAATGGTGTAAGATTGGAAACAAGAACTGGAGCAGCAGCTTCCTGAGAGAGTCAAGACAGACTGCTCTGCTTTGAGAGAGGCTTCCAAAAAAAGGCAGTTATATAAAAGCACAAGTTTCCTCTATGATTATGTCGCAGGTTTTGGCATTGGCTAAAGTGTTAGTGCAGCCACTACGATTATTTACTCATTTCCTGCTGTGAGATAGGATTAGGAGGAAGGCCCAAACTTTAAAAGGTACAAAGAAAAACTTTATTAGTAGAAACTATAAGAAAAAAGAATAAAGCCCAGAATAAAACTTTTAGAACACTTCTCCTCCCCCCACAACTTATTTTCTTTCCTGCTGACAATGTACAGAAACAACTCAGTCAGTTTACCACCACAGACTGTAATTTGAGATTAAATGTAAGGGCACTGAGTTTGTTTCAAGAATATCATCCTACACCTTTTTAGCCCTACTTAATCTGTGAGCTCTTACAAAAGTGGATAGCAGAATATGACATAAGGAGGAAAAAAAAGGTGCAAAAACAGAAGAAAAAGCATGGTGATAGAGAAAAGGATTTTCTCCAGTCATATGCAGGTGAGCTCCCAAGGTGAACAGAAGATGACAACTACAGACCGAACAGTTTCCTGTTACAAGTTATGTGCCTTTTACTTTCATTTTTCACACTGACAATACTCAAGAATATAAAGTTCTCATCAAATCAATAGGAAATTGTATGGTGAAAAAAAAATCTCAGTCTTGCAGACAAGGTATTGTGCTAAGAGAGTATTAACATTCAGTTATAAGCTTTTTTAAAAGGAAAAAATACCACACTAAGTATGGTATGAATGTTCCACCTGAATGGATGTACCACAGCATTTCATAAATTATGTTCAAAATACTGTCTTGTAACCCCTATGTGCACAACCTCTGTGAGTACAGGAGTCACTTCAGTCTATCTGTATTATGATTTAGACGAGCACACAGTTTATTTTTGATCTTCTGGTATGCAGAAAAAAAGTATAGTGGCATATCTTGTACTAGAGGAGAGACAAAGGCTATGCCTGGCACATTTTCTTCTCACAACATGCCCTCTTGAGAGACATGCTCTCATTTTGAAATCGTACAAAGGACTTACATGTGTAAATAGTGGTTTCTGGCACCTCAGCTACTGTAACTTTGTGGTTCACCAGTCATCTGTTTAAAAAAAAAAGGTTTGGACTTATTTACTTTGGTTGGAATCATACACTAAAAGTGAAAGCAGGTGATGTGAACTAATGCCCTCCAGCTAGAATAATTTCAATACTTTTAGAAACAACATGTATGATTTCAGACAGAAGTTTGACAGGTTCAAAATATCAATTTCAGTATACAGTAAAATAAGCAAAGTTACTGATGGAAACCAGGCCTGTCTTGGTAGGGCCAGAGTGCTTGCTCTGACAGCCTGCAGAGGAGGTTTTTCAGCATCTAACTTCGAGTGCCCTTACAAGAAGCTGGAACCACCCCATCCTATTGTCCCACAGGAAACTGCAGCTAAATCCTTTGGTATTCTGTTGTCTTGGATCAGTTCAGTGACATACAGAAAAGTCCCATGATGTGACCCTTGGCTCTGGCAGTGCTAAGGAGGAGGTGGGAACAGAACTTGGGAACAAGGTTATGCCATGGATCAGCATTACCCAGAGGGTGGTGGGCATGGAGCAAAAACAACTGGTGCCTGGACAGTGCCTGAAATCTGCTCCCTTCCACCTGAGAGCTGCTGCTGCCCCATGGGGACCCTGTGCAGAAAGCTGTGTCTCCCTCCTAGATTGGCTTCCAGCAGTTGCCACAGAGGAGCCTCCTAGTTCACTTGCTTGTGCTGCTCATTGACTGCTGCCTGGGCCCACAGATCCACACACCAAAACCAGTGCTCCACCAGCTCACACTCAGCTTCACAGAATCAGAATCACAGAATCAGAGTCACAGAATTAGAATCACAGAATCAGTTATATAGGAAAAGAAACCTCAGATCATCAAGTACAACCTCTGACCCAAGACCCTACCAGCAGATCATAGCACCAAGTGCCACATCCACTCTTTCCTTAGACACACCAAAGGATGCTGACTCCACCACTTCCCTGGACACTCCATTCCAATGTCTCACCACCCCTCCTAATGTTCAACCTAACCCTCCCCTGGCACGGCTTAAGACTGTCTCTTGTCCTGTCGCTGTTTGCCTGAGAGAAGTGGCTGACCCTGACCTGGCTATAGCTTCCTTCCAGGGGGCTCTAGAGCGACAAGGTCACCCCTGAGCCTCCTTTCCTCCAGGCTGAACGACCCCAGCTCCCTCAGCCGCTCCTCACAGGACCTGTGCTCCAGACCCTTCACCAACTTCATTCCACTTATCTGGATCCACTCCAACACCTCAATGTCCTTCCTGGATTAAAGGGCCCAGAATGGGCACAGTACTCGAGGAGTGGCCTCACCAGCGCCGAGTGCAGGAGCAGGATTACTGTCCTGATCCTGATCAAAGCCAGGTTGGCACTGACTTTCCTGGCCGCCTGGGCACAGCCTGGCTCATGTCCGATGCTGTCCCTTTTACGCGGGGCAGTTTTCCAGCCAGTCTGCCACCAGCCCGTGGCGCTGCATGGGGTTGTTGTGACCCAAGTGCCTTTGGCATTTGGTCATGTTGAACCTCACACAACCAGCGCCCATGGATCCAGATCCCTCTGCGGAGCCTGCGTGCCGGGCGGTGCGGGCACCCGCTGGGCTGTGCAGGCTCGTGCGGGCGCTACTGCCAGCGGCAGCAAGCGATCGCGGGCAGCGCTTGGGAAAGCGACTGTGGTGGAGACAACTGTGTGAGCAGCGGGCTGCGCCGCAGGCTGGCGGCAGGGGCCGGGCAGGGGCCGGGAAGAAGGGGCCGCCGTGCCCGCAGCC
>JAOTQP010000001.1:34338990-34353541 GCA_026413545.1 Cichladusa arquata | reverse complement strand
GGCGCCGCAGCGGGGCGGAGTGCGAGGGAAAGGGCGGGGCGGGGCCCTATCGCCGCAAGCCCCGCCCCCGGAGCGGGCCGGCCAATGGGGCGGCGGGGGGCGTGGCCGACGCGGCCCGGCATTAAGCCCATGCGCGGGGGCGCTCCCGCCCTTTCGGCTTGAGCGGCAGCAGCGTTTCCCTCCCGGCGGCTCCGGCGCGGCGCGAACATGGCGGACCAGGCCATCTCCTTCCTCAAGGACTTTCTGGCGGGCGGCGTCGCCGCTGCCATCAGCAAGACCGCGGTGGCCCCCATCGAGCGGGTCAAGCTCTTGCTTCAGGTCAGCAGCGCGGGCGAGAGCGGGCAGCGCGGGCGGCGCCCGTCTCTGCCCCTGCGGCGCCGGGCGAGGACAGAGGGACGGACGGGGGCGGGGGCCGCGGGCAGCGCGGGACAAAGGGCGCGAGCGAGCGAGCCGGCGGCGGGCGGGAAGGTCACGTGGGCGGCGGCGGGGAAGCGAAGCCGGTTCCGCCGAGCGGGGCGGGGAGCGGAGAGAGGGCCGGGCCGGGCCGAGGGGGGCGGCCGCCGCTGTTGTCACTTCCTGCCACCGCCGCTGCCGGCGCCGAGGGCACGGCGGGGAGGGGAGGGCGCCGCTCTCCGCCGCCATCTTGGCGGCCTTCACGTGACGCGCGCCCGGGCCGCGATTGGGCGGCGGGCGGGGCGGGGTCGGGGCGCCGGCGGCGCGCGGGGCCCGGCGTGACCCGGCGCGCCCCAAGGTGACTCGAGTGACCTTCGCGGGGCTCCGCGCCCGGCCTGGGGCTGGCGGCTCCGCCTCGCACCCTGCCCCGCGGGCTGCCAGCTCTGTCGGCCTAACGCGCCTCTCTCAGGAGAGTCCCGTCCGTCAGCAAAGGCTCTCGCCTCTTTGTAGGCCCGATGTATTTGTCGTGGTGTATGTCTTACACTTGAGCTGGTACCTCACAGAATCAGTTAGATTGGTAAAGACTTCAGAGAGATGATGAAGCCCAGCCTAATGTCACCATTTAAACTGGACTGTGGCACTAAGTGCCACGTCCAGTCTTGAATACCTCCAGGGACGGCTGTTTCACTGCCTCTCTGGGCAGTTGATTACAACGTCTAATCACTTTTTGCCTGAAGAAATTCCTCCCCTAATTCACCCTAAACCTTCCTTGGCACGGCTTGAGGCTGTGTTCTCTTGCTGTGTTGCTAGTTGCCTGGGAGAAGAGGCTGGCCCCCACCTTGCTACATTTTCCCTTCAGGTATTTGTAGAGGAATTGCTCACAGCCGCCTGTTCTTGTTTTGGCAAGTCTCGATTTCCGAGAAAGCTTGGAAACAATTTTAAGGCTTTTTCTTAATAATACCAACAGTGACCATTGAAGATTAACAGTTTATAGTAGTTGCAGGTTTAAGCTCAGCTGCAGCACAAACCTGTCGAGGCAAGTGATCAATATTTGTATTTTTATCTGCAGGTGCAACACGCGAGCAAACAGATTGCTGCTGACAAGCAGTACAAGGGTATCATCGATTGTGTAGTGCGTATTCCAAAGGAACAAGGAGTGCTGTCATTCTGGCGAGGAAATTTGGCAAATGTCATCAGATACTTCCCAACTCAAGCTCTTAATTTTGCCTTCAAGGATAAGTATAAGCAGGTGTTTTTGGGAGGTGTAGACAAGCACACCCAGTTCTGGAGGTATTTTGCTGGTAACCTGGCATCTGGTGGTGCAGCTGGAGCCACTTCCCTCTGCTTTGTCTACCCCTTGGATTTTGCAAGAACCCGTTTGGCTGCTGATGTTGGAAAAGCTGGTGCAGACAGAGAATTCTCTGGTCTTGGGGACTGTCTAGTCAAAATCACCAAGTCTGATGGTGTGCGTGGCTTGTACCAGGGATTCAATGTCTCTGTCCAAGGCATCATCATCTATAGAGCTGCCTACTTTGGGATCTATGATACAGCAAAAGGTAATATTTCAGAGGGGACCTGAAAAACCTGTGTTTAGAACTGTGCTGTCTGGTTTTGGATAGGTGAAGGGCCACATTTGTGACACTGCTGTATACAAGGGGAAACTTGTGCATGAGTTGATGGCAGCAGCCTACTTACAAGTACTGATTTTGTACTTCAGACAGTTGCTCCTAAGGCCAGGGGAGTATGTTGGTGACGAGACATAGTTAGAATAATTTCTTTTTTGTTCAGTGCATGCTGAAATTACATTGGTTCCGTCCACACTTTGACCAGTCCAAGTGTGTTTAGCAGAATGGGATTAAGCAGTGCTTTTGCAAAGTAATTTTTAAGCTTGATATTTGGGCAAATAAACCATTGATGCTAGTTTGTGGTGTAATGTTATCCATATGTACAGTGACTTAGCTTAATGACATTTTTTGTATTAAAAGTGTAGTGAATAGTCAAGTCTTCTCATGCCAGTCTAAAAAGAATGCTTGTGCTTAAATGGTAATCTATTTTGGTTACTGAGAAGAAAGTCTTCTAGATACAGCTTCCATATGTTTAAAGTTTGTGAAGTGTTTTGCTGCAATTTTATTTAGAGTAGGGTCTACAATGTTTCATACTAATTCATCTAGTAAAATAGCTGTCATGCAGTGAGTGAGCCAGAGGAGGATTTGAAAGGTAAAAAGCTAATTACCTTTTTTGTTTCATTGCAGGCATGCTCCCAGATCCCAGAAACACTCACATTGTTATCAGTTGGATGATTGCCCAGACAGTGACTGCTGTGGCTGGCGTGGTTTCCTATCCTTTCGATACGGTGCGGCGTAGAATGATGATGCAGTCAGGACGCAAAGGAGGTAGGCTGTAAATCCGTGGAGCTGTTAATGCTGTTAAAACAGCATTAACAAGATGGAGTTCTTTTTTAATAATAGCCATCCTCACAGTTACATTCTGCTGTCCCATAAATCTCATTTATTACATTGTACTCAAATGAGGAAATGCAATAAGGCTCAACTTCAAATTGTCAGGATTTATGCTAAGGGCTTTTCATTATGGAACATGAAATAAATAAAAAAAAGTTTGCATTATCAGATTAAAAAAAAGGTATTAGAAGTCAGAATACTTCTAGTAAGTATTGTGTTACAGTCTTAAATTGTAGTTTGAGACATCACAAAGCAGTTAACTGAAACAGGGCAGTTTTTAAAATTATCTGAGATAAAATAGTAATTAAGAATAACTCTTTGCTCTTTCCCTGCAGCTGATATCATGTACTCTGGAACAATTGACTGCTGGCGGAAGATTGCAAGGGATGAAGGAGGAAAGGCCTTCTTCAAGGGTGCATGGTCCAATGTTCTCAGAGGCATGGGGGGTGCTTTCGTGCTTGTGCTGTACGATGAATTCAAGAAAGTAATTTAAACAGCCTAAATAGAATTGGAAATCAAGTTGAGCAGATCATGTAGAATAACTACCATTATGGACCATTGACCTTCAAGAAATTCCTGTGAGTCTTATTTATCGGAGCCAGATGATACTTCTAGATGGGGCTAGAAACTGACATAGAGGACTGATCCACTTCTCTCTAACACGCATGAAGACACTGAATCTGGCAATTCAGTGTGGCAGTTTTTCTTTACAGCAGTAAGGAATGAGTGGCGTTGGTTCTGGGTCCAAAGTTGTTAGGTCCAGTTTAGGCAGAAAAACATCATTTGCCTATGGATCAGTCTCCAGTTTCAAGTCCTATCTTCTAGGACCATAAAATTGTATTTGAAAGCATTTGCTAACAAATCATGTTCTTTTCCACTTGTACTGAAGCACTATGTACCATTTTGCACAGCTGAACATCTAGCAACTTTGTTCTTAAATTGGGGCATTCTGCTGTAAAACAATAAACATACTTACTCGGTCTGTGTTGAAATTATTACATAAAAGCTTTGGGAAAGCCTCTTGTATTTGAAAACTTGTTTCAGATAATGGGTCCTCTGATACCCTTACACTGCATTCTATAACAAAATAAGCTTTTTAAAAAAATTAATTAAATGTGAGATCTTTAAGAGAGGAGGGGTGGGGAAGCATGGATTATACTAATAGAAACCACTCCCATTCTTTGTGCCTGATAGTGTATGATGGGCTGCTGCAAGTGGCTTTTTGCATGATTCTTAGAAATTGATTTAATGCTTCTGTGATTTAAAATGTGTGGGGGAAGGAGGTGTTCAATTATAGTGCTAGGAAAACCCAAAGTACCAAGAACTGTCAGAGTAATACTTTTGCCCTTGGTAAAACAGCCTAAAATAAAAAATTTTTTCGTTAAATCGGTATGGAAAGCATCATGGCATCCATGCAAAAACCCAGGAACCCAGTAAATGCCCTCAACTTCTGAGTGACCTATGTATTGTATTGTTGCTGCTGGTTGGAAACGTTGATTGTGCCATTCAGGATACTGTTTGGCCTCAGCTGTAGCAGTGGTCAGTAGCTCTGGGGAAGGTTGAATCTAATCTGAAATGAGTTGCACTCTCATAGGTGAAGTTGAAGGGGTGTGGGGGAAGGGATGTGTGTGCTTCTGTGTAGCTGTAAAATAATAGATCAAAGTAGGTCAGCCTTCAGTATTAACTGGTTGATGTTTAGGGATGGTCAGAAGACCAGATTGAGTAATTTCTCTTAACTGCTCTTTGAGATAATATGATACCTATGTGCTGTTCTTCATATGTATATAGTCTTTTGGACTCTGTAATCTGCAAAGACATGGTAGAGGGACCAGTAGAGGAAAACAAGGTGTTAATCTTCAAAACATATAGAACTCCCTAGATCTTGAGAAAGGAAAAGTGTGTCATTGTGTGACTCAGTGAAGGCTGACTGAGCTGTCTTGAGTTCTTCTGTGCCTTCTGAGATTGCTGTTCAAGATGAAGTATTTAAATTACCTGCTTGGCTTTGGCTGGTTGTTACCTTCCTCTGGAGTGTACTTTACCTTCTTCCTTTCAGTGTTGCACAAGCACTGCTTTCAACATCTGTATGTGAATGTAAGGACATTACACAGCTACTTTGTACACAGGCTAATGGCAAACTTAATATACCTACTGCAAGTGGTTCTTACATCCTGTGTGGAAGTGGCAGCTCCCTGTGGTGTAGGCAGGTCATGTGGTGTAAACCCTGCCAATCAATTTGCTGGGGAGCAGGGAAAGACATTTTGTCTATATAAACACATTAATCAGGTTTCTTTCTGTATCAGTGCC
Source organism: Cichladusa arquata (assembly GCA_026413545.1). Taxonomy (NCBI): domain Eukaryota; kingdom Metazoa; phylum Chordata; class Aves; order Passeriformes; family Muscicapidae; genus Cichladusa; species Cichladusa arquata. The sequence continues at coordinate 34,348,385 of JAOTQP010000001.1, read as the reverse complement.
TTGCAAGGGTAGAGATCATGGGATACCTCCCTGTGAGTATTTGGCTCAAGCTTTGAGAAAGAAACCAAACATGATAGTTAATTCAGCAGCCCCTGACAGGGACAGGACTTACCCAATCTCCCCTTCAGGACAAGGTTTAACCAAAAGAAATAGGAAAAGAAACAAATGCAAGTGTAGGTGTTTAAGTGGAACTGCAATTTCCCTATGCTGTACATTCAATATGAACTAATTTGTGATGTTCAGGTTTTTATTTTTTTTAAATATACAGCTTCCCTTAGTCATGCAGCAGCGATTTCCAATGTGATGCAGTTTAGGGATGTAAGAGGCAAACAATAAATGAGACTTTTAAAAAAACCTATTTGTTCTGTCTTATTGAAACACTCTGAAATTCATTCATTTTGAAAAGTATGGACAGGAAAACATCTGCATTTGTAAAAGAAAATACTGGCATCTAAAGCTTATATTATTTTTAAAAGGCATTGGAAATAACATTTGCACCCTTTGAAGGGAGAAAATAAAATACACTTGTAAGGAAATTTTACATTTAGGATCTAGCTCTTAAATACTAGATTTTATTTTGTTTCTCAGAACTATTAGATTTTTTTGAAGGTTTTAGATGGTATTTGTGCATTGAGTACATAACACTGCACAGGATCACAGTGTTGCAGAGGTCTACTTAGAGTAGCAGTACTGAGCTCGTGAAATGGCTGATTGACACCATATTCGTAGTTATAATTTACAATTATGATTTTATTTTCCATTTTTGTCTTGTGTAAGGTTAATTGCATATATTGGGATAGTTTGGTGTTACTGATTGGAAGATCAAAGCAGATTCAAACACATTCTCAGTAGCTGGTTTGTGGGCATATAGAAATTACAGTAAAATAACTGGGCATATAAAAACTACAGTAAAATTACTGTGGCATTATACAAGAAGCCTGTCAGCCTGCAGGAAATCATTATAATGAAAGGAAAGAAGTTCCATAGTAATGACAGGAAGTAACAGCTTTATTCTGGATAAGAGGGCTTGTCTGACATTGTGAAGAACCTCTTAGCAAGGTTTAAGCACTCCAAAATAGGTGCTTGCAGAAAAGCTTAGTTGCCAGGCATTGTGGGTTTGAACAAAGGGAAAAGAACAAATTTTATTGATTTTTCTCCTTTTTTTTTTTTTCATCTGCTCCATTTTAAGTGGATTTTAAGAGGACAATTTTATAGGTGATTATATTTTCTTACAGGCTGATTTGAAGTACTTGTCACCAGGATCCATAATTTTCTTTCATGCTGGGGTATCAGGTGTATTTTTGGAAAGCTGGGTCATTCTTCAATTGTAGTTATTTCCTCAGCATGATGTTTTGTTCGTAGATTTACATATTCGGTCTAAAGAGAAAGAAAATTCTGTACCATGCAGTAAGCTAGAAGTTGCTGTTGGTATCATTCTGAACATTAGTTTCAGCAGTACCAGAGGCATCCCATCTTGGTCCTTTAATACTTAATAAATGATTAAAAGGCAGGAGAAAACAGTTTAAAGGACAGTAAAGGAATGTTTCAATATGTTTGATCAGTACTAGCTGTCAGCAGGAGGAAGAACAGATGCTGATTTAGACACTGGACAACCTAATCTGAGAAAATAGAAGGAATTTATTTATTAAGTCAGTATTGCCTGAATTTTTCACATATAAGCATTAGATTAAAAAAAAGGGATAGTACTGGTGGGGGGAAAAGGTTAAAAAAGCAAGCTTGCTGTCGTACTGAGGGGACTTTTTTTCTCTGGGAAAGCTGAAGAATGGGTAAAGCACTGCAAGGCTTTGTGGTCATGGTGTTTTGGGCTGCTTTACTGTTCTCCAAGAAAAACAGTGTGTGTCTTGCAAGTTGTTGGGATATATTTAACTCCAGGCAAGAGCAATAAAACTCAATATTGGTGAGAAAAGCATATGAGGGGAGAATGAAAGTCATTGATCTGCAATAAGATGAGCAAAATAAAATGGACTAGAGGAGTGCAAGTTGTCTGATGCACTAAATTATTTGGTTGGTAGGATCTTAAATAAAATTGGGAGTTCTTTAACATGGGTGTTTTAAGAATGCAGTGCAGAAAGTTACGTTTTTTAAATCATGAGCTTTTCCAGCAATCTAGGGAAAGTATTGTGTAATAGGAGAAAAGGATGAGAAAATGTGAAAGGTTGCTGAGTAAATAGGGGCAAAATGAGGTGATGCAAGCTTTAAAAAGGTGTGATTACCATAGGATATTGCAGGTTTCAAAACAGCTAATAAATCCATTAGCACTAAATGTCAGGGAGATTGTTTGGTATTCAGTGGAGGAGAGCTTGTGTAAATGTACTTTTTGTACTTTGTTATTATTTTAATAACTTTGAAGAATTACAATACTCAATCAGTGTTAAAAGTACTGAGTTTGGAGAGAAGAGGTAAAATAAAATTAGGTTTTAAGAGTAGATCAAACATGTCAGAATCATGAGAATTATCTTCACAGTGCTGGTTGGCAAGTGTGAGGTAACAACATGAGGGCTTCACTTAAGCCTGGCAGCTGCTGCTGCTGCATTGCTCCCTGCATGGAAGTGTCTGTGCCACAGTTTACAGACCTCACCCACAAAGGCTCTGAGTTTCTGTGGAGTGGTTAAGAGTGTGTTTGGTAGTATGCACACAGGAATTTGGAAGCCACTCAAGTTTAGGAAAAGCAAGCAATCAGTATGCAGTTTTCCAAAAACTGCTTGTTGTTTTCCTAGAAATTATTATTTAATGTGATGGACTGTGGACTGCTGCTGCTGTGCAGCCTGGTAGGTAGTGACATACCAGGTGTTTATGACTTAAGGTGTATGAGGAAACCTAAGTCACATCCTACCTGCTCTCTATGAAAGCCAAAGGTGCTAGGACCAAAGACAAATTAATCAGGGCAACAAGCTCTGATATATAATTTTGGGATATAATTACCAAAAGTAGAGGGTTTTAGTAGTCAGAGATTTGGGGATTCTTTGTAAATGATTGAAGGAAAATTTATGTGTCACTTTTGTAATCCTCATTGGTATTGCCCACTGAATTTTAGGCAATTAAAGACTAACCTGATTTATTGACTTCAAGTATGTTTTTGCTTTAGCCAGCTGAGCTCTCCTCTCACTATGCAGTCACCATACAAACCACTGGTCAAATGGATGGATTTGAGAAGCATGAATGGTTTGAGGCCTGGTTGTCATGTTGTGGGCAGAAAGACAGAAGAGTTGCTTGCTGTTGACAGTGTGCAGGTGTGTAAGATAGTGTAAACAGGAAAGGAATAAGGTAAAAAGTAATGGATTTTAAGTGCATTAAACTAAGCTATTAAAAAGGCTTTTTAAAAGGAACTCTAAATAAACACACAGAATAGGCTGCACAGGGATGCTATAGTATATTTATACAATTTGCACAAAACATTGAAATTGCTAACCCTGTGTTGAAGAAGGGGAAGGTTAGTTTAACTGAAGTCTTTCCAGCCCTGTTGATTTGCACTGAGTGTGACAGGATTTTTACATGGGTATAGGTCAGGCTTATGAAATATATATTCACATTAGATTATGACCATTGATGTTTGAAAATGCTAATGGAAAATGTATCCTCACTTAGGTTATTTTTAAAGTATGAACAGCAACCTTGCAGAAAAGCTGATATACAGAAAAATTATGGGTCTCAGTAAAAGTGAAAACTCTGGTCCTAAAATATGTCTGCAAATACCTTCAGGACAATCTTTTGTTTTAGTGTTGGCATAGAGCATTTCAGGTTTCAAAGCAGCATAGCTTGCATGACAAAATTTGTTTCAGACCAAATATTAACTCTTACTTTTATAAGTACTTCTAGTCTTTGGCCTGTTGTGATTTGTAGTTAACAAATTTGATTGAATTGAGAAGAAATCATACCTGGATATCTTCATCAGTTAATGCCTTGAATTTATCTCCTGGTTGTGGTATGGGAGGAAATAAGTTCTTGAAACTGCAGTACCTGTAGAAAAGGTAGAAAGGGTAGAAAAGGGGAATGTGGAGAAATTGAAAATACTGCTAATATAACTTAAACAAACATTTTGTCTTGTAACTTAAGGAAATTTTTTACTTTCAAGATTGAATATCTGTTGCTCTATAAATTAAATGAGAAATAAAATATTTTCAGTGGAATAACTGATGGGTAACTATTATTACATTTACACTTAGCATTTGGGTTATTAGAATTCTGTGATTAGAATCACAGTAAATATGTTATTAATAAATTACTTCGAGTAAATCATGTGACATAATTTTCACCTCTGAGTGAGAAATTTTATCAAAGAACAATACATTAATTTGGATTCCCTCTTGTCAGTACTGTATACAGCCAATGGCTTCAAAGCAACCTGGATGTTAAATGCTTAAAAGTAAGAACAAGAAATCTTTTGTCGGGTTTGGTAGATTCAATCACTTGATAACTTCAACATCATGTCCCCCTTTTCCACTTAGTGATTTTGCATGCCAAAGGGACATCCACAGCAATCCTGGTGGTAATTGTTCATGACACTGATAATCAGATTATTTAAATTTGCAGGTAGGAAAGAGGAGGCTGGAGGAATGTGTTTCATATAGATAATACTCTGTCAGTGGTGTCTACTGAAAAGAGGTTGATTTACCTTTTGAAAAGACAATACAGGAGAAGTGTAATTGAGATTGTTCCAAGTGCAATCAGAAATAAAATCACAAAAATAAAGTAATCTTTCCCTTCACCTGAAACAGCCAAGAGAAATATTTTAGCATGTTAGAAAGTTACCTTTGTGCCTATATGATGAAATGAATGTGAATTTCACTACATTTTTTTTAATATCCTGAAGGACTTCAACTCGACTTCTTTATAGAATTTTGCCCAAAAATGCAAATGGACTTGATACATTTTAAACCTTTTCAAATATTTAAAATTTAAAAAGTTAAAATTTAGAGAATTTTTTTAAAAATCTGGGAAAAGAGAAGAATAAGCAGTTGCAGAACAATCAATATAGCAAAATTAGTGGAAAAGGTGAAAAGAAAGATGCAGAAGGAAGGGGATGATTTTCATGGTAAAAACTTAAGAGAACTGAGAGGCAGCCTCATCACAGCAGACCAAAGCAAGAGTGGGTCTGTCTCAGTCTGTTTCTGTAGTCCTGGCATCTGAGTAACTGCTGCCTTCACAATCCCAGCTAATCAAAGGCTCTGCTGCCACAGTATTGGAGCTACTCCTCCACATTAATGAAATCCAGTTCTTTCCATGTAATTGGGTAAAAATTAAGAATTTATTCATTTCTGTGACCGTGAGGAAGAAAGGCAAGCAAACAAGTTAATACTAAAAAAAAAATAAATAAAAATCATAGTCTTACCAAACTCAATGGGTTCACTCCATTCCCCCCAGTTTGAGCTCACAAGACAGTTGTTTCCACGTGCTCTGATTTTCAGAGTGTATCTTTTTTTCTCATTGTAATCTTGGAATTCATATCTTTCATTACTTACCTAAAAGGAAAATGATCAGACTCTACCTTTCACCTCATAAACAAATATTAAAGTTTGTGAGTAAACTTCCTAATACTGTTTCTATAAAAAAAATTATTTGTATGATTTTTTTAGATATGTACTATCTTGCCAGCAAAACTCTCTGGTTTTTTAAGGTTAAATTTCTTTTTTTGCCTTTGATTTCTTTTATTATGCTTTATGGACACTTTTTTTTGTGTGTATGTGTGTCCATGTTTGTGGACGAGGAAGAAAAATCTGAAGAAATCTGAAGAAAAATCTAAAGAAATCTGAAAGACACAAAGTAGAAATTTGAGAATTACCCTGTAAGCTCTCCTTACAACCTGCATGGGGATTAAACAGGCATGGATGGTGTCTGTCATTGCTAAAAAGGTTTAACGTTCTTGAGATAATGCAATAACAGATATATAATGTTTGGCCTCATGATACTTTATATGAGGTTTGGAATCTGTCAAACCCTTCCAAGACTTAGAAGACCACTAATTGTTTGAGGGAAGACTGACAGTATTTATTAAATTCCCTAGGTTTTGAAGATTGTTGAACTCCCTTTGCCACCTGTCCTGAGCTATCAGTGGCATTATTCCAATGAGAAAGAGTGTTTCAGATTTTTAGTAAGCAAAACATCACATCTGTCATGAACAAAATCTATTTGTGCAATAGATGCAATGTATGAAGTTTTGTGAAATGCATGGAAAACTTTGCATACCCCATCCAAAAGGGATGTATTAAGTTTATGCTTAAAGATATCACAGGAACATATTTTTCTGAGTTCTTACTGCTACACTGCTACAAAACCTGTAGTTCTAGAAGTAAGTGTATTTTCTGTAATGATATTTATATGCTTAACTAGGCAAAAGCACAAATTTGTATGTGACAAGAATACTCACATGAAGAAGCTTTTTCTCTTCTTTGGGCTCATCCTGCAAAACAAAGACAAATCTTCATTTTTATTATTTTCTTATCAATCAAATATTTCTCTATTTTGTTCTCACTTTCTTGCTTTTGAGGATAACAAGTTATTTTAAACTGAAAAATCAATCAGATATTATTCTCCAGTAATGTCTCAGAATAACAGCATTTTATTCAGAGTTTTGTCTTATTTAGCAGTAGATGTGAGAAGCTGTATTTGCCACTAAGAGTATTGCATTATATATATATGAATTCTCATCCATATCCAAATTACTCAAGCAATCACATCATCCTACAAACACAGCAGATCTGGAAGCTGTGATTTCACAATAGTTTGATAACCTGGGGCAGAAAATCGATAGCAAATTTACCCTCCTTCCAGTCAAAGTCTCTGTTAGACTTATCCATGCCCAGGGGGTTTCTGTGAAGAGCTACTTACACATCCTATGCAACAAAAATTTAATTAACTGAAGTCAAACATTGACCTGGATCAAAGAACCTGAAAATTGTGAAGGAAAGAATAGGTTCAAAAATGAGTGAACAAATTCAACAGAGACTTTTAGCAATGATCTCAGAGAGCACTGAAAAGCTGGAGCCCTGGAAACATCTATCATGTGTAATATCAGGATAGCCAGCATTGTGGAAAAGTCAGAAAGGTGTATGGGAAGGAATGTCTCATTACAGAAAACACACCCACAGTGTGTTTTGCACTGAAAAGCAGACTGGCATTTCCCCATCACTTGTTGTCAGCTGAGTGCTTTCAGCTTAGGACATGATGGAAGTTGTCAGCCTGCACTGGGAATGAGCAGGATGTAAATTTTGAGTTGCTTAAACTCTAGATACGTAGTGCTGCTTTAGCTGCCTTACCTCTGTTGGCCCCTTCTCCTGAAAGGTGTAGGTTCTATCTGCCATCTCCATGTCAGCACTTCTGGTACCTTCAGCACCTCAAGGGCTGTGAGGCACCTACTGCTCCACAGCAGGGAGCCCTAATGTGCACTGACCCTTAGGAGATATTTGTGCTCCTGGGCAGACACCTACATTAAGGTGTCTCAGTCTAGGAGATTAATTTCCTACCTGAATGTAGAAATCTGCACTGAACCCCACCAATTCTGATTGTGGCACAGAAACAAGAGTTAACATGTATTGCCTTCAAATAAATGTTTTGACAATATTGCTATGTTGTGATCTATATCTTTATGTAAAACTTTGTAAGTATTTCACACAAGATCTTACTGTCAAATTATACCAACCAGCTAGAAAGCTGCATGTACTGCAATTACTTTTTGTACCAATAGATACCAAGGTAGATACTATTAAAGCCTGAAAGATAAAAAACAATCCAAACAGCCTGCAAGCTGTTGGTCTTGTTTTTAATAAACAAATGAGATTTAATGATGTGTTGCTTTATTGCAGTTGTATATTTATGTTTAACCCTTAGCTGATCTTTCCTGTAATGGTCTTGTGGCTGAGCAGTTGCTACCATGGTAAGCTTCTGAGCTGCAAAAGTTCATGAGAGGTGGCATATGAGATAGCAAAACTGTGGCAGGAGGACACTACAGCTTATGAGAGAAAAATTAACAAATAAAGAAGTCAGAAATTTACCCATTAGAGATATGCATAGCATAGGTACAGTACCGAAGGCAAACCAAGCAATTGTTTTTACCTTATTTTGTATGCTAATTTCATACTTAAAACACCCTGCATCTTCCTCACGACTTGAAAGGGGTGGATGCCACGTAATTATGCAATCTGCTGAACCTCTGGGGCAATCAGCAATGACATTTAATGGAGCAGTGAGTATTTCTGGGAAAAAATGGAATAATTAATATAGACATTCAGTAAACAGCTGCAACTCATGCCTTCACAGCAAAATGCATGTGAAGGTGAGGCAGGTGATGTACAACTGTGTGCTGCTGGTGCTAACTGAACTTATCTGGTAAAGAGCAGTAAAATCCCTTACCAAAACTTGAGAATATATCACTGCAGGTTTTGGACACCTGAAATCAATGAGGTTTGTGTAAAGAAAAGGTAGGAAAGATTTTGTGTAATTCAGTAGTGCAATTAGCAGGGTGCCATTTTCTTCTACATCTGTTTTCCAACCACACATTGACAATGCAAGTTTCCACAGGAAAAAGGAAAGAAGGTTTTGGATGTGTGGTATTATTCATGATGCATTCAAGGCATGTGAATTGCAGTGCCTGTAATATAGTTGGCTCAGTGTGGCCTGATTTGTCTTGGAGTTTGAACACCTAAATCACAGAGGTACCCACATATTTTACTAACACAGTCCTAATTTGGAAGCTGAACCTTCACTCTGGTTTTAGGACATGTAGCTCTTGTGGCTCTCAGAGAGGTGTGAGATTAAGGGATGGTAAAATAAGCCCTTAAGAAAGGTGGCATTGAAAACCTAACCATTGTGTTTCATTACTTGGAATCCACGACTATGTCCACACCTCTTCTCTCAGCAGTTTTTTTCAGGCTGCCTCTGCCTTTGCTTGGTTTAGGCAAGTTTTGGAGATATATTCTGTCAACTGTTGGAAGCAGTCTGCCCGTCAGTGCAGGGTCCTGCAACAGCTACAGACTTTGTTTTAATCTGCTTTTCAGAGAAAAAAATCCCCACTTCCTGATTTTATAAAGCAGTAATAAAATAAAATGTTCAATTGCTTACCAATTTTATACAGGTCAATGTACTCATCATAGAACTGGATCAGGGAGTCTTTGCTAGACCCATTCACCAGGAAGTAAGCTTCTTCAAGCCCTATTCTCACATTTTGGAAGATACATCCCATATTTCTGAAATTTTCATCTTTAATGTAAAGCTCGCATTCCATCTCTTCTTCATCTCTGCATACAGCAAAGTATTTTAGTTAAACATGGGCACTGTGATGTGCTGAATGAGAATTCAGAATTTCCTGGACCAAACAGACCTACTTACCTTGACTCCTGCCAGTAGAGAAAATATTGTGTGTCTGCTGGAGCATCCCTTCC
>JAOTQP010000001.1:34321160-34338890 GCA_026413545.1 Cichladusa arquata | reverse complement strand
CCTGGACCAAACAGACCTACTTACCTTGACTCCTGCCAGTAGAGAAAATATTGTGTGTCTGCTGGAGCATCCCTTCCTGCCTGCCATGTGCAGTTCATGAAGAAGATGTTATAAATCACACAGGAGAAGTTTTCAATAGCTGACCCATTCATGCCTGCAAACACAGGAATATCCATGATGAGGAAAAATCATGTGACTCCTCCAAGCTGGAGGATCATGGCACACACTTGGGTATGTTAGATACCTGTAAGCCCAGCTAGTTATTGCTTGGGTTAGGAATGACAACCGAGAGAAAACTCTACTCTCATTCCTCTTTAACTGCCTCTGAACTGTTAAACCTGTCAGTAAGTGAAGCATTCCACATGTAGAGGAAGGCACATTGCCTTTTAATACCATCCATGCTGCTACAGACAGAATTATTTGTCCTTTTGCAATTAATGCCCAGCAATCCACTCCTGACGTGTTTACACAGGATTAAAAAACCAGAATTTTAAAATTAAAGCTAGACTTTTTTCTGCTCTTCAGTCAAGCAGGCTTCTCCTTAGATCTTTCCATGTTCATGTGGGTGACAGTGACTTGTTCTTTTGCTTTTCTGGAGCACACTGGAATGGGAACCTCGTTTCTTTTGAAAGTCCCTCGTGGCTGGGCTGTGCAGGCATGCTCTGCTCTCTTCTCTTTCAACCACTGACTCCAGCCCTCTCCAGTGCCCAGTGAAGAGGGCAACCTTATGGAAGGACAAGGGAATCTTCTGGGGAAGCTGCACACTTGGAAGGTAGGGCCAGCTGTGGGGGGTAACACCAAAGTTTTGTGTGTCCTGGTTTGTATTTTGAGGGTCACCATGAGTGTTTCTGCTGTCAAGTCTACAGGAAGAGAAGAGCAGCGAGCATTTTCTCTGCCCAGACATGAGAAAGCTGCTAATCCATCACCTCTGTCATGTCTGAAATACCCCTGTTGCACACAGCTGCTGCAGCACTGGTGGCTGGGGAATTTTAATGGAGAACTCTGAACTGAGGAGGAGGGGGAAAATGGATCACAACAAACTCACCAACAGCCTGGCAGAAAAGCATTCAAATAAATAAGTACTAACATCTTAATCTGTAACAGCCAGAAGAGTTATTTGAATCCACCCTTAATCCACTGTAGTTTATTGGCATTTTGGAGCCTTAGTATAAAAGAGAATAATGCAATTATGGATACATTTGTAGTAATAAATTTCTTGCAGAGTGATGGACACATTTATTACAGAACAAATAATTTTAACAGATCGGAAAAAAAGGTTTTTTAATAGAAAATATAGCAGTTATTACTGTGTAATTGTTTTCTAAGGCAATGTTTAGCTTTGAAAGATTGCAAATGGATAAAACCTTAGCCTGACAATATGCATTACCTCCAGGGAGAAAGCTGCACTGTTTTGAGATATTTGTGTTTGGCACTTCAATGTTGAAGAATACCCCTTTGTGCAGAGGCTTTTGTAGTTCCTCTCGAAAGCTGCATAGTGGACTATCCACCTGAAAAGAGAACATGCTGATATTTTGCTGCTCTGCTTTTCCTCTTTTGATGTTAGATGAGCCTGGCTATGGAAGTGCAACTCAGGAATACAATGCCATGTATAGGTATGTTTTTGGCTTAAGAGCTATCTCTCTCCTTTAGCACGCAAGGGTGATCTAGAATGGAACTGAGGGGTGAAAAACATAACTCCACAAAAAGCTTTGCAGCTCAGGAGTTGGATACTACACTAGTGTGCAACTATTTTAGGAGACTAATAGTAGCTCAGTGGCATAACAGAAGACGGCTGTTACATAGGGGAACCACAAAGCAATTTAATCAAAGGATTAAGCAAAACAAAAGTCCTCATCTGACCTGTCCAGGGGTTAAAAACGTCTGTGGTGTTATACATATAATCATCAATAAAGATGTGATGTATTTCTAAGGCCCCTACTTTGCTAGGCTGAATAAGCCATCTCTATCTCTGTATTTTTCTCTTTGGATAATGTGGGTTTATAACATAACCTGTGCTACAGGCATGATCCACTTTACTAGGAAACAAGTGAAGAACTTAAGATAACCATAATCCATGGCAGTGTTTCTGGTTTGTTTTTTTTTTTTTTTGGTAGGAGGGGTCTCCTGCTCTGTCTCTTTAAAGTCTCTAGAAATTTCACTTAATCTCACAGCCCCTTTTTGCAGCAGCTACATCCCTACTCAGGATTCGACAGAGCTGCAGTTCAGGCTATCCCATTCTTTCTGCTTTGGTGTCAGAATTTCAATTCTTTAGTTTGCATTGGGTGCTTATCTCACAGTAAATGTGCCCTGGCGTGGCTGATGGCTTTCCACAGCCCCTAAGAGATCAGGCAAACATGTCAGATGTTATCTGTAACATTAACTTTTTCCAAAGCAAGTGAAATTGATAAAAGTTACAATTATTTATCCCAATGAAGAGCAGATTTACCTCTATGCCTATACGTTCCATGTCACTGTCCACGATGGTACATTTGTACTCAGAGAAATTCCTGCTGCTCTCCCAGGACAGTTCCATTTTTCTCCAGTCCACACTCACATTTGTAATAGGTGATTCCTGTGCATCTGCTGAAAGGGTTGCAGCATAAGTTCAGTAAGGATATGCTATTGCTTTTGTTGAGTGCAGAGGGTAGTGTCTGTCAGGCTTAAGATAACAATTTCCAGTTTCATTGCAAGTATCTCTGATAAATGAAGAGTTCAACCTTGTTTCTCAGATTATATCTGCAAAAAGATACTTACACTCCATACACTGGAAATCAGCATGCAAGGGATGAAATAGCATCATATACCACCAAATCATACAAATGAGTCCAAGAGTATCAAACATATTTCCTTTTCTGGAAAGAGATAGTGGAACCTTCAGAAAGAAAAAGGAAAAGATAAGAAAAAAAAAAAAGGAAAGGAAAGGAAAATCATGTTGACATGTGTTTTTGTTTTGCAAAACTTAAATTTTTAAAAATATTCTTTAGAAAAGCCAAGCAGAGGGTGTGTTTCAGGATGTCTGGCAGGCACCTCTTCTTTGAAAGAACTGAATAACCATGATACTGCCTATAACAAAGTGGTTTGAGATAAAGAGGCCGCAGACTCTCATGATGATAAATACACTCACTGTATTCAGTGCAGAGACCATGGCTTACAATTACTTTTTCCCACGTATACCATCAGATACATCCTGTGAACATCACAGTGCTGTGCTTTGTATCAGTAGCTAGAATGGTGTTGGTCACACACCAGTGTTTTGGCTGTTGCTGAGCAGAGCTGGCACAGCATCAGGGCTGTCTCTCCCACCCCATCCCACCAACCCTGCAGAGGCTGGTGGGACAGGGGTGAGCCAGAGGCTGGGAGGGAGCATGGCCAGGACAGCTGACCCCCACTGATAGGGATATCATCTGGTGTCATGTTCATCAATAAAACCTGGGGGAAGGAAGCATTGGGGTGGGATGAGGCATTTCTTGTCCAGACATTTGACTTCCAAAGCAACTGCTATGTGTACTGCAGCCCCCTGTCCCAGGGAGTGGCTGGATATTTTCTGCTGAGGGGAAGTAGAAAATAAGGAAGAGGAGTGAGAGAGAAGCTTGGTGGGCAGCGGGTGGCCAGCCAAGTTCAGGGCACCACAGTATTTTTTCCTGTTTGCTATCACAAATGGGTCTCCACTTTTCAAACTACATAACTCCCACTGTTAGAGGTTTCCATCCATACAGAACAGTCTACTTCAAATTTTTGCTTGTTTCAGTGTCAGAAACCAAGGAGTCAGATGTTCCAGATCACTGTAGGCAATTTAAATTACTGAGGAAGTGTGAGTACCTGCAAAAGGGCAGGTTCATTCATGTGGTATGGAGAACTGAGCAAAGCTAGTCAAACACTGGCATCAGCCCTTGTCAAATATTTCTCACCTTATGTAAAAATTTCTTTTTTCCAAGGAGGTTAAAACTCTTTAGAAAAGATTTCTACTCCCAGTTTTTTTTTTCCCTACATGAAGAATCAGCTCTGATTAAATTTTTGTTTGCTTCAGCATTGTCTTGCTAGCAGGTGGTACTAAGCATAAATCGAAAACTGAATTAAATTCTTACAAACTCAAGAAAAAGAGAAACGTGCTAATATTTTATTGCTAGTCAACCCTTCTAAATTAATTTTATGGTCACTTCAGAATGTTGATTTCAAACTAACACCATTTGTGGTGAAAGCAAAAACCCACCCCGATGTTCCAAGCAAATCATTCTGTATTTTGATAATTTCAGAAGGCATGTCACATTTCCTGGAAACTGGCTTGATGTGACATACCCATTATGATCCCCAGGATTCAAGCTGGGCCAGGACACCGTGCTGGGGTTGCAATAGAGGCAGACTCTTCACTTAACCTGCATATCTCTTGCAGCATCCATATTTGTAAATCATCATTCTACAGTAAGGATGTGGCCAAAGCTGCTGCGAAGTGATACAGAAGAATCTCAAGTACAAACAGTATGGAGAACTGGCCATGAAACGCTCTGTGAGATATTGGTCTCAATAGTTATTTCCACTTTCCCACGCTCTCAGGGACCTCCCCAGTAATGCACATGAGAACCTTGAGAAGTTGTCCTTCTAGTCAGCCTCTTAATCATATTTTTAGTCATTATGGCCCTTCTGTTAAGTCACCCAACATTTTCCCTTTCCTTTCCTCATCTTATGTTCCTTTTCTAGCCATTTGTTTTCCTATTCTTTGGCAATTGTCTGCTCACTTTTCCTTTATTTTAATTTCATTTTTCTTGAGATCTCTCTCTCTCTGTTCTGATTGCTCCTGTGCTTTCAAAATCTCCCTCAGGTTTCCTATATGTGACTGCAGCCCCTTCATGCCTTCTCATGGAAATACTCATCTGGGACACTGCCACAGGAATCATCCTCAGCCCTGTGTGCTTAGAAAAGTGTTTGCTGGCATCATTGTCTCCCCACTCTGGGCATTTCATTGAGCATGCAGTGGGAACAGCAGGGCCTGTAAGCATTCACCTTCCTCATAAGAAATGACCATTCCAGATGAATGCCCCAACACATAGCCAGGTCCTCTGTTTTTTCTCTTCCTGCAGGCAGGATGAGTGATAGAGGAGCTGTGGTGAGCCCTAAGCCATTTAGCTGAGCAATCCAAGCCTTCTGCACATGGCCAAACCAGTGGATCCAGCATCGTATTTTTAGGAATTTTCTGCCTCCAGGACCTCCACCCTCTCCCAGACTGGTCTTCTGCAGACAGGTATGGTAAAGCTCTCTCTGTTCTGAAGACACCTGGGTATTGAAGGTGCCAGAAGGAACACTTATGTCAAAATGATTGTGAGTGTCATTTGGAGGATCAGAGCAGAAGAACCATACATATTCTGCTGTAAACATTATTTCCTCGTATTTCACAAAAATAGGTGGTAAAATAGAATTTATTAGGATGAAAGTGCCCAAACTGGATTATTTTTTCTGCCTTGCTTCTTTCCTCTGTCTCCCCTGGCCAGCCTCAGAAGTGTTCCTCTACCCTGCTACATATGGGAGAGCCCCAGGGAGTACTCAAGCACCTGATTTCCACATCCCTCAACTCTTATTTTACTCCCTAGCTCGCTCCAGGTCAGTTTGTTATAAGCCAAATCTATCCACCTTATCAATGTGTCAGAAGTAAAATACAGTCAGGTAGTCTGTAGTGGTTTCTACAGAAAGCATGCACAAAATACTGACTTAAGCATTGCCAATTCTTATCCTCTATTGTCCTTGCTCTTAGGCTGTGAGTGCAGAATGGTACCAGAATATGTCACCTGAGACCAGTGACTTATTTGCTTCAGGGTCTCTGGAAAAATTACTCCTGCCTATGACACACTTCCAGAAATAAAACTTTGTATTTTACTCATAGGGTAATGTGAGGATAAACTGGTACATTGGCTAAGCCTTCCTGGAAGCACTAAAATAGAAAGAGGAACTTTACAATGCATACCAGGCAAGGAAATATTACTATCAAATTGCTGCCTAAATACAACTATTTCAGTTTTTAGATCAGTATTCTGACTCCTGGAGAGGATACAAAACTGGGGAAGTGGGTGATATGTGACTATTTTGCTTCAGAGGGAGCTGAGGAAGCTGGAGAAATGGGATGACAGGAATCTTTTGGAATTCAGCAAAGGAAGGTGCTGAGTCCTGTGCTTGGGGACTGGCACCTGTCCTGGCTGAGGCTGAGATCCACCTGGAAAGCAATTCTGCAAAGACAGCACAGGCTGACCACGGGCCAACAGTGAGCCCTTGCAGAACAGATCAAAGGCATGAGGCATGAGTGCTGCCAGTGGGTCAAGGGAGGTGTTCCTGAGTGCTGGGTCTTGTTCTGGGATCCCCAGAAAAAGAAAGATATGGAGCTACTGGAGGGAGTCCAGCAAAGATGATTAAGGGCTCTGAGATATGAGAAGAGGCTGAGAAATCTGGGATTGCTGATCCCACAGAGATGAGGGCTCAGTGGGATGTTATCCATGTGTACAAATACCCAACTGTGGGGAATGAAAAAGAGCCAGACCCTGCTCAGTGGTGACAGTGACTGGATAAGAAGCAAAGGGCAAAACCTGAAATAATGGAAATTTAATTTAAACACAAGGAAACACCTTTTACTGTGAGGTAGTCAACTACTTGAACAGGTTTTCCAGGAAAGCTTTGAAGTCTCCAGTGTTGGACAAAGCCTTGTGAAACCTGCTGTAGCTGACCCTGCTCTAAGCAAGGCTTGGGATAGGAAAATTTCCAGAAGTGCCTTCCAGCCTCAACCATCCCATGACTTTTGAAAAATAGATGTCAGATTAAAAATGTCAAAATAGTGCAATAGATATCATAGACATTTCATAATCTTCCTTGGATCTTGCAGAAATCTTTAGAAATTTTGCATATACACATTTCTACTTTTAATCAAATAGGCAAAAGAATCCTCAAAATTTTCTCAGGAATTCCTTAAACTCAAAGGACACTAATCTAGATTTTGTACATGTGCAAGTATGACTGTGCCTAACTTAATTCCTGGCAAATATTTGTATCCTGCAAAAAAATCAACACACAACATAGAGAGACATACCTCCTCTTGAAAAACTCTCCTCTTTTATCTTGTTTGATTTTGGATCACAGCAACAAGGACTCTTTAACATGCACTTGTAGTCACATGCAGAAATCTGTATGTGCTTTGCTCTGCCAGTTAGCTTTGTTTTATGCATGACAGTATTAAGCAACAAGTGCTGCAAGTTAGGAAGCTGCTCAGTTTATCATTTCCCTTGTTGCTTTTGAGCTTCCTTAAGTTTCCTGATTGGCAGATGTTAACAACTTCACATGAAGAGATCATGCAACTAACTCTTCCTTCCTGTTATGTCAGATGAGCTAAGCATTAATAGTCACAATATGCAAACACATTACCAAAAATACATAAATACTCAGGGGAATCAGAGTATGTCAATATGCTCATAGAAATACTGCTTCTATAAATGAACAGATTTTCATAAATAATAGGTTCTGGAGATAACAGCACTGCTGTGTGACTAGTCCATGTTTAAAGTGACTGCCTGTATATGTCAACTATGGCCCTGCACAAGCCCAGGTTCTCCTTTAAGTAAGATCAGCCCTTAGCAGGTATATACAAACAGCCAAAAAATTCTGTCTTGTATATTTGCAGGCAAAGAAATGCTAAGGAAAATACCAGACCCAAATTTCTGAACTTACTCACTGCCCAACTATAGGTTGTTTTGGTTTGGTTCATCTTAGGCTACAATATCAAGTTAGGTGAAAAAGTGTCTGACTGCAGAAATTAAAAGAAAATGTCCAAAGCATTTACTGAATAACATAATGGCACATTTGCAAAAATCTTTGCAATCATGTAAATATGAGGGGCATAATCCATTTTGTTTGCTTTAACTTCCACCAACTTAGGATGTGGCTCTGACTCTTAGTCACTTTCCCATTTGTTTTACATGACATCTGACATGCAGTTATGTAATCTGCATGTAATGGATTTCTTTTTTCTTTTTCTCCAGCTGTTCTTGGATGTTTTCAGCAAGCAGGATTTCAGTTAACCCCTACCTTCCACTCTCAACACAGGCACAATAGCAGGAAGGTGAATGTGTATGTGCTCAGATCCTCCAACTGCTACTTCACAGACTTCAAATTTTAAATGTCTTTGCTTTTCAGTCTACTCTGCTCAGTCTTGTCCAGCTTTACCCAGTGATTCTTACTAGAAGGACATGTTAATATTGTTCTCTTTTTCAAATCATTGGGTGAAAAAACTAGGTAAGCGAAACGAGTAACAGCTTAGTCACAGCACGTGAGGCAGGGCTCAGCTGCAGAATTTTGTCACTAGAACCACATAGTGGCATTGGCTCAGTCCTTGTCAATTTTTTCAGTACCTTGAGAACAGGACATGTGATTTCAAATCTTCTACTCACTAAAGGACTTAATTTACTTATTCTATGTAGCCTAAAAGAAACACATCCAATACATGTGTAGTCACAGTTCAGTGTGATCTGAAATTATCTATCCATCAAATATGCTCTACTTGGGCACCACCACACACCTCAGTGACCACTGCCACCTTGAGTAACTTTTCTGAAGCATCATCTTTCCATGTCACACATATTTGTGATGCAAAGTGTGTGTCAGTGTGCCTGACTGATTTTGATGAGAGGATTTGCATGCTGTTGTGATGGGATGTCTGGCGAGGTTCTAGGTGATGTGAAGGTGGCAATTACAGTATCACCTGACAAGCACCTTCAAGCTGCCCAAACACCGGCTGAATTAGTTTTAACTGATCCATTTGTAAGCCATATGAGGAGTGGCTCACCATCCCGGGAAGTGTCCAAGAAATGGCTGGATGTGGCACTGAGTTGCATGGCTTAGTTGAAGAGATGGTAGTGTTAGGTCAAAGGTTGGACTCAATGATTTTTGAGGTATTTTTCAACCTTAATCGTTCTGTGATTCAACGATTTTGAACTGTGACCTGGAGTAATTTACCAGGTTTCTGTCTGTAATACCTTTCCTGAATCTGTTAAGTATGTTATCCTTTGCTGGGAGAAAGCAGGAAACAAATGAGGAGCTTGTTTAGGTTCTATTTAACAAGACCCCAATGCTATCTCTTGAGTGTCTTGATACTGTTTTTATTATACTTGACTATTCCCTTCCTCACACTGAGCCACTGAATGGCTGCTCACAGCTCATGGCTAGGTTTTGGTGGACTGGAGCCAAACTACGCCTCACTCTGGTGTGTTTGCCCCAGAGGAGAATTACTGCACAAGGTTCTATAAACCAGTGCAGTCTGTTACAACCTCATCACTCTTTTAGCAAGTTATTGTGAGCATTTCCACTCTGACCACTGCTGCATACTGGGAAAAACACAAAAATGGTTTACAAGTGTGTCCAGCATGAATTCAGCCTCTTTTAGAAATTTGCTGTGTTGTTCTGACCTGCTGCAAAAAGCTTCCCAGGTGAGTCTTTGACCGAAAGGTAATCATTAACTGTGTCAAAGGCAGTAGGTGTGCCAAGAGCTGTTTGTGTTCAGCTGTGGTATAAGCTGGGGAAAGTACAGCTCTGGAAGGCTCCCCAGCACTGGAACATGTCCAGGAACAACTGTTCCCAGCATTAGTTTGGCCAGGATTTACAAGTAATGTCCTGAACAGCTCCTGGACATAGTCCAGAGGTTAGCTCAGGCCAGGGCTAATTTCTAAAGGTAGTTTGCATTTGTCCACCTTATTTAGGGGTTTAAGAAAGTATGTCTGAACTCTTATGTGTAAATTGGCCCCTGTGCAAGAAAATAGTCACAGGAATGTTTAGTCTAATAACAAAACATCTATCAAACAGCAACGTTCAAATGCTTAGTGTAAAAATCTGAGCGAATCTCATTTTTCTATCTCATTGCCCATGCGTACTTGAAGAGCTCCAAAAAAACTTCTAGTATGAATTGGCCCATTTTTGACAGTAGAACAATGGAATTCAGACATCAGAATTTTTAAAATTACACTCATCTCAATAAATTAATTGTTAATCTTTTTAATATGAGACAGGAAACCAATTATTTTTCCTTAAGATTAAAATGTAACTAAAACTTCTTGAATAAACTGTTTCAATCATATTTACAAAAGAGAAGATATCCAGTAAGGAGAACTTATCCAAACAGTTAAAATTAGCCAAAACTAAAAGCAAATACAAAAAGATTGCATGTGAGGTATCATTCTCTCTTGGCTGCATCACTGTTTTCTACAAGAAAAAAAAAAGAAATTGAAGAAAGCCTATTATATTATTCCAGGCTTTCCACAGGGATACACAGCTGTCTAAGAAATGCACTTTCAGACTCCTCCATTTTTCTTGGTTATCTCCCCATGTCAGCAACTAATACTATCTCTTCATTTTCAGATGTTATTGACTGAATTTTGCTCTCCATCAGCTGAAAGGAAAATAAAAACTTCCATCAGTTTTATACATAATGTTAGGTTAGCCTCTACTTATGCACAATCCTGAGAGTATTTTGCCTGTTTTTGCTGTGTGTGACCACCTGTGCACCCCTGAGACTGGAATGGGAGAAACCCCATGGTTCTGGAAGAGCACTGCATTTGACTTGCCTTAAAGAACTCACTTGCTGATTATTTTTTTTTTATTCAGAATATGGCAAAGAGAAGAATGATCCTCGGTAATAAGTTCCTTATTATTTAAAAATTTAGCCAGTGGAGTTCTGTGTGTATTTCGCACATTTAATATAAAAATAAAAAGAGAATATACCTCTGGATTTGTATCAGCCTGTGTAAAAAAAGCAGGTTTTGGTCCTGGGATCTGTGGAAATGCTGCCTTCCAACAGCCAGTTCTGGAAACCAAAATGTATTGAATACAAAATTAAAATTGAATAACCTAACGTGAAAACACCATTGCACCTTTGAAACAGCTCTTATCTTCCTCTTCAGTCTTATACCTAAGATCCAACACAGAATGAACACGTCAGGAAAACATTAATAATTCGGATGGTAATAGATACATTTTTGATTAAAGATTTACTAGCAGTAAATTTCCTTCTTTAATAGAAAAAGAAAATTGTCCTGCTATGTCACTACAAACAGTGAAAAATGGGGGTAAAAATGTTAACAAGTTGAGAGCTGTATCTTCTCTGAATTACTGTATATTTCTATGCAAAGTTCATCATATAGCAGAATATACTCTTTCTTTCTAATTCTGTTTCTTACCACTTATGTGGCTTATTTTACCTATCCTACAGAGACATCACCTTATTTGTCTAAAAACCTTAGGTGCTACACACACACAGAAAAAATAAGTGTATAAATTGAGTTTACCTTTTGCAGAAAAAGATTGTGATGGTTGCCAATAAGGGTGTTGCAACCCCAAGTAAAATCCATACAGAAGAAGATATAATTTCCTCATTTCCTGAAAGGGAAACATTCACAAATTAGTAGTAATAGTAGTAGTAGTAGTCATATGAGGAATAGATCATAGAATTACAGGACATAGAATAGTTTGGGTTGGAAGTGACCTTTAGAGATCATCTAATTCCAGCCACTCTGCCACAGGCAGGGATGCCTTCCTCTAGCAGATTGCTTAGAGCCCCAACCTGGCTTTGAACACTTTCAGGGATGGGCCATCCACAACCTCTCTGGGCAACCTGTGCCGGTGCCTGACCACTCTCACAGTGAAGAATTTCTTCCTAAAATCTAATGTAAATCTACACCCTTTCAGTTTAAAGCCATTCCCCCTTGAACTATAACTACATGTCCTTGCACAAAGTCCCTCTCCATCTCTCTTGTAGCCCCTTCAGGTACTAGATGAGTGCATCAGGGTGTCTCTGGAGCCTTCTCTTTTCCAGGTAGAACAACCCAAACTTTCTCAGACTGTGAGAGGTGCTTCAGCCCTCTGGTCCTCCTTGTGACCCTCCTCTGGACTCATCCAACAGCTCAATGCCCCTCCTGTGCTGGGGACCCCAGAGCTGGATGCAGCACTGCAGGTGGGGTCTCACCAGAGCAGAGCAGAGGGGCAGAGTCTCCTCCTTGCCCTGCTGCCCACACTGTTCTGGATGCAGCCCAGGACATGTTTGGCTTTCTGGGCTGAGTGCACATTGCTGGGTCATGTTCAGCCTCTCATCCACCGAGTCCTTCTCAGCAAAGCTGCTTTTCTTCAATTGAAGGTCAATTCCTTCCCCCACCAGACTCTATTGACACCAGCAGTTGCCCTGACCCAGGTGCAGCACCTTGAACTCAGCCTTGTTGAACTTCATGCTGTGTCAAACATCTGCTGTGGTGACTGACTGTGCTGAATGTCAGTCTGAAAGTTTTTGCTTGGTATAAAAATGGATTCTGTTTTTTATCACTTTAGCAGAAATGTCTGGTGGGAAGAATTAACATTGATCCTATTTGTTCACTCTCTGCAGTAACAGGAGCCCACTACAGCTGCAACGGTGTAATTTTTATGTTTCTTCCAGTGTTAGAATGTTAAGAAGTCGATTAAGTCTCTTCCTACTCTTCTCTGTGGTGTGAAGCAAAACATTTGCCAATCCTTGTATCTGTAGGTGTGGGACAATGTGTGAGGTAGACAGGACATCACTGGGGAAGAGTAGCCCAGGACATGGGTTTGTTCTTACCAAACTCAACAGGTGCACTCCATTCCCCCCAGGCTGGGTTCACGAAGCAGGCACTGCCAGCTGCTCTCATTCTCAAGATATATTTTTTTCTTGTGTTGGATCTTAGATATACATTACTATTTTCCCCTTCCTAAAACACACACAAAAAAAAAAAAAAAAAAACCAAAAACACCAAAAAAACCAAAAAAAAACTGTGTGGCTTTCCTTTGTTCCATGGCTGTGTTGACAATATGCATGTGCAACCAGTGAAACTTTCAAGAGGCTATGAAAGCATTGCTTATTAAAGAAGACTGATGTTACAGAGAAAAAGAAAATAATTATTATTATTTGTATAATATATACGCAAATATGTATCTCAAAAATAACCTGACACTCATTCAACTTTTTACATTTAGAAGCATTTCATCTTTTACATTATAAAAGCATAACCTGTGATTTCTTATGATATGGTTTGATTTACTGATAATTTCCCTAAGCACATAGAGAGGTAGAAAAACCTCTCGAACCATCTCATTTTAGTGATTTGAGGAATAAGGTGTCTGTGCACCTGCCTCAGTCTCTGCATTATGAATTTTCAGAAAAAGCATAACTTTCTTGCCAAACCTAAGTAGATGACTGCAATACTTAGTGCTACCAGAAATTACTCTACTCTTGCTCTTGGAGACTTTTGCACAGAGGTGGGATGTGCAAGATGCACTGATTAAAAGGAGGTGTAGCATACCTGGATGACAGCCTCCATCCCAAAAGGGCTTTGTGGTCTGTTTTTCATTAAAAAAATTGAATTCCTAGGAGATACTTTATCTTTTCCCTGCTGTCAGTGATGTGTAACTTCAAAGTCTGTTCCAAATATTTTAAAAGGAGAGTGGACAATATAATGAAAAATGGGAGACTTTTCAAAAACCTTACAGAAAAACAATAAAGTTCTGCCCCTGAAAGTATAATAAATTAAATATGCCACGATGATTTAGCAGTTTGATGCATTCATGAAATCCATAAATAAGGTTCCCATAAAGTATATGACACTGAGCACATACTGATTTAAAGGTATTTGCATACTATTTACTTTTCACAGTTGACAATGAAATGAACATGTATTGCTGATTAATAGAACAGACTTACTTGTATGGAAGTATATATGGGTTTTCCTTTAAGATTATCCTGTAAATTGAAAGAAAAAATAAAGCAACTAACTTTATCACTGCTTGTTTTATGTTTCAATAATATTTAATTTTTATCTACTGTACCATTTTTCTGCATTCTCTTTCTTATGTACCTCATGGTTTGTTTGGAAGACGTAGTGATTTTTCTAACATTTAGTATCTAATATCTAATTCATCTACAATGCCAATTTTATATAATTATTAATTCTGCTATGGAAAGATATTTGTTTTCCTTGTCATCACAGTTGAGATACAAATTTTATTTCAGATTGAAACACAAGACTAGACAACGCCAGCTCCCTCAGCCACTCCCCATAAAACTTGTGCTCCAGACCCCTCATCAGCTTAGCTGCTCTTCTCTGGACACACTTGAATGTTCCATTCTGGTGTGCAGAAAATCAGGCAAGTGTTCCAGGTGAGCATGGCAGGACATGAAGATTGAGTCTGAATTTAGAGACTAAAGGGAATTATACAAAAGGTAGAAGAAGGGATTTGAGGGGAATACAGACATCATCTGCACACAGAGGAATGGAGTCAAGACTAGTGAGGAAGATGAATACAAGAAAGTTTTTTATGAGTTCATTGACAACAAGAGAGGCTATGGAGAAAGCAGGCCTGTTGATTACTGAATTGGGTGAATAAAAAACATAAGGGAGGTAGAGGTATTTGGTGCCTTTTCAGCTCAGTTTTCCCTGCTAAGTTTTGCCTTTGGTTTTCTCAGATATCCTGATCTATAAAGCCTTAGCAAAAAACATCACTGAAGAAGAAAATTTTTTCAAACATGAAAAAGTGTGATTGAAATTATGTTACTCACGGTATTATCCTCTTTCAATTTCTTTCCTTTTTTTACTCTCAATGCAAGAAACTTCAATTGTGAAAAGTAAAGTTTAAAGGCTGACTATAATACATTTGTTGGTCATAGTGTATTGGTAAAAAACCCACAAGTTTAGACCTGTCAGTGAT
Source organism: Cichladusa arquata (assembly GCA_026413545.1). NCBI lineage: Eukaryota > Metazoa > Chordata > Aves > Passeriformes > Muscicapidae > Cichladusa > Cichladusa arquata. Next base: position 34,324,166 of record JAOTQP010000001.1, on the reverse strand, counting down.
AAAGCAATAAATTTGGCAGAAGAAATTTTTATGGGTAAGTCTTCCAAAGATATGTTTATAGTTGCATCTTATAAATGTCAAAGGAACTTACACTGCTCAATTGCTGGAATAATTGCTGCACCTTGACATAATTACCTTGGTGAAAACTGCTTATGATGATGAAAAAAGTCAGAAAATTCAGACAAGATGTGAATTGAGTATTCTTTATAAAATGAGTATTACATATATTGAAAGTTATTTAAAAGTATGTATTGCTTTACTGCAACAGACTTTTATTCCAATGTCAGACAGAGTTTTCAATAATGTCTCTTTGTTACAGCAGGCAAGGGATTCAGAGAAGTAATGCTATTTCATGGCAGTTAGCTGGGCTTGCAGAAAGACTCATCTGTGAAACAGTAAGCCAAACACAGACTAAGAAATTCCAAATTTCAGATACCTAGGGAGTGCCTTCAATCAGCCACTAAGTAGGTGGCCAAATCTGGTTGTAGTTCAGGAAGATTTTTCCTTTGTAGTCTCTGTCTGCCACCCTGTGGCCTTCTAATGCAATTCTGCTGCAGTGTTTTACATCTGCTCTTGCCGAAAGTCTTGTGAAGTCGAGGTCACCCCACCACTAACCTGTCCTTGATCACACTGCCTTTCTGCTTCCTCTCACATTTATTTTCTTTCTGTTTGTCATTATAAATCTTCAACTTTTGGACCAACAGGTGTGACGCTTATATCTGGGTAAGCTATTTGCATTTCATACATGGAGAAATTTTATTCACTTCTATTAACTGAAAATTGTTAAGGAAGTGCCCAGCTCTGCCCTTCCACAGAGATCCAGTCTCCACAGGAAAGACTTCAATCCAGGGCAACTCCAACAAGTTTTAGTGAAAGAAGTGCCTTTTCTAAGTGCTGTAACAGACAAAGCTGTGGTGTGTTTGAATGTTGATTAACCATGCTTCTCCTCCTGGACATCCAGTGTATCTCCAGCAGTGTCTTACTCAAAGAGGCAGGGATTAAAAAATAAAAATGGGGCAGTATGGAATAGCAGGATTTGGTATGGGCCTGAAAAGTGCAGTCACAAAGGAGTAAAGTGCTATGTATGGGGAAGGTTGCATCATAGAAGAGAGACTTATCATATTTTCACTTGTGTATTGATAAACGTAAATATATAATTAAAGCTTAAGGGAGGACTTCCTTACCTTATACTTTATGTTAATTTCATATTTAAAACACTTATCTTTGTTAGAATGACTTATTTGGGGTCGTTGCCATTGAATCATGCAATCATTTTTAATTTCATCACAGTTGACTGTAATATTTGATGGAGGCATGAGCTTTTCTGAAATGATATAACCAAGAATTCAAATAATTAAAATCACTTGATCTCTTTTTGATTTGATGAAAGAGGGTGAAATTGCAAGTAACACCTCTATGAAGAAAGATACTAGTTTGTACCTATTTTTGTTAGGACCTATTAGAAATAGTTGAAAGACTAAGTTTTATAAATCATGTACACAGGATCATAGAAAAAAAAAAAAGGACTAAGACAGGGAACAAGATATAGCAGCATACAAAAAACCAATCCCCTCCATTCCCTTTTCCAGAGGAATAAGGTAGAATACTGTCTTCTTTTTAAGAGAATGTTTGTTACTGCAGATGAACTAGCTGCTGCTATCCCTAAAGGAAGAAATTGAAAGATCTATGTTTTTCTCTAAGCCTCCTCACAATGCTTCTGTGACATGAAGGTGGTGCCTTCAATGTGAACTATGCACTTTTTATTCCCTCCTTGTAAAAGAAAGGCAAATTTAAGAAAGACGCTCAATTTTTAGTAGTCTAGACAACTTCATGTATTGCCCATCACTTCACCACTGTAGGCAAAAGTATGAGGGCCTTTATATTTTGATCATTGCCAATGACTCGATTATTGGAACAGCAAAAGACAGTCACTCATGGCAGAAAGGGTGACAAAAGGCTGATAAAGTTTAATATCAACTAGAATGCTACTTTACATCAGTCTTTAGGGACAGCCTGGCCTGTTTGTGATGGGCTATTTGGTCAAAGAGCAATCTTGTTATATCTGCCATGAGTGACATTACAGCTTAATTTCTTCTTATAGAATGAAGCCTTTTTTGTTTAATCTTTTGGCACAATACCAGGACCCGTGTGACATTTCCAGTGAGACTTTGCTGCAGTAACAGTAACTGCACAGGATGCTTTCAAGCACAGCACCACATGTGCTGTATGTTATACATGTCTTAATTCATTTACTCCAGGGTATGGTGTCCGGTGTGTCATCCCCACTGGCAATGAAAAGCAGAAATCAGTGCTCAGATAAACTTCTAATAAGTGTCCTCTCTCCTCTATTGAATGGTATTTGGCCATCACTGAAAGGGCAGCAGGGGAAAGTACAGTTTTTAAAGTCTTATGGACCTTGCTCGAGAAAAACCTAAAACTCATAAGGGTAGATTGCTAAAGAATCTGAGACAGAACACAAGTGTGGAGCTTTCCTATTTAATTCCCCTCTTTGTCTTCTGCTTGGAGAATAGGTTTTCTTGAGGAAGCTACAGTCTCTTACTCTCAACTCTAGGTGAGACAGGGTACATGGCTCCTTCTCAGGATAAATGCCCTATTATTTTCATACAATAATTAAATTATTTTTATTCAATAGTAAAAATAAAGCTGAAATAAATTATTTACTTACCAATTTTATACAGGTCAATGTGCTCATCATAGGACTGGATCAGGGAGTCTTTGCTAGACCCATTCACCAGGAAGTAAGCTTCTTCAAGCCCTATGCTCACGTTTTGGAAGATACATCCTGTATTTCTGAAATTTTCATCTTTGATGTAAAGCTCACATTCCATCTGATTGTCCTCTCTGCATACAGCAAAGTATTTTAGTTAAACATGGGCACTGTGATGTGCTGAATGAGAATTTGGAATTCCCTGGACCAAACAGACCTACTTACCTTGACTCCTGCCAGTAGAGAAAATATTGTGTGTCTGCTGGAGCATCCCTTCC
>JAOTQP010000001.1:34287381-34319290 GCA_026413545.1 Cichladusa arquata | reverse complement strand
CCCCCCCCCCCCCCCCCCCCCACCCCCCCCCCAAAAAAAAAAAAAGAACGAAAAAAAATGAAAAAGAACTGACCTCACTTCTGCTCACATGCAGTACTAAAAACATAGAGTAAGGCATGGAAAAAGAGCCAATATATTACGTGGCACTCCATGGTTGTGTTCATGCATTTAATCACATATTTTAATAACTTGGTGTTAACTGAGGAGATGGACAAATCACTTTGAGCATCCAGAACTTTAAAAACTGCAGTCATCTGTGAAATCAATAACCATGAGAGAATCAAGAGAGCCTTGTCTGGTCTTTTGTGGTTTCAGAGGTAAAGATCCAAGGCTATGTTGGCTCTATAAGCACCAATTCAAGGACATTCACTCTCTTCATATGCTAGTAGAGAATAAAAATGTGACAGTTTTTCTGAAGCATATCTATGAGACAAAGGGTGGGAATGACAACCATATATGTGTAGGTGGATATTCTACCAAAAAGCAGATTTAGTCAAATAAGCAGCTCATTTTGGTAAAAATCACTATGACCATAGTGTGACCTCTATCACATTGTAGATGTCAACAGACAAAGCAAATGAGAGCTTGGACATCAGGTCTGAGCCCATGATAGTTATTCAGAGGTAAAAGAAGTCCATGTTCAGAAGTCTCTCTTGTACTTCCAGATTAAATAAATTCAATACATAACCATGTATGTATTTTTTTTTGAACATTGACTGTGCTGTAAAGACGGAAGGACTGATCACAAAAAATGTGAAACCTCACATTTGATTGTGTCTTCATCTTTGGAAGAAAGCACTCAATTTTGTGGTGGTAACACACTGCATTTCATGGAGGATAGTGACAAGTACCTAAGGAATAAAATCAGAGGCATAAGAAATATCATGGAGAGTCAAATGGGACTTGGAAAATGAGGGAAGTCAGAATTTTCATTTGGCTGCTTTTGCATGCTCCCACTCTGAAGATCTCTTGAACCTGCAGAGAAGGCAGCAGGGAAGCAATGTGTTTTGTATGTTCTCTCAGGCTTTGTATCTCTGAAACACAGTGAGCAAGAGTGGAGTTTGAGGTTTTGGGATTTGTCTACTTTGTTTTTGAATTACTACAGCAGAACAATACAAACAGCCCAGAAGGACAGTGCAGTTTTTGCAGAAAAGGGAACTTTTCTACCCAGGGGATTTCTTTTCTTGTCTATATTTAGGGCAATTCCTTACCTAAGGCTTTCAAAAATGAAAACAAATTAAACATATTTTAAAAATTCTCAAGAAAAGAGGGTGCTACTAAGGGTGCTACCAAAGTCTGTCATCTTTCAGAGACCAGAAAACTTGAGTGGCCTTGCTATGACCAGGAGCTGGAAGCAAAATGAGAAGAAGAGGGAGAGAAAAAAAGAATAAAGGAGAGAAGAGAAACCCAGGCAGAGACACTAGGACTGTTTACAGACTTTTGGCTCTACTGGGAGTGAAATCATTGCAGAAACAGTATCAAACCAAACATTTCTTACAAATCACAGAAACTTGAAGAACAATTTATTGCTCCAACAAAACCAGGAGTGTTCACAAGAACTGTATGGTGTTTTGCTGCACTGGTGTGTTGCAGCTTTTGCAGATGTCACAAAAATACAAAAAGTAGACAAGACCCCTTAATTTTTTCCTTGCAGCAAGAACGTTATAATTTTTAGCACAGAACAGGGGAATAGCCATAGGAGACCGGAATAAAGGACTTGGATGCTGTGAGCATCCCAGGCACTTAGTTAAAAGATTCTAAAGCCTTTCCCACTGATTTTTGGGGTCTTTGCCCAGGGATGGGAAAGTGATACCTTAGTCCCACACCTACTGCCACCTCCACTGTTTCGTGGATATGATTTATGGTTTTCTCATTAGTGTGCTGGTAGTGAACAAGTTTTCGTAATGACTTTTCTGTCTCAGCAGTTTTCACAGAAAAAGCAGTGGGGATGTGAGGGGTGCACCAATGGCCATGATCAACTCTATGTGAAGCAGGATGGAGAGGATCCAGTAGACTGGATGTGTTTAATTGTTCTTAGATTACAGTGAGTATTGGCTTTAGTTTTCCCATTTAATGCAGGTGCTTTTATCTTTTGGAAATTATAACTTAAGTAGAAGGATCCTTCTCTGATTCTGTTTTAAAATGACTTTAAAAATAAATTTTTACATTTAGAAACACAGAACCATAGAAAAATTCAGTTCCAAAGATGGTCTTTTGACAGTACCCTGGTCTAGTGAAATTTTGTTGCTGAGAGGATTTTATTTTCCATGATAGGATTTCAGCTACTTGAGATGACTTTAACCATTTTGAGACTTGATGGAATTATAGAATCATAGAATACCCTGAATTAGAAATGACCCACAAGGGTTATTGAGTTCAACTCTTGGCCCAGCTCAGGACACCTCCAAGAGTCACACCACGTGCTTGAGAGTGTTTTTCAAATGCTTCTCAAACTCTGTCAGGCTTGGTGCTGTGACCACTGCCCTGGGAAACTGTTCCAGTGCCCAAACACCCTCTGGGTGAGGAACATTTTCCTAATACCCAACATAAACCTCTCCAGACACAGCTCCAGACCATTCCCTTGGTCCTGTCACTGGTTGTCAGAGAGAAGAGATCAGTGCCTGCCCTTCTGCTTTCCCTAACAAGAAAGTTGCAGATTGGAGTGAGGTCTCCCCTCAGTGTCCTCCTCTCCAGGCTGAACAGTGCAAACACCCTCAGCCCATCTTATACAGCTTCTCCTGAAGGGCTGCCACCATCTTTGTAGCCCTTCTTTGGACAGTCTCTATTGCCTTTATATCTTTATTATGTTCTTGCACCCAAAGCTACCCCCAGCACTGGACGTGAGGCTGCCCCAGCTCAGAGAAGAGCAGGACAATCCCCTCCCTTGCCTGGCTGTGATGCTGTGCCTGATGAACCCCAGGACACATTTGGCCCTCATGGCTGCCAGGATAGGACTGATTAATATTCAATTTCACACAAATGGAAGGTCAAAATACATGATTAGCCCCCAGACTGAGGATTTTCTCTCATACCTCCTTATTCATTAGAGGATTCAGGCTGTTACACTTCTGTTTCATCCAGGTGTTGTAAAAACACAGAACTGGCCTGTGCCATCTGCAATAAGTAAGTGACAGACTTCTGCTGGAGAGTTCAGATGTTCCATTTCCAACATTTCCCACTCAATACATATACACATGTACACCTGCAATCATACATTAAGTAATTTTTTCATCTAACATAGATTGGAAGAGATGAAAAATGAGAGGCAACAAATAGACTTATGGGAAAATTGTATCCTGAGCTCTTTAATGGTATTTACTTTGCATGAGCAAGTGATCTTTCTTAAGAGGTTTGATCTTGGCTGTTATTCATACAGCAGGCTTTCATACAGATGTCAAATTTTATTCCTGATCACAATCTCAGTATGGCCGTACTTTTTCAAGATACTAAACCAATGGAGATCCTGAATAGACCCCTTAAGTTTGGTTGTTCTTACTTTTTCTTTTACATGGTGTTGAAAAACAGCATAATAACTTCCAAAGCAATACTGAAATATTTTTTTTTCTGAAATACTGCAATATTCATTGTAATAAAAAGCAGAAATAGTCCAAACTTAACTGTTCAGAGAAAATGAAAACAAATACAAAGAGGCTTTTATAGATAAGATTTTGGGCAGTTGTCTCTACAGTCAATGTTCTTCTCCCTGTGTCCAGGAGTGAGAGAATATGAAAAACCTGTTAATTTTTGCCGACAAGGTATATATGCTTGAAAAAAATCAAGCTGCTCATTTCACTTGCATTCCATCATTTCTTCAACATCTATTATTTCTTCAGTTCCTTGTTTTTTTAATAGATTCATATGTTCTGTCTATTAAAGGAAGAATATAACATTTTGTTAGTATTTCATGCATGAGATTAGTCACAAGGTCCTGATTTACAAATCCCCTGTCATTCAGATTTGTTATTTGTTGTATAAAACCTGTAGCAGGGCTCTGTCAACTAGAAGACCAAAGTAGACATGTCTAGATCTTCCCTCCATATGGCTCCCAAAGAGGAACAAAGACTTCTTAAATAAAAAGCTGGAAAAATCATATTTTAAAACATGGAAAAGTTAACATTTATTTTCTCTTCCTAGAAAATAAAAGGATTTATAAAAGCTTGCCAGTAATTCAGTGTGTCCCTGTAGACAAATTTTGTCTTCCACACCAGCCTGCAGCCAACCTAAAGACTTTGCAAATGGCAGCAAACTGCAACACACTCTCTAGAAGGGCAGTTCCTGCAGTGCTTGTCTGTTTGCTCCTTCTCACAAGTCATTCCAGCATTCCACACAAGTCAGCACCTCTCAACATTCTGCTCTACTTTCTTGCTTACCATACCCTAGAAACTTTTACCTCCTTTAGCATCATTGCCAAATACTAGCATGGCAAAACTACTGAAGATTTCTTTGTCCCTTCTCTCCCTGCCTGATTCTGCATTATTATTGAGAAACTTATGCTCAGCATTATTTTAATGATAGCATATGGCTTATAGGGAGAGCAGGGTGAAACTGTATTTACTCCAATGCTTGCAATTATTTCATAAGGGAAATGTAAAACAGACAAGTTATTTGCATATGAACTTTCTCTGTCCATATCCCAAGAACAAGAAAAAGAAAGACAATTGATTCTTGCTTGTCTGACAGTTAGGTCATACTCTTGAGACTAAATTTTTAAATTCCAGGCAAATGGAAAGAAAGCATACCTGGAAATTCACTGGAGAGGGCTCATGGAATGGGTCTCTTGGCTGTGGTACTGTAGCAGATGTTTTTTTCAAATAAGCCCTTCTACAGTGACAAAAAAGTTTGGTGAAGAGAAGACGTAGTTTGCAAACACACAAACACATACTATATAATAATGCTCCTGAGGTAACATCTTATTTCTCTAAGACATAAGTAGTATTCTTCTAATTCAAAAGTGGCTAAAAGTTACATAGGCTGAATAGGTTGCAATTTTGTCATTCAGAATCTGGATGGCAATAATTTACTTTATGACCTACTAAGGCCTCATAGGATGTTGTTTTTTTAAGTATATGAAAAGGAAATGTTGTCAAAATGTGGGAAAACTTTCATATGCCACCAATCTACTTTGCAGGGTCTGATGGTAGGAAAGAGGTACAGATATAAGGCCTTGTCTCAGTACTGGAAATCATTGTGTTATATTAATCAAGTGGATAAGAAAATTGGGAATCAGAAGTATAGAGCACACTTGAGGAACATTCAGCTCCTAGTGTAGCTCAGTGTCAATTTTCTCCCTCCCTTGTCTCCTCTAAAAAGAAGCCAGAAATTTTCTGCTGGGGGAAGAAGGGTTATTTCAACTACAGAATAAAATTTTTGCACAAGAAATAAGGCTTACACTGTCATGCAGAGGAAAAGTACGAGACCTGCTGCCAGCCCTGGTATCATAAACAGCATATATGATGAAGTGGATGTGAGTTGTTGTGTTCCTGAAAATCAAGCAATCATCAAAGTGCTGGTTAGCATCATAGGACATGAAAGATTGCACAGCTATGTGCCATCTGCTTTGTGTAAGAATGTCAAACACATGTGAAGGATTTCTTTAGCTCAGCACCACACTCCCTGTAGCATACAGAAGAATAGGAAGGCTGAGAGCATGTGGGCTGTCCACAGGAGCTTGAGACCTGAGGAACTGAGTCCTACAGAGTATTTAAGTATCCAAGGTGGCAGAGAGCAACAGCAGGAAAAAGGAGGTTAGAAAGTCAGGGGCAAAGATGGAAGAAGTAAAACAGCTGGCAACAGACTCGAAAAGGTCTGCTTCATTCACTATCCCCTGTGCAAGAACTGTCTCCCAAGAATGACTGGAGAACTCCCTAGTACTAAGAGACATGGCAATTCTTCAGCTCTCTTTGTCCTAGAAAATTCATGTGAAATTATCAATGTGTTAAGCAAGAAGTAAAAAATGAGGCAGACAGATAATAACTGAACAAGGTCAAGGAATGGATTTTTATTCTTACCAAACTCCACAGGTGTACTCCACTCTCCCCAGTTTGGGCTTACTAAACAAAAGCCTGCGTCTGTCGCTCTGATTTTGACGCTGTACCTTTTTCCTGAGCTGAAGCTTTCATATAGGTAGGAGTTCTTTTCAATGATTGCTTTCTAAATGCAAAATAAGTAGAATGAAAATTTTTGTATTATTTTTATATAATTGTGATCGCATTTTGTATTTTACATTTATATAATCTTTCTGTGGACAGATGAGTGAAATAATGAGGAGAAAAAGATCCCTTAGTAAGTTAGATTGTTTCATCTTGGTTCCTCTTGTTTGAACATTTTTATTATGGGTTACATGAAGATGAAATTTGCCATATGCTTTCCTGTCTCTTTAGACACTGCTAAGCAATGGGACTTTAGGAAAAAATTATTTAAAGATCAGGCACTTTGTTACAGTGGATATTTTCAAAAGTGAAATAGACTTTGATAGCCAGATTATACGAAGTAAAAAGTTGATTTTTTTTTCTGCCATCTTTATATTGGCCTAATCTTTGAAGCAACATTTTCTTGCCTCTTACATCTCAGTCCTTTCCAGAGAGTATTAAAAAAGAAAAAATTCTCCACAGTTTTTGTGTTACACAGAATCATGATCCATACTTTTACATATATATGAGTCTGCTAAGAAGTAAAAAATTCCACAATGTGCAGGTGTTTTTGTACTAAGTTTTATAAACAACAGTTTAAAACTTCAGATTTAGAAAACTTATCAATAATGACCAAGTGTAGTACATTGAAACAGGCAGTGTGAAACAAACCAATCTGGCTGGAAGATGCTCTGATACAGAAGAAATTTCAATATAGCAAAAATGTTAAATTAAAACAGACTTACTGTTTCAGAGGCGATTTTGGTGTTTTTCTCAGCATCAGCCTAGTAACAAGAGAAAAGCTTAATTTTTAGGATTATTCTTTTTGTTGCTATATAGTAAAGGGTCTTCTCTCATGAATGTTTGATTTTCACAAAGAAAAAAGTGCATGTAATATTTTAAATGCCTTATTTTAAAGACTGTGAAATTTAAGCTGTTCTTCCACTAAGTGGTTTTCCCTCTCCACTGATGTTCTGAAATATTGTACCATGTAAATCTGATTGCAGGATTGAGTATCAAAGCACTAAACAAAAAATAACAAAAAAGAAAAGGCTCAGCTTGACAAAATGTTTACATTTTAATTATTAAAAGAAAGTATCTAAAATTTACAAATAAATTTGGGACAATGTTTTTTCCATTGCTTTTTTTGCCTGTGTATCTTTGCATTCTTAAACATTTAATTTAGCTAAGTTATGTCTCCTTTTAATTTTTTAAAATTTTTTACTGTTAGAACAACAAGCTCACAAATATTCTGACAAATATTTTGAACTTCATTTTTGAAGGATGTGATATCACTTTCCATATTCATCCAAGCTTTCAAAAGGAGGGGATGAGAAGAGGGTACTGGTTATATGGTGTTACATGTGGAAATAGAGACAAACAAAATGCTATTAAATGTCACAATAATTCTTACCTTGTTTTCTATGACAATTTCATATTTGAAACAACTCCTTTTTTTCACATGACTTGTGCGAGGTGGTTGCCACCAAATATTACATCTATGAGAAGCTTCTGTACAATTCACTGTGACATTCAGTGGAGGGGTGAGTTTTTCTACAATAATATAATCAGAAATACTATTGATTAGTAATATCTCTCTTCACTCTGCCATTTAAAAATATAGGTAGATCTTCAAGCAACTGATCTAAAAAGATGTAATGCAACTTTAGCAGAATTTCTATATTGTCCCCATTTTCTGAAGCAGAACCATCTGATTTAACATTTCAGTTGAGTAGCCTGGAGCAACAGCTGCAACAATAAGGAAAACTAAAAAACACAAGCCATTTATTATACTTTACTGAATTCAGCGTATGATTTATGAAGGCTTGGTTTTATTTCTTGGCTTTAAGGGTTTTTTTTTAATACTGTATTCAAATTAAACAGAATTTTTTTATTAACATTCTTCCATTTAAAAATATTGGAATATTTTGCTCACAGCATTAAGGTAACTGGTTCTTTTCATTATGTGGATGAACAGCATGACGAGATAGTGAGACCAACATCTAGATAGTCCCACTCAGGAATCCTTAGCTAGTTAATTCTAAAAGACAATACCTGTCTCTCAGAGAATAAATATTTGACTGAAATGTTCAAAATTTTCTGACTTATGATTCCAGATTTTTTCTGTATTCATTAGTCTTTGTCCATTCTTCTACTTTAGGGCTAAGAAAAAGGAAAAAAAAAACTGCTATGGGGAGCAGTATTTTCTAACTGTATGCTTTTTCCCAGGGATGAATTCTTCATTCTTTTATCATATAACTGAAAATCAAATCAAACAAAAAAATGCTTACCAATTTGGTATAGCTGTATTGTCTTCTCATATGACTGAATGTTTTTTTCACTGCTGGACCCATTTACCAGGAAATAAGCACTGTTTTCTATTGCCACGTTTTGAAATCGACATCCTATGTGCCTTCCACAGTTATCTTTGATGTAATTTTGGCATTCTGTGACATCTTCTTTCCTTGACATGAAATATTGTATCAATATAAAATTGGCAATGTCACACATCCAACCACAAATCAAAATTCCTAATATTCAACAGATCTACTTACTTTGGGGGCCTCCAGTACAGGAAATATTGGGTATCTTCTGTAGCAGTCCTGCCCACATGCCAGGTGCAGTTCATGAAGGAAACATTAAAAATGACACAGACAAAATTTTCAATGGCTGTCCCATCCATGCTGCAAGCACAGAAAGAATATACAATGTCCACTCTGCAGAAAGAGTGAATAACTGCTCAAATAACACAGATCTTTGCAAACTCATTTAGCAATTTTTTAGCTACCTGCTTGGCAAATCCCACTGTAAATTGTTTTGGTCTTGTAGTTTCATCCTTACTTGGAGATAGCAATGATTTTTTGTTGAGCCATGAGGATTATCCATCATTGTTCCAGAAGACATAGAAGTGATTGGGATTTAACTGAGTCTTTAATCAACTCAAGCACAGGGATTTAGTGGAAGTTAATAATAGAGACAGTTACTGTGGTGCCCTTTGTTTAGATCCCCTGTTTAGCTGAGCCCCAGTCTACAGTGGAATGTAAATTCTACAGCCATGAGCAGGGTGGCAAAGTTCTCTCTGCTGTGCTTATCTTAAGTCCTCTGACCCTTTATTATAAAGCACTAATAATTTAAATAAGATGTTCACCACTTTCTCCTGTGTGACAGCTGGCTGGTTAAAATCTAAACCTGAGACTGCTTCCCAAAGCTAATCCCTGCAGAACTGTTGCAATTTCGAAGAAAGAATGATATATTTTTTCAATTAGGAACTGAAATTGGCTGTTGATCTCTTCCAGTACTTTGGATTCAAGGATAGGGGGAGCCTTCTTAGCACTGAACTTGATGGAAACAGGTCTGAATATTTGTATAATTAGTGTAAAATCAAGACAAAACTGAAGCAGAAGTTTATAGCTTGCTTAAGTTAACTCACAACCCATATTGACAATCTGAATTAATTCCTTCTGTGTTTCTCCCCTACCAAAAGGTGAGAACTCCAACAGGAAATGATGAACGTTCAGTACCTCAACAGCTACCACTGTGAATTGAAGGACTGAGCCACAGCTTGCCAAGACTAATTCAACCACTATTCATTGAGTTTAAGCACCACACACACAACTTCTCATGTACCTCTCTAGTTAGCCCTAAAACTCCAAGATCAAATCAAGATCATCTGATTCTTGCATCTTTGGAAATAAAGAGAAATTTTTAAAGAGATGGGAAAGTTATCAAAGTACACCTGGATTTCTGGAAATCTTTCTCTCTTCCAAGAGGAAGGTTAAAATTTTTTCAAGAGCCTAGTTCAGCAGCATTTCTTTCAATGGCAGTGCTGGCTTAATCATGTCCTGTGTTTTCCCATCCTTCATTGATCCTGCCTGATTTCATCCTGCCCCCGAAGGGCTGTGGGGCCTTGTAGTGAGTAGCTTTAAACAAGTGATCATCATTATAACTAATGCTCCTCTCAGCAGCTTTTTTCCTTTTGGTTGGTTTTTTTTTCATCCTCTATCAGAAATGGTGGAACAAGCTCATCTGAGATGACAGTGTGGGCTAGCAACAAAGAGAACTGTAGCTGTAATAAATACTGACACATACTTAGTCACTAGAGGTACCAAAGCTCTCAGCATAGAGTTGTTTGCATCCAATTTATGTGTAAGTTTATATACATCTAACAAACTAGAGAGTTCAGTGATTACAGTAGTGTGATGAGGTGATGGAGAGCTTGGATCAGTTCTCTGGTCTGCCACTGGTTCACTTTATGACCCAGGGCCAACCGAGTGTGTGCACTACACTTCTTCATTTACAAAACAAATAGAGAAATTGTCTTCCCACACAGAAATTGCTGGGTAAATGCAGCAGTCTGAAGTAGGATCACAGGTGCTGTGCAAGGGTCTTAGAGAGATGGGCTTCCTCAAGCCTACAGCAATGCTGTAATCTAAAGAACAAAGGATTATTCTGATTTAAAATCAGTTCACAGCCTGATTCCTGTGTGGGCCAACAAGCTGTCAAAGTGTTCAACAACAAAGGAAATATTCAGGCATATGCTGTGAATACGTATAAGTCTCTCTATAACTGTTTCTGACTGGACTTTTTTTCCAAAAATTTAAGGCATTTATTGTTCATGTTTTATTTATTCATATTTCTGTGGTTATGCCAAAGAAAATCTAGCAAAATATACAAACACCACTACACTTTCTGTAAAGTTTATTTTTGAGCCTAGTCTATTAATCCAACACTGTCAGCATTACCGTTTTATTTTTAGCAACACCTGAAATAGAGCTAAGTACTCATGAGACTTTTATCTCACATAATTTCAAAGAGACACTGATATTTTTGTTACTCCATTTTATGCTGAGGACCAGCTGAATTTTTCTAATGTCTTTTTTTGCTTAACCACTCCTACTTGAAATGTCCCATATTTGTCACTTACATATATTTATTTCCTTAAAAAACGGTAGGACCATATTCTTATTAGTCTGTTCTGCAAGCTGTGATGCAAAAACCAGTTTAGTTTCTCTGCATTGCACTCATTCTTCTGAACTGCCTTCTGTATTATTTGATGATGATAGTAAAATACATATACAAGTATGTTAATATCCTCTGAAGCATCCTTTGCTTCAGACACAAATAACCTGTTTTCACATATTTTACTATCTTTAGATATATTTGAAATGTTTGACATTCTTTTCATGAAAGAGGCAAGATACTTAACTGAGATGTGACAATTATGATTGCACTCAACTGCATAACAATCCACTGTTTCAAGTACATAGAGTGTTTATTTGTTTGTTTGTTTATATCTATTATTTCAACTTAGAATATGTCCATCTCTGGGGCAAACAATGTAGGCACCTTAGCTTCAGAAAAATATCAGAGAGAAGAAAATTTGGCTTTCAAATTATTTGTGGCTACCAACATTACTAGCAGGGAAGGACAGGATCTCACCTTTGGGTCTTGAGCCCAATACAATTTTTACTTTTATTCAGAAATTCTTCAATTTAAAAAATTCATAAACAGTTGACTGTGATACATAATTGACCAGATACTTTATAAAAGATGTTAAATAACTTACTTGATATTGGAAATTAAAAAAATTAAAAAACTCCAAACAACTAAATTACTTTAACCTCTCAACTTAACTTTGAAGATGCTGTTGGGTGTGAGGTGGAGTTTGTCTTACCTTAACTTACTGAAAAGCTGTATAGATGCTTATAGGGGACTCAGTAATTCTATGCTATCTTAACAGCCTTGAAAAAAAACCAGCTTACTTTAGACCAGTTTGTTCAATCTAGTCTAGGACAAGATGAATGAAGGCTTTACCGTATTTATTTTTTTTCCATTCACCAAAAATATAGATCAGAGGAATCTCTCTAATTCTGAGCTATCCACCTTTGCCAGCTAAATACAAGAGGATTAATTCCTTTCCTTTCTTACATCATCTGGAATCCACATGTAATTACTAAACAAAAATACTGCCGCTATTATTTTCTCAACTGAAAATTTATTATTGAAAATGTCTTTTTCTCCTCATTTTTATACTGGTATAATTATCATGTGCTGCTTCTCTTCAGAAAAACTGTGTCAGTAGAAGAACAGTACTATTTTCCCCAGAGATGCTTCAAACTTCCTTCCACATCTTAAATAAGTCTCATGCAGATTATTGATGAAAATCTTTAGGAAAATTAAAGTATTTCTATGTGAAGTTGTTTCCTTCCTGTACTGTAGTTTATAAAGTTTCTATGAAAATTGGCTACTTCTACACTGTGCTACAGCACAAGTTATTTCTCAGAGAAGCTTGAACCCTAAAACCCTTCCACAGGGGACAGTCATGTTAGGAATTCAAGCTGAAATGCTACTGCAGTGTCTAATCTCCTCTAGGTTGATTGGAGAGGTGATTAGATGAGAATAAAAACTGTCCATAATCCGGCTAATTATGAGTAACACATAACAATCTATTTTATCATATTTTGATCCCACAATTATTTTTATAGTCAAAGAAAAGGAAGGCTTGTAACTGAAAAAAAAAACCCAAAACTTATTAGTTTTTAATATGACTATTTTTTGTTAAGGGGAACTCTGTGTTGACTATAGTACATTAAACTAGACCTCTGAGTTCATTCCCCAGCTTTGTCTCTGAAAGATTTTGGAAGACATTTTTGTCAGTTGGAAAATATGAAATAGAATTACTGCTTCCATGCTGGATGTGCTGTGAGGGTAAAATCATGCCTGCATTCCTGCAGCATTTTCAGGGAGCTGTGTATATGAAATCTTCTAAAGTATTAAAATCATGAAAGAGAGAGGACACTGACAGGCTTCCATTTTACTGGTGCCTAAACACTGTACTTCTAAAAGAGTTCACTCCATTCAGTGATTTTACTATATGGATGCAAAGACCTAAAATCCAAACATTTCCAATTTGACTGTGTTTTCAAGAGGAAGTGTCACAGGCTCCCCAATTCTGTAATTCAGGTTTGACTTAACAAACAAAATACTGTTATGTGGAGGAGGCCAGTAATACTGGAAATTCTGCAAGTTTTAAAATACAATTATACAATTATTTTCAGACTGTAGAAAAAAATATCTCATCAAAATATTGGCTAAGACATTCATCAGAGGAAAGCAGGCATTTGCTATCAGGTAGTGTGTATCACAGATATTTTAACATTAAAACTAGCAGAAATAACAAAACTCAATATTTCTTTGCCTAGCTTCTTCGGAGTAAAATAAAAGAGAAACAGAAAAGAAAATAGAAAGAAAAAACAAACAAAATTTAACCTACCTCCTCCTTGAAAACCTGTTTCCCTGTGGTGCTCACAGCAATGGAGAACAAAAAGGATAGAAACTATGACTTTGCCTGGTATACTCTTGCATGCTTTGACAATGTGATTTCATTGCCTCATTTCCCTTCCCCTTACTTCCTTTAAACCATGGGGAGAAGCAGGGTCACTCCCGGCCTTGGGAGACAAGTAGGTCAGAGCACAGGGATGCCCTCTTCATTGCTTGATTCACACAATTTTTCAGTCATTTCTGTCACACATTTTTCATGTAGAGGTTTGTACAGGGCACCACCTGACGGGCAGAAGAACATGGGTGTTCCTTCTGGCTCGGGTGTAGGTCAGGTATCATTGCTTCAGGCCACTGTTTTCTGGTTATTGCTCAGGGATGTGCCCTGTACAGCAGTACCAGCCCACTGCTCTGGCCTGCAGAACAGCTGCTCCCAGCTTTGCACTAGCCAGCCTCATTCTCTGTAGGTGGATAACAAACCATCTCACTTGTCTCAACAGCCTTCCTGCTTTCTTTACACATTTTTCTGGGTTGGGTAAATTCAATGCACAGATCAGGAAAAGTTTCTGTATGTATGAAATGTTCCTGAGTCTACCAAATCAACAGTATGTCACTTGTCTGTTCTGGTCTCCTGGAACTGAGAGGCATAGAACCTGTCTTTTCATGTACCCCATAGTAGAGTCTGAATACAGAGCCCTCAGTCTTCCTCATCTTTAAATAATTTAAACAGGAAAACTAAGTCATTCTAATGTTTAAATCTGATTATTTATAGTGTTCAATGAGTGTACCACTCTTTGGTGTTATATGTAACTGGAAGAGTGGTAAATCATAAAAAATCTGTCCCTCTTCTGTCTGTACCTTGTACATCTTCATTCCCGTCAGTCTTTGTTCTTGTTGCTCCTCTGGACAGAGGAATAGGTAGGGGATGGTTCTTGAGATATTTCCTCTTTCTAGGTCTCAATTCCTCAATTTTATTCGTACAGCAGTAAACAGCAGGGCACTATAATGTACCCTGCTATGACATTTCATTTCAGGACCTGCAGAAATAGGGACTTCTGATTGCTGCTCTGTAGAGGAATTGAAAGTGGTCTGCTGGAGGAGCAAGATAATGCTGACACTTTTGTAACTACTCAGTGTCTGTAATTCTTGAAACTGGACCCTGTTCTGTTCTCAGAAAAGAGTTGTTCTTGGAACCCTGAGTCTCAGCACTAGAGAAGTTGGGTGATGGTGTAACTGCTACAGTGAATTAGGTTACTGGAAACTGAGCTGGAATAGAAGTCTTGATTAATTTTCAACTAATTTTTCTTAATAAAACTTTTCATATAGATTGGAAAAATTGGAATCTTTGATTTTTATGCAGAGTAAACAATACTCTCTCTGTTTCAGTATAGACAATTTAATTAGTTGTATGGAATGTAAGATGCCATGATTATACCCAAGACCACCTCTGCAGTGGATTTGTGGTACTACACAAGCATCCCAGTCTTGTCAATCAGAGTCTCATAATCAGTGTTTGCCCTAGACATGGATGTTTTCACCAAGCCAGACAACCTGATGATGAAGTTCTCCTTAGCAGCTATGCAGTCTGAAGGATGATTTGATTTGCTTAATGAAAGGGAGGGAAGTTGCATGCCAGAGTAGTCTAAAGGCATCCTTTTCAAGACCAGCACATTTTACCACAGATTTTTGGAGTCAATCTGTATTCTTCTTAAAACCAGAATAATTTTATAACTTTTATATGAATAGCTTTGTAGCCTTTTATAAACATAAGTATTCTACAATTTGCATTTAGTCTTCTTCATAGCTAATGCCAAGAGTGAACATTGCAGTTCATTGTAGTAATCAAGAGGCTAATAATCAAAAGACAATCTTTCATACATTTCTGATTTTCTTGCTCTGGTTTAATCTATTTTAAACCAGTGACCTTTTATGTGAGGTATTAAGAAACAGGAAGGAAAGTGTAAGCAGAAGTTCACTAGATATTAATTTCTCTGTAAGAGGGCAGAGCTCCAAACATAGCATGTCTCAATATAGGGCTGTCCAGTAGGCACATTTGGCAGTTCTGTTCTGGATATTGCAATATCTGAAAGCTGAAATATAGCTCAGGTCCTCACTGTGTGGCAATGTCTCATCCACTCATTTATTTCAGTTTACAAGTATTAATTTTCCTCCTTATTTCATTTACTATCATGATTTAGCTTGTTTTGTACCTGATCCTAGGCTACCATCATGTGGCCACTTTGAGAATCTTCACAAGTTACAGAAATAAGGGCTGATTATTCACTGGGCCTGGAAAGCAGCAAGGCATTGCCTGCACACAAGATGAAGGCCACTTGGAGATTTATGAGGGCAGAATATTGCTTCTTGATGGCACTCAGTCATCCCTTATTTAGACATTCTGTTCTTTGCTTTGTGTCTTTTTTTATTCTGCTTTCATCACCCCCCCCCTTGTAAGTACTGAAAAAACACAGCTTCAGAAGGAAAATTTTTCTGTAAGTAGCAGCCTCGGGTCACTCCATGCATTAAATCCTAAAACACATTTCTACCCTACACATTTCAAACTCAGTTTTGAATCATCCCCGTATAAATTCCTTCTGTAAGTCCTCTGATATGGTTCCCCCTCAACAGCCTTGCCTCTGGGTTGGAGAGATGCCAGTTTGACAGAGGGATGGTTAGATGGCTGGATGGGCTCATCCAAAGAGAGAGCCAGTGCCTCAATGCCCAAGTGGGAATCAGTAACAGGTGGTGTCCCACAAAGGTCCATGTGTGGTTGAGCACTATTTTTCCTCCTCAGCAGTGCCATGGCCAGTGGGATCAAGCACACCCTTCAGTGAGTTTGTGGGTGACTCCAGGCTGAGTGGTGCAGTTGTTGCATTAGAGGGAGATGGTGTCATCCAGAGGGAGATTTGAGGCTTGACAGCCTTGAGGAATGGGCTCATGTAAACTTCATGGCATTAACAAGGTCCTGCTCCCAGGCTGGGGCAATCCCCAATCTCTGTGAACAGGTTGCTCAGAGAAGCTGTGGATGCTCCTTCATTGGAAGTGCTCAAGATCAGGTTGAGGGCTGAGTTGGACCAGACAATGTTTGAATATTCCTTCTAATCCAAACCTTTCTTTGATTTTGGTATTCTATACAATATGATTGCAGTAAACACTCTCCAAATCCCATGCATCTGAGCTATGACTGTGACTCAGATATGGAAACATCATATTTGCACCTGTCTGGGTAGGAACAGAGATCTCCAGGTCACATAAGGCTATACTGTGAATGAAAACTTGGCACCAAGTAAAGGTGCTATCCTAGAATCATTTTTATTCATGCAATTATAGAAATTCCAACTTAAAAGAAACTACATAGTTAATATATTCATTGGTGAACCAAACTGGTTTATTTGTCAGAGCACTTTATCAGGCAATAATCCACACTGGAGTTGGAGTCTAAGACAGTTTGAAACCTAAATCCAGCCTCCAGTCCAACCAAAGTGGGTATTTATTGTGGTGTTAACATTTCACCTTAGCCTTTTTGTCAATGCACAACAAATTGTTTAAAAAGTGGAAAACTGGAAATAGTTTTGATAAGGACAGTAGGGCAGAACAGCAGTTTCCTCACTTGATAAGGATTGCAGAACAGAACATCATCTTACTCTTATCAGGGACAGTAGAACAGAACAACAGCCTTGAAGAATTAGATAAAGAGTATAACTTAGGCAGACAGAAATCAGGCAACATGCAAGCAGGATGCCAGCTCAGCTCTGCAAGGCTGACAAAGCAGAAGTTATGCAGAGCAATGTTACTGTGCTTACTCAAACACGTGGATTGAGGAACAGCCACCTAAAAAGGACACTGGGGATTGAAGACACAGCCCAAGGAACCATGCTAGGGCTTCCAATGAGGGGTGTGATTATAATAACTAAATAATATTTAAACTATTGTTTTAAAATAAATAAAATAAAATCAAGGAGGTGGGGATATCTAACAAATACATAATCAGTATATATGATACAATCTCTGTTCACCTGATGCTCAGCACATCTGATTAGAGCAAATATCCTTGGGATGACCAGCGTGCTGCAATAAAGAATGCCTTCTTTCTAATACTCAAAACTGTGCTAGAAGGTTTCTCTCCAGCCCATTTCTGTATCAGATTAGGTACAGATATTGTTAGTTCCTGGTCCTAGATTTTATTTTATTTTATTTTATTTTATTTTATTTTATTTTATTTTATTTTATTTTATTTTATTTTAATAATTTATTTTATTTTAATATTTAGTACTTTTTTTTCCAGAATGAAAGCTCCATACAGTGGATATAAAACAAAGATGGGATTGATTTCTAAAGTGTGGATTAAAACTGCATATTGTATTCACCTATTCTGTGCTAATTTTAAACTCTGTGAACAGAAATGGATTCTTTCTGGATGAAAATGAACCGGGTGAGGAGGGTACTGTTTTATCAGAGTGTATTTATTTTCACTGAAAATAATGATAGCTGAATTTGATCTGTGTAGATAAAAATATCTTGACAGAAAGGATTGAAAATTCTTTAATAAGAATTCCTTTACCTTTCAAGTTGCAGTGACATTTACCTGATTATTCCTAGAAAGGTGATATGCATCATTCTGAAATTGTGGTTCTACAGCACATAAGTACTTGCATTTCTTTCCCACCCAGTACTGTACTCTCTATCAGAGAGAATTGTGTTAAAGTCACTTCCTGTGTAGGCTACTCTGAGTTTTGTGTGAGAAAATATTAAGGAAGTAAATCAATTATGTGCTTCCTCTGCCTTTCTGTATTTCATAGAAGGCTTGGGCTTATCATGTTCTAACAGTGAAGTTTTGTATTTGACCTATTTTATTCTCATACGTACCACATTCGTTGACTCATTGTCAAAGTTTGTGAGATCCAAGCAAATTCTGCTTTTCCTTTTCCCCAAGCCTTTTAAACAGCTATTTGCCCAGTATTTTTCAAGTTGTAATTTTTCCTATGAGTTATTTAGAAAAAAATAAACCCTTTTAAAACCCTAAATATTGAATAGCTCTTAGTGTGCTTTCCACCCATATGCAGGGCAGTCACTCTATTAAAGAAACTGTTTTTAGCTGTAAAGGGAGCAGATAAGGTCCCAAGTCTGACTGCAGTCCATCTTCTCCACATTGATATGTCCTTTTCAGGTTTAGCAGCCTTCTTTATTGACCTGCTGACCACAGATTTTGCTGATTTGGTTAATCTTTTTGTTCAAAGGACATGTCCAAAACTCAGCCATGTAAACATAGGTCTGATCTAATATGAGATGATCAATGTTAGTGTCTCACCCAGCAGAAGGGATGGCTTTGAGAGAAAAACGCTGTTTAGCAAGTTCTCCTGAAGGCATTGTTAAATCTACGTGAGATAAAGCAATGGCTTTAAATTGAAAGGTGGTAGATTTAGATTGGATATATCTGAAGAAATTCTTTCCTGAGAGGGAGGTCACCCATAGAGGTTGTGGACTCACCACTCCTGGAAGTGCTCAAGGCCAGTTCAATTGGAGCTTGGAGCAGCCTGGTCTAGGGGGAGGTGTCCCAGCCCATGGCAGGGAGGCTGGAACGAGATGATCTTTGAGGTCCCTTCCAACCCAAACCATCCTATGATTCTATGGTTCCTCAGAAACAAAACCTTGTTAAACTAAAGAACAATGATTTAAAAGGAAGATAAACGTTTAGCCACACACACTTGTCAGATAAAGGCAAAGTGGAAGTGGCTAAATTAGCGTGACTCAGCCTAATGCAGGGAACAGTTTGAAAGAGTGATGTCAACCCTGATTCAGCTGGGCAAATGTGCCAACTCTCACGTCAATAAAGCTGGTGGTACTCCTGGCATGATTAAGGGCACTGGTAAGGGTTGGGGGAAGAAAAGTAAGGTCTGTGACTGGAAGGGCAGAGATCTGACTGATTCACCAGTTAGCTGCTCTGACTGCACACGGGGAGGTGAGTAAGATATCTATGGGAAAAGGGAAGTAACGCTGGGCAGAATGCGGGAAAGGATTTGAAAATGTTAGGGCAAGCTTGATCCATAGTGGAAGTTAGAGTTTTGCGAAATCATCTCAGAATGAAGGGTATGTCTCATTAGGACTCCCCAGAAGACTAAATGGGGAATTATATAAGCTTCACAGTTGAAATAGCATCATAGAGGGCTGTATTCTCCCAGCTTCTCCCTCAGAAAAGCATGTGTCCTTCATGGGGCACTGAAAAACACGGGTGGACTGAAACTGCTGTGAACCTCTGCCAAAGGTAAGTCCTAACAGCATTCCTTTTTAAAATGACAGGAAAATTCACTCCCTTCTCTCCAGTTTCCAGAGGCAGGAACCATCTCTCCCTCCTCTTAGCTAGAGCAGCCTTCCTCTGTCTGACAGATTTAAACTCATTTTCTTCTGCACCTTCATTGTTTTTTATCAATCCTCAAGCAAAAAATTATATTTTAGTCAGAAAAATCAAGCACCCTCCACTGGGATGCTAAAAATAACCTGCACTCTGCACTCTCAAATTATTTTCAAGCAAAGTTGCAAATTTCAGATGGCTCTTATTACAAATCTTTCTAAAATTTAGAATAAAACAGATTTATTAACTATCTAAGATGTTAGAATTTTATAAAAATATTTCCTGGCAATTTTTTTTTTTACTGATGACTAACAACAGTGTCTATAGGTAGGTCATTCTTTTGGGTGAGAATATAGTTGTTTCAAAGCTCATTGCTGTTACAACCCATCCCAGAAGATGAGGATAAACTAGGTTCCTGTTAATATATCTCTTTGGGGCAGGTTAGAGCAAAATGACGCTGACTGATAGGTGTTTATAAATAAAAATATATAGGTAGGGTTTATTTTAGAATAATTTGGCTGCAATGGAAAGCAGGTATGTACATATTTTGGTTATTATCCATAGTAATACAATAGCATAAAAATAACACTTAAGAGAAAAGAAAGAAAGGATGAGAGTAGAAAGATACCACCACCTGTGGATCCCAAAACAAGACTTGATTGTTGCAATTTCGATATCCTTGATGCCCACTGGTCACAGTGATGGTCACAGTCTTGATCCATTGGAGTGGGGGGAAGCCCAAAAACACAAAGCTCAATGGATTAATATAAGCTCAGGCTCCATGGGAATTCTGAGATGCCACCCATGGGTCAGGGACTCTTACACTGTCTGATGCAAGACTGGATCACGGGGCATTAAGGAGTCTTTGAGGGTTTGTGACACCTTCTAAGACATTTCAACTGCCTCTCTCTTCACTGTAGTTGAGCCAATTATAGCCCATCAGAAGGGATGAATATCTTCAGGCCACATCTGAATGCCCCAGTACACCCCTGGAAAGGAATTTTCATTTGTGTAAAGTAGACATTTACCATGTCTACACACGACATGGTAGCAGCACAATCCCACCTCACACCATCTGCTTCTTATAGGCCTCTTCCCTTACTTGGCTCAAACCCCAGCTTGTAGCCTCTGGTGCTGGTTGTGCACCCTCTCTGCACCTGGAGATTACTTTGAGCATGGTCAGTAAAGCACCTGAAGCTTTTGCAAATGGCCATTTGTTTGAGTCATTAACCATTTCAGCATTCCAGTCTCTCACAACTGCCTTTCAGTGGGCTTGCTTTCCCAGTGCATTGGCCCTGAGCAGAGGCTGAGACACCACAAGACCTCAAAGGAAGAATTTGTATTAATGAGCTCCAGGTTAGTAATGAGTTTGAACAAGCATAATTATCAATGTTGACCAAAAATTAAGATTGATGAGCAGAGTGCCTAGAAATGTATCTTTCTCTAATACAGAATGAATTTCTGAATACGTCTCTGGGTGAAACGACCAAGAGTAATTATTTTCTTAGATGGTTCAGTTGTGAAGAAGTTGACATGTTTCAAAACTGTGAGCAAAAGCTGTTCCACAAACAAGTAGTTTATTTACTTTCACTTGGCAGATGGAGGGACATTTTCTCTCTGCCTGTGTCTGATGAATTTTGTATCACCAGACTGTTTGGCTGAGAGTCAGTTTTCTTTCAACTCAGTGTTAAATGCTGCTCTTCACTATTGTGCTCTTGGCAGATAGAGTTTGGTAGGGAGGAGTGTTACAGGGGTAAGAATTTTCTTCCCAGAATGATGGCTTTCAGCAGGTGGATAGACTTTTTCCTTCTCCATGTTTGGTTCCATAATGAACACTGACATGCTTGTCTTCATTGAGAATGTCATCTGCACATACATGTTGTCATATTTGGTTAGGCAATAAGCACCCTACACAAGCACTAGAAGGCTCCTTATTTAATATCAGAAATCTAGAGAGGAAGCAGATTTTTAATCACTACTTGTAAATCAATAGATGCTTTGCCAGTGCCAGTCTTAGCTCTTGATGTTGGCATTATGAAAATTAGGATTTAAAGTTTAAAAATATTTCAGGAAGTGTTTTTGAGTACCTGAAATGTTTCAGCATACCAAGAAGGGAGGAAAATAGAATTAATCATGCTGAAGGACATTCTAATATTAATTGTATAGAAGCAGCATGGAGATAATTAAACAATGCTCCATGAAAGGAGTAGAATGGAGTAAATTTTTCTTGTTTAGAGTCTCTTGTTTTTTAAAACCTGCTTGGTTTTAAAGGTTTTGTCCTAACAGGGGGAGCAGACATTAACTATTCTGCTGTCAGCACTTGAATATCTGACCAGGAATAGTTGCACAGATTAATAATCAGGTGATGATATATATGCTCTGAAGTGCTGAGGAATTTTCCTGTACTAGGTATATTTCACCAGTTCCCTTGAAATAATATAGAAAGATCTCTTCCTAGGAATATTCAGGGTGCATAGTTATTGTTTTAAAGATAAATCATTGTTTCAAGCCTTATTCTCTTAGGCTGCTTGTTGTCACAACTATTGTGATGCATCAGTAGTCTGACCATCACCTCAGAGGAAATTTGTGTGCATAATGAGACATCAGCTTCTGACCAGTGTTAAGAGGTTTTTTAATGTAGTCCATTAAATTTAAAATGGAAATGACAAGAACGGTAGCAATTAGCTATTTCAGATATATCTGGTGAGATTTGGAAAACTTGTATAATGTCTCTGTGTCTCAGTTCCTCACTCAGGAAAGATAAGGGTTCTGTTTTTATGCATTCATGCCCTCCCCAGTCTCTCCCATTACATGCAGTGCACATCCTGAGGCAGGTGTTAAATGGGTCTGATTTAGTCTAGTGGTTCTGTAATCACAACACTAACAGCACTGTGGTTATAATTGAAATCTTCCACTGATTCCCCTTGATTAGCTAAGGCCAAACATAGCTACATGGCATTGCACTCCTTTATAGGACTCTTTCTCACCCCTGATGCAAAGTCACCTTACCCTACAGTGTAGGTGTACAGTGTACCCCAAACCTGCACATTGCTATCTCATAAATCTCTGCCTGTAGGATTTGAGAGAAACTGGAACAGAGGCATTGTATCTAAGGCTGACTTTCACTGTCAACAGCTGGCTATTTGTTGCAGCTGATAATTTTCAGAAAGCACAGAGGTATCTCCTCCACGAAATGACTTTCTCATGCCTTGCATTGGTGTATGTACACAAACAGTTTGAAAAGTATTACAAAATGATCCAAGACAAAAGAAATGTTACATTTTAAGACTGCAGATGCAGAGTAGAAGACTGCATGGACAACTGCTATCCTTATTATATGAAACAGAAACATGAGATCAGATTTAAAACAGAACTAAGAGACCCAGATGGTGGAAATTTAGTCATTGCAGTAGAAAGCTGTGATTTCAAAATTCCCTCCTGTTAACAAGCACATATCACTTTCAGGACACTCCCTTTACCTTTCTGCTATCCTTTATGTCTGCCTCACCACTCCTTTGCTGTGAAACATATCACTAACAGCCCAAATTTCTGAAACTTGGTTTTCACTTCAATACAGAGCAAAAAAGGAGTTTCCCCCCTCTTCCTTTCTTGGTGTAAACAGAGGTAGAACTCAAGATATCAAGATATCAAGAATCCCAAATGTCCCCAGCACGTGATTGCAAACACCAGCTGTGTTGACACAACAAGCTAGACTGCAGGGGCTGTGAGAAGGAAAAAACCTTGTCCTTTAGTCACATGCATGGGACTTTACTGACCTGACACAGGGTTCAGAGGACTGAGGCAGAAAAGGCTGTCAAGTATTGAACACTGCTCAGAGCACAGTTTTTGATCAGCCCAAATCCACACATGGTTCCAATGCATCACTCTGATGGGTTGAAACTACTATGAAACTCAGTGTGAGAGTCTATTAAGGATGGGGAAAAAGTGTTGAATTCCTACCATTCCTGCTTTCCTGAATAAATTAACAACACATGAAAATTAAAAAAAAATAAAATTAAAATCTTTAATTATTTAAAATTTTAAGAGAACTCCAGAAAATGTGTGTAAAATAATTAACTTCTTTTTTTCTGAAGTCAGTAGTGGCAGTGAGTTATGGTGTAAGAGAAGAGGAAGAATATACTGCAATTATTAAGGTGCTACCATTAATTCAAAGTACAAACCACACCTTAACCAGACAAAATTCACATGTTTTTATAATAAACAGAAGACACAAGGGGAAAGGAAGTTTTCTACATTTTAAAAATTGAGTACTGGGCTTGGGGTCAGGTTTGCCACTATTACCATTGGATTTCAGATTCCAAGTCACATTCTTCTCACTTAAATAAAACATACTTCTAAATATAGTCAAAGTTCTCCAGAAGCATTTACCTTCATCTTAGTTCATCATTAGAAAAATGTGGGTTGTGTACATTCCCCACCATAAGATCATGTCTGATTAACACCAGAACAAGGAAGCAATTGGATTCAAGCACTTGAGGTAAAGGTTTGTTGGTTTAACCTTACCTTGAAAACCCAAAAATCCAGAAAAAAACCAAAAAAAACAAAAAAAAAAACAAACGAAAAAAAAACCCAAACAAAAAAAACACATGGCCCTAAATATATTCTTTTCTAATTTAACATCAAGATTAGCTCGTTGAATCTATGCATCAGGAAAATCTGGATATAAGTCAGAGTAATCACTGTCAAAAATATTTTTTTTGGAAGAAAGAGGCACACAAAAGACAAAGCAGCAGTTTTTAAGACTTTACTATTAACAAGCTGAAACATTCCATTGATCTTCTCTATGCCATTTCTGTAGTTGGATTTGTTTGGCTTTTTGTTAATTTGTTGATGTTTTCTTTGAAACATGTATTTTTAACACACATACTGAAAGAATAAAACTGTTTTCACACCTAACTGTAACAGCCTCTGCCTGGGATGAGAGTGAAGATCTCTAGATTTCTAGCACTTCACTGAATAAGAATTGAAGGTGCTTCATGAGATTCTTTCTTTTTCAACATTTCTCTGCTGTGTGTCCAGTATCTAAAGATGGGGAAAAGCACAAAAGAGCCAGTTCCTGTGCTCTGGAAAGGATCACACCAGCTAGCAAATGATAAAAATCATATTACTTGATCTTTTTAAGAGCCCCTTACAGGAGGGATTTTGAAATATTTTTTCCAAATTTAGCAATTTTTGAAAAGGCAATAAATAATGCAGTCTTGACACCTTAAGTTCATTTTTGCACCAAAACCTGGGGTCATATCCTTAGTGAATAAAGTTTTTAATGTGAAAAATGAGTCATATCCATTCCAAGTCCAAATTTAAAAAAAAAAAAAATTTAACAATTTTTATCCATTATTGCCCCTGTAAATCCAGCTTAACATGGAAAGCTGAATTGCAAAATATCCATGTGTATGAATAAAGTGGTTGATTTCAAACTCACTTATTAACAAGTCAGTCAACTCCCCTCAGAATGACACTCATATGTTGTCAGTGTGTCTTGGAATTGCACTTTTGATAATTGCAAATTAACTTTATAAAGCAAACCAGTTAAAAGGACAATTTCAGAGACTGGGCTGGGCAAACCTTCAGATATGAAGAGTTAAACAGACAGTCCTACCTGTTCAAGATGCAAGATTTATTTGTTCTTTTTCTTTATTAGTTCTGTGACTTTTCTTTTTTTTAATTTGGTGCACACTGTAAGATGCATTTTAGCCACTAAAAACCAGCAGAACAATGGCAAGTAGGGCAGGATCTTTCTGGGATTTTAATTCCATAGGTCACACCTGAAGTGCGTGACTTAATTTCTTCTTTAATCTGACTTTTTCTTAAAATACAAAACCTTATAAAAATGCATAAAAGGTTTTGAAACCATTCTCTGCCATATGCAAAAAGGAAATAATGGTAAGAGTCATGCAGACATGTCTCCTTAGAGGTCCAAGGACCCTGGGTAAGGTTCCAGTGAGAGTTTGGCTGCTCAGAGGGGTGCTCCAGCCCCTCGGTGGCGAGTGGCCCTGGCAATTGGCTTTTCTGAGGGAGTGCCTTGTGAAAAGGGAAGTCTCTAGAATCAATTTCTCACTGTGGTCCTTAATCAAGACAGTCTCCAGTGCTGATCTGTCCTGCTTCTCAGCCCAAACGATGCGTAGGTACCCAGGGCTTAACAAGCACTAAAATTAAGGTAAGTTTTGAAAAAAAGAATATAAATGGTACTCCTCTTTTGACTCTTCAGCTACCAAGAGATTAAAAATTTATTAGATCTATATTGTTTATTTCATCATTATTGATCAATTTCTACACTGTCTAGTATCAAATAGCGCATGGGGTGGGGGGTGTTGAAAAGTATGACTTGACAACCTTAAATGAAGTCTAAGTTTTAGATAGTCTTAATCAGACAAACAGTCCCAGTGATTGCCTTCATCTAGGACTGTGAATTAGAACAACAAATAAAAGATTTAATTGTTTAATGGTTGAATTTTCTTTCCAAATTAGGCACAATATAATTGTCAAGACCACTTGAAATTGTCTTTTTTGACAATTTTACTATTTTTTTTTCAAAGAAATTATATGGATATAAGAATTATTTATTTAAAAACTAACTTTTGCCCTTAGGAGGATATAATAATCAACCCCAGAAACTTTTCAAAAATAGCTTTATTCAAACACATGTATAGTGTGGACTTAAAATAAACTAGTTTTATTTTCCTGCCACTTGAGCTAACGGCTCTTAATTTTTATGAAACTTGTTTTAGCTATTTTCATTTTTCTTTCTCTGTCTACTTCCCAAATTCAGCAGGTGGGATTTGTACAAACAACCTCTACAGCTGTAGTGGTAGATAGGCTGGCAGCTCCTGTCAGTTCTCTTCCCTTTCTCTTACTCCAACAACCTGCTACTGTAAACCACAACATGCTGGACACCAACCAACAGGTATTAGCTGTAGTTGAAACTCAGAAATAAAAGAAAGGGGATAAGTAAAATAAAAAGAATTGGTAAAATATGTATAGTATTTTCAACTGTTTTTTTTTTAAACCCCCTTTTTGACAGGACACTGCTTGGAAAGAATTTGGGTTTTTAGGGGGATTTTTTTTTACATTATGGTTATTTTTTAGGTGGTTTAGATTGCTGAGATAATTTCTATCCCACTAGGTTAACTGGACTCTCTGCAGGTATATTTGGCTGGTATGCATTTTTTCAGAGACTAAAGAGCCAGAGAGTCATATTAGAAAAAAATTGTCAGGCAATGAATCTTATTTTGCACATCAATGACTGAATTTCAGCACCATATGTTAACTCAAACCTCTTTGCAGCACAGGATGAAGAACACAAAATCCTGCCTGAGAATAAATGTTCTGTCTTTCAACTCATCTATGCTGGCATAAATGAAAATATATGTTCTTTGACATGTTGTGAATCAGAAACGTTTTATGTATGGACAGGTTTTGTTCCCTCCTGGTCACTTTGGATGTAATTATGCTGCACTGCTTTCACTTTACTGTTTTTGGTGGACTAATTAATTGTATACAAACATAAGAAATACCCAGTGGGGTCAGCCTGCAGCGGTGAGAACAGGAGGTGTTACTCAGAAATAATCCACAACTCCGGCCACCTCCTGCAGCCCATTCCTGAGTATTCCCCAGGCACCTACAGCTGCTGGATTAGGGATGTGAGCTAGTGCATCCTCCTCTAACACCTTTAGGTATCTTTCCCTGTAGCTGCTTTCCACGCCTTTGCCTGCTCCCCTTCGCAGCCTGCTCGCGCTGTCCCCGTCGCAGCATCGGTGGCAGAAGGTGGAGGTGCCTCAGTCCTCTACAAAAGGTGCTCCTAGGAGCAGCTCACCTCGGGGAAACAGCACTGAAATATCTCACCTGAAATGTCTTTCTTTGACTCAGGTTGGTTGGCTTTTTTAAGTTTGTTCAGGCTTACTCTAAAATCTTCCTTTTCTGCCCCTGTGTGTCCTCTCTCTAGATGCATTTATATTGCTGCACAAATTATGTCCCTTTTTGTTTCTAACACCAAAAGCTGTTGCTACTGTAAGATTTATTTTGTTCCTTTTCCTGTTCCACATCCCCTTTTGACTTGTGTTGTTCAAAAAAATCATGTTAATATTAGCCATAAGTATTTTAACTGGCTTAGTGTTTTCCAGCCTCATTTTTCCCTTTCTACTAATTTAAATAAACTACATACATGTTCCTAGGACTGTTTTTGATTGCTCCATTCCATGGAGAGGGATGAGCCACTACATGTTGAATAGCAAACCATCCAAATTTCCTTGTTTTTAATTTATATTTTCCCTGACTTTTTTCTCTTGCCACACACTATACTGTTCTAAGAGCACAGTTAATGGCACAGCTCACCCCTTTCCTCTCCAGACAATTAGAATTGGCTTCTTACCTAGGCACACCAAGCAGGAGAATTTATTCTTTTTTTTGGCTGGCCCTGTGCACAGTGTGACTTGCATACTACAGCTGCTGCTGGTGCTACAGCTGAGATCACTCCAGAATGACCCAGATGGGGAAACCTCTGCCTTACAGCTTTTGTTTAATTGATTTTTTCACAGCACCTCCTAAACAAGGGCAGCATTCCTTGAGTGGTCTACTTTTCACTGCATGGTGATAAAATAGTATTATAAATTAATCTGTATATGGATGTAATTTTAAGTGTATGTGTATTACTTTTGGCCAGGAAACCTCATTGCAGATTTTTTTGATGTGCTGAACATTCACACATTTTACTCTACGTGACCAGTGCCACTTATTTGCCAATGTATTGTGAACCTTTTTATATGGCTCCCGGTGCTGATCCCTGGAAACAATATGTCTGAGAATTTAAAAGAGAAAACTAATGAGAGTCAAGAAAAATCAGTTAGTGAGTGAAAATCTCTGAACATGGAGGCATATGAACACAGAAGGTATCAAATGTTGTTTTACATTAAAGCAATCTCTGAATGAGACCCTTCAGAGAAATAGCAATGCTGTCTTGCTAAAACCAACTTTGATCAGTCTGAATCTGTTTGCTCACTGTATTCCAAATTTAGCAAACACCTGAAATTCTCTTGCTGATACTTATTCAAATGGCAGGATTCATCTCTTCTTATGGTTCATATCCTCCTAAACCAGGTAACACAAACGCAGTCTAGAAGTGACAGTTCTCTATGGTCACAAGAGGCCAAATAACACAGACAAGTAGAGCTACTGGGCTAAAATCTGGTCTTGGGTATGTCGGAGGGCCCTACCCAAACTGCTTGCAGTGCCAGCAGTGTCATATCTGTGGTGCTGGATTGCAATCAAAGCTGTGCTGTCACTCAAAACCAGTTCTCTGTGGCACACATTCTCTCTGGCCCTGGCACCCTGTTAAAGAGTGGGAATATCCTGGGAACAGCAGGCACCAGTCAACAAGACCTGTCAAACATATGTCAAACAAATATTTCATATTTACTTTTTGTACTTTTGATACCTGCTAATCATCTAGGTGACCCTTTCCTAATATTTCACAGATGCAAAATGAAAACCTCATGTTCTAACTGCTTTTTCAACCAAACCTGGAATTAAGGAGTCTCAGTTTCCTCAGACCTGTGGCCCAAAACTTTTGCTATGGCACGTGTTGCAGTCATTCCTGTCCTGCTGATATCAGGCTTTTTCCAGCATACGACACTGTTTTCCACAATCCTGGCAAGTGGACAAGAAGACATAAAAGGTAAGTAACAGTTCATCCTATGCTAACCATCCCAGATGTTTAATGAGAACAATCTAATTGTTAAGGTACTTGCTATGGCCCATAAAGAGACTTGCAGTAGGAGAGGCGTCCAAGACAGGCAAAAGTGAATCAATTAATTCTGAGAGCTGCAAAGAGCAGCATGATTCCCACTGCTGAAAGTCATGTTCATCAAAGCTCAGAAATTCCTACTCCATGCAAAAACAGAGGTCCTGGTAGAGCTACTGGGCATGCAAGTCTTGCTGAGGGACAATTAATTCCTTTGTGTATGCAGTGGAGGATCCTCTTTCCATGTAATATCATTGTAATTGCAGATGCACTTAGGCTACATAATGTTCTGTGGATCACCAAGGATGATTCAAGAGTTATTTTGTCCTGGAACAACAACCTGACAAAAGAAGAAACCAAGAAATACACTGTGAAGTATATTTTGGTTTATAAGTTCTTCAATACCACTAAGGAAAGGAAAGTAAGTTCTCCAGAGGTTGCACATAGTGTAAAATGAAATAATATATTGTATTGTTCAGGAGATGAGTTTGCATAATTTCCTTTTCAATACTTAGAACTGTCTACCTTCATGGAATTTCTTCTTCCTCCTCTTAGGAAAGACTTCAGGAGAAGGAAAAGAAAATACGTCTTAAATTACACTCTGGTTTTAATGCTAAAGTTAAGACACAACTTTTTGCAAAAGAAACAGAAGACATAATTAAGGAGAGTGACTGGACAGAATATACTTACAAGGCACCTCCAGGTCAGCTATTTCCTACTTATTGTTAGGAAATCCAAGCACTTATGATAATTTCCTGTCTTGGAGAATTTCTGAAATCTCATTATTATCTTCTGCTACTTTTTTTTTTGTACAGGTATGTTAAGAATATGGTTCATAATACCTTGAGATATTGCAGAATTATTTCCTTTATTAGATGTGTTCATCTAAAAAGAAAACTGCAGCTTTGCTGAGCAAGATGTCAGCATGACCCAAACACTCTTCATTTTCCCTACCAACCCACGTCTCATGAAGATTGCCTTCTGTATCACATGATTTCAGCAATTCTTAGAAGATCAGAGATTTTAATTTAAAGTTGGTTAGTAAGGCTTCAGTGTTAGTAGCACATGTGCTTCCCAGTTTTCACTGTCTAAAATGCAAAAAGACCTATTTTTTCCTCACATAACACATTGTCATTCTTCTAGAAACAAGCCGATATAATGGGCTTGCAAAGGAAGCCATCGTGTTGTTATTAGGAAATAAATGTAAAATAAACATGATTTTTTCTTTTTACCATTTCTTTGTTGCAGTCTACATTCAGAATCTTTCATGCATCATATATAACATTTCTTATTTCAACTGCACTTGGCACATCAAAGCAGAAGCTCCTGAAGATATTCAGATCTTTACCTCATATAGGTAAGGATGTTTAGCAAAATAAGTATGAAACCATGATTTTAGAATAAGTCTTTGATTTAAAAACTTATATTTCCTTCTCACAGACACGTACGAAAAGTTTCTACATGCCAGGAATATATAAAAAATACAAGAAAGAAAAACATTGGATGCCATTGGAAAGAAATACATTTCCAACCAACAAGGAAAATAAATTTAAATATAACTGTGAGAAATTTGAGAAATAGTTCAAGAGGATTGCCTTATTACATAGCTTTCACACCTCAGACAATAGGTAAGTATTGTCTATTACTGTATATTATGAAAAATTTATTTATTGGTTATTATTTATTGGTTACTTCATGGAAAGCAAAAAAGGAAATAGGTGTGACAAAGTCATAATATTAATTCTAACTATTTAGTTATTCATCTCATCGTGAATGTTACACGAAGATTAAATAAAATGGATTAGGGCTGAAGGTTTTTAATTTTTTTGTCTGATTTAATAACATTGTTTACCTAAAATTTTAATTAAAAGAAAAGATAGGCTAATGTGGGGAAACAATATTTAAAAGCATTATACCTTGTTTCTCCATTTTTTCTTTTCTATCCTTTTTTTATAGTGCTGAGCAAGTGTGATTAAGAAAAAAGAGCATAAATAGTCACAAGTCTCATTTATAACCTGAATTTAATGTTCTCAAACATTAGTAGAATTTTTATTTGTTTTTTAAGTTAAAAATATCTTGGCAGTTATTTTTAATTATCAACAATTTTGAATGATCATATAAAATTACTTCTAACTTCTCTGGGAAGTTTGAATTAATCTCATGGGTAAGAAATTCACCTGAATTTTAGCAAAGATTGCAGATTCAAATGCCTTTTAAGTCATTAACATGTTGATCATCTTCCAGACCTGTAACCTGAGAATCAGTCATAGCTCAAGGGATAGCTAAAATATAATTCAAAACTCTAAAAATTTATTCGGAGGCATTTTCTGTGTGAAATTTTGACCCTTCCAAGGCTTGGATAAGACTTGCAGACCTCCTATCCTCCCTTGAGTAAGA